>CM076404.1:9453292-10155706 GCA_038363315.1 Mugilogobius chulae
TTGTAATGTTGGACAGTTAAGTTGTAGGAGTTTAATTGTCTTAAATCAAAGGACTGTATGTGTAATCGGTTAATTTATACACAACTGGGAACTTCTTTGTGTGTTCCCAGTTGTGTACTAAATTGGGGTGTAGTAACTTCCTCTCCTCTTTTTGCCGAAATCCGATGGTGGGGATCTTGTGTTATCCAGATTAAACGGAGAGAGGTTCTGAACTTTGGCGGTGGTCAGTGGTTGATTCCTGCATAGATAGTCATTCACACATTTCAGATGGGACTACACCGGTCACAATTGCTAATCATAAAAATTATTGAATTGGTGTTTGTACCTCATCATCATAATCTGGACTAAACAACGCTAAAATACACGTAAATAGCTCTTTTATAACAAAGACAGCTGTATTATTCAAACAACAAACTTCTGTCACCTCATTCAGTTAAAACAAGCTTGAATTGGTAATACTTCTAGAAATTGTTTTACTATTTCTAAGCTTGAGTAAAAAGAAGAAGAAACTTAATCTTTAAATCTTTACTTAATGTAGAAAGTTCGTGTCTCTTTGCAATCTTGACTTTGACAAAATAGAAGTCTTAAAAATATCTTAAATTTGGCTTGAAAGAATTGCTTGTGAACCCTGCAGCAAAACCCAAACTATTGCTTGCATATTTGTTCAGAATTAGTGGTCCTGTGTGAGCTGACTGGCTGCAGCATTTGTCTTAAAAATATATTACAAACAAAACAAGGCATTATGGTTTTGATGGCTGTTTGTTCTGAAGTGCCTTTGGGAGTTATTCTAAAACCCAAAGCGCCCATTGAAATAAGTAGTCACTCAAATATGGCTAAAATGAAACCATGTGTCCAGCCGCAGAAAAGTTTGACTCACTGGGTCAATGGTGAACTCGGCGCCAGGAAAATGCAATTAAACTTGTGTGGCTGCAGAGTGTCCAATTAATTTCTAGTTTTTTCCGTTAGCGATGACTTTAACGTTGGACTAAGCCTTTGTGTCATAAATCTTGTTTATGGAGTTGGGTTTTGACCACAGCTGAACATTATGTGCCATTGTTCTTTCTCGTCCAGGGGCAGTGCAGAAAGTGAATCGAGCGGGAATCAATCAGGCAGATGTCCAGCCAGTGGGTAAGAATGTCGTTTATCATAGTTACGCTGCAGGACTTTGTCTGGCATCAGCAGCACAAGGACTAGACATGAAAAGACGTTTAAAGGAGACAGTAATTTTTTTCATCCATGTATTTAGTAACTATAACATCAATCCATCAATTTCTTTCCGCTTTATCCGGGGTCGGGTCGCTGGGGCAGCAGTCTGAGCAAGACTTGCCACACACACACTCCTCCCAGCGCTTCCGGGAGAATCCCGAGGCGTTCCCAGGACAGTCGAGAGACATAGTCCCTCCAGCGTGTCCTGGGCCTTCCCTTGGCCTCCTCCCAGTGGGACATGCCCGTAACACCTCACCAGGGAGGCGTCCAGGAGGCATCCGGTACAGATGCCCGAGCCACCTCAGCTGGCTCCCTCCGACGTGGAGGAGCAGCGGCTCTACTCCGAGCTCCTCCCGTGTGACTGAGCTCCTCAACCTAATCTCTAAGGGAGCGCCCAGCCACCCTGCGGAGGAAAACTCATTTCGACCGCTTGTATCCGCGATCTTGTCCTTTCGGTCATTACCCAAAGCTCATGACCATAGGTGAGGGTTGGAACATAGATTGACCGGGTAAATCGAGAGCTTTGCCTTTCGACTCAGCTCCTTCTTCAGCGCAGCAACGGTTCGATACAGCCGACGCATCACTGCACGCTGCACCGATCCGCTCTGTCATCTCAACGTTTCCATCCTTTCCCCTCACTCGTGAACAAGACCCCGAGATACTTGAACTCTCCATTGGGGGCAATTACTATAACTACATAACATACTGTATGTAAATTAGAGTTTTGTCCTTGAACACAAAACTGAAACCGGGTCAATAGAGCTACTGCATCATCCACTAAATTAAGCTTTTACGACAGTGATGCTACCATTGAATCTAATGGGAAGAAACTTGAAATTTTGCTTCTGTGGTTTATCCTTGGCATTAAATTAGGCCATAATAACAGTACATCTAAAAAGATAAAAATAAAAACATAAATAGTCTCTGTATCTGCCATTTCTGGACATTTGCTTTCCACCTTTGTATCTCATTAAAACATTTCCCTGATGATGTTTATGTGAAATAGTTTTACTTTAAAGCCTTGAACATGTAACGTTTACTCATACAAACCATTTAAACAATCTGATCTAGAGATAAAAGTGAAAACATGTTGTGTTCTCATTAATGTGAGGCTTTTGTACATGATATTAGCTAACTCATGTCATGTCATTGTGAAAAACACCTGAAAATCATTTTGGTTTAACATTGATTAACTTGGTTTAGCTTTAGTTTGTGCTTTTATTAAACCATAAACCATTCAAAGACTGATTTGAAAGGCATTTGTTAATGTTTTCTTCACACTCTGCTTATTTATTAAACTAATTAAACATGGAATTGCCAAAACACAATCGGAACAAAGATTTTGAATTGTTTCAAGATGAAAATTAAGTTACAAACCAGATTAAAAAACAAATCAATACATCTGCAGCTTAATTAATGTAAGTCTTGACTCACTACTAGTCGGTTTAGCTGCAGAAATCCACTTTTGTTGTCCAGTTTTATTAAATAAACCATTGTAAAAAACAATCGTTAACAACCACCCTAATACAGTACACATTGAACTGAATCTTTCACAGTTATTTATTTCTATATGTGTCTTTTTTAGGACTGAAAGTGTGGACCGACCCCTTCAAACCAACAGATAAATGACCAGCACCACTGTCTCCATTTCCAAGAAACTAAACGTGGGATCGAAGAATTTATTTAAATACTTTTTGTTTGATTGTTTGACTGCAGCGTGTAAATACAAATAAAGGATTTTTTATAATGAACATTCACTTTTTTCTTAATGCAAAACGCTTTTCTAATACTGTTTAGGCTTTCATGTGGAGACAACCTTTTCCAGTCTGCTTTTTAGTTTCAGCCATAGAAATAACATTGTATCTTCCAGGGATGTTTTCTATAAAGTAGCATTTACACATGTTAAACTTTACACTCTTGGCTTGATCACAGTTTTGTACTGATTTGTTGCAGAAGGATTTATTGATAACTAACTGATTTTTTTGTCAAATATGACGGCTAAAATATGTGCCATTTTTTTCACAGAAAGTGTCTTATTTCTAAATGAAAACACGATCTGGTTAAGAGAAAAGATTAAATTATTTTCTCTTAACATGTATTTGCAGTGTTGGAAGTAACTAACTACAAATTTTCTGTAACATATTTCAATAACTAATTTCAATAAAAAGAGAGTCCATGGGCCGCATTTGGCCCCAGGGCCGCAGTTTGAACTGGTTGGTTTATACAAATGTTACTAGTTACAATCTGAGTAACTCAAGTTACTTTGATAATAAATATCAAATGCTAATAATTGCTTCTATTGAAAACAACATTTGAAAAACACCACTAAAGAATTTGTGTGGTGTCTCTTGAATGAAAGTGTGAATAAAATATTGTGAAGATAATGTGACATCACCTTTCTATAAATGAATCAGTAATCAAGTGTAAATGTTACAGGATTAGTTTTGGACAATGTCTTACATTTGTGATTGGCTCAAAGTAACTTACAGAAGTGTAGCTCGTTACATTTCAGAGACAATAATGTTCTAAAAGTTAATTATCTTTTATCCCTGTTGCTAATAATATTATATGTATTATAGGGTGACCAGACGTCCCTATTTACCTGGGACAGTCCTTATTTTATGTCCTGTGTCCCATGTCCCATCAAATGTATTCAAAACCATTGATTTGTCCCAATTTCACACAGTGAAGAGAGGAATATAGCTATTGCTATTTCTTTAGATAAACTAGACGAAACCATGCTCAAAAAATAACCAAACAACAACAGCAACTAAGGATGCACCGATTCAGCTTTTTCAGTTCCGATATCCATTCCGATACTTCGTCTTGAAGTATCTGCCAATACCTGATATCAACCGATACCAAAGTAAGGACTGAAATGTCATATATTTTCTTCTCAAAACATAGGACCTTTGGTGAAATAGTGCAATGTAACTATTATTCATAGTGCAAGCCACAACTGAACAACTTAATCTTGATAAAATGTCCAATAATATGAGACATTCTGGTTCAAAACCAGCCAATAAATTTGTTTCATTAGGTCCAATTAAAGGCTGAACAAACACGTATCATGGAGCCGATTCCCGATCCAGCAAAATGTCCTGGGTCAGCACCGATATCTGATCCCAGTATCGGATCGGTGCATCCCTAAAGAAGAACAAAAAAATGCATCAATTTGCACTGACAAAAGAATATAGAATGAGCCCTGAACTGACTACATGCAGAAGAATGTACTTTTTTACTCGTTATTTTCACAATTTTTGTTATTGCCACCCACAAAAACCCAAGTGTGTCAGAGTTTTTAATTTTGAATACTGGTCAAGTCACTGTAGTATCACAGTATTTGCCCAACAATGTGCGTCAGTCTCTCATTCTCCCCACAAGATGGCGGTCACATTCTTTCTGTCGCTCGTGCTCATCTCGTGCGTTCGGGATATTTTGGAAAAAAGGTTCTGCTCTGGAATGCATCTGGAAATTATGTAAAAACACGCCACACGTTTATTCATCCCACTGACAAGAATTTCCTCTGAAGTTTTATTTTGATTAAGTTGACGTGAGCGACGTAAAATGGCTTCAGCAGAAACAATGTCCAGCAGCAGCAGCAGCACGAGGAGCAGGATAATCTTACAAAATGGAAAGTGTAAAAGCCTGGAGTCACGTGAGGACAGATCTGAAGACAAATCCATTTTTAATTTGGGCTCGTGACGCTGAGCAGCAGACGTGATGAGTGAAGGTTTGTGAGAAACAGATGTAAATATTTATCCTCAAACACGCAAACTTTGAAAAGATATTTTTAATGCGACGATCTGCAGACAATCATAAAACTGACAGAGTAGCCCAGATAAAACAAAGATTTTTAGTGGTCAGTGAAAAGAGGCTTGACAGTTAATTATATTTTACATTTTATAAAAGGTTTCACAAATTTCATCCTAGTTTGGTCATTTTGGAGGATTGTTGTTACAATACACTAAAGTTGCCTAGCAAACATGTTGTAAATTGGGCCAAAACTTCTTTATTTGAAGGAGAACATGGTTCCCAAAGTGGGGATTGTAAGTCCTCGGGGAACAATTACCTGAAGTTGTTTCATTGAATATGTATTGTTTTATTTAGATTTCCTATTATTCATATTTGCTAAAATTAATAATCTTGGGAAGTCCTCAGAGACGACTGTTGTTGTGATTTTGGGCTATACAAAAATAAATTGATTTGATTTGATGAAGTTGGGGGAAACTAACTTTTTTAGTGTTTTCTACTAAAAAGTCTATGATAAATGCAGCGTTTTGTGAAAGAATGATACCACTGTGTAGAGAGAATTTTAAGAGCTGAATGCAGCTCTCTGATTGGCCGTGCTTGGGTGGTCCATTCCAGTTTCACTTTGTTGTTTGTAAAAAGACGTTTATGAAACTGCAATCAAAATGAATATATGTCAATATTAACCTTGTGTCAAAGGATTTGTGAGTGGAAGTTGTCAGATTTAAATGTTTGCAGTGTCACAATCATTCACCCCGCCTTTAAACATTGACAGGTAGTGCTCTTACCTCAGAGTTAGAAGGTTCTGGGTTCAATTCCCAGGTGGTCCATGTTCTCCCCGTGTCTGTGTTCCTCCAAGTGCTCCAAGGTACCTTCACTCAATTTCATTTCACTCCAACTACTAGACCAGGTATTGCAGCACTGCAGACGGTTCCCAAACAGCAGCAAGTCCGGTCGTCCAATCAACGAGCAGGAGAGAAGTGTTGGGTGTGTGAAAATCAGCCACTCAACCTTTAATATAATTGTACATTGTCCTAATAAAAACACTACCAACCTAGTACAGGGCTCCACTTACAACAGAGGCAGCCCAAGTACCAGCTATGGTACAACCGTCTGAGAAACACTTTAGTCTTTTTACAAAGTAGTTCTAAGTAGGGCAGGGCAATCACAATATAAAAGAGAACATTTGTAATGATATAGTTGACGATATACCAGAGCGTTTATCATAGTTATAAATATGTGTTTCACGCTATTTTAGTTACAAGTTCCCCTTTCAAACACCATGTTTTATTTTTTTTTATTTTTAGTGTTTTAGCCTCTGCAGAGCCTCCACTGTCTGGGCTAAGTTACTTTTGTTCAAGGTTTTAAAGAGCTCAGATGAGACTAAGAGTTGCCAAGTCTGCATCTTTATAGGAATGTTGGGCTTCTATATTTGGGTTGTGAATTTTAGCTGTTTTTCAAGTTTAATCCATGAAAATATCCCTACTAATAACTACTACTAATGTGATGCACAAAATGTGTTTTAAAGACTTTAACAATGATAAGTTGGTTTGTTCTGGCTTTTTTTTTTGAAGGCTTGTATCTTAATCTCTGAAAATCTGGCAACACCTGGAATTAGTCACAATTTCAGTTAGTCTCGGTTGCAAAATGAACTGTGGTGCAAATACAATCATATCGCAATATTTTAAAATCGCGATATATGATATTCAATATGATATTGCCCAGTCCCAGTTCCCAGTTCAGTAAGTAATTAAAATGATGCAAATATAACAAAAAAAAGCTTTTACTGGGTACATACTTGTGTATTACTGAGCTTTTTTTTGTTTTCTCAGTGTTCTTGCTCCGACTGTCCTCACGATCTGATCCAGACTCCCTTTACGAGCCCACGGGCGCTGTAAACACAAACTCTTCCAAAAACTACCATTTTCCCTGCACTTCTGCGGTTTTCCAGACTTTCTCCAGGATCTCCTCTTAAAGCTCGCTCCGTCAAAGTTCCGTCGGAGGAAGGATGGATTAAGAAAGAAGTAAAGCGTGTGTTTATGGTACTTCAGAGATGGAGCGTTTTAGCGTCGCCCCTAAATCTCTCAGAGCCTCCTTCTGCAGTTTTTACTTTTAGAGGCAGATAGGAGCGAGAGAGGGAGAGGAGAGAGAAAGGAATAGAGAAGAAAGAGAGAAGAGAGCAAAAGAAAGAGGATGAAACAGAGAGAGAGAGAGAAAAGAAAGAGAGAGAGAGAGAGAGAGAAGAAAGAAAGAAAGAAAGAAAGAGGGGGAGAAGAAAGAGAATGAAACAGAGAGAGAAAAGAAAGAGAGAGAGGGAAGAAAGAGAGAGAGGGAGAGAGAAGAAAGAAAGAGAGGGAGAAGAGAGAGGAGAGAGAGAAAGAACGAGAGAAGAAAGAGAGGGAGAAAAGAGAAAGGAGGAGAGAGGAAGAGAGGAAAGAGAGAAGAGAGAGAGCAAAAGAAAGAGATATAGAAAGGGAGAGAGAGGGAGATAAGAAAAAGGATGAGAGAGGGAGAGAGAAGAGAGAGAAAGAAGGAGATAGAGAGAAAGAAAGGGAGAAGGAAGAGAGAGAGAAGTGACTGACAAAGAGGGAGAGAGATAGAAGAGAGAAAGAGGGAGAGAGACAAGAGAAAGGGAGAAAGAAGAGCCAGAAAGAGAGAGAGAGAAGAGGGAACAAGAGGGAGAAGAGAGAGAAAGAGGTAGAGAGAGAGAAGGAAGAGAGAGAGGGGGAGAGAGATAAGAGAAAGGGAGAGAGAAGGAGAAAGGGAGAAGGAAGAGAGAGAAGAGACTGAGAAAGAGGGTGAGCGAGAGAAGAGAGAATGAGGGTGAGAGTTAAGAGAAAGGGATAAAGAAGAGCAAGAAAGAGAGAGAGAAGAGAGAGAGCAAGAGGGAGAAGAGAGAAAGAAAGAGTGAGAGAAAGAGAAGAGAGAAAGAGAGGGAGAGAGAGATAAGAGAAATGGAGAGTGAGAGAGAGATAAGAGAGAGAGAGAAAGAGAAGAGAAACAGAGAATGAAGAGAGAGAGAAAGAGAGAGGGGGAGAGAAGAGAGATAGCAAGAGGGAGACCGAGGGGGTGCAGAGAGAGAGAGAGGAGAAAAGAGGAGAGAGAACAAGATAGAATGGAGCGTTTTAGCGTCGCCCCAAATCTCTCAGAGCCTCCTTCTGCAGTTTTTACTTTCAGAGGCACTTTTGAGGTTTGTTGTCAACAGCAGCAGAAACACTGTAAAAAGTAATTTAAGTTAAAAATACTTTAGTCTTTGTATTGATGTAACAAGACAATGTGAGTCAAATATTTTTAGATTTTAAGTTATATAGGATGTTCAAGAGAGAGAGAGAGAGGAGAGAAGAGAAAGGGAGAAGGAAGAGAGAGAGGAGAGAGAGAGAAAGAGGGAGAGAGACAAGAGAAAAGGAGAGAGAGGGAGAAAGAAGAGCAAGAGAGAGAGTGAGAACAAGAGGGAGAAGAGAGAAAGAGGGAGAGAGAGAAAGAGAGGGAGGAAGAGATAAGTGAGAGAGAAAGAGAAGAGAAAGGGAGAGAGGAGAGAGTGAGAAAGAGGGGGAGAGAGAGAAGAGGAAAGGGAGAAGGAAGAGAGAGAGAAGAGAAAGGAAGAAGGAAGAGCAAGAAAGAGAGAGAGGGCAAGAGGGAGAAGAGAGAGAAAAAGGGGAGAAAGAGAAGAGAAAAAGAGAGGGAGGGAGAGATAAGAAAGAGAGAAAGAGAAGAGAGTGAGAAAGAAGGAGAGAGATGAGAAAGGGAGAAGGAAGAGAGAGAGGGAGAGAGATAAGAGAAAGGCAGAGAGAGGGAGAAAGAAGAGCAAGAAAGAGAGAGAAGGGAGAGAGCAAAAGGGAGAAGAGGGAGAGAAAAGGGAGAGTGAGGGAGAGATAAGAGAGAGAAAGAGGAGATAAAGAGATAAGAAAGGGAGGATGAAGAGAGAGAGAAAGAGTAAGGGAGAGAGAGCAAGAGGGAGAAGAGAGAAAAGGGGAGAGGGGGAAGGGTGGGTGAGAGAGGGAGGGAGGGAGAGAGAGCAGAGAGAGAGAAAAGAGATGGAAAAGAGAGAGAGAGGGAGAAGAGAAAGAGAGGAGAGAGAGAGAGAGAGAGGGAAGAAAGGAGGTAGGATTAGTGAGAGAGAGAGAGAGAGAGAATGACAGACAATGCACATACATGAGTTTAACTGACATAAAACTTGAAAGAATTGCATTTTTTAGTTAAACTGCCTTTTTACTTTGCACAGATGTGACTTCACTCGGGTCGGCCATGTCCACTTTCTCTCTCTCAGCTCGTCCAATCAACAAACCCCATTGTTTACCAGAGAATGTTATTGTTGGAACGAAAACAGAAACAAGAGAAAACTGAAAAGACCGACTCGCACTGAAGCGTCCAAAGTAAAGAGAGAGAGAGAAGAGGAAGAGAGGCGAGAGAGTGTGGGAGAGAGAGAGAGAGAGAGAGAAGAGGGAGAGAGAGAGAGAAAGAGAGAGGAGAAGAGGGAGGGGGAAAGAGAGAAGAAAGAGAGAGAGAGAAAGTGTGGGAGAGAGAGAGAGAAGAGAGAGAGTGAGGGAATGAGAGAGATAGAAGAGAGAGAAGGAAAAGAGAAAGAGAAGGAAGCAAAAGGGACAAAGAGAGAGAGAGAAGGAAGATAGATGGATAAAGAGAAAGAAGAGAGAGAGGGAAAGAGAAAGAAGAGAGAGAGAGAGAAGGAAGAGAGAGAGAGAGAGAAAGAAGCGAAAGAGACAAAGAGAGAAGAAAGAGAGAGGAGAGGGTGAGAGAAAGAAGGAAGAGAGAGTGAGAGAAGGAAGAGAGAGAAAGAGAGAGAGACAGTGAGAGAAAGAAGAGAGAGGGAAAGAAGAGAAAGAGAGAAAAAGAGAGTGAGAGAAGGAAGAGAGAGAGAAGGAAGCAAAAGGGACAACGAGAGAAGAAAGAGAGAGAGAGAAGGTAAGAGGGAGAAAGAAGAGAAAGATAGAAGAAAGAGAGGGTGAGAGAAAGAAGGAAGAGAGATGATGAGAGAGAAAAGGAAGAGAGAGAGAGAGACAGTGAGAAAGAGAGAGAGAAAGAAGGAAAAGAGAAAGAGAGAAGAGAGAGTGAGAAAGAGAGAGAGAAAGAAGGAAGGAAAAGAGAAAGAGAGTGAGAAAGAGAGAGAGTGAGAGAAGGAAAAGAGAGAGGAGGAAGCAAAAGGGACAAAGAGAGAAGAAAGAGAGAAGGTAAGAGAGAGAAAGAAGAGAAAGATAGAAGAAAGAGAGAGTGAGAGAGAAGACAGGGTGAGAGAAAGAAGGAAGAGAGAGAGACAGTGAGAAAGAGAGAGAGAGAAAGAAGGAAAAAAGAAAGAGAGAAGACAGAGAGTGAGAAAGAGAGAGAGAGAGAGAGAAAGAAGGAAGGAAAAGAGAAAGAGAGAGTGAGAGAAGGAAAAGAGAGAGGAGAAAGCAAAAGGGACAAAGAGAGAAGAAAGAGAGAGAGAGAGAGACAGTGAGAGAGATAGATAGAGAGAGAGCGAGAAGGAAGAGAGAGAAAGAGAAGAAAGAGAAGGAGGAGAGAGAGAGAGAAGGAAAAGAGACAGAGCGAAAGAGAGAAGAGAGAGAAAATAGATGAGAGGGGGAGAGAGAGAAAATAAGAAAAGGCAGTGAGAGAGGAGTGAGTGGGTGAGAGAAAGAAAAGAGGCAAGAGAGTATGAGAGAGAGTGGGAAGAGAAAAACGGAGAGTGGAGAGAGGAAGAGAGAGAAATAAGAGAGAGAGAGAGAGAGAGAAGAGGGTTAGAGAGAGAGAGAGAGCGAGAGGCGATTCAGGGATAGAAGCTCAAATTCCTCTCATTCCCTGTTGGTGTTTTCCAGATTCCTCCAGCGACAGTGAGTGAAGTAAGCAGCCCGAGGGGAAGCTGAAGTGTGCGCGGAGAGGAAGAGAGGCACATTCTTGAGAGGACGCGTCACCCACTCGGAGCAGAGAGACTGTTAGACGCAGCACGGCCTGGAATGTAACAGGTTCGTTCAGCAGCGTGGTCCCGTCCTCGCCTCTGCTCTGTCAGGAAGAATTCTGTGATGGAAAATACAGGGTTACTTTCAGGCCAGCAAAGGAAGTTGAGCTTTGAAGGAAGTGTATTTATATTTTTAAGTGAAGTATAGGGATGGACCGATATGGATCTGTTGAGTCGATACTGATATCTGATATTTGGTCTCCTGCTGTGGCCGATCCCCGTGATTTGACCGTGATATTACGTTTTAAAATCTACACAGCATGGCTCACAAGACCATTAACTTACTTTTCTCTTTAGAAAAAAAATAACAACATGGACTTTTCTGGGATGTAAAATATTATTTGGCAGTAAATATGCAGCCACAGTTATAGAGATGTTCACCGTGTCATCACATGTTCATCACGTGAGGGTTTGGTTGGCTAAGCATTTAAAACGTAATTGACAGCACGCTGAACAAACACAAAAAAAATACAATGATTGTATCTTGCTGTGTGAGTTGTGATAAGAGCAATCCAAAGATCTTCTTCCGTGTTCCTAAAAAGCCTACACCAAGAAGAAAACTTTGAATTTTTATGCATTTAGTCTAATGGAAAAAGCAATGACAGCTAGTTTTGGTTCTGCCAGCCAGATAGTGGCCCCTCCCGTATTTTGACGTCACTTTAGTCCAGGGGAGTTTATATGGTCTTGTAGAATTTTATTGCATAAACCAAGGAGCCAGAGATAGCTTCTGTTGCTACAGGAACAACACTTACATGAAAGCAAAGAGAGGGAGGCTCCACCAGGCAAGAAAAAAAAGAGCTGATCTAACTAAAAAGGTACTTTGCAATTCTTTAACTTTAATTGTACTATACCTGAAATTATTAAAAATTTGCCCCCTCGTTATAGAGCTATTGTTCTATAGATGGATTATGTTTATCAACACGGGCGATGCGCGTGCACTCGATATCCAGAAAGAGCTGCTGCTCATGGACACAAACAGTGGAAACAAGCCGAGTCAGCACTGTTGTCAGCTAACTACAAGAGTTTATCACTTCAAAAACAAAAGTTATGCTGCTAAATCAACATTTGTGAATGAAATTCAACTCTACGATTCATGAAAGTTACATTCAGCTGAGTGAAAAAATGCTAAGGAAAACACTCTCAGTCTCAGTCTTCAAGAGACAGACGTGAGTCAGACCGACTCAGACCTGATCGAAACAGCTAGCTCTAGTCCTCTTTTGTTGTTTTAATCAAAGACGTTTCCCCAGCTAATCAAGTGGACAGTATCTTTTTCTGCATGGGGCGGCCGCAGTAAAGCAGAAAGTGACGTCGACTGATAATTTCTCTGTAGGTTTGTGAAAATATAGGACCAAAATTAGTTTTTAACTTTATTTCATGTATTTATTTATATATGTAACAATTGCATTAGACGAACCAGATGCATTGTTTGAAGTGTTATAGCACAAGCACTAATTTTCAACACCTGTCCACTTTAAAAGTAGTACAGCACGGATGTACTATAGTTACTGCATCTGTTCAGGTGAGATAAAACTCACAGGGTCCTATTCTGTCGGTATTGTCCCTTTTGTTCATTAAAATCCAGGAAGCCCTCTTGTTATTGTTCTTAGCATTGTGGCTGACTGTCATTAGTTTATCGACACGGCTGCAACAAGTGCTCTAAATGTAACATGGTGAATAACTCAGCTCAAAATGCAATCGGTAAATAGGTATAACACGTAAATATTTATGTACGTTTTAAAGAAGAAAAAAGCCTTGCTGTTGCTGTCTAAAGTACAACTCTATAGGTTTCATGCTCCACTGTCCTGCACAATAAACCCTAAAAAAGGTGGGACGCTTTTTTTCTTTTGCTACCATGTTAACAAAGGCTGCGTTTACTGGCCCTCGCTCTTTAGTGTTCTCGTGTCTGTAACATTCTTTGACTATAGTTCACATTGAATAGGCCTCGTCTCACTAAACCGAATATGCAGATAGACACTCGCGGCTGTAAAACGTTCAATAGGATCCCGGCGCTCGATAAACAACATGAACTCTACAACGCCACACTTTTATTACGCTCCCGTTAAACTATCACACAAATCTCCCTGGCCATTGAGAGCGCCGTGGAGAGGGCCGTGTGTCGTCACTCAGGCGTTTGTCCGGCGTGTGTTCAACAGGAGAGGCACATAATTGCTCCGGGTTTCTCTCTAATTGCCATAGTGATGAGGGCTGACAGACAGGACAAGGGGCGGGGCAAAAGCGGCTTGTTTTGGAGAAGGAGGCGGGGCTTGGATCAAACGGGAGCGTGTATTTCTCTTGTACTGTGCGGTGTTGCCAAATCTGCTGCTTTATAGACTAGGGACCCCATATTTGACTCACAAAAATGACACACTAAACACAAACTTTTAACATAATTCGAATGTTTTATTGTTAGTTTTTAAAGACATTCAAATCTCAATTAACAACAATTTTCTCTGAGGACTTTCCAAGATTGTTTATTTAGCAAATGTCTGTGCTAGAAAATAAAACAATAAACATTCAAAACCAAACAGTAACACAGAAAATAAGAAAAAGTGATTGGTCAAGCATGTTAAAGCAGATTATAAGTAAATAAGTAAACAGATAATTGTCCCAGAACATCTCCTGTCCTTAGATCCTCCTTATCTGCAGCAAGAACTGACAAAGACCCAGGGGGATAAAGAGAAACCTTGAGGAGAACCACAGTGAAGAAGAGATCCACTCTCATGGACGGATAGGCTGTAGATGTGACTAAGACGACTGAGTTCATTAGCAGAGTGAAACAACTAGGATCAAGACAGGCTAATCCGGGTGAGTGAAATGGGGCGGGTGTCCAGGTCTTTTTTAAACATATAGCCTAAATGTAACAACAACATTTGCGAAAACACAAGCAAAAAGGTAAAATTTTATTTTGGCTGTTTTGAGCATTTTTAAAGCTATTTATTACTTGATTGTCTCATTACTGTTTAAGCAATCTGACTTTGCGGTGGCAGAGTGGATAGCTCTCTGGAAGGTCGCGGGTTTGATTCCCGCATGGCCTGGACCTTTCTGTGTGGAGTTTGCGGGTTCCTCCCCGTGTCTGGGTGGTTTCCTCCGGGCACTCTGGTTTCCTTCACCAACCAATAACATGCATGTTAGAGAACGCTTGGTGTTGGTCGGAGGTTGAGGCGGGTAAGAAATACACAGACATCATCGCTTTATGATTGAATGTGTCAAACGAACATAATTGCCTTGTTACAGATTATTTAGGCTGGTGCCTAATCATTTTAAGTCTAGATGCAGAGAGTTATTCAGAGTTTAGTCATTTGTGTCCATGTTGTTATGCCCTGGGGCCACCACGCAACCTCCGTGTCACCAAAAAAAAAAAAAAAAAGTCGGGACCCAACGGGACCCGTGGGAGCTTCTCGGGCGGGCAGGCACACGGGGGCGTCGGGATCGGGCGGGAACGGTCACGGATGCTTCGGGATCGGGCGGGGAGCGGTCATGAAAATCTAGTCCCGTGCAGGTCTCTAGCGCCAGGTGTTTAGACGAATCGCCTCTGCTGAGCTGCCCCAGGGCAGTTTACTATCACTGAGTGGGGAGGGGAAGGGTTTATCTCACTGTGAAGCGCTTTGTGACTCTGTCAGTGACAAGCGCTATCCATCTTATTTCGCCTGCCCACTTTTTCTACTGTTACGCACAGAACTCAGAAACACACTTCCGGTCAGCTCCTCCCCCGTTCATTTCATTGACATAACCTGCTGAGAAAACTTGCTGAAAAATCATATTTTAGGTAGGTTATTTTTTCCAAATAAGCTATGGTCATGTGCACCAACAAATACGCAAGGCATATTTTCTCTGGATCATTTGAAAACGGCCGTTAAAGTATTTAAATAATCGTTTGCCGGTCGGATCGCTGCGATAGCCCGCAGTTAGCTAAAGTTAATGGTAGAAAAAGTGGGTGGGCGAAATAAGATGGATAGAATAGAAATAAAGATTACTTACTAAATTACTTGACCACTGGAACACACATTATTCTGAGGTCCGACCTCAGAATAATAGTCGTTCTTTATAATAGAGGATGACGATTATAGAGATTATGCTTAGACATTACAGTAAATTAGTAGAAAAAAAAAACTGAAACGCACGTGTCTGTAAATGTTAGCTTTTTCAAAAATAAACAAGCCAACTATCAATGCCTCATAGGAAGTGAATGAAATGGTAATGGAACTAGCCTATTGACCCTATTTTGTCCCGCCCACTTGGCTTGGAAATGCACTTCCTGTTTAGCTCTGTTAAGGTAGCTAACACTTTTGTCTTGTGGGGCAATTTTAATTAAATATAATGACAGTTAAAATAAACCCATCGATTGAAATCTACAGGCTAAATGCAGCGTAACAGGAAGTGCACGTTCTAGAAAAGTAGGCGGGACAAAATAGGGTCAATAGCCACATGTGAGAAAACGGCCTATTTTTGTCTTTTTTCTAAAATCTTGGTTGCTTGTTACTCTCTGAAAATCTGGCAACCCTGGTACCATGTGATAAACGGAAACAACACGGTGCGGCAAAACAAGAAGCGAGAGAACGAGCGTCGCCACTTGACCAGACAATCGGTAATTGAAGACGGAACAGTGCGGCTTTGTGTTTGGAGTGTGAGGGAGAATTTCTTGTCCTCTGCTTCTTAAATGTTTACCCATGAATACACAATGGTCTTAAGGAGAAAAAAGGGCCATTTGTTACAGACTTGTCAAACATCTGACTTTCTCGAAGCAGAAAGTACAGAACAAAACAGAAGCAGCTGTAACGTAGGAAACAAACGACAGCCACGTGTAACAACTGAATGAGATTGATGTAAAAGTCATGTGAAACAACTGTGCAGCCTTATAGGAAACAAGATGCTTTGTTTTTCCTTGTACTTAGCAATAAATTATGACATATTCGCCTTATTCTGCCCACAGTTTCTGGAAGATTATTAGGTTAATCGATTATCGTGATTATTCAAGTCACAATATAATCGCAAGAACAAAACAATAACTATCGTGACCCTTTTAGAAGCAAAATTAAAAACCTTTGTAATTTTTTCTAGTTTACGTTTACGGCAAAGATGTGTTTTCTATCAGACAAATACATTGTTTGTTTTTTTTTGTTTTTTTTTCAAGTCAGTGTATGATTTTGCTAAGGAGTGTTTTTGATACATTCACATGTAAACGCGCTCTATGCACTCATAACCCGGTTATGAGCAGTATTCTGGTTATGACAGTATTCTGGTGTTTACATGCGCTCAGAGAAACCGGGATATTCATGTTCTTTGTTCACATATGCACTAAGAATATCCTGGATATTTAGACTGGTAACTATGACAACAATGACACAGATATGGCAAGGAACTAATGGTGCGTTCCTGGCAACTGGGAACTGGTATATTTCCCACTTCCCACTTGTAAAAATGCGCTGGAACACTACTCGAACTGGTAAATACCACTTTTCAACTGGGACCTGGTCGACGAAGTGACACTTCACATGTAACATAAACAATCACCACAATAAATTAGTTTAATATTACTGCCCAAAAACAATGTAAACATTGATTACAAGTTAATTATCTGTAATTTTGTTTAGCCTAAAGGTTAGCATTAGCCAGAATTACATACAAGTTGGTTACGTTGGAACGCTTTGAACTGGGAACTGGTATTTTTCAAGTGGGAAATGTCCCAGTTTCCAGTTGCCTTGAACGCAGCATAAGCATGTCTGTAACTTAAGGGTTTTTAACATGTTGGCAGCAACAAACTGGCAAAATACAACTAAATAAGAACATTAGACTGTAGATCACAGTAAGCGTTTTGGGAAAAGTGATTTTAACAGTGAAAAATATATATGGATTCTGAAGAGTCGGTTCAGAGTTATAGCTGTGTTGTGTTACAAGTGTGTCCAAGTGTCATTGGAATAGGCTCTTACCCTAAACAAGAATAAGTGCCAAAAAAAAAAAATATATAATAATGAATATATGAACAAGAAAATAATAATTTTGAGTCATTTGGGGAAAATTACGGCTTCTATCAGATCCGTTCCTTGAGTTTGCACATGCTCAGTTTGGTTTCAGCGTTGAGAAATCAGGTTCTGGCATTTACATGGCACAATCTTCTGGATATTATCTGAATATTCCAGTGAAAATTACCTGGTTTCTCATAACCAGGGTATTCTAACAACCAGGTTATTGAAATCAGGTTATGGTGTTTACATGGACACACATAAAACCTGAATATTTAAAAACCCTGATAATAACCGGGTTATTCGTGCACATGTAAACGCAAACTATGTTAAATGGCAAAAATTGAAGTCATGTTTATTTTATGACCCACAAAGCTATTTCAGTTTTTGAAATGCTCAAATGCTCAAAATGAAACTCAAAATAAATCAATATAAGGGGAAAAAACTTGATTAATTTGTTCCCCATATCACCCGCCTCTATCTAATCCCAACAGTCGCCCCACTTTATGTAACATTATTACACCACACTGTCGCTGCTTCTGCAAAGACTGACGCTGCCTTTCTTCCCAGACGTTGCTTAAGTCTGGTTCTATCTTGTGTTTCCACAGCCGTGAGCCTGCTGACCCAAGAATGTGGCCGTGTCTCCAGCACATTGTTTAACGAGGCCCAGCGGTGGAGTGGAGAAGTCAAATGTTTGGTTTGCAGGGGGTTCGCTCGCTGCGCTGCGGAATCATTATGTGGCTGTTGTTGCGTCGGAGCCATTTATTGATTTTCCAGAAAGCCCAAAAAGATCTCATTCTCAGTAGATCTAAATGGAAAAAGAGAAATATGATAACAGATCCACAGGAATGGCAACAATGTCTGGTTTAAGTTTGAAATCGTATAGTCAGATTCAGAAGCTAAACAGACATTATAAAAAGTGTCCTAATGTGTTGTTGTGTATGTAAGTCTAGACATTAATATGTGTTATTTGATGTCTAATTAATGGTTCATTATTCAAGCAATTTAACCTTTTGTAACTGGTTTCTATTTAGGCCTATTAACCTTTACATGTGTCATCACGCTCTTCGAGGGAACGCCCACTTTGCCATGACGGAAGGCAAAAGCGCTGTCTGTGTGTGTTAAAAAATGGAAACTTTGCCGAAAACTTGCTTGTTTCTAAGTAACTTTTATCGATTTCAATAAATGGTGGTTAAAATCTTGTGCGACTGGCTGCTCTAACAATCAAGAAGGTTTTAAGCGTAATGTAGCTATTTATCGTACATTTTGATGAAGATAGAAGATGCTAGTGGGTGGTAGCAATAAATCGAAAGAACTGCAATCCCCGTAAAGGGTCTTTTACACCAAGCCGAGGGTCGCCCATCTGAACCGGTCTGACAACTTTTGCCGACAGGTGGCTCTCGTGTGTTTGGTGTGAATGGGGTTGTCGGAGGTCAGAGGAGCGTGGAGCTTGTTGCGGACGCGGATTTTTTAAGACTTGCTTGTGGAATCTGCGTCGCCAGCAGTCGCTAGTTGCCGCATATGCAACTGTTTGAATGGTTACATGGGAACAAGCGAATTAGAGCGCAAGAAAACAATGTGGAAACCAGAAAATGACGCTTATGGAAAAACAGTATTTAGCCGAGCATGGATTGTTGTTATTTACCCGGGTTCAAACAGGACGTAAGTATGAAGGAGAAAGGCTACTATTTGGTCAGAGGAAAACAAAGACGAAGGAGTTGCAACGACCGCAGTGTGAAGACTGGACTGTTGCAGATAGCAAATAGAAGTTGAGCTTATCCGTGACGTAAGATTAGAAACATATCTTTCCCACAGAGTTTGACAAATACTCGCGTGCAACTTATTATGTTTGTCAGTGCCTAGTTCAAACACATTATTGACATATTAAGAAATTTAAGTTGACCAATGTTTCCAGAGTAATAACCCAGAATTAAATCTGTCAAAGAGAAAAAATTATGTGATCTGGCTGGATCAGATTTTTGGAAGGCTGATTTGGCTTTAAGTTGAATAAGACTGGTCTAGATGTTTTATGAACTTAAACCAGTGCAGAAGATCTCAGAAGTCTATCACAAATCTGAGAAATTTGAGAACATGGTTTTCTGAGGCTCGGAAAGAAACAAATAGAGTATCAAAACTCAGCTGGATTTTTGATGAAGACGCAATGTTAGAAAATGTGTCCTTTATTTCATTTATATGCAAGCTTTTAGATCCATAATGATTCGATTGAATGAGGCAAAGTAATAAAATAAACTCATATTTACAAGAAATGAGCATTGGGAACAGCTTTGAGAATCCTGTTGACCTCACGTGTTTCTTATCCTTCATAAGAAAAGTTCAAGTTTAACGGTGGAAACTTTTGCTCCATTGTGTTCTTCTGGAAAAAGCTTGTTACGCGTCCAGAGTCAAACCTCTTTATCCTCTGCTCCACCAGTTTGTGTGCGACCAAACCATTACTAAAGCCACAATCACATTTAAGCCGCTTGATTAAAAGAGTCGTGGAAAACCGAACACATAAACCGACTGAAATATTATTGTCACTTATCCTAAACACACATGATTACGGATAACGCGGCGGGAGCTAGCGCGAGGCAACACTGTCACTCATATTTGCGGCGAGTTTTCCCTTTTACAGCCGCTTCATAATCCTCCAAATTTGCACTAAAACAGCAGGACGACTGTTGATTTTGGGACGCGCCGCTGACAAAACGCGCCAAAGCCTTTAAAAATTGTGAACAGGGGGAAGTGAGGGAGAGTGATTTACTGCCGTGATACTTCCATGGCTGAAAATAAGTCTGCGGCCTATCAAAACGCTTTTTTAAAAACATGTCCATTGCGTGTTTTTTTTCCACTCTCCTGGCTCCGTTTTAGTCTAATGGAAGATGTCAGAAAGCAGCGCGGACAGATAAAGGGGAAGCGCTAAAACCAAAATTGTATGGCATTTCACAACGTTCACGAAAGCAATTCAAAGTATTTAATGTGACGTTAAGTGTGTTTGGAAGTGTGTGCAGTTTATTCTAACCACACTGGACATTCCTCACAATGGAAAAGGTCAAATTATGCTTGTCCTCTCCAGAAACAGCAAGTATTTTTACTCAAGTGCTATACAGGTCTTGTTCCTAGACCTGGGTTCTTCAATCATGGTACCAAATGCCTACAACTCATTTATTGTGAAATCTGAAGGAAAAGCTAGATCTTGCTATCTCTGAGACTGATTTATTCACAATGACATACCCATGTGCATATCATTGATGCAGAAGGTTGCAATAAAAATGTATAATAACTAATTCATGTTTGTTCTGTACATGCATATTGGATACCTTTAGTGTACACCAAATCTCCCCTCAGGTATTAGACAGTAAATACAGTATGACTGCAGAATGCAAAATATACACACAAAAAAAGCCAATATATTCATTCATTTTTTTTTTTTTTTTTTTCATTTTCTACCGCTTAATCCCGTTAGGGGTCGCGGGTGACTGGAGCCTATCCCAGTGACTTTGGGCCTTAGGCGGGGAAACACCCTGGACAGTGGCCAACTTGCTGCAGGGTCAGACAGACAACCATTCACTCTCTCATTCACTCACAGGGAAATTTACAGTGATGGCCAGTTAACCTAAACGTGCATGTTTTTGGAGGTGGGAGGAAACCGGAGTACCCGGAGAAAACCCACGATGACACGAGGAGAACATGCAAACTCCACCCAGAGAGATCGACCTCCTTATTGGGAAGCCAGAGCTCTAACCACTCTACTACCGTGCACCCAAAGCCAATATAGTGCACGGAAAACCAATAATTTGTACATAAAGTAAACATAAGAGCGCACAGTATTAGTCCTAGAGAACAAAAAAGGAAGAACAATGTGTAGAACTTCACGTCATGATAAAAACAAAGAAACATTTTGAATTTTTTTTTTGTTAACCTCCCACCTCACGACATCTTTCTCGAAGTGGCAGAAAGGTGAGTGAGACACAAGATTATTTTTGTTGTTTTTGTCCAATCTAACCCTAATCTAACCCCACTTAGAAAATATATGAACAACATAACAGCAGACTTATTGTGCAACTCTGTTTACAAAATGGAAAAGACCATTTCAATATCTGTTCAATTCATTTTATGGATTGGATTTTCCAAACAGGTCAATTTTTGTAAGACACACCTGACAGCTTGAAAAACACGGCTCTAGGTCTATTTTGTTAATAGCTCATTTAAGTTGGTTTTGCTAAAATTAGGGGTGTCAAATTATTGCCTGGGATCCAGAACCCACACTTCAGCAAACTGTGAAGAGTGGGTCTGGTCACCACGGCCCCCGCCTGCGTTTCAGATCAAATCTACATTATACCAGGCAATCAGATTAGTTTATTAGCGTGACGCAGATGAAACAAAGAAGCTGATTGGTCGTTTGTCATTTAGACCAAAATCTAACTTCGCTCACCTCACATTAAAATCGTTTTTTGCTTCGCTCATTGATTCTGCAGAAATCCGCGATGTTTTTTAGTTCCACGTCATATTTTTTTCATGTATTTTTTTCGTCGGGAGCAGCCATGTTGGATTTTACGCGGCGGAAGATGCGTGTCTCTGATTGGCTAATTAATCTGTCAATCATGGCTACAGAACTCCGAAAGAGGGACACGGTGAGCAGGGTTTTCCAGGCAAGTCAAATTAGTGCATTAATTGAGATTAATTAATTACAGACATGTTAATTAATTAATCTCTTAAATTTTTTAATCACTTGACAGCCCTAGCTAAAATATGTCTCCTTTAAGTGACAGTTGCTTCCTTCATCTTGATGCTAAACTTCGAGTTAAAACACCCTTTTAACTTTTCTTAAGGTGAAAGACCAGATCTACGCCTGTGTTCCTCCTCGTGGGTTTTCATTAGAATCTTTCTGGATGACAACACAATATATTACTTGGCTCGCAGCGGGAATTCTGGGAAAGTCATGGAATTTTGGACGGCCTGACGGAACACAGGCTGTCCGCTCTTGGCCCGTTCCGAGAAGAGTCGAAAAAGGAGGAGGGAGAGAGGGAGTGATCCTGATGCAGCGTGCCTGTCGTCGTGTGGTGGGCCTTAAGGACTTCCTCGGGGGAGCTGACCCAGAACAATGACAGGTTTACAGTTCCACTTCTCCCCGAACCAGAGATCTGACGCAACACAGCGGACGGATAATTACAAAGTCTAGTCGTTTGATTTCAATGCGTCCAACATGTGTGACTAAAAATGTAACATCCACGAGCAAACTCTTGTTCAACTGAAGTTTATGCAAGGACAATATTGTATTTGCAAAATGAGTGGCAGAAATATTTGCAACAGAACTGACAAAATATTTTTCACACCTAACCCTTACGCAAGATAACTTTATACGTTAACATGGAAACTAAAAGCTAGTTTGTTTGCTGAGATTTAAGACATTTCAGCTGTCGCGCAACATATACTTTTTCTCATCAAACTGACTAAAAAAAACCTTATTCAAAGACATTATACTGTATTTTTGTTGTCTTAAAAATTTGATTTTTTTTTTTACATTAGTCCACATGTTTTGACTTTCACTTTCAGGCTTTTGGTGTGCTAACAGCGGCTAGCCAAATGCTAACCACTTACACAAATTAACTTTCTAAATTTTAGTGGACAAGCAGTCTATACCCTGGGCTTAGACTGCATTTGGTCCAGCTCCAGTCCTGTGTTGATGCAGTACTCTCGCGGAGGACAGCTCACCATCAGTCTGGTGCTGCTGCTGTCACCGCCTTTGATCCTGGCACACACGAGACCTTGTGTTTTTGTGGTAATTAATGTTTGTGAAGGGATAAGGACTGAGCATATGATCTGAACAGTGTGCTGGCTAAAGCCGGCTGCACTCTAGAGGAGTTTAAGATCTTTTGCTATTTTTAGACACGTCAATAAAAGAACAGGCCACAAACATAGTCAGTCATAGACAGTCGAATCATGTGGCAGGAAAAACAGAGACCACAGACTTGGGGGGCACACAGGAGAAAGATATGTGTCATGTGACCGAACGCAGAGTGTTTTCTATCTTGTGTGCAGTTATAAAAGTGAAACAACAATAAAATGCCAGTGGATTAAATCAAGTTTATAAGGTCACACGAGAGCGGAAGAAAAATTCCCACAAATACTGGGATGGCCATTTTCTATAATCTAGCGAACGCTTAATTTAAGGAGCAAGTGCCTTTTGCTCATCCAAATATGATAAAAAGAAGAATCCAACACTAAGCGTTACATTTATGTACAAATGGTGAGGCAATGTTTATTATTTATTTTACATTTTAATGTACCAGATGCTGTTTGTTATCACTGTCCTAAAACTCCTGTAGTGTGCAGATTCAGTCTGAGCCCAGGATTAGACAAAGATGGGACACTGCAAACAAGTTTAACAAATAGATATTATGACAATGTATCTATGCAAAAACAGATTTTGTATTATTTAATTAATAAAACATTGGGTATAGTACATATAAGGCAAGAAAAGTGCGTGACCAAGTTCATAATTGATGATTCAACTCTCTCACGTCTGAAACCTTCTCAATATTTAGCACAGTTGCAGTTATTTGTTTTCTTGTGTGAGTGTAGCAGCTTTTTCTTGTCTTATCTCACCTGTAACAATATATTTTCGGCACTCACTGCTGACATGTCCAAAGACGAGATATGGACAAGACAAGAGCCAGTTTTTCCTGTTATTAACATTTCACTTTGCTATAAAATATCTAAAATGCATTTCACACATTTTCAATCTTCTGTTTGTGATCAGACACTTCATTTAGCAAAACAAAAACTAAATTTGCAAAACAATATTAATCTCAATCGCCCTGTGGAATATTGTGACGTCACGTGATCAGAAAAAATCAGAACCTTCAAGTGAGGACACAGTGTTTGGAGCAGCAGCTGTTTTTCTTTAGGAGGAGAAGATTCACTGAAACAACGCGGCCAAGAAAACGCAGCTTTACAAACTTGGACTTGTCTTCAATAAGTCGCGGTTTGTCTTGGACCACTTCCTAAGAACTTGAGACAGTCGTAAATCTCAAACTTGTTAGCGCACGACTCGATTCTTGACTCCATTTGGACTTGTCCTAAAGCTTTACAATTGGATGCATCCACGCTGACACTTGAGGGCGCTTTAAAGACGGAGAGATTTATAGCGTTTGCACTTGAGCTGACCTTGGACCTTTTTTTTTGAAGAGATGGAAATTTCACTCTTTGCCAGTTCACGAATGATATGAATCAGATGTGTTGGTAAAGTTACAGGATTGCTCAGTTTTGGAGACTTGCACGTGTTAGGCAGATTATCGAATTACACAATACTGAAGGTTGTTTGAAGGATGTGCACAAATACTGAGTATATTGTTTAATATGATGTTTTATTTGCTCTGTTCTTGTCTTTTAAAGTTTCCTTATAGAACTTTTACTTTGGCTTCTTATGTCTAGAACTTAAAGGTGATTTTTGCTTTGTTAAAATTGGAAACAAACAGAAATAATACATTTTAAACTTCCAAGATCAGTCCACATCTTTTGCTCACTTATACCTAATGCATTCTGAGCCTTCGAATTGTTCACCACAATGTGTTTTAGGTCTTTTACATACTGTATATATATGGAATTGGACTTGGATGAGTCAAATGTTTGCATAAAAACAGTTCCCTTATCCAAAATACAATTTAAATTTTATAAAACCTCAAGTTTAAGATGGAAAAATTGCTTTTCATTGCCTATACTTTTAACATTGAGAATTTAATCTCTAAATGTTACAAGTTTGTTGTCCTAGCCCAAGTTTCTGTCTCTTAAGCTTCATCATGCATCTCTGTTTCTCAAAAGTATGCCAGTATGAGGCATTTGGCCCCTGGGCCGCAGTTTGCTCACGTCTGAAGAATCTTGATGCTGCAGTATATAAAATATCTATTTAAGTTACAATGCATAAGAATAATGCAGTGGTTAAGTGAGAAAATATAATTTTCATGGACTTTTTTTTGTTTGGTTAGGTATCAGGTATAGCACCTTTAACTATTACAAGATCTGTTTTGAGGTGTCATCTACAAATAACTTATTTTATGCAGATATTTTTCAAGTTAATATCTTCTCAGTTTAAGACATTTGAGCTTGTCTAGATATTACTTTTTGCATTGCACAAACGAAATACACAGCACGGTGGCAAGAAGGTCGCGGGTTCAAGCCCAGGCCTTTCTCGAGCGTTCCTCCCCATGTCTGGGTCTTTCCTCCACACACTCCGGTTTCCCCACCAACCAATAACGTGCAAATTAGGGAACACTTGGTGATAGTCAGAGGTTGAGGCGCCAGGTGTTTGGATGAATCACCTCTGCTGAGCTGCCCCAGGACTGCTGCTCTCACTGAGTAAGGAGCTAGGGAGGGGTTAATCTCACTGTGAAGCACTTTGTGACTCTGTGTCTGTGAAATGTGCTATACAAATAAAGATTACTTACTTACTTACACCAGTAGAGTTTTTTATTTCTGTTAGTATTGCTCAGACAACTCTACTTCCACATTCATGCAAACCTAAAAACTAGCCCTTTAAACTCACATTTATTACTCCGTCCAATCTGCGGGGCCCAGTCTAATAAATTTTACATTTGCACAGTTATGCACTTTGACCCAGACAGAAACGGATTTTTCTTTCCGCAAACTTCCACAGAACTTCATTATTCCGTCCTTCCATGTGCGCCTGCTTTTCGGCGATACGTGCAGCGGAGGGTCAAAAATAAACCTCGGTCATGTCGCTCGCAAAAAGCCCTAAAACCAAAACCGCGAGGATTAAATGGCACCCATATGCACTGATGATGTCAGAAGGAAATTTTCACGAAACCGATTGAGTTGCAAGAACAAACCTCATCCTCATATTCTGTCCAAAGGGTACGCGGCTGTTACCTAATGCCGAAGCTGTCCCGACTTGAAAAGAAGCATAGTGTCCCACCTGAGCCAGCACAGAGCTCTCCCCCCGGGGCATGTAGCTTATTTTGTGGTCTTGTGTTGCCTGCCTCCTTCATCCGTCCTCTCATTTTGGGGAGAGAGGACAGACCACATGTTTCAGAGCGGAATCCTGGATGCGGAAAGCCAAGCCCCTGGCATCGCTCAGTGCACCTCTGTCATTAAGAACGGGCCAGGACGGTTTGTGTTGGACGAGTGCCCTTTGAATGAGAGAGAGAGGGAGAGAAGGAGAAGGAGAGAGGAGAAGGAGAGAGGGGGGGGGGGGCAGAGGGAGAGAGCGAGAGAGAGATAGAGAGAGAGGGAGAGCCATAGAAGGAAGAGAAGAGAGAGAGGGGGAGAGAGAAAGAGAGAGTGGGAGGGAGAGAGAGGGAAGAGGGAGAAGGAGAGAGATAAAGGAGAGAGAGAAAGAAAGAAAGAAAGAGAGGGAGGGAAAGAGAAAGAGAGGGAGAGAGAGAAGGTGAGAGGGAGAGAGAGAGGGAAGAGGGAGAAGGAGAGAGATAAAGGAGAGAGAGAAAGAGAGAAAAGGAAGAGAGAAAGAGAAAGGGAGAGAGAGAAGGAAGAGAGGAGAGAGAGGGAGGGAGGGGGAGAGAGAGAAAGGGAGAGAGAGGAAGGGAGAGAGAAGGAGAAAGTGAGAGAGAGAGAGAGAAGAAAGAGAAATAATGAGAGAAGGAAGAGAGTGAGAGAAGGGAGAGGGAGAAAAGAAAGAGAGAGTGAGAGAGAAAGAGAGAAGGAAGAGAGAGAGAGAGCTAAAAAGAAGGAAGAGAGAGTGTGTGCGAGAGAGAGAGAAGGAAAATAGAGAGAGAAAATAATGAGACAGTGAGAGAGAGAAGTGAGAGAGGGAGAAAAGAGGGAAGAGAGAGAGAGAAACAGAAAGACAGAGAAGATGTAAGAGTGAGGTAATGCCAGGAGTCCTTGTGGATTTGGTAAGATTAGGTGAAAGAGCGAAAACATGATTGAGACCATTACTTTGCTGGGATTTAAAGGAGACCTGTTGTAATTTTTCTATATATTTAGGAAGAATCTTGACATAAGTAGAACAATAATTAAATTTTTTTTATTGCAAAACACAAAAAATATCCAAAACGGCTTAGAAATAGAAACAGGTCCATTGACTTCAAACTGCAGAACTGATAAGTCCTACCTCTTCATTGAAACATTTTACTTTAATTAGCCACAGATTAAAAAAAAAAAAAGTACAGTTTTTGTTGTTGGAAAGTGTCTACATGACAATTTTGAAAATGACACTTTTTACTCGGAATTTTTAAATTTTTTTTGTAATTGCAAGTAAATACAGGGTGGGTAGGTGGGGATAGGTGGTAGGTTTGAAGAAAGGTACTTTCTGAGCACAGCTGCAGGACAATACAAGATTCCTCAAACATGCAGGAATCAATCCAGATACAACTTTGAGAAAGCTAATGAGAGAACACTGCTGTAACGTGGTTAAAAACTCAGAAAAGTAGCTTTTACATAATAGGTCTGCTTTAAAGGTGCACTGCCTATCTTTTCTGATGCAGGTGCTTTTAGAGGTGAGCAGGCGGCACGGTGGCAGAGTGGATAGCGCTCTCGCCTCACAGCAAGAAGGTCACGGGTTCGACTCCCTTTCTGTGTGGAGCATGTTCCTCCCCGTGTCTGGGTGGGTTTCCTCCGGGCACTCCAGTTCCCCCCACCAACCAATAACATGCATGTTAGGGTAATATCCTCCAGCTACGGTAGTCCTGACCAAGCCTAGCAACAACACCTGGAGATGGGTCCACGAGCGCTGCACTGTGGCGATCACTGCTCCTGAGAAGATGCCCCAGAGGCATTGAGGGATGGGTCAAATACAGAGGACAAATTTCCCTATACGGGGACAATAAAGTATATACCTTAACCAATATATCGAATCTTGTGATTGGTGTTTTGATATGCATATATCGAGTTTATCTAATGTAGTAAAACGGCAACAAATTAAGAAATCAAACTAAAGTTAACTAACTAAAGTTAGACGGTGATATTTTAGTCAACTGATCATTGGCCTCTTAGTTGACCAGATTTTTTATTTGTTAAAAAAGCACATTACAAACTTTATTAGTTAAAATAAAGTGGGAAGGTATTTGATCAAATCAATGAGACATTTGCAAGTTTTGCTTTTAGTCGACTAATATTGATTAGAAGAACAATAAAATGTTTAAAATGACTTTGGGCTTTAGGCGGGGGAACACTCTGGACAATGACCAACTCGTCACAGGTTCAGGAACATATATACTGTCAAAATTGAGTATGAAATGTTATTATTGTGGCAGCACTTAATGACATTATATTAGTTGGCACAAAGTGAAGTCCTAAAAACACCACAGTAGGATTTCTTTGACAGTTTTACCAATCATAATAATAAAAATCTCTGTAGTAATTCTTTTATTTGACAGCTCTTTGCCAAACTCCTCATCTGAAATGTCACTTGACTCTGTTTTGATACTGCTCATTGCACCTGGTGAAAACACAGCATCTGGAACATTATGTAAACTATACATAAAACGTCGGGTTAGCTCGTCTGTCCGCTGAAGCACGCGGTCGGAAAAGTACAGGCAGTTTAATGTAGCGTTGGCTCTTCGTTGCCGTGTTTCTTTAGCGGCAGGACGGCTGAATGAAGCGTTTGGACAGAGGCTGAGGTATCACAGAGCGCGGTTTGGCTCCTGCAGCGGGGCCAAGACAAGAGCGACGGAAAACCAACTTGTACTTGTGGCTTTTGGAGTTTTAATGTGCCTCGGCGCTCGGAGAAGCCAGCCTGGGTCATGCTACTTCTGCTAACGTAGAAGCTGCACCACAGACTGAGGCTAGCACTGTAAGTAATTATACAAATCACTGACTAGTCCGACTTATTTAAAGCTACAGGGAAACCGCTAACATGCTAAGGGCTAACGTTTCTGTTTTGTTCAGTTTTCTTGAGCAGTTAAGCTAGTCAAAATTAGACTATTTTGCTTAGGAACAGAGATGATGAAGGTATTAAAGATGCTATATTGGATTTTTGCTTCCTTAAAGTTGGGGTAGCTAACTTTTTTAGTTGCAAATAAGTAAACGTTATGCTTTCCACCAAAACGTATATGACAATTGCAGCACTTGGTGAAAAAATGAGCCCACAGAGTACAATATAAATCAAATAATATAGAATTTTAGTTCTTATCCGGACCAGAATGCACCACTCTGATTGGCTGAACTTGGGTGGTCCACTCCAGTTTCACTTTAAAAGAGAAAAAAGAGGGTTTTATGTCAAAATTGCAACTTAAACTTAATATATATTGATTTTAACATTGTGTTGAAGGGTTTATGAGAGAAAATTGTCAGGTTTAAAACCTAAATTGTGTCTGCATTGTGAAAATCACCTACCCCACTTTTAAAAATGTAAACTATCAGAAATAATTAATTTTAAACTTCCTACTCTCCAGTAAATCTTTGAACGCATTCTAGAGCATTTTAGGTAAGGTAATGTTTATTAAGGACAATGTATAATTACATTAACTCCTTCTCATTCTGGCCTATTTTCCCTCACACGTCTGACTAAAATCAGTACAAATTCAAACTAAAACTGTTTCTTTCTAACCTGTCTTTCTCCAGATGGATCTGTGTTGAACTACATGTTGAGTTCTTCCACAGTATCCATCTGGAACCTGACTTAAGTGTTTGAGAAAAGGTGGGATGTTTAGTGAAATACTTCGAGCTGATTGGGTGAGTGGCCTACCTTATTTGTGCTTAACCAATCACAACAACAACTCGTAATGGTGTATCCAGAACAAGTGTCACACATACTGCTTTTCTTTCAAAAAGAAATGACTCTGTATTTCTGCTAAAACCGCATCAAAAGCAGAAGAAACACGAACATCGACGGAGCAGCCATCTTTGTTTAGCTTGAATCAGACTCAGCGGCGGCGAGTTAACAGGCCGTCTTAGCCCGCCCTTCTACAATGTGATTGGGCCTCAAAACACGCTGCTGTGATGTGAGTGGGCCGAAACACCGCTGGTTCGGACTCCCTAACCAGTCAGGCGGTTTGTCTCGTGTTTGTGAATTCACAAATATCATGAGATAAACCATCTGGCTGGCCAGGTTACTTTCTTTCACCTTTGGAGCACAAACAAATGTCTGGAATCTTTGTGAAGTTATATCCCTGTAGTTCTAGCTTTTGATGAATAATCTGAAGTGAGAAACAAAAGAAAAACAAAATCTAATTTCCGCCTACATTTTTTTTTTTTTTTGGTAGATATAAGGATTGGTAAAGCTGGTGTTGACAAAATTGGGGACTATACCCAAAACTGGGTATAGCCCCTTTATTCTTTAGTGAACAGTCACAGTCAGGTCCAGGTGAAACAGGTGAACTCTGGAGACACAACTGTTGTAGCCAACAAAATAAGTACAAATGTAAATGCATGTAGCTTGACACCAGACATTCAGAATTTACAGCTATAGGTGCAACTAGACGTATTAATTACACTTTGTTATCCTGTATAGTGAAAGATTAAATAGATTCTCAAGTCTTTAAAGATCTAATCAGGAAGCTGAAAACCAAAACATTGAATATACGTAACTCTCTGGCATGTGACCTCGTGTGTTATTAAACTTTGTGTCTTAAGTTCCTTAGGCTCCACAACATGACGTGCAATATTAAATAATCAGAAAGCTACTGAACCGGTCGTGTGAGACAGTCAGAAGGTGTTGACATCAGTTTTTATTGTGTTCAGCTCATGACTTTTACATAAGCGTGTTACTGCCAGCTCTAAAAGCACAGACGTTTCACATTACAGTAAAATTAGTTGCTTTGTGTTGGGGATAAAGCCTTCATTATGACTGTCAAAGCATAATCATAGTAATGCGTATTCATTATTACACGCATAACATAATACACCAAAACAGTGTAATTGGATCTGTTTACCACCGAGGCAAAGATCGGCACGTTATCAGCTGCTATTAACGTTTTGAAAAGGTGCTTTGTTTAAAATATGCAGTTGACCGTAGAAAACATTTTGCAAATACTTTCTCCACTGTCACATTTTTGCATGACAGCTTAAGGCCATAGTGTGTACATTAGCTATATTGAATGAAAGATAATCAGAAACCCAAGCACCTGAGGACATAAGGCGTTTTCGCACATGAAAGTGCCATGAACCAGGAAAACGTCTACACCCCTTCTTTCATGGGGCCATTTCTACCCTAGGAACAAGTACCTGCTGCATTTGCACTGCTCAAAAGAAGATCCAGAAAACATTTGGTAAAGGCAGCCACTGGACGGTGCCAAAATACAGTCGAGGGTGGGAAACCATTCGCTGTTTTTTCTGTTTACCCCACTCCGGCTGCTGTGGTCCTCGATTTCCTTATAGTTCTGTTTCCTTTTTTTATTTTCTAGCGGCATTGCTTAGCTGTGTGGTAAATGCCAACTTGCGGTTGCTCATCAGCTAACTTGCGGAGGATTCGTAAGTTTTTTTTGGTTCCCTCAAAGCCCTGCGGTAATTCCTCATACGGACTTAGCGGTGTTTGTGCCTCTGCATCCGTCCATCTCTCATCGCCATCAGTAAACTTTAATGCCTTTGTTATTTTTTTGTAAAAATAACCTGCCTGACGTTGATGTTCGTCGTGTGCATATAACGACATCACGAATTACGTCGCACCATCACTGAAAGGTTTTAGGTCTAAGGGAAAAGTACTTGTCCCAGAGTTCCTGGTCCTTCTTATGTGGGAACACGCCAGAAAAGGTGCCAGGCTACAGGAACAACAAAAAGTTCCTACAATGTGACAAAATGTATAGATTGACAAAATACATATATTTTTTGATTCTCTATACCAGTGTTTCCCAACCAGGGGTACATGGTGTTCGCGACCATTTGCCAGGAGGTACTGGGGATGATTTTAGATTTAAAATAAAGGTAGAATTGCAAGTACTGTGATGTGAAAAATGTTATTTGCAAAACATTTTGCTTCTTAAGAGGCAATTGTTTGACATGGAATATATTCAAACAATAAATAGCAATGATTATAAATGAAAAGATATGAGTAAAGAGAAAATACTTCTAAAAAGACACATGACATAGGGGGTACTCCATGTGTGAGATCATGATTAGGGGGTACTCAATACAAAAAAAGTTGAGAACCGCTACTCTATACAATCTTTAAAATGTTCATGCTGACTTTTTTTTTTTTTTGCGCTAAAAACAAACACTAAATAGGTTTAAGCAAGTCGTTAACAAATAACTAACCCTGGCCCAAAAGCCGTTTAGGAAGTGCTCCTGCTGTGCGTCCTCCACATTACCCCACATATTTACAGCAGCCTTTATTATCTCTGCCTCCAATAATATTTAGATGGAAGGGGACTGATATGAGCTCAGTTCCAATAACACAGATTAAGACGCCAGGGGAACGTCGGCCTAAGTAAATGCCCAGGAACGTGGTGGTGCAACCGCAGAAGTTCTTTGGGAATATCCAGAGGGAACGGCGAGGGGGCTAGTTTTTCCGAGAGCTTCTATCTGCCGCGATATGTGGAGAGATTTGATGCTGTTGTCTGCTTGTGTGTATGTGCAACAGGGGAAGTGGAGAGAAGGCTTACAGAATGGCTAAGTCAGGAAGACAAGCCTGCTGGAAACTCTACACCACTCTGGCAACCGCACACAAGGCCTTTCTTTCTGTGCTCTCCCTCTCTCTCTTTCTCCATCTCTCTCTCTCTTTCTCGGAGCACGCCTGCCTTCCCCTCTGCCCTGGAGTCAGGACAAGAGGCGAACAAAAGAGGGGTTTGACACAAGCAGGTCTTGAGGGAACTGGAGTGACCTTGTAAAGTCCAGCAACCTTAAAGCCCATGTACACACTTTGCCCTTCTTAAAGCCAATACGACAGATTATTGTTTGATAGTCTCATTGGTAAATATTGATCTGAGTTTTATTGAGGTAAAATTGCAATTTTTTAAGAAATTTACAAATAAAATTTTATTAGATTAGCTTATTTTATCGGGGGCAGTGCAATTTAATAAAAACACATGACAAAACATGAGTAAAAAAGCCAAAAGGCTACTTTTCATCTGTAGTCCCCTGTCCATGATGTAAAAAGGCAGCTCATGATTTTTACATAAAAAAAACATTAAGAAGAAACTGAACACCTGTCAAACTGTGTGTATGGGGTCAAAATTTAAATATCTACTGTTTCCTGGCATTTTTTGAACATTTTTGTGCAAACTCGCTCATTTTACAGTTGCGTGTGCGAACGCTGTCAGCGCAGTTTCAGTACACGCCGACGTTACATCAAGTTGATGCGACAAACGAGCCGCCCAAGGATATAAAAACCCCTTCTGACACCACTGCTAAGGCAAGTTGGAAAGTGGTCGCCCGCTGCAGATTGACAGTTCGTCATTTGGCTCAGCTAGAGAAATGTGAGGTGCAAAGGTGCGCAGGTTCAAGCCTTGTTTCGGTGTTTCATTAATCTCATTTTCAATTTTAGAAAATACTCACTTGTTCACATCGAAAACTCAGGCAAAAGCAAAGGCTTCATACATTTGTCTACAAAGTTAATAAAAAAAGAATCTCGACGTGCAAGTAAGAAACTAGGTCTGTGCACAGCCCAGTGGCACAGCCTCAGAACTGTAAACTTCTCCTCATGTCAGGAACGCTCCGACACAAAACTCGCATCACTCACAAGCTCGCTGTTCATATTTGATGCTGTCGATCGATGTCTGTTCACACCCACTGGGCGTCTCTTTAAAGGCCTCCAGGCATCTCCCACCTCATTAATTTTCACCTCATTAGACAACGAATTTACATTGTTCAAAATTATTTTCTTTTCAAAAACACATCACAGATATATTGTCCAAGCATCTATTTGGATGAAAAATAAATAAATCTCAGTATCTGGTTTTATGTTTAATAGTATAACCTTTTGTTGCTTAAAGTAAAGAAAGTGTTGTTTATGTTTTTGGCATTTGGCTAGCTACCATTAGCATATCGACACAGCCCAGGTAGTAGAAGTTGTAAAATGTTCTTGCAAACTCATTGTTGTGAAGGATTATGAGACTCAGAAAGCATTCAGTAAGTGCCCAAAACATAGGAACTGATTTTAGCTTTGTCTGTCTCCATCTTAAGACAGAAACAGTTGTCTTATGCGCTTTTCCCACATTTTAGAAACACTTTTAAGCAGCACTGTTACTATCTGTTCTGATTATTGGACACAGTGAATCAAAAATGTGACACATTCATCACATTTTAAACGACTTTTTTTTTGTCAGAGATTGGACGTGCAAATGAATGCTCAGTGTTTCATTTGATGTGTCATGCGGAGGAACCGAGGAAATTAAAATTCGCCTGCAATTTGTAGGTGATAATGAGTTGTGAACAGAAAAAGCTCGCACTATTCGCACCTGGAAATAACATCTTTTTTTTTTTCAGCCTTTTGTCCCGAACGCTTACTTGTTTTGAATCGGTCCGAGCGTAGTCTTTAGCAACGCTTCTTATCCATTTTCCACACTGCTTTCTTGTCTGTGTCTGTCAGGCTCTTTCCTTTACGAAAAACACTCGGTTCCTCTCTTTGCGCCTCCTTTTCCCAACACGTTTCCCTCCCTGCGCGTCGGCTGGACCTCTCCCACCTGCCGAAAAACACTGCTGATTCAGGACAAGGCGCTGTTAATTGGCTCTGTGTCCTTGTCCAACTAATACGACTGCTCAAATGAATAGATTCTGCATTTCATTACACTTTCTAAATACATTACACAAAGATAATACTTCAGCCTTTCATGCGTCTAAATATTGCTGTTTTTGCTTTAGCGTTGGTAATTTTTAACAACTGCCTTTGCTGACACTGCATGCTACTTGACAATTTTTACTTCCATTTTCCACTAAATGTATTTTGAGAAATGCCTTATTCAGACAAATATCAATGTCTAGTCTATTTCTGAGACAATTTGGTTATTTAGCTTTATCAGTCCAGTTTATTCACATTTTCTCTGTTGGGCCATGTTAATTCTGTATTATTAAAGGTGAAGATTAGCTGATGTAAATTTGAATGTATTAACTTAAAATGTTCCACAATATGGCATTTAATGAAAGACAAATGCAGCTACTGCCCAGTGTTGCCTCCTCCATTTGTTTACTGGGCCAATGAGCGGTGAAAGAGTTTGATTGACAGGCCAATAGAAAACAAGGTAGCCTAGTTTTCTATTGTCCAACATTTTACTGGTCTCTTCAAGTCTACAGTTTATGTATATTTATGATTTTTTTTATGTTTACCGTAAGTACAAGGCTGTTACAAATCCATACAACTTTTTTTCACCAAGATCGACTAAGTTTTTAAAAAATCCTCTATGCAACCTTAAAGGTGGTGTCGCTGATTTTTACACAGCAGACACAATTTAGATTTTAAATCTGACAACTTCCTCTCATAAATCCTTTAATGCGTGGTTAATAACAACATATACTATTTATTTTTGTTGCAATTATGGCTTATGAACTTACTTTTACAAACAACAAAGTGAAACTGAAGAGGACTGCCCAAGCACAGCCAATCAGAGCGCTGTATTCGGCTCCTGATTAGAACAAACTTAGCCCTGATCAGAGGGAGAGCATTTCCATTACAAGAGAGGCCGAGTGGGGCTGTTGTGAAGCTGGGCTGTACGGTTGCCAACACTGTCACTCCCCAAATGGGGACGTGATGCAAGCTCATAGAAAACAAAGAAGATAATCAGACCGTTCGCTCTCCAGCGATTCATAAGCGTAATATAAAACAAATATCCACCGCCGCATTGGCCAGTACAGTGAAGCTTTTCATGTCAACACATTCACTGACTCACGTCCGCCTGATACGCCTGTCTAAAGTCCCGCTCTGATCCCGATGTACAATCACAAAGTCAGCTGTCCCATCTTCCTCCTCCGTCACTTTGTCCTGAAGAAGCTGCATTATCATCTCCTGTTTCAAACTTATGAATCGGATGTTCATCACTGTTTACTGCGTGAAGCAGGGGCAGGACCTGGACGTGCCTACGAACAAGCCGAGGGCTACGCACATACTCATAGAACTACAATTTTATGCATTTAGCGGATAGGGACAAGGGACTCAGTTTTTTTTTATGTCACTGTGCTGTTTTTGCTACGGTGAGTACGAAATGTAGAAGCAGTTCGGTGCTATCGGCAGCTAGCTTAGCGGCGACTCACGTTAGCGTACGGGCATGGCGTAGTTACTGTAACAAAAACAAACCAGCGGCACTTGTGTGACGCAACAGGCGACGTCCGTCTGACGTCAGGTTTAGTATCTACTCGGCTCGCTTTGGCCCTGGGGTCAAGCAGGTACTAAAAAAGTACCTGGTCGGAGGGATCAGCCCCAAATGGAAAAGCACTGCACCAGGGCTAAGTCGCGCCGAGTAGAGTAGAGTAGGGCTAAGCAGGTACTAATGGAAAAGCCCTATCTGAGTGTGTGTTTTTTTTCTAAGATAAGACAGAAACAACAAACACGCAAATTAATACCTCACTGTCCTTCGATTTGTTTGAATGTTTAGTCACTCAAACTTGTTCATTTGCAGGATAAATAAGTTAGTTTGAGCCATTAATAAAACACTTTTTATTTGCTATACTGGACAAGGTCAAAGTACTGATATTCATATAAACTGCAAATGCTGAATTGATCCAAACTAATTCATATTCAGTGTTATCTTTGTGCATCAGACTACACAAATATCTGAAATCTTCCTTGTAGCTACGCTGTTTCTTGCTAACTCCTCTATTTGTTTCCCGCTGGCTATCTTTCTCTCTCTCCGTGTTTTTGCGCTTCATTCACTATCTGTTGTTTTTCTCCCTTCCTGTCTTATCTCACAGGTCCCCCACAGTTCCCGTCCCGTCCTGCCCGGTCCGAGCTGCGTTGGTGGGGGTTAGAGAGTGGTCAGACCCGCCTCCGGGCAATTCTCTACTGCACCGGTCCTCCGCCTCGGGCACAAAGTCTCCCGCATGTGTGTAAAAGTGTGTGAGTGTGTGTAAAAGTGTGTGTATGTGTGTAAAAGTGTGTGTATGTGTGGGAGCGTGATTGGCAGAGTGCCCACTGCAGACTCCTGTGGTGAAACTCCAGCTCTGAAGAGTTTTTTGGATCACTGCCCAGTCTGACCCCCTCTCTCTCCTTTTCTCTCCTCTCTCTCTCTCATCTCGCTTTCTTCTCCCTCTCTCTTTCGCTCTCCCCCTCTCACATTCTCTCTCTCCTTTCTTTCTCCCTCTTTCTCTCTCTCTCTCTCTCAATCTTTTTTCTTTTCCATATCTCTCTTTTTTCTCTCTCTGTTTGTTTCTCTTCTCACTCTCTCCTTTTCTCTATACCTCTTTGTCTCTTTCTCTCTCTCCCCTCACTAGCTTCTCTTTCGGCCTCCTCCTTTCTCTCTCTCTGACTCTCTCCTTGTCAACTCCCTCTCTTTCTCTTCCTCTTCTCATGTTTTCCTTCTTTCTCCTCTCTCTCTCTTCTTCCTCTTATTCCCTCCCTCTCGCCTTCTCTCTCTCCCTCTCTCTTCTCTCTACCTTTCTCTTTCATCCCTCAGTCTCCCTTGCTCTATATTTCTCTCTTTCTTTCATTCTCCCTTTCTCTCTTCTTTCTCTTCTTTGTTCTCCCCGCTCTCTCTCCCCTCTCTTTTCTCTCTCCTCTCTCTCACTTCTCCTTTTCTTATCTTTCTCCTTCTCTCTCTCTTCTCAATCTCTTCGCTCTCCCTCTTTTTCTCTGCCCTCTCTCCTCTCGTCTTCCTCTTTGCTCTACCTTTCTCTCCCTCTTCCCTCTCTGCTCCCATCTTTTTCTCTTCTCTCTCTCCCCTCACTCTCTCTTTTCGCTTTCTTTCTCTCCCCCTCTCCCCCCCTTTGTCTTTCATCCCTCCGTCTCTCCTTCTCTCTCTTCACTCTTCATTTCTCTCTTCTCTCTCCTTTGCTCCCCCTTTCTCTTCTTTCTCCTCTCTCTCCCCTCTCTTTTTTTTTCTCTCGCTCTTCACTCTCTTTCTCCCTCCCTCTTCTCTCTCTTTTCCCTCTTTGCTCTCCCTTTCGCTCTCCCTCTTCTCTCTCTGCCCCTCTCTCTTTCTTTTCTCTTTCGACCCTTTGCTTTCCCTTTCTCTCTCTCTCTCTCTTTGCTCTCTCTTTGTGCTCTCCTCTCGTCCTCTTCACCCTCTCCCTCTCTCTGACCCGCTTCCTCTTCTTTCACTCTCTCCATCTCTGCCCCCCCTCTATCTCTTCTCTCTCTCTCTTTTTCTCTTCCCTCTCCCTCTTTGCTCTCTCTTTCGCTCTCTCCTCTCTCCCTCTTCTCCCTCTCTCTCTCACCCCCCCCCCCTCTCTCTCTCTCTCTCTCTCCTACACACACACAGATGTGTGCTTGTGCTGCACTAACAAACCGATAAGACTTGAGGAAACACAGAGCAGACCACAGAATCTCTCTGAGGACTTCAGTCAGAGCTGAGCTTGTATCCAGACGTGTTCAGTATTTTGTGTTTCCTAAAAATGTTTAACAAAAACCTTTCAAACCAAACACAAATGAATCACGAAACAGTGGACTTGAACACTCTTGAACTGAATCAATACAAGCATGTGTTAGCTTAATCAATATTATGATACTTCTCTACTGTTTACTAGAATAAACATATCAATAAATCAATAACTGTAAGTGCATGGAGAAAACAAATCAGTAAATAGGCTACATAATAATTGTTGCTAATGGAGCTCAACAGTGGAAGATCAACCTGGTTCTGGGAGTAAATTGCCCCATTGTAAACTCCCATAGAGATTTAGAAAAATTCAAATATTAAGAATTTAAAGACATATTACGGACTAGCCATGTGCTAACTCAGCTCTATCGTGCAGTTGTTTTCAGTCTAAAAGCTCATCTAAAACTTAAAATTCTGCAAAATATCTTAATAACTTTGTAATTTATAAAGCTGCAGACACTGATTTTAAATCAAAAGGTAGGTTTTATGCTCATTACTCACCACAGAGCTGATAGATGGTTTCAAACTTTTGATATATATCTTTGTAATCCCAATAGAGATTTAACATGGGAATCTATACTTGTTGAAGTGGGCGGTCACTTTTGAGCTTCATTGTTCTGGGAACTGGAAGTTTAGCATTTAGCTTTCAGACAATAATAATACGGACGTATCTTGCCTTACATAAAAATAATTCTGAACCTACAATTGAAATGAACATGATAATGCTAAAACCATGCTAACAACCTACTTCTTTCTTTCTTATGACAATATCTCCGTACTTTTCTGGGGCAAAACCTATTTTAAGTTGTTTTATGTAAAAAATTGGGTTCAGTTAGCCAAAATGCTAACACCATTGAAAAGCAGACTATTTGGATTTTAGTGGACAAACGGCCTCTTATTAGACATAACATTGAACAGTTTGCACGAAAAATGCCAAACAATGACTTAAAACAATAGGCAATGCTATTTAAGCATCATACACAGCTTAACAGCCAAAAATAAGTTGTTTTAAGGTTTAGCTTCACTTAAATGTTTTGCCAACTAATGCGTCACGTGATGAACATGTGACAACCTGGTGACGACACGGCAAACATCTCTATACCTGAGGTAGGGGAGGATTTAAGGTTTTTAGAGGATTTGGTGGAAAAATATATAGAACATAAGAAGTAATAGTAATGAATAACACCAAAAACAATAATACAGAACAATAAAATAACTTAAATTCAAATCAGTATCTCCTTAACATCAGGTGAAAATGAGTTTGCACTGTCCCGTTTCTTCACCAAACTCCACTAAGTTCATCTGTTATCGCTGTTAGCATTGCAGCTAACTGTTTTTAGCACATACACACGTCTTAAACATATTGTGCTGAACAACTGGGAAGCTCAAAATGCATTAGGTAAGTGAGCTAAACATGTGGACTGATGTAAGAAACTAAAAATGTATTATTTCTGTTTGTTTACATTTTAAGGTAGCAAAAATCCGGTATAACACCTTTAAACCAGTATGATAGGCTACTTTATTTACTTAAAACCTTGAAATGGGGGTTACTTGAAGTGTAAGACAAAGCTGAGAGGGGAAAATAAGAGCGAGAAGCACTGGCCTGTAAAACCAACAGCAGCGGCATGTTTTTTATCAGTCCTCTGGCACATCTCACACAATCATGTCACACTTTCCACGTTACGGTCAACTAGCTTCCACTTTATCACACACACTGCTCCGAGCCTCTGCACCATTCTCTCAAACAAGACAAGTATCCATCTTTATACCTTGATTGTATTTAAAAGTGAAGTGAGGATGGATTAGGAGTTAACCTCAAACAGTGGTGGAAGATAAAAGGCCTACCCACGTTTGTTACTTGAAGCCCATATGACAGATTACAGATTTTTGGTGTGATAGTGTTTGTGGTAAATATTTATCATAGTTTTACAGCAGGTAAGTTGCAAAACATGAAGAATTAGACAAATAAAAGTTGAAAATTACAGGAAGTGATTTGAGCTAAAACAGAATCCCTCCACATGTGTCGTCAAAAAAGCCAAAATGCAAAGACAATTTACACACAACTGACACAGGCTGTGTTCAAATGTGCGCCCTAACAGTTAGGGGCTAACCACTACATAGTGCACTATTTTGGGGTCAGGCCATTTTCTAGTGGTGTCCGAATGTCCAGCAGGTCAAAAACTAGTGCACTCAAAAATTGTCACAATGCATCTGGAAAAGTAGTGAGCATTGATGGTCACTAGAATAGAGCGATTATTTGTTATTTGCTATCAACACTGGCGATGCACACGCACCCGGTGTGCAGAAAGAGCTGCTGCTGATTGACCAAGCTGGAGCAACAACTCAAGCAAGGGCTGTTGTCAGCTAATTACAAGAATTTTTCACTGTGCAAAACAAAAGTTCTGCTGCTAATTTAACATTTGTGAATGAAATTCAATCCTACAACTCATAAACGTTACATTAAAGTGAGTGAAAAAACAGCAAGAAAAACACTGTCTCAAGCTTCAGGAGACAGACATCTGTCAGACCGGTTCATACCTGATTGAAACAACTGCTCTCGTCCTGTTCTGTTGTTTTATTCAAAGAAGTTTCCCCAACTAACCAGAGGGACAGTATCTCTGTCTGTAAGGAGCATGCGCAGTAAAGCAGAAAGTTACGTCAAACAATAATCCCTCTATACATGCCGTCAGCATCAAAGGCCACGCCCACAAATGGACCTCCTCCCGGGAAACATAAAAATGAGACTGAATTAGAACAACAGCTTTATCACTCACTGCTCAAAAACTAGCAACAACAAATGTGGACTTAAGAGATGATATTGTGTCAAATGTATAAAGACACGGAGCTGAATAAGGTAATTCAACGGTCCAACTATGTAAATATATCCAACAATATTTGGAAAATTCATTCTGTCTTCTTCTTAGTTTATCTTTATTTTTCTTGTAATAAGACAGGCGGGGGCAGACGTGGTCAGTCTGACAAATCTGTCAAACTGGCCACGTCTGGGAAGATTCGATAAGAGAGACGTCACAACACCAGACGTCACCTCTGACGAAGGCGGAATTCCTGCCGCCGAAACTGTAAATGAGCACCTATCTTCTTGCAACTGTCTTATTACAAGAACAAATAAAGATATATTCAACAATGCTAATTGTAGCTGCAAGCTAAATGCCAACATGATGCTAGCACCACCTGGAATGTTTTAATGTCTTTCTTTCCGTTTACTTTTCTGACACAATGCCACTTCAACCACCTCCATTTAAACATGGTTGTGACTTGACTTGAATTTGCTTTGCTAAAAATATACAAAATTTAAGAAGATAAAAAGTTTAGCTTCCCATTGGCTTTAACAATGGACTTTTCGGGTCATTCCACCGCAGCAAGCCACGCCCCCAAATATGAATATTGCCGACTGTACTGTATCTATGGTCAATATATAGACCACAATTCATTGCGAGAATCGGAGAAACAAAGCAGACAATGTCAGGTCTTTAACTGGAAACAAGACGACTGAATAAAAGATGATAAAAGAGCCGCTTAAACTCACTGTTGAGCCGGGATAATAAACAAATTATTCTTAACTAAAAGCCATAATGACCCTAACGTTAGCTTATTTATTTAATTTGAGCTACAAAAGTTGAATTATCCAGTCCATTTGATGTTTAATGTGAGTCCAAGTTAAATAAAACTGGTACTAGGATTCTTAGTCCATACTGTAAATGTGTGCGTGTCAGACGAATTTAACCAGTATTTACTGTAGAAGTTCATTGTTACGAGTCTTTTTCTGACCGTTTTTTAATTCAAGCAGAACTGACTTCGGCCCATCTTTACAATGTAGTTACTAGGTAACAGCTGTTGTAGGCCTATTACTTCTACGTAAGTCATATTTACTGAACAAAACACAAACATAAATCTCAATAAATCAATAAAACAGCCAAACTGGATGAAAACAAGCAACATGTTTAGAGAAATCAAATCTTGTTCAAAAAAATATAGCCTAGTCTGTTAGTACTTTTACTTTAATCTACTCACTTCCAGCACCACTGCAAACAACCCTGCACGATGTCTTCTGCAGATGTGTCCCTGCAGGTTTGACCGTTTCAGGCTCTGACACTTGGACGGCTGCTGCTCTGTGGTTACGGTACATGAGCTCACCCCGCGTCCTCCGAAAAGAAAGAGGTGACATCAGGGTTTGGCTCGGCTCTGGTGCTGCTGGTGAGTCAGGAGGTAAACCGCGACTAAGAAGACAGGAAAAGATGAGGAGTTTATACAGAGGTAGTGAGAGGGATTTTATTGGGGGAAATGGCAAGGAAAGGCCGGATGGTTATAAACAGAAGTGCATTAATAAAACTAAGTAGAGGAAGAAGAACAAGAATGATGTTTGGGTTTTGATGTTTTGTAGCTCGTAAAAGAAGTACTTGTGGTTAATAGAGAAAGTAGAGTTAGTTAAAGTGCAAATCTGACAATTTCTTCTTTAATTACACATTATTATATTTAAGATTAATTTAGCTAATTTCTTCCAATAACTTAAAATTCAGCAAAATGTCTTAATAAAGCCACAATCACAATGACCCTTAAGACCTGCTATGACCTCTCTGCAAACCATTTTTGGTCATTGCCTACGTCATTCTTGAGAGATTGTTACGAAAAAACAGTGCTTGCAGCCCGTTCGTAAGTTTGACCACGTACCTGGAGCACGCGGGGAATAAAGTAGATCGCTTGAAACACAAGGAGGACCAGACCTGGAGCGTGTGTGGAAATGCAGATCGCCTAGAGTTGGACAGCTCGCTATAACAGGTGCAGACATTTGGACAGTTGCTGCTTGCTGACAATGGAATAATATTTGTTGTGTAATGCTTCAAACTTTTTTTTGGAACACACGAATGTCAATGGATTATAGAAATCTTTAACATCCGGAGATGCTCTGGAAAATTTGCTTTTCGTGTTTCCTCTGCAATACACAGGTAAGAAACACAAGACACTGTTTTGTTGTTTTTACGCAGGCTTAACTTTGTGAGAATGAAAAGTGTTTCAAGAGAAAGAGAAAGAGATAAACAGAACATAAACACATTTTCAGACATGGACTATGAGCATATTCGGGTTTTATTGGTGTAAAATCAGGTTATTGCTATTCTGATTATTAACTGTTTATGAGGTTTAATAGTTAGAAACAGCTTAATAAAGAATTAAGTTGGACATAGGGAGATTGCGCAGCTCCTGTGTGATACAAATAGACGTTACTGTGAAGACTCCTTACATTAAGGCACACGCAAAGGTGCTGTACGGCTTAATTTTCTTAAGAATGCCAGTAGTAGTTGGAGATGGTCACCACATTAGAAAAGGAGCTGCAAGTAAATGATTAGTAAATGTTTGCTTATTATTAGTAAATATTATCTAACCATTAAGTAATGATCAGACAATGTGTAACATTTGTTAATGATTATAAAGTGTTACTTTATGTCCTATGTTTCGTCCTTTTTGTCTTTGCTCAACATATTTTAAAAGTTGTTCACAGACTTGTTCTTGACTCACATGAAACTATTATTTTTGTTTTAAAGAGGTATTCTTCTAGTTTAAATTTGAAAATTATATATATATTTTTTTATATTTCATGACAAAGTAAAATGTAAATAGTAAAAACCGCCACTTTCCTTGTATTTGACCTTATGACACCAACCAACCTATTAACATTTTTATTAAACTGGTTTTATTTGAATTGTAGCATGTTCCTTATTAAAACGCGGCTCTTTCTCATCACCATAAACTGTTACGGCACCTGGAGCCAGAGACGACACTTCGCATTGACCTTCCGACCTGTGAGACAGTGCCGTTGACCTCTGACCTCTGAACTCTCCACCCACAAACACAGACTTTCCGTTTTATGGCCAGTATCCTCTTCGGACCACCTGGCACACACACATTTATATATTAAGATATTTCACTCATACAACCAGAATGTTTTATAAATTGGAGATTTATTTATGTTTTGTTTATAAAACCACAATTCCAAGCGACTGCATTCATGTTATTAGTTTATCCCTCGACTGTGGACTGATTGGGGGAAGCAAACGTTCAGTTATGCTGCTCCCACAGCTTGGAATATTTTGCAATTTGTGTAATTTTTAGCCAAATATGAAACGAAAGTATAATTTTGTTTTTATTTGTATGTTTCTATTTCACTAAAATGGTCTAAAAATGTGTTTCCTTGCAATGAGCGGCCTTACAACTCCACAAAAATTATTGTTTCCATGGAGACGCATATATAGGCGGGGCTCACTATAACGTTATGATTTAAATTACGCTTTTCTGAGTTTCAACCATGTTCTCTCACCATAATTTTACTCAAACTTGTATTAGGATTGATTGATGCAAGTTTGAATATTTTTGTATTGTCCTGCAGCTGATGCGTAAAATGCCTGATTTCACCTACCACCTAGCCCCGCCCACTTGTCTGTATTTATCACAAAAAGTTCATATGTGAGTAAAATATTAAGTGGCTCAAAGTTATAGCATTTTCCAACAATAAAAATTAGTCAGTTCTGCAGCTGAACAGGAAGTCAGTGGACCTTTTTTTATTTCCAAGCCGTTTAAGATAAATTCTTGGTATTTTTTTAATGAACAAAATGTAAATGATTGATTTAACAGTTGTGGAACTACCTCTATGTCACATTTATTGGACAAAAGACAACTGTAAACCTCATCAAAAGTAGACCTCGACCAGCTGATATTTTAGGACCGATAGTTGAGTCGGCCATATCGGCTATCAGCCTTACTTTTGGCTAATATTTTGGGCAATTGTTTGGAAACTAAGGCGGAGCGATATGGCAATAAATTAACATCACGATTTTCTTGGAGATCTCGATTTCGATTTTACTATGATTGTATTTCCTATTGTCTTTGAGGTAAAAACAATTCACTATAGCTGAACCCAGCTGTCAAAATCCGACCAGTGTTGCTAGATTTTCAGAGAGAAACGAGAAAAACTCTGCAATTCAATAAAAAGTTAATAAAACAGTCAATTAATTAGAACATGACTGTTGCTGTAATTAGAACATTGTGTGTTGCAGCAAAGGGGATTTCGCCATGTCATGTATTTTTCTTACATTAATAGCATTTTAGAGATGAAAACATGCTAAAAATCCTTGTTTCAGTCATACAAATTGATACATTTTTATAAAACAAACTGAAAAATTGATAAAATGCATTCCTTTTATGAACTAAAAGCACAGTCCAAAAGAGAAAAGGGAAATCCCAATATGACAATTTCAACAAAAAAGCAGATTGTCACAGAGATGACTTCATGATTCGATTTTTATCACTATATTGCCCAGCCCTATTGGAAACCATTAGCCGCATACCTGTTGATCTCTAATCAAAACCGCCAAATTGGGTGAAAACAAGCAAAACGTTTAGTACAGGCTTATAATATTCACTATGTCTTACTGAAAAAGTGATAAGTACTTTAAACTAAAAAATTCAAACATAGTACTGTATCAGTCTGACTTCTAATGTTCTTCTACTTGGCTTGAATAGTTTGACTTGCACATACACAAACCAGATTCCCCTTTCAGCCCCACCTCAACCCCCTCCTTCTACCTTCCCAACATGGCCGCTGTCATCATTTGAATCCCCAGTCCCGGCGGTCACAAGCCCCCTTCATTAACCTTGAGAGGGTTCACGTCCGCCTCTCGCCCCGGTGATGTCATGTTCACAGATGGGGCCTGAAACGGGAGGTGTGCGCGCGCGGATTTGACCAACGCGCACGCACAAGGGGGTTTTAAGTGTGCGGGGTGAGGCTCTGAGGGGGAGTCGTATTTGTTTGTTTTGCCCTCCAGACATGTCCGAGGGCAGATTAAGGGATTTAGCTGTAGGGGGTGGCACAGGAGAGACTAGAAACGCGCGCAGCTATCTACATGCGCGGTATATCAAGGCGTAAAAAGCACCGGGGAGGTCAAAGGAAGCTGGATTTATCTTTTATGTTTGCTTCTGTCCGGGTTAAAAGAGTGTTGAAGATGAAAAGATAGCATGATTAGACAACAATGAGACAAAATGGTTGTAAAGACGCTAACAAGTCACGGTTTAATCCCCTAAAAATGTTATGACTTTTGCTTCCTTATAAATGTAACCAAATTGAAATAATTCATGTTAAATGTCCCACTTACTCCAAATTTGTTCATCACGATGTGTTTTAAGCTTTTTTCACAGCTGTTTGGAGCGAGACATGCCGGTATGCTAACAACAATTAGCCACAATGCTAACAACAACAACAGACGAAATTCACAGATTTGGGTGAACAAACGAGACATTATTATGTGTATGAAAGACATTGCAAACTCATTTTCACCTGAATAGATTCATTAACAAATTATCTGTGCTAAAGGGACATTTATTTTAAGTTATTTTCTTTCTTTTTTTAAAAATCTGAAATCTTAATTATAATCATGTTCACTGTGTATTACTGAAAATATGGTCTAAACCTGTCATTTGCACTTTAAAGCAAAAATACCTGTCTTCACTTGTTTAACTTGCGATTATTCAAAATTTAGGATGGCAAGTAAAACATGTAGGGTTCAAATTCCAACTTTCCAATAACAAAAAGTTTTTAATTGGTGGATAACTGAAGTAATTTTTTACAATGAGGAGGCGGGGCATATTCGTTCTCTATTTTTAACCAGGAAGTCAGTGAACCTGTTTCTATTTCTAAGCTGTTTTAGCCATGGATCTATTATCTGCAGCGGGAAAATGCCTCTACAGGCTAGAAAGGATTTTTTCCCTAGAGCGCAATGCAAACACAAACCGCCCGTGTTCACCAGAAACAGCATCTACAGCTTTAAGAACTGACGGACTTTGCGGCGATTCTTACCTAGATTCACATCATAAACTTTTTTCCGGTTCAAAAGGTTTTAGTTTTGTATAAAACGTGTTTTTAAGCTTTAGCTTCGGCTACCGCTGCTAACACAGTAACTGCCGCTCTGATTGGTCAGAACGGTCACATGTGAGCTTTCGGCTTCTTTCGGATTCACTCGGCTCGAGCTCGTCCCGTTCCTCGCGGGGGGAGTTATGGGGGAACACAACTGCGCATGCTCCATAGCCTGTAGAGCACCTAGCAACGGCCATATTGGCAACGAACGCCAGTGAGCAAAAGTCATTGACGCACAGCGCCCGCCATCGTTGATCACCGGGGCTTGGTTTTAGCTCATTTGTGTGTTTTGCAATGAACAAAATGTGACTCATTGATGATCATTTGCCATAGTTTCTTTCTAAATATACAGAAAAATCACAATAGGTCTCCTTTAAACTCATTTAGAGTGAAATGACTCAACTTACAAATTCAACTAAATATCGCAATTTAAGGACTTTTATATGGACTCTGTCTAAAGAATTTTTAGGTCCCTAAAACTAGTTTTTAATTACCTGAAACTAAAAAACCTAAAAAACAAAAAACAAACTAACCCTGTGCATATAGCTTTTTATTTTTCAAATTGTCAGACTTTAGCGTTAGCATTAACAAACAAACACATCTTTATAAACACACTTTGGTTCTTTGGTGAAATATTCTCCTCATTTGTAAAGTATTTAACATGTTTTATGAGAAAACCACCAACAACTCACTGTTCACTGTCTGATCTTAAAGTCTTTTTCATTTTAGACTGAGGTAGTAAAAACCCCATAGAAATGAACTAAACAGGAAATGAACATACTAGGAGAAAAAGTTTGCATTTTTGAAAAAAAAACAAGCCAAATGATTGAGTCAATTTGCCAATTCATTCAGGGCACCAACTTTACTGCTCCTTATATCTACCTCCACAAAAATTAGGCAGAAATTAGATCTTAGAAATTTCAAAAATTAGAAATTAGCATCTTAGTCATCAGTCATTTGCTTGTGAAAGTTACATTTTTGGACAATTTTATACACGTTTTAGGAAAAAAATGGCCGAAATGAGAACTTCTTGGTGAGCCCAAAACACCAAACACAGCTCTTGCACGCTATGGTTGTTACACAGAACAGAAACAACACCAGAAGAGGAAGTAGTGTCAGTCACTTTGCATGGTTGAAGCAGGAAATTGCATTTGCAAACATAATTTTTGGCACTCAAGCGATTTTGGCTGCGGTAAATCGGTGACTCCTGAGACTGAGAGTGAGTTTCACTATTTTTACTCAACTGCTGCCAAGTTTTTATGGTGTCACGCATTTGTGCAAGCGTGGAATTAAATTTGTGACAAAACTAATAGATTGCAAAACATTCTACAAGCCGACAATATTCAATACAGATCAAGGGCAGTTAAAATGAATATTGTTTTAGTGAAATAGTTTGTTGTAATGTTGTGTAATGTTTTAGTCCAGTAGTGTCAAACTCAGGGCCTCATGTAGCCTCTGGGATGATTTCTGAATATTAATGATAGTGGCCCCCTAATAAAAGCATGCACCAATTTGAACTCCAAGTCCCAGAATACACGGCTGCCTAGATCTGATGAGAAGAGCCACAAAGACAAGAATAAATAATAGACCGATAGAAATATAAAAGTTTTTTATTGCTTAGATGTGACTATAAAACCTGCAATGCACAGAAATAAGTTTCTTGGAATGACAGTATTTACAATATACTGTAATGCAACATAGGCAATGTGTTACAAAATAAATCTGCACATACATTAAATGTGTTCTATTTTAAGCTATATATGGCTCAATTTCCATATTTGAATATAACACAGAAGAACCTATCTTTTAAAATATAGCCCTCGACCAACTCTGACGCCTCCTGTACACTGACAGCAAGGCGAGTTTGGTTCGGGACACGTACGAGTTTCTTGTGAAGTGTCTTGTACACCAGCTCCAGTCCACCACAGTCCATATTTGCCCAAAGCTGCGCAGATTCACGTGGATTCCTGCGAGAATGCCATGTGACTTGAAAGTTCAGATCGCTGCAACCTCCGGAAAAGGACATTTTGCGGATTCTTTCTGCGCACTCGTGTGACTCTCTCACTGCTTTGAGTTCTGTGTACAAGCGCGCACTGGTTTTAAACACTTTCTAAGTTTTGCGGGACTCGCATAGATACAGTCGGCATCAAAGGCCACGCCCACTAACAGACCTCCGAGGGGAAAAGTTAACATGGAGAGTGAATCAGAACAACAGCTTTATCAGTCACTGCTTAAAAACTACAACAGCAAATGTGGACTTTAGAAGATATATTGTGTCAAATACAGACACGAAGACATGGGGATAAATAAAGTGATTCAACCTTCCAAGTATGTAAATATATCTAACAATGCTAACGGTAGCTGTGAGCTAAATGCTTGAATTAGTTGTGCTAAAAATACATTTAATTCGCCAGAAAACATCTTAAAAGAGGTAAACAGTTTAGCTTCCCATTTTTTATTATGGTGAGGTGACGCGTTGCCGACTGTATCTATGAGTCTCGACTTGCACCGAACTCACACTCTGATCGTTTCAGCCCCAGCTATGTTTGAGTTTGACACCCTGCTCCAATCACAAAAAGACCAGAACATTAAAAATATGGTAAAACTCTTTTTAGATCAATTTCATGATAAACTAGGGCTGCACTATAAACAAAATCTAATCAAAATTCCGGTTTAATTAGCAAAGATAGCAATTTTGGAAGTATCATCATTCCATTCATAAACTAGAAAACACCATGTCATTTTCTGCCTAAAAACTGTTCATCCTTTATCTCAGATCTGTACAAGCTCATTAGAATCTGGAAATTACAGTAGGCTTATATATTCTTCCCAAACCGTGCAGCAAACTAGAGACGCTACAGAAACGCTGCTAAAATGCTAACCCCACTTACAATAAATATACCCTGTCAACCTAATTGTACTGCCTCTTAGCTTCAAATCCTAAACCGCGGCCCCCACCTTCACCCCGTCCCGCCACGTGCACGAGCGTGTGTGTCACTTTGGAGAGGGGTTAAGAAGAGGAAGAAGGGGGCGGGGCTTGCCGGGTGGCCGCTGGTGCAAACAAAACGAATCAACGCCAAGCTCAAATCCAAACGCGGGTCGCCGAGGTCCGCGCACCCTGGGCTCGGGCGCGGTGTGGCCTCTTTTGTAATGTATATGCACAGTTCACCGCGGGGCCCTTTTCATGTGACAGGCCATTGTTAAGCCCCGCCCACTCGACACGGCACCACGTCGGAGTCCAATTGTTTTATGGAAATGCGCTCGGGGCTGGCCGGGTGTCTGCCAGGCGGAGGACAGCCAGGGTGGGGCGGGTGGGGCTGGTAGGAGAGGGAGGTGGGGGTCACGGGGGGAGTCTTGAGGGGGGTAGATGTGACGCCGACCCCAGCGGATGCCCCTGACCTCGAGCAGATGGCCGGGCAAGCCTCTCTCCTCTCAACCAGAATTAATAGCGTGTGCCGTGTCACATTGTCTGACTGAAGCGGGCCCTGCCTAAAAGTGCAGCTCCCCCCTTCTCACCCACACTCACACATATATGTTGGGTTTACACGTTTTTGGGGACACTACATTGACTTGCATATTTCGTAGACCACAATCCAAACCTTAACATTTGTGACTACTTGCCTAAATTTTAAATTACGTCATTCAACTTTCTGGAGGTGAAAGGTTGGTTGCAAAACTATATAGAGATAAAAAATGTTGATACATATTTTTCATCAGAATAGATCTGTTTTATGTCAAATGTTCTGCTCAATTTCATTTGATTTCAGCGACCAGGACAGGTATTGCAGAAAGTTAGTGCTAGACAGTCTGGTCTGGGGGGACAAAAGTGAACTGGTTGCCATGGTAATTAGTTTATTTCTGTTGCTAAACTGGCTTATCTTAACCTTTACCCTAACCTTTTTCCTAAACTTAGCCGTTCCCATAAACTTAATTACCGTCTCTCCGGACTCGACTATCTAGCATTCATCACTGCAGAACTGCAGGTGGTCCCCAAAAACCAGGAAGTACAATCAGCCAATCAGTGAGCAGAGATGCGTCGGCTAGAACCAACTCGAGTTATTGATAGCAGACTGTATATGTTCTCCTCTTTTGACCACGAATCAAATAATAATTTTGTACCTTTAATTTCTGCTCAATTTCATTTGACTCCCGCAACTAGAACAGGTATCGCAGAAAATTAGTGCTAGACAGTCTGGTCCGGGGGGACAAAAGTGAGCTGGTTGCTATGGTAATGAGTTTATTTCTGTTGATAAACTGGCTTAAACTATTGAATTTTTTTTTTATCTTAAACTTTACCCAAACCCTTTTTACTTAATCACCGTCTTTCCGAACCCGACTATCCACAAGCATTTATCAATGCAGAGCTGCAGGTAGTTCCCAAAAACCAGGAAGTACAATCAAAGCCAATCAGCGAACAGAGATGTGTCGGCCAGAACCAACCCGAGTTATGGTAGCAGACTGTATAAGTTATCCTCTTTTGACCATGTATCAAATATTTACTTATATGATTTTATACCTTTAATTTCTTACGTTTAGACTTGCTATTATTTAGCAATTTTTTAACTGGAAGCATCGTATTTTGACTGCATTTTGCTGACATAAAGCAATAAACTAATGAAATAAAGACATTTTAATCCAAGCTTAATTGTTTTCCAACTTGAAATTACTACAGACATCTATTTCATTTTGCTGAGGTGAGGTCACAAGTTTGTCTAATGGTTATTTTGTTGATCTGAAATGTTTGGGAGCCTAATTGGTTAAAGCAAAAAAATACCAGCCTACCGTTGCACAAACATGGTGCAATATAAGATGGTTTCTACTAGAGCTGCAACGATTAGTCGACGTAATCGACTACGTCGATTAAGAAAATACGTCGACGCACGTGGAGCGCGTCGACTCGTCGCTTTATGAGCCGTGCCTCTAAATAATGTCCCAGCTTTAATTGATCCACGCGCGCTACGAACATCTGTGATGTATTTCCACACAAAGCGCGTCAGTTCACGGGAGAAACACACTCTATAAACCATCAAGATAAAGTTTTCAGGCCAGGAAAGCGATCCAATGTGAACCGCAGCTGAATAGAAAGTGAAACTAGAACGCGCACATCGTGTTTAAAAGCCGCTGTGACGGCGCGGTCTCGGCGTCAGGCAGCTTTATTTTCTCTACGAAGCAACACCTGCACGTTTCGTTTGTGCGCACACACGCTCCTCATCTCGGACCGTCCATGCGTTCGTTGGCACGGATTGTACAGGCACTCAGTGCCACGGTGGGACTGAAGGTTATACGCGCTCATCACATCTCCGTGGACGCCCGCGCGCACGATGCAATGGACTGTACACGCACTCGTTAATACACACACGGCCTTCTATCAGCTGTTCATCAAACACATGATCAGACAGGAGGTGTATGTGACGATGGTGCTACTGTATTACAGCCTGTTGCACGGAGCTGTGTCTGTTTTGAACTGTTATAAAACCTAAAATAACAGCCTTAATTTAATGCACTTCTTAGTAACATCAATCTTTAAATATTGATTCAAGTTTGCATTTAATACTTTTTGTGTATTATTTTATTCAATATTCAAATATATTTTTGAGCAGTATTATGACATTTATGACTTGAGAACATAATTAGCAATGTTCTTAAGTCAAAATATATTTAGTTTTACACTTAACTAATAAAAATCAACTCAAATTAATTATATTATATCATATTAAGGTGTAAAAAGCCATAAAAAGTAATAATTTTACGAACCGATTAATCGAAAAATTAGTCGATAGACTAATCGATTAATCGAAAAAATAATCGATAGATTAATCGATAAGAAAATAATCGTTAGCTGCAGCCCTAGTTTCTACGATGTGAAAAGAAGCCGACTCCAATAAAATCAGGATAAAGGTTTACCTAAGCCTTATTTCAGCTATTGATGCTCTAATAATGTAGGATTTATCTGCATTTTGTGTTCATAATAGAAAGCGTGTCCCTGTTGCTCTGTTGGTCCCCACAGAGTGCTAAATACTCGTCCACACACACGTTGATGCTTCTATCGCTTCTAAATACCTTTCTTTTCTTTCCTGCCTCGTCTTTGCATCTCATACACTTCAGAGACAGTGCATTTGAATGAGCGTCCTCGGCCCACACACTCGGCCTGACCCTCGTTCTTACCTTTACATGCAGAACAGCGAGCATATGCAGGCTGCGATCGGGCGCACAGTTCACCGGGTTCGCTCGGCTCAATGGATGAATACAGGCTCTGGACCTTCTGTTTTACTGTACTGATGATTTATATAATAGACAACTCGCTTTTCCACATTTGCATCTGAATCTGAACTATTGCTTATACACTCAAGGAAAAAAAAAAAAACGCTACATTTTAATATCGTTTTCTAAGGAATTTTCGAAAATTCCTTAGAAAACGAGTACATTTGTAAAAATGGGTTACATCAAGGTTTCAGTCCACAGTAAGCTGAAGACAGGTGAACAGATTTTTTGGTTTGGCTTGACTGATTGTGAGAACAATAAAGAGTGCATTACAGGGTTGTTTATTCACACAAAATCATGTTTGAAACTCAGAGTTGACTTATACCTTTGATAAACTGTGCTCAAGTCTTCTCTATAAAAGGCACCAGAATGAAGCCAAAAACACATTTCTTCACGATGGAACGATTGTCCAACCAGAGAGGGATCGAGCTATTGGCAGCTCCAAGCTGGACGATGTTGTTTTGCTGTGGCCAGGGTGTTTGGAGTCCACCGCTCTACCTAGTCGTCTTATGGAGCGATACCAGGTCACTGGTTCCTCTAACGACCGCCCTCGTACTGGTGGCCCCCGTGTAACGACCGCTGTACAAGACCGCGCCAACCGCCCCGCACATCTCCTTGACAGGTTCACCCGCCACCAGGTCCACAGCTGAGACCATTGGGACACACCACAGGCCAGTGTTGGCCAGAACCATCTGTAATCGCCTCCGGCCGCACTGACGGTCTTCCAGCATATCGGCCATATGTTGGATCAGTGGAGGAGAATGATGTCCATGTCCTGCCTTGGCCAGCCATGAGTCCGGACTTAAAAACCCATTGAAAATGTCTGGGATCTGCTGCTAAGGGCGGCACTGGTGGAAGAATGGGCAGCAATTCCACAGGATCAACTCAGACACTACTGCCGATCCATGAGGCGACGAATAACCGCTGTCCAGGGCCAACGGGGGTCACGTGAACAGTATGAAGAAGAAATTCCTGTCACTTTTGGTTTGGGGGTGGCGCTAATGTTTGGTTGTGTTATTGGACTCGAAAATGTGTAAACGCTGCAAGAGTTGGTCTGAGGATTAGAAATTGCGTTAATTTTTTTCCTTGAGTGTACTTTATGATGCAAGAATATCATTTTAAGCAGTTACTTTTGCAAGTGTATGTCTTATTACTGGTTGGATTATGGCTGTTTCAATAAAGTTTATCCATACTTTTCTTTATGCAGATTAAGGCACTTTTAATGGTTGTTTTGTGCTTGTCTTCCTGTTGTGTTTTTAATTTAGAGACCAGAGTAACATTAGAAGTCAGGATAAAGCTAATAACAACTAGCATGCAAACACTTTAAAGACATTGCAGCTAAATTTTACCAAGTATAAGTCACTAAATTGTTTATGAGTTAGACATGTTATCTTGGGTTATCTTGGTGATGTCAAGACCACATGGAAATACAAGTAACTCAGTCTAATTAGCAATCATTTGGACTTTAAGCTCCTCTATACTCAATATGTTACTTATCTCTCTGACCCCCTCCACTGCCTCCTCAGCCTCCCCTTTGGCTCTGGCTCCTCCACCACTCATTTCTCTCCTTCATTTGTTCGGAGCTCTCTTTAGAAGCTCTCATTCACAGGTTAGCCCACTCGCCGGGGCTTTATAAGGGGACAATTAAGGCACCTGCGCCCTCAAAGCCCCCCGCTGCACGCTCTGCCCCCGCTTCCTCCAGCACACTGCGCCGTTCACACCCATATTCACTCATTTAGGACTAAACTCAGCAACTAGCTCACTCTGTATTCTATTTAAATGGCACTGGTTTGGCCAAAAAGCAGGCTATTTGAAAAACTTGGTTAATTTGGACATTCTTCTCAGATTAAGCAGTGAGACAAAGATGCTGAATGGATTTTTTTGTCTTGCACCAGATTTCTTGGGGAAGTAATTTGTCAAAAAATAGTTTGCATTATTGCATCTTTGCCTAATAAACCAAGAAAGTGTGGTTGTTTATGTTTTTAGCATTTGGCTTGCTCTTTTAGCATATGACATTGGGTCAACTGGGTGCTGTGCTATGCCATCTCTCTTGCCACTAGAATTTCCACCGCAGACCTCAGAGGAAGACAGAGATCTTGTTTTTTCAAATAACAAATGCCAAAATAGGAAAAAATAAATTAGATTTGAAGGCGCAGTGAGAAATGTTCAAATGTGTGGTGGGGAATGCCCTGGGGTCTCATTTATAAAACTTTGCTTGGAATTCTTACTTGTATTGTAAGTACAAACAAAATACAAACTTCTACAAACTTGACAATTTCTTCTCTCTCTCAGCACAGATCTCTTTTTGCCACATCTCAGAAATTTCAGAGCCACAGAGATGCATTTTATTCCCCGATGTGATTGCTCAGTTCTCTATGTCTCTATGTTTTTTAAATCACAAACTAACATGTAACATACAGTATTTGTACGTACATATGCTTTATAAAAGAGACCCCTGGATTGTGACCATGGCAGGGTTAACAACAAGATTTCACAATAATGCTTATATATACCTCGACATAAAAGAGCATGTCAATTGTGTAGGATTAACACGACTTTACACCTTTTTTGCGAAAAGGCATTGCAGCCCCAGTTAATTTCTATGGTGGTTGTTAAGATGTCCTATTATTTATGAATAATAACGAAATCCTTATTCTAATCTTAACCTACCCCAAGCCCTAAACTTACCCATATACACCCTGAAGAAGGTTCATCAGAGCAGAAACCTGTTTTTTTTTAAACAAACAGCCTTTTTAATTATTATTGTCAAGAGTGCCTTTTTGCCTTTTCCATTATTTCGGCTTTTTTTTTTTTTACAAGTAATCTTTCATCCACCATCTCTAATGCGCACCTGATCAGGTATACTATTATTTTACTCATTAAATCCATGATGCACTACCCACGGCTTTTCTAAGTCGACCCATTTTAGTAACTTGAAGCCTAAACTTACCCATTAAACCTACAGAAAATGTCCCCACAAGGCTTCAACCATATGCTTTTTCATCACGCAAAAAGGCGTGTAATCATGCTTATCATACGCTATTGATGTGTCAAGGTATACTGTATATACACAATGTTCCACTCATTTGTTCATTCATATACAGGCCTAATCTACACATTTATTTCATTATTAGTGTGATTATTACATGCATTCTGACTATGAGCAGGCTCATCTCTCTTTCTGACTTGTAACTTAGCCTGGTGCTACCAAACTGTCTCTACAAAAACTGGGAGATAAGTGAAGAATAATGATCAGACCTTAATGTAAGCTGTCCTCTGCTGTCCCTGGATGGTTCCAGCGTGGGCCGGTGCTGTGACTGCGCTGCGGGTCAAGAGTGCGTCTCCTCTCCAGGTCTTATCACCGGAGCTCTTCCTGTCCCACCTCCACTTCCTCTCTGAAGGACCCCAGACTGACACAAGGGGGTCGCGGCCACAGTCTTCTCACCCACATGACTTTTATCTAGACCTGTTATGCAATATAGGAAAATACATTTATATGATTACTTATAATTGTTTAACCAAAAGCAGTGTCTGGATTACATTGTTTAAAATAGTGTTTCTCAAACGATGGTACAATATCGGCGACACAGTGACACAGCAGAGGCAAGAAGGTCCTGGGTTTGACTCTCATTTGACCCGAGGCCTTTTTATGTGAAGTTTGCATGTTCTCCCCATGTCTGTGTAGCTTCCTCCAGGTGCTACGGTTTTCCTTATCACTAAAAACATGTCCATTGTGCCTCCCCTTTCTCCTTCGCAGAACTACAGATGGGAATGAGCTTTAAAGCTAGAATCTGGTTCAAGCATCTCTGCCATTGTGCTTAGTGTAATTGTATATTGTCCTAATAAACATTATCTTACCTTTACAGTTTTATTATTGTATAATATTTTAAACTTAAAGGGACTATACGCAATTTATTTTACAATTAAAGAACTAAAAATCAGTTTCTCTCCAGCACAGATATCTTGTTAAAGTATATATTCAGGTTGAAATTAGTCTGCAAAGTCCTGTCTACATCTAACAATGTCAAGTTTCTTGCCCAAATTCCACTAAGTTCGTCTGTTGTTGTTGTTGTTGTTGTTGTTGTTGCTGCTGCTGTTGCTGCTGCTGCTTCTGCTGCTCTCACTCCTAACAGCTGTGAAAAAAGCTTAAAACACATTGTGATTAACAAATTGGAGGCTCAGAATGCAGGTAGATGAGCAAAACTTGTAACCTGGCCAGCCTGATGGTTTATCTCGCGGTATTTGTGAATTCACAAACACAAAATAAACCATCTGGCCTTCCAGCCGCCCGATTTGTTTGGGAGTCTGAGCCAGCGATGTTTCAGCACAATCACATCACAGGAGTGTGGTTTTGAGGCTCAATCACATTATAGCGCCAAGTCTGATTCAAGCTAAACAAAGATGGCTGCTCCCCTGGATGTTGGTGTTGTTTGCTGATTTTGATGCGGTTTTAGCTGAAATACTGAGTGATTTCTTTTTGAAAGAAGTGCAGTGTGTGTGACACTTGTTCTATCCCACGCGGACATTGGATACACCATTACAAGTTGTTGCTGTGATTGGCTAAGCACAAATAAGGTCGGCCCCACACCAAATCAGCTCGAAGTATTTCACTAAACATCCCACCTTTTCCCTAAGTTCCGGGTGGATACTGTGGAAGAACTCAAATCAAAGTTCAACACAGATCCATCCAGTGTGATCCAGCTTACAAAACTTGTGGTTTCAAGTAGGAAGCTTAAAATTATTGTTTCTGTTTGTTTGCATTATTAAATATAGGGTATAGCACCTTTAACTTTTAATGCGTCAACCACAGAATAAGTGTTAATGGCATTGATTTCAACAGTTTGTTTTTATCATTAATTAAGCTTTTAAAACATGAAAATATGCTAAAAGTTTGAACCATTAGAGGCTTTATTATTATTAGCCTATGATTGCCAAAATTCACAAGTCACTTTCCAAAAGAGAAGCCCAAAGTCACTATAAAGAAGCGAACTTGGCAGCTCTGGTTAGCAATTTTAACTTTATTGTCATTGCGTTTAAAATGTGAGAGCCTTTAAAGATTCTGCTGTGTCTCATAATGATTGGTATTCTAATACTATTGACAAGCCACCAATAAGCAATAAAAAAATGGATAAACTAATCTGTGCGCATTTGTAAAACTTGGCAATCTTAACGACAAACCAATGTTATGTTTCAATTCCCAAACCAAAAAATGAACATTCTGCCGCGACCTGTCACCTTTGTTTCTGAGCTTAAATGTGTGAAAGTTGATCGAACAGTGAGGATAGATACATATTTCCTGTGCGTGCTTCTGTGTGAGAAGATTGGAGAAGTTCCAAAAACCCGACTGTGCATGTGATTTACCAGGTCACAAGTGCAACTGCAGATGAAAAACCGGGGCTGCTCTTATTGACAAATCATGAGTAACTTCTGGTCTAGTAATTCTTTTGGTATTTATTATTATTTATTTAGATCAACTGATTAGTTCGTTATGCCGCAAAGTAGATTTTTTGGAGAACAAGATGTATTTTTTTTTATTTTAAGTAACCTACAAGTCCTGCTCCATTGGCAAAGACAGATTATTTTACTTAAAGGGACTATACTTGTGTTTTTACAATAAGATAAATTAAAGTTAATTTTCCCCACTAACACAGAAATCTTGTTACTGTATCTATTCAGATGCAATGTCCTGCCTCCATCTATTAATGTCCCGTTTGTTCACCAAACTCCAGTAAGTTTGTCTGTTGTTGTTGTTAGCATTGTGGCTAAATGACGTTTGGCACGTCTCAGTACTAACATCTGTGAAAAAAAAGCTTTATATTGTATATTATAATGAACAATCCGAATACTAAGAATGCATTAGGTAAGTGTTAAGGAAGTTTAAAATTCTAAATAAGCAAAAATCTTGTAAGTATAGCACCTTTTAAAAGTGAATTTAGCTAAACTTAGATATATTCTTAACTTAGGATATTTTAACTATCCTAAATGTAAAGTAATTTGTTCATTAAAAGACTTTTTCCACATATGTTTTGTGTCATTTTGAAGTTAGTACTTTGGTAACACTTTATAGTCATTCAAATCATTTGGAAATTAATGAATGAATGGTTTATTTTTTTATCTGATCAATACTAAAAAGTTTTTATTACCTGATCAATAATAAATGATTAGATAAAATGTATTAATAATGAGCAAACCCTATAGATTGGATTTTCGGGTCGACGTCACTTTCCGCCCTACTGCGCATGCGTTATGCAGAAAGAGCCGCTCTCCTTCTGCTGCTGGGGAAACTTCTTTGAATAAAACAACAAAACAGGACGAGAGCAGCTGTTTCAATCAGGTATGAACCGGTCTGACAGACGTCTGTCTCCTGAGACAGTGTTTCTCGCTGTTTTTTCACTCACCTGAATGTAACTTTTAAATGTTGTAGAGTCAAATTTCATTCACAAATGTAGATTTAGCAGCAGAACTTTTGTTTTCTCACAGTGATAAACTCTTGTAGTTAGCTGACAACGGTGCTTTTTCGACTTGTTTTTATTGTTTGTGTCTATGAGCAGCGGCTCTTTCTGCAGGTCAGGTGCATGCGCATTGCTTGTGTTGATAAACAAAAAAAAACCCTTTCTAAAGTGATGACATTTAGAGCAGTGGTGCCCAAAGTGAGGCCTGTGGGACAAACTCGACCGGCCCGAAGGTTAATCTGGTCCAAGAAGCGATGCTCAGGTTAGATCAGGACTATCTTTTTGGTTACATCTTGTGTCTGTCAAAGGACACAAAATCAAGAGTAATCGTCTAAAACAAGTGAATAAAAGACAATGTAATCATCATCTACTCTAAAAAAAAACTTTTAAAATGCAAAACGAAAGTAGGTTTGGCCCTTGGTACTCGGTTGTAGAAAAAAATATTCGGTGAACATGATATTGACTAATAATAATACTTTGATGAAATATGATCCTGTTTTCAGCAGTATCAAAAGTGGGTCAAAATGGGCTAATTCCTCTTGCCATGAAGAAGTTTCACTTTGCCTCAAAAGAACAGATCGTCAATGATTACTTGATGTTTGTTCATTAGTAAATACTATCTAACCATTTAATGATCAGGTTAGAAAATGTGTCTGTTCATTATTATAAAGTGTCACCCATATTTTTTATTATTGCAAAGTGTAACAATCTTGATAAAAAGCCATTCTGTGTGTTGACATTATCAGAGGCTTAACTGACAGAGGCAGCGGGCCAAACTAAACTCTGTTCTTTCGCTGGATGTAAATATCCCAGGGGTTTTCTCCAAAGAGGATAACTTTACTTTTGTTGGAAGCTTCCATTGTTATGACATTCTTAAACTTCTCTGATTAGCCTCAGAAGGATTTGGATTTTCAGACGGATTGTTTTTCTAAATAAGCAAAAGTTTATAAAGTCAACTGACCGTTCGAGGGCTTAAAGTTTCAACCACATCCCGATAACAAAAGACAAAAACTTGATTCTGTTTTTCCATTCGTTCCACAACACTATGTTTATAAAATGCTTGTTTTTACTCTTAAAATTTCAATCTTGTGCAAGTCTGACAAATGAATTCGTAAAATACACTTTAGCGCCTCGAGCATTTTGGGAAAAACAAGGTCTGTGCAAAATAAAATCTGCTGCAAACTCATAATGTCAGAAGCAGGTGCCGACTGCATCTATAATAACTCGAAGGGACAAACTCTACTAGTGCGTTTCAGTGGTACTTGGATCCAGGGGCGTAGCACCAAATTCTGGGCTCTGGGTACAAACTTTGCAGTGTGCTGAGTGTCACACTTATTTTAGCAGCGGTGGAGATTTAAAAATGATAGATAACAGACAGGTGATTTTTTTGAATATACAGGTAAATTTTGGTGAGTTTTGGTGCATTTTACAGGTCTCTTGTAGTTGAATGAAATGTCTAAAATCATGGCTTTTAGTCTGTTGAACCAAAATGCATCAAGCATCAAGCATCAAGAGAGAGAGAGAGAGAGAGAGAGAGAGAGAGCACAGTAAAGGAAAAAATAAAAAATCTATTAGCAATTTTGACAATATTAGGCCTCTTTTTGATGGCCTGATTTTCATTTCTTGGTGAAAAGACAAGATTTTTATGAAGTGGACTCTTCCTTCAGTGGAGCCTGTTCCGTCTGGCCTGGTGTTTTATCCCTGCGTAAGATGCGCTCATCTAAGGTGGATCAAACCATTTTCATCTTTTTAAAGGGGTGAAAGGGCACTCTGGTGCTATTTATAATTCAATTTAACAGAAAAAAACTTGGCCATTATACATTTTATTATGACAGAAAATATCTTTAATTAAGATAAAAAATGTAACAGAAAAAAATTTATGAAATCATTGGATCTTGGAGGGCCCTTATCCGTCCTGGGCCCTGGGGAAAGTAGTACCCTTTACCCCCCCAGTCCGACGCCCATGCTTGGATCTTCCAGGTTCATTCATTCATTCATTTTCTACCGCTTAATCCCGTTGGGGATTGCTGGTGACTAGAGCCTATCCCAGTGACTTTAGGCCTTAGGTGGGTGAACACCCTGGACAGTGGCCAACTCGTCGCAGGGTATTTTCCAAGTTCCGACTTGTAAAATCCTAGTAGTTTTAACATAGACTAGAGCCCTGTTCCTCACTGCGCGGCTCTCGAGCCACATGCGGCTCTTTGTGCCTCACGTGGCGGCTCTCGGCAAGATCACATTTCACGCGTCTTATAAAAACTTGATTAAAGCGCGCTCTTGGTTTGGCTCTTTTTCAGCGCTGCATCCACTCCATATCCTCCCGGCTTCACCCTGCCTGCGCATAGACCAAACAAAACCACGTCATGTAGCTGAGCACATTCTTTTAGACATGCAGGGAGCTGCGAGCTCATCCGCTAGTCTTATATTAAGCAAAATAAAAGTTTTGGCGATCTGAGGAATGAATGAAGTGACGCGCTCAGACTGTGCCAAATGACTTCCCACTGCAGCCACAGGACGCACGAGCTCTCCTTTTCACATAGGTTGCGTAACTTTGAGCAGCTGTAGTAAAATGTCTCGTCCATACACAGACTTGTAGTGGGCATATTCTGATAGAGAAAAGTCTAAACTCTGTCCCAGTTTTTATTTCTTATTGATAGGGTCAATATTGACGGAGATAATTAGTTCTAAACACTTTAAAAGTTGATCGGGAAAAATCTAGTTCTATACGCGCGCTCGCGAACACCGTCCAGCGGAGAGTTTTCCACACTCCGCAAAGAGGTTCATTAGGTTTATTTCATGTATGACTCTGGATAAAGTGAGAAACAGGCCTACTACTTCTTTTGTCTCTCTGTGTCACCGCAGCAGCAGCAACGGTGGATGTGAGAGGGAGCGGGAGGGGGCAGAGCTAGAGCTACACAGACAGAAAAAACTGAGAAGCACATCAGTTTAATATGTATTTAAAGAATAAAGTGTACAGTGTGGTTGGGTTGGTTGCATAATGTGATGCATGTTGAATTTAAACTCCATCAGGCTCAAAATGCAAAACATTGATTGTTGTTTAAAAAATGGCAACAAATGTTTGTAATTTGCTATAATAAATGTAAAATGACCTGACCATAGTAATATAAAATATATATTAAGGAAGCTACAAGTCAAATTGAAATTCCTATATTTTTTATAACACACAAAATATTTACATTGATTTTAAATACATTTTATCTGCACATTTGTTGACTATTTGACATACAAACACACATTTGAGTTCCATAGTCTGCGCTGGTTTGTTTTTTATGTTTGCGGCTCTCCCCTTCTCTTTGGTCCGTCAATGTGGCTCTTCTTTAAAAAATAGTGAGGACCACTGGACTAGAGAATATAGATAATACGTAAGACTTTGCAGGATAACATTCACTCTCTCATTCATTCATTCACTAGACGAAATGTACAGTGATGCCCAATTAACCTAAACATGCCTGTTTTTGAAACTTGTATTGCCCAGAGAGAACCCACAGTAACACGCGGAGAACATGCAAACAGAGAGATCGTGAGTTGTGACTTAGCTCTAACCACTCTGCTACTGTGCAACCCTAAATAAAGCATTCTGTTACATCTCTCTTTCTGTTTACAAAATGGTAGAACTTTATAGTCAAAGATTCTCACATATTTTAGACATCTTTTTCCTCGAGTAAACTGTATTTTTAAACTTTACATGTTAGGTGTTTCATAGGCAACAAAAGACCATAATTGGACTTTCACTTTCCCCCTTGTGATTCCCTCTGGTCTGACATCACGTTTTCTCCCCAGCACGTTTTGTTCACATAAACAAAGACATCAAGCTGTGTTCATATTCATCACTTTAGTACGCGTAATGTCTCCGTCGTAGCACTTCATGATCCGACCTGCGTTTTTTAATCAATCTACAATATCCCGGGGCAGCGCTATTTTAGAAATATGGTGACAGGAAACAGAGCCAAAGCAGCCTGGCCCGACGTGTTGCAATGCAGTTTCGACACTTTGACTGCACTTACAAAGATCCTCTCCTGGACAATTTTGGAAAGTGCGAGATTGCAGAGTGGTTACGGCCGGAGACATGCTGTTTTTTTACCTTTGTGAGTGCGTACCAGGTCACTATGAAAACTGTCACAATGTTTGATTGATGGGTTATTGTGTTTTGCTGATTAAAGTTAATTTTTAAACATGAAAGGAGATGTGTTATGGACTTATCTGTCATTTTTACGCATAGATATTATTAATATTCATTCATTTTGTAACGCTTGAGGTTGTGGGTGACTAGACTGGTGCCTATCCCTGTGACTTTGGGCTTTAGGTGGGAACATCCTGGACAGTACAGTCACATGGCAGAGACGGACACAAACAGACAATCATTCACTCTCGTTCATTCACAAGGAGAACTTTACAGAGATCTAGACATGAATGTTTTTGGAGGAGGGAGAAAGTCTGCGTACCCAGCGAAAACCCACAACAACACAGGAAGAACATGCAAACTCTGCCCAGAGAGACCATGAGATCTTGATTTGGTCTCAGCCTCATATTTCTACACTACAATGAGTTTAGAAGAGCTTTTCACAACGTTCGAAGGGCAGAATAAGTTGAGCTGTAGTGTGTCGGCAAAAGTGTTATAGACGCAAATCAGATTTGAGTCACTTTGTTGATGACTTTTAAAGACTTGGGACTTGACTTTGGACTTTGAACCCTGGAGCTTTTTTGTGGTGAAGCAATTCTTAACCACGATGAGCTTAGAAGAACTTTTCACAACTTTTGTAAGCCAGAGTGAGATGATTTGTGTCAGCAGAGATTTGGACTTGCAAGTTGAGACTTGGACTTGAGTCAGACTTAAGACTTGACTTGATAAAATGAAAGCCTGTGCACATAGGATGCTATCTGACGCTGTAGTTTCGCCCAGTGGAGCAGGAAGACAAGCAAACCAATGAGGAAGTGGGCTGCCGTGAAATATATTTATCTGAACAAACTCAATGCTTGCCGTGTAAGCAATCATGGACAAGAGAACTAGTCCTCTTGGAACAGACCAAAACAACACTGTCTCCTTGTAAACTTTGACGAATGAAGCCCTGTGTTCTCCATCCATGCTGATCCAGTTGGATTTCTTTCAACAGCGCTTCACAAAGCTGTTATTTCTTTGCTTTGATTGGCGGTACATCAGGGCACTCCTCTGCTGACAGACACATACACATGAATGGGATCAAGCGAAATTTGCTGCACATCGCGTCCTATGTCCACGTGCCTTAAGACTTAGGCCTTGTGACTTGACACAACTTGATGCTTTTCAAAAAATTGTGTGTTTTTACATCAACAAATTTTTTAAAAGTGAAATTGTAGAAATACAAGATCTATTTGGCAATTTGATAAAAATACTTGAAACTAAAATCAGTCTTTCTTTGACTTGCAACCTAACTTGGACCAAAGACTTAAAAATACTTAAAAGCTTCAAAACAGTGACTTGGTCCCACCTCTGCCAGTGTATGTAAGTTGTATGAAAACCTATACAATATTTGTGCAAGAACAATGCTAAGTAATTGGATGAAAGGGTTAAAGGTGGAGCAGAAAGGATGCTCCACCTGTGAGGATCACAAGTGAGGGATTACTTTGACTCATGCTGAATCCTTGTCGAACAGGTTACAAACAAAACACATGTGATTTTCAGCACCTACACCCATTATTTCACATTAAAGAATAGTCTCTGCACCTGTCTCTGCTGAATAAGTCAATCATGTCTTTTTGCTTATTTTCCAATGTTTAACGTGGGCCAACACAGGGTTGCCAGATAGCGTGTCTGTTTTTTCTTTGTGTAACCAGTGTAGACCCACACGAGGGACCAGGTTGGTGAAGTGTGTGGTGGTGAAGGGATAAACTCACCCCCTCAGGTATAAGATCTGACCGGCAAACTGGGCTAACAGGAGTGTTCCCTTTAGCTCAACGTGTTTGTCGGTCGCCCGCGGTATGGGAGACCCGGGTTCGACTCCCGCTCAGGACGGGTACAAGCACACAAACTGTACACATACAGAGAGTGCATACAGTGATAGAAGTATACCACATTTGTTACTTTAGAAAAAGTACAGTTACAGGACCAAAAATCTACTCAAGTAAAAAAAGTATAAAAGTTCTTACGTTCAGAGTAACAGCTCCGGCTTTGGAATCACTGTCCTTGAGAGAGACTGGACACTCCATTTCTCTGGCGTTGTTCACAGTCAGAGGCGGTGAGCTGGTGTGGGCCTGCACATACTAGGCTTTGAGTGCTGGAGTTCACCCCAGTAGACGAGAGGTCAGTGTCCCTGCATCTGCAGGCCAGGCGACAGAGCAGAGTACCCAGTCTTTTGGAGCTCCTGAGACTGGACAGTGCACCAACTGGGCAGTCCATCATTGTTGTGCCGGTGTCCTGTCGATATTGCACTCTCGTCTAGTTTAGACGAGACTGTGCGTGACGTAGCAAGCTTCCCGCGGTAAATAGTTTACATAATAATTATTACAATAATTACATAATTACAACAATAATTACATAATTCGAATTTTAAGTTTAGGATTAGGACTTGGGTGAGGGTAAGCAAAAGTAATTTAAAAATAAAAAAATAATATTTATTTTCTAGTACTAACTTTAAACAAGGGGGGTTAAATCTCGACTGGGAGTGCCATCTCGACAGAACACTGGCAGACTTCAATTCCCACATGGGCAACAGCAGTGACACGTGGAAAATGTAGTCAATTAAAACATACAAATATCTGCTTTAAAAGACACTGAAGCAAAAGCAAAAAATGTCCAGTGTAAAGGAGCACATATTATATAAAGTCAAAGTAGACTTTTCTGACATATTCTATTCTAACATTGCTTCGTCATAAAAAAACAGCTGATTCCCCCAAAACACCATACTGAATGGCTCAGATCTGTGATGGCAGATCTCTGAACTCTCCTGAACTGTTTTTTACTCATTTGGAGCATTTCTGCAGCATTAGTATATCAGGCAAGTTAGGTTTGTTTACCCTTTGCAATTTCCTTTGTAGTAGTAGATGGAGCTTTAACCTGATTTTTGATGAGGGAAACATTTGTCATTATTTGGTTCTGGTGCCTGGGATTACAAAGTGGACGTTCACAGGAGCATGTTTGAAGGACTTGAACTTCATAAAACAATGCATTTTTCCTTTAAGTAAGATGCCTTAAAAATTCACTTTTGTACTTAATTATGTTCCACTACTGCACGACACTGACACAAACACACATACTCGTGGCAGCCTGAACTCACCGTGAACCTCACTGCTGCAGGAAACAGGGGAAGCGTCTCCCTCATGCTTCTGATTCTTTCAAAAGCTTTGCAAAAACGGCTTCCCCTGACAGTCTCCAAACTCACTGACTGTCTGCCATGATCCTGTGATACAAAAACGGGAAGCCGCCGAGGAGGGAGAGCTGCTTTTGATGGTGGACTGAGGCTCCATTCATCGGGCCGTGTGACCTCTGACCCCCGAGGGACTTCCCTGGCGGCTCGGACAGCTGGACGTGAGGCCAGGATGCTCCACGACGAACGCCCACTTTTATGGGCTTTGAGTGATTTGGACAGTTCTATTCAGTGGAGGCTGATGGTGAAACTGTGAGGGTGGGATCAATAATAAATATGAAAATATGTTGTGACGGTGAATTTAGATAATAAAAAGAAAAAAAAAATATTGTTCCTAGTTTGTTTTTTAACTAAATAACTACATGTCAAAGCCCGATTTCGTCAGACCTCACAAGACAACAAATTTTTTAAAGTATGCGAATGTACAAAAAAATATTTATAAAAAGACAACTTGACAAAAAAATTACAAACTTTGTGCCTCTGAGGTAGAAAGAGATCTGTGTGAGAGAGATGAGGAATTATAAAGGTTGTAGAAGTTTGTGTTTTGTTTGCATGTACTTTCAGTAAGAGTTCCACACAAAATGTTATAAAAGAGAACCCATCCGTACTTGGGGAGACACTGGAACACCAGGTACCACAGTGAGACGGCTAAAGTGGAGTGGACTGTTGTTGTGTCCTCGGGCAAGACACTTAATCTGTACTGCCTCAGTGTCTGCATGCACTGGGTGAGTAGATCCTCGATTTTAAAAAGTTTTGAGAGTGCCTAAGGTGGAAACCAAACCATGCATCATAGGGAAAATCCTCCAGCTATGGTAGTCCTGACCAAGCAAGAACATCTGGAGAAGGGTGACCTTCTCTGTGGCACTCACTGCTCCTGAGAAAATGCCCCAGAGACAGTGAAGGATGGGTCAACAGAGGACAAATTTCCCTATGGCCCTGTTCCTCACTGCGCGGCTCTCGAGCCACATGCGGCTCTTTGTGCCTCACGTGGCGGCTCTCGGCAAGATCACATTTCACGCGTCTTATAAAAACTTGATTAAAGCGCGCTCTTGGTTTGGCTCTTTTTCAGCGCTGCATCCACTCCATATCCTCCCGGCTTCACCCTGCCTGCGCATAGACCAAACAAAACCACGTCATGTAGCTGAGCACATTCTTTTAGACATGCAGGGAGCTGCGAGCTCATCCGCTAGTCTTATATTAAGCAAAATAAAAGTTTTGGCGATCTGAGGAATGAATGAAGTGACGCGCTCAGACTGTGCCAAATGACTTCCCACTGCAGCCACAGGACGCACGAGCTCTCCTTTTCACATAGGTTGCGTAACTTTGAGCAGCTGTAGTAAAATGTCTCGTCCATACACAGACTTGTAGTGGGCATATTCTGATAGAGAAAAGTCTAAACTCTGTCCCAGTTTTTATTTCTTATTGATAGGGTCAATATTGACGGAGATAATTAGTTCTAAACACTTTAAAAGTTGATCGGGAAAAATCTAGTTCTATACGCGCGCTCGCGAACACCGTCCAGCGGAGAGTTTTCCACACTCCGCAAAGAGGTTCATTAGGTTTATTTCATGTATGACTCTGGATAAAGTGAGAAACAGGCCTACTACTTCTTTTGTCTCTCTGTGTCACCGCAGCAGCAGCAGCGGTGGATGTGAGAGGGAGCGGGAGGGGGCAGAGCTAGAGCTACACAGACAGAAAAAACTGAGAAGCACATCAGTTTAATATGTATTTAAAGAATAAAGTGTACAGTGTGGTTGGGTTGGTTGCATAATGTGATGCATGTTGAATTTAAACTCCATCAGGCTCAAAATGCAAAACATTGATTGTTGTTTAAAAAATGGCAACAAATGTTTGTAATTTGCTATAATAAATGTAAAATGACCTGACCATAGTAATATAAAATATATATTAAGGAAGCTACAAGTCAAATTGAAATTCCTATATTTTTTATAACACACAAAATATTTACATTGATTTTAAATACATTTTATCTGCACATTTGTTGACTATTTGACATACAAACACACATTTGAGTTCCATAGTCTGCGCTGGTTTGTTTTTTATGTTTGCGGCTCTCCCTTCTCTTTGGTCCGTCAATGTGGCTCTTCTTTAAAAAATAGTGAGGACCACTGCCCTATGGGCTCAATAAAATCTACCTTTAAAAGCGCTATATACTGTGAATAACCCATTTACTTTTGGTCGAGTGAGGGAAGGATGAAGCGTGAGATTGACAGGGGGATCAGTGCAGCGTCAGCAGTGATGTGGTCGCTGTATCAGATTGTAGTGATGAAGAAGGAGCTGAGTCAAAAGACGAAGCTCTTGATTTATGGGTCAATCTACGTTCCAACCCTCACCTATGGTTAGGTCGAAATGAGTTTTCTCCGCATGGTGGCTGGACGCTCACTTAGAGATAGGGTGAGGAGCTGAGTAACACGGGAGGAACTCAGAGTAGAGCCACGTTGAGAAGAGAGAGAGATCTGTTTCGGATGCCACCTGGACGCCTCTGTGGTGAGGTGTTTCAGGCATGTAAACCGGGAGGAGACCCCGGGAAAGACCCAGCATACACTGGAGGGACTATGTCTCTCGATTGACCTCATGGATGTATTATATTATCTGGATTGGGCTCCGCCCCCTCTTTCCTGATGCGAGTGGCGATCAGGCCGCTCCGCGGTACTGCAGCGGTTGGGCCCAAGAAAAATTTCCCCATAGACCGTCAATGCATTTTTCGGCACTTCAAACTGCTATTGCTCCGCGGACACGGCACCTACAGCTTTAACTAAGGTCTCATTTTGAAGGTATTTCTCTCTAGTTTCACTACATAAATTTTCCAATTTTTTCGATGCCCCAAACTCTTAAACGGGGTTTAGCCTAGCTTACCGCTCTGCCCGCGCTCTCCCCGCGCTCTCCCCGCGCTCTCCCCGCTCCCCTCCGCTCCTCCGCCGCTCTCCCCCCGCTCAAGCCACCATCGCTCTGATTGGTCAGAACTGATCACGCTGTCACTTTTCTGACATCACGGCAGTGGGAGGCGCTAGCCCGCATTCAGGAAAGAGCGCGGAAGTAAAAATCTTTTTCGGCATCAATGCGCCACTGAGCACAAGCCATTCAAAACAACGGGCCGCCATCTTGGGCTCATCTTCCAGTTCTAATTATACTTCCATGATTGACCTGGGTACACCTTGAGATTCCCCTGGAAGAGCTGGAGGAAGTGTGTGTGGATAGGAAAGTCTGAGCCTCTCCGTTCAGACTGCTGCGTCCGCAACCCGACTCCAGATAAAGCGGAAGAAAATGGATGGATGAACTTCTGATGGTTCTGTATGTGAACTGTAATATTCACAATTAACTAATCACAGGTAGAGCAGCTGCTGATGCTACTGGGGATTGAAATAAACAAGAAGCAGTGTCATTTGGTGCTGATTTTGACTTTTGGGAGACAACTGCATAAGGCGTTTTGATTTGGAGGAGTATGTAATGTACTAACAAAATCGTGGCTGCAAAATCAGGAACTGAATTGAAACGTGAATTAAGTGAAGCAGAGAAGCAGCAGACAGCCCCGAGAATTAGCCTGTCTTGCCCTTTCGTTTGCCAAAAGCAGAGGTGAAAGTAACATTTAGCCGGTGTCCATGAGTTTCAGAATGATGAAAGCGTTGCATGTCACAGGAAGCTAAACCCATGAACAACCAACACGGTGTAAAAACTGCTCTCATGAAGTCTGGCAAAGTTTAGCAACGCGCTACATTCTAATTTCCGATCACTCGTGTCTTGTGTCTGTCTAGCTTTTAACCCAGTGTCTCTCGACCTGCCATCGTCGTCTGGCACTTCTGCTTGTGCTCATTTTCAGGAACCTGTCTAACCCCCCCCCCCCCCCTCTCTCTTTCCTTTGTATCAGACAACTTCAAGTTAAGCACTGTTAATCAGGAAACGCCACTTCTTTAATTGGTCAACTTACTTTCTTCGTTCTCATTTCCAAGTACAAAGATAAAACTAATTTCCAGTGTCTTCTAATGAGTTTTATCTGCGGTGAAACACATATGTAGGACAAATCTATAGATAACCAAAAACTGCGGCTTATTGGTTACTCCCGGGACAAGAATCTTTTCGTTTTTGCAATGCGTCGCTTTCTTTGTGAGCTTAAGCAGTCAAGTGAATGGATTTATAAACCTGGGGCTTATGGCTTAGTCATGATTACTTGAATTGACTGGAGTCCCTAATAAAAGAAATGGTTTTTGGTCTTAATGAGACAGCGGGTGTTCGGGGAGCACATGTGGGGGCCACTTTGGGCTTAGCAACTAAAAAGTGGAACAAAGAAGTACGAAACAGCAAGACAGGAGAAGGGTCGAACTTACTTTTGTGGTTTGATCATTATTATATGTTTTATTTTAACCTCATTTTGTGCACGTTCACCGACAAGTTTCTACTGATTTTGTTGTTTCTTTTCGCTTTGACAGAAGTGAAACTGTGGCGTAGAAGTGGCGACTTCTAAAGTGTGTGGCATCTGTTCTGTTCACTTAAATCAAAGGTCAATGAAATGCAGTATTATGAGGAAAAATGTTTTATGGTGTCACGTTTTTTATAATCCAGTATACAGTAATTTAATCCATCATAAATGCAGAATTTGTATTGCAGAACGACAGGGGTGTCAGACTGAGGGGTAAATGGTAATACATTCTCCTGGGTCCAGAAAAAGATAGAGATTGGTCCTCTCTAACCTATGGACTTCAGCCAAAGAAGAGAAATAATCAAAGAATCACTGAACAAAGAGGAATATTAATTGGTTAAATTATTAACAAATATAATAGCTATAAGTAAAAAATATATTGTAAGCAAGAGTTTGCAGATTTCAGTGAGGGTTTACCACAAAATGATCAGTAAACTAACCCTGACCCCGTGCATTCACTCGAATATTGTCAATACATTTCACAACTTCTCGATCCAGCAACAGTGTGTCCAAAAATCTTTCTTTCTAAGTATATTTTTGTCATAATTTAGGCAAGTTAGTTTAAAACACGTTCGCTAAAATGCAAAAGAGTGTGTTTAATTCTATTTTATTCTTATCTTTGTGCGGAAAATGGGGTGGTGCCAACCTAATAGTTTTGACACAAAAAACGCATAAATGTGGCAATACAAATCTTGAAAGTTAGCATTTTAAAGCATTTAATTTGATCTGATCAAGAGCAAAAATAGCAACACTAATTATGTGTGGAATGTAGAAATTAAATCAAAAGGCTACATGTAAATTTTCTCAATGGAAATAAAGACCAAATGAATAGAAAAATAATAAGAGCGGACAGAAAAATTAAAACAGATTATGTATTAGGGGCCCATCAACAAAGTATGTACCTAGGGCCCAGAATTTGGTGCTACGCCCCTGTACAATGTCTTCAGAAAACACAAATGAGTGAAGAGCTAAAAGTTTATGGTAACATTTTTCAGACAGGGGATATACACAAGTATGTAATATATTCTATAGTGGCCAACTGATCAATCATTCACTCTCTCATTCATTCACAATGGGAATTTTACAGTGATGCCAATTGACTTATACTATATGCATAATTTGGAGGTGGGAGGAGTACCTGTATAGAGAGCGATCATGAGATGTCTGGCCTGACCTGGGATTCCAACTCTGAATTGGCAAACCAGAGCTAACCACTCTGCTACTGCACACTCCTCTGTTTCTCGGCTTGAGGTGTCCAGGTCACACCTAAAAAGCAAAAAAGATCAAACTTTTTCTGTGAGGGCCTGCGCTCTGGAGTGACCTTTGTATCAGATTTGATTTCTTTGGTAAAAACACACAAAAAAAACACTGATTAATTGTGTTTTATTTTGGTGCTTGTGAATCACTTTGAGCAGCTTGGGTTGTTGTAAATGTGCTAAAAATAAAGCCAAGTAATTATTGATTAACTTTTTGCGTGTAACTGACGTAGTTAGAGGTGTTTCCTTAAGTTCTTCCGTTTACAACTTATCTTTGCAAACTGCCTCTTGGCTGATGTAGACTGATAACTGAGCGCAGTCCCACCAAAATAAACAATGTACAATTTAAAAACTCGATCAAACTTGTTGGTTTAGTCAGCCCAGTTTAGTCATAGAGTTGATTAGAAGCTGATAAAGAGAGTTTTGTGTGAGTCTGAATGCACTTTAAGCTCAACTGAATAACCTCAAATGGAGTAAGAACTGTTGACCAATGACACTGTAACTGCAGCTCTTTAAAAGGCAATGGATGTCTGATCAAGAAAAAAACAATCCATGAGTCCTCAAACGTGCATGAATCAATCCTAATACAACTTTGAGTAAACGAATGATCAAAGAACACAGTTATAATATGGCTAAGATTTCACAAAAGTGTTTTTTTCCATAACAGGTCTCCTTTAATGGTGACTGTCACTGCGGTGGACTTTTGACTGAAGGAGCAGCAGAAAAAGGGAAGAAAACGTCTGAGGTCAGTCAGGCTGCGGTCCTGAGTTTGATGTCTTCATAGAAAAGACTCCAGTCTGCCCAGACACTCTCATGAAGTGTTTTGTTCCATATTAACTTAGAATAACCATTATAAATTATATTTTATTGTATAGAGTGCTGCAACTAACGATCATTTTGGTAATCGATTAGTTGGGCGAGTATTCTTTCCATTAATCTATAGTTGTTTAGTACTCAAAAGTCACGTTGCTAAAAGATTTTTACAAATTTCTATCTAGACCAGCTGGTTCCCAAACTTTTCAGACTGGGACCCTAAAAACAATCATGCGACTCTTGACCTCCACTTCAATATCAAATAGACCTTTCTAATGATTTCAAGTGGAAAATTCAGTCAAAAAATGTTTTAATCTTAAATAAATTAAGTAATTTATTGTGTTATTTGACAGAAATGCATTAAAACGTGCTGTTTTCAATGTAAATAATTGATTAAATACAGAATAATGCTTGTAAAATTACATCATCATCACCCCCAGAATTTATTTCATGACCCCACCTGGTCTAAACAAAGCCTAAAATTAAATTAGACCATCAATTCGTAAGTTAAGATTTTTACTGCCGTGACAATGATTTGCAACTGGAACCATTCTAAAAATGTGTTGTTTTGCTAAATAGTAAGGAATAAGCTCTTTCAAAGTTGAAAACATCAAAAATAGCTACTGTACTTCAAATAGTCACATGAATATGTAGTCCTATCGGCAAATTCAATTGTAGAATTTTCAGAATTGGTCGACCTTAGTCACATTTACTCAAATCAAGATCAAATTTGTGTGTACTAGTAACACTGACTTTTTATTTACTTATTTTACACATTTTCTATGTAAAATGCTTGTTTTTTTTCAGTTCATCCATGTTTGGGAAACTATAAAGACCAGTTAACGATTACTCTATTACTAAGTTAGTTGATGATTAACTAAATAATCGATGAGTTGCAATTAATAGATTAACCTGTTGCAGCCCTAGCATTGATTTATATGTCTGTATGAGCAAGATTTTAAATTTGCTGTTCTCAGCCTGACTTACTCTTCCAGTCTTTTAGCCAATGTTGCACACCAAGCCCTATTAAAATAAAGCCTAAAAACAAGTGACTCTCAAAGACAAGTTATTAAAATAATACAAATAGTAAAACTTTAAGTGTAGCTGCAGAATGAGTGTTAATGATTTTCACATATTTTAATAGTATTCAACATTTAATATGCACCGTTTAACTTTCTGGAGGTGTAAAGTCAGATACACAATGTTAAAACTATACTTCAACTAGACATTCTGAAAGGATCTAAATTGATTTTATGCAATAATATGAAAGATTACAGCTACACTAACCTCTTTTCTATGAGCGGGACCTCTTCCAGAACAAATACCTGTCCATTCTGTCGCCATGCAAGCCTGTTCAAAATAAAAAGTAGATTTTTATTATTTATTCAGTGCAACAAGGAAATAAATGAGGAAAAACAAGCTTTCATTCAAGTCTATTTTGGCCAGTTACAGTTACACAGTTTAAAATCCATGTTCAGCAATAAATGTATATATTTTTCAGCAATCAAACTGAAAAATGGCCAAAATAATCTCTTTTGTTATATAAAAGTGTCTGCCAGGAGCAAACTCAAAAACTGCAAAACACGAAACTCTGGTTAAAAGCAGAGATGACAAAAAACTCTAGAAGCTCAATGCGAAAAAGATACTCAAACATATTTAAATTAGCATACTTTTATCAGGAGAAGGACATAAAAATTTACAGCTTTTTACAGCACGCCCAAAACAACAAACTCACCCTGCAAGTTTGCTGTGGGAACGTAACAGATAAACTTTGGAATTGCACTCAAAGTAAAGATAAAGCCTAAAGGTTTCCAAATAACAGGCTTCCTTGTGCTGGGGCTAAAGTTTGGGCAAGTCATGGGACTCCTCAGTGTGATGGCAAAGCGCTAATCTGCCCTGTATGGCCCATTCACATGTGTTCACACCATTGTTTCCACTTTCTAAACAGGAACTCCAATGTTACCCATGGGAAATGTGTATTTGGTGCACGCAGGCTACACAAACCCTCCACTCTCTGTGCTGTTTGACCTTCAAGTCCCATCACCTCTTCTGATTCTTGTTTACATACTTGCAGGGAGTGTGGAAAATAAAATATTTTGACAGAGCAGCTGGTATCACGCTGTTGTTACACGTATCCGGACTTTTTATTGCATGTTTTGGGCACTTTTTCAACTGAATACTTTAAGTTTACTTATTAGTTTATTATCTTTACTGTAAGACTGTTGCCAAAGCAATCATAAAGAAAAGAATGTATAAACAGATGCTCAAATGGTCAGTAACACATCTTACATTGTTTTGGATGATTAAAATAATAATTAGTATTTATACATTTTGTCTTTAGGACACATTTTGCAACACTTTTACTCAAATAGTTAACACTGTATTGTTTTATTGGCTCCCTGACAATGTCAATAAAATGGATTTTTGCAACTAGAATAACATAGTATTACTTATACCATTAACAGAGAGCCAAATGCAGTGCTCTGATTATCTGTGTTTGAGCGGTCAACTTCAGTCTCACTTTGCTGCCTACAAAATGTTTAAAAACTTAATTACAGACAAAAACATATATGTACGTTGATATTGCCGTGTGCTTAAGAATTTGTGAGAGCTACAAACTATTGGACCTATTTCTCATTTTTGCAGTGTGAAAATCAGCTACCCCATCTTTAACAAGTAACAATTTTAGTTACTCTTTCCACTGTGTGTAGTCTAAATGTACGAAACTCCAGTGACAATTTAAAAGATATCAACGTCTGTATTTAAGGCATTACTTGTTCTAATTTAATAGTCTAATATTAAAGAGAAGAGTTTATGCATTATTGTTTGTTCTTAAAATCAAATTATAAATCATGTGCTTCATTTCATCACTTTCTCTCTCTCTCTTTTTTGTAGATTAACATGACAAATTTTCAAAATAAAACTGTGATGCACTTGTTGTGGGGCTAACAATTTAGATGTAAAAACAGTGAGTAGGCTTAAAATCTTGCATTATTATGCATTTCATGTCTCATTCACATTGCAAAGCCTACTATAGCTTAAAGTTTTTAGCCATTTTATAATGTTGTTTGCTTATAGTAACTATGCCCAAAGTTGTGTTTCGTTCCATCCACAAATGTTGACGTAATCCTGCATTTTACATTTTCAAAACTCATATCTTTAGCTTCTATTGAATTGCTTCACTGCATAAAATATTAGAATAAAGTTAAGTTGTTAACTTTTTCTTAATACATTTTTGTTTTACCTTTTATTCTGTTGGAATTGCCACAAACATTCTCCAATAAAGTCCATCACACAAACAAGGAAGCAGTTTATATGACGCTAAAACAGTAGTGGCTTCAAAGATGGCACTTCCTGTGTCAGTCTTTACATCACAAAGTGTTTTCAAACTGAAAGAAGAACTCACACTAAATATGGAGAGTTTTTGTGTCAAACAAGAGTAAAAAAAGAAAAACGTAACTGCGGGTGTGCTTTTGATGAAGAAGCTACATTAAAACAAGAACAAAAAGTTATGTTATATAGCCCCTTTAATAAGTTGAAAACGTCTGTCAGGTGAGTGCATTTTTGTGCTTTGGTGACTTTCAACCACAATATTCTGTATTTTGACTAAAGAAATGAAAATAGGTTAATTTATTTACTGCTGACAGGAATCAAAATGATCAAAATCACAACAACTTAAAAAAAAATTTGACAATATAATGGTTTTAGACTTAACTGCTGGGACAGGGCTCATCAAGGTATTGCTAGCTAGTTTAACTGATTAGCCTAACGTATTTTGCTCCCTTCTCGAGTCATTATTTCACAGCAACGTTATTAATACCTAAGTACAATGTTTGTCTACTTACCTCTGAGTCTAAGCCTGGGAAAACGAGACTTGTGTGTGTGACTATTCTGAGCGAATCGGCGGAGTTTAATTTATTTCCCGGTAAACACGTGGGAATAGTATTTCAGCGCCACAAGATAAACAACTACTACCACTGTGGCAAACTCTCGCGAGACCCTGCGCTCCCCCCAGTGCTCGCCTATTATGAGAGTTTTCCAATCTCGCGCGATCTCGGAAGTTTCCCACGCCTGTTGTTGTGGCGTCTGCCCTTTTTTTCGCTCACTCTCTCTCCTGCCCCGCCGCCGCCTCCCCTTTTCTCATCTTCCTCACCCACCCCTTTTTTCTCTCTCCTCGTCTCCTCCTCCTCGTCCCCGCACCTCAGTCTTGCCCGTGCTGTCTCGGAGGTTTGTTGGACTGTGGGAGAGAAAAGGATATCGCGAGTACTGGAGTTTTGGAGAGAGTTTGTGGAAGATGGCGCCTGTTGTGACAGGGTGAGTCTGAGATTCGGGGTTGTGCGGAGCAAAGAGAGGGGGGCGATCCGAGTTCAACACATTGTACAAGTTGTTATCGTAAAATGGCTGTGTTTTTGTTCACTTTGCTGTGGCTGGGTGGTGTTTCTCACGTGCGCTCCTCACTTCGGCAGCTTTAAGTGGTTTCTTTGTTCCAGTCTGATCGCGTGTGAGTGTTTGTGTCTGACTTGGTGCAGTGTTTTGTGAAGCTAGCCCAGCGGAGCCATACTTCTTCGGGCTCGGTGGTCTGTAGCTAGCAGCAGCGTGATCATTGTACACGCTACTCGACTTGAAGCAGCGTGCGCCCATTGGTAAATTCACAGTCTGTACATTTTTGACTCTCGCACGAGCAGCGCCCCTTTTTGTACGTGCATTTGTTTTCGAAACGTGCTCTGCGGATAGCCCCGGACAGCACGTTTTTTACTCCTGTGGCCAAACACCGCTAGCTGTCCGATAATGGAGACCTGCTAGCGTGAGAGGGACTGGGACCAGACTGAGACACGCTGTGGCTTCATGAGCACGCAGTCCTTTTACCACTGTTTATGAAATACTGACACCACGAAGCACTTCCCTATGCACACAACGTGCTCGCCGAGATTCCTGGAGCGTACTACAGAATTACGCGAAATATCAAGTCCTTACAACACAAGTGCCCGTAACCCGGGACTGTGCAGGCGCTATAAAATATTACTCAAAAGCAGCAGAAATCTCTCACGATCAAACCGAGAGACGTGGAGTGCATCTAAGGACAGAATAGTGATAAAGAGCAGCCGCTTTGCGTCGCGACTGTATCAGCTTTGCTCCATTTATCAAAGCTTCCAGTCATCCTGACCCAGGGATGAACTGTCACACTTTATTTGTAGTTCTAATAAACGGAACCTCGAGCCTGCTCTCTTGAAATGTCGAAATGTCTGTTCTGAGGCAATCTGCCGTTCTGTTATAGCATGTTATTACACGTTTGTTTTGGTTATGATTGTGATATTTTACATCGCTGGGCAGATAAATTAGACATTAGACAGTTTTGCGCTCTGTAATCCTAGCAGACAGCTCTGTGGGTAACAGACATTTGCAGGAGGTGTGTGTTGTTTGGGGAGGGGATGTTTGCACGTTCATCTGGGGCTTTCCAGCAGCCCTGAACTGATTTCAGTTGAGGGGGAGTAAGGGGGAGGCAGAGGGCAGGCGGGTCAGGTCTGGGTGGCTGGCCACCTGTCCAGATGATATCTGCAGATCCGTGTGTTTGGTTGTTTGGGGTTGGTGCTTGTGTGCTGGCTTGGGCTGGTGAGGTTTAACAGAAAATTAAGTGCCATAAGGAGGTCTTTATTAGCTGAAGGTAGGTCATTCACTGTAACGGCCAAAGGCTGACCACTGCTTTGAATGCTTCTGGCTTTGCACAGGGAGGGGCTGCAAACACTGCTGCTAATGGGATTATGACAGGATAAATGGTGGTACATAGTGCCTTTGATTAGACCTTTTTGTGCGTGAATCAAAGTCTGCTTGGAACAGAATATAAGAACAGTCTGCTTGGAGCATATTTGTGGGTCATCTGGCCAATTAAATTGGAAAACAGTTGCATCATGAAAAACGTAACATTGATTCCTTTTTGCGTTGATACAACATGTTTTGTACTAATGTATAATTTGAGATTTAATGCTGAAGTACATTTAAGTTTCAAAAAGCTAATTGTTTACTATAACAGCTGAGTCACAGTAAAAAGCTGTTATTTTGAAGTTATTCCTGTGCTTTATAATGCTCGTATTTATATTCTATTTTCATTACCAACATTGCCTGTTCATTGCAAGTGATAGATGGGCTATAACATACTCAAACTACTTCAAGAATCAAAGCATGGTTTATTCCAACATGTGCGTAGCTGACTGCCCACAAATCTCCTCCGTCCCAGTGCTACATTTTAATTTTACTATGTTGTTGTTGAAGGCAAAATAAAACAAAATGCTGGTGGAGAAGACAGTGTTGCTTTCATAGTCTGAGCCTGCCTGCCGCTGCCAGAATCCTGTAGTGTAATAACTGAAAGAGCAGCTCTGTTCACCTGGGATGATAAAAGCATGAATCACTTATTTCAACACCGCTCGCTGCCTCCAGTCTTCCCTCGGGGGGCAGGATTCCATTTAGCTCCGGCCTGGTCATTGCACCGCACCACCACCCGCGGTCTTCCCCACCTCAAACGCTGCTTTTTTTACACGCAAGCCAAGCAAACCGGATATCTGGACTACTTCAGTTTAATATAGATTTTATGAAGAGAAAACTTGTGATGATATAATTGACAATAAACCTTGACTGTCTAACTGTTTCTTTAATAAACTATGCATGTTTCAGGATAGTTAAACTGCATTTTTGTCAGTAAACCATAGTGAACATGATTGTATTTAAGATTTTACTAAACATGTGGCTTGTTTTCACCAAATGTGGCTGCTTTGATGAGGTTTATAATGGTCTTTTGTCATTTATATGGCGTATGTTGAGGTAATTCCACAACCGTTACTTAGCAACCATGTTGGAAATATGGGACAAAATCTGTATAAATTACATTACATATTTGACAAATAATAATATCTTGTACTACTTTAACTAAGTTTTACCAATATATCCATCTACGTTTTCATACTAAGCGATATAAGGTCCAGCCGCACAGTCGATGGGTCCAGCCCAAAATGGATAAACCTGTGAACTAAGATTGATGTATCCTGATTCTAATCTCCCAGTTCACATAAACACATCTGGAGAACTGTGTGAGCTTTGATAATGTTGAAGAGAATGAGAGAACCAGTGACGTGCACAATGTAAGAAACGGCAAAACAAAATAATTGCATAAAACAATGTTTCTCAAATGACGTTACTTAGGCTGCCTCTGGTAACCCTCTGCAGTTTGAATATTTGTGTATTCTTGTTTTGGTGCTTTTTTAGGCAAAGCATCCTTTAAATTAGAAGTGCATTATCTATGGTTTATCATGACTTTAGACCTGATTTTGTCTTATTTTAAACCATTTTAAATCTGGTGGTACTTCTGCACGGGTAGTTTGTGAGGAGAGTTTGAGAACCATTTGCATAAACAATAATAGTAAAAAATGTGTTCATCCACACACCCAAAGAGTGTAAGTGATAACAGATTATCATTAATAGGGCTAATCGAATATTTAATAAATCGTCAATTAATTTAGTAATCCAATAATCGTTAACTGGTCTTAAAAGATTCTCAACTATGCATGGACTGAAAAACTCTAGCAACATGTTTAAATTAGCTGCTTTTACTAGAAAACACACTCTTAGATAACTCAGTGTCATTAATAAACACAAATTTAAATAGGAAGTAAAAAAATAACGGTATATTCATGTGATTATTTCAAGTACAGTAGCTATTTTTGCTGTTTTCATATTGAGAAAATGCTTGTCCTTCTTAGGTTTAGTCGATTAATTGGTTAATGGCATCTTAGTCGAACAAAATTTGTATTAGTCGACTAATTCTTTTGATAGATTTTAGGGTTTTATATTGAACAAGAACAAAAAGTAATGATTTAGTTCGGATTTGGATCTGAATCATTGGTCTGATCTGGTGTTTTATACATACATACCGTGTTTCCTATTCATTTTGTGTATAAATTGCTGTTTTTGCATAAATTCTTTTGGATTTTTAGCTTTAGCCACACCCCTTTTTCAGTTGATTAATCAGTCGATTTCTTTGGTCAACTACAGCCCTAGTGTTTCTCTATTTTCAGCAAAACAATATATATTTTTTGAATTGTTTCATTGGCAAATCTTGTTAAGGCAAAAAATATATATCTTAAGTCAGTCATACCAACTAAGATGATCATTTGCAGCCCTAATTGATATGAAACAACTCTGGTTTTATGCATGCTTTCTGTTTTTATTAGTGTCTTATTTGTTAGTGTTGAATTACTAGATGTCCCTGAACGTCTCACAGCTCCTTGTTTGCACCTATTCCCATCTCGACTGGGCCAAACGCATTCTGACAGATTCTCTGGACAAAAATCACATGATGAGCGTATACTCCGTGCTTCCATGCGCTTGTAAACACGTCCCCAAACCCGGGCAGCCCCACTCTGCTGTAACAATATCTCTCCCGCCTTTCTCTCTGTCACAAATGCGTGTTGTTTCCTTTTGAGGGCAGTGCACGTGTGGTTTGATACGGAGGTGGAAGGTGGGTAAGCGGGCGCGCGCATGCATGTCCTCCCCGGGGTCCTCTCCTCTTCCCCGAGTCGCCTTTATGAAAAGACAGGTTCAGAGGGAGCAGCAGATGTCGAAGCGCTGACCTTTCTGGTGGGCTGGAGTTAAAAGGAATCCCTCAGAGGCAGCAACACTCTCCGTCCACACACGCAAAGGAAAATACAGAGGATATTAAAAGATAACGTTTAAAAAGACTTGTAAAAATAATAACTGTGCACTTCATCAATCAAGCAAAAGATAGCCTGAAACTAATCTCTGAAAAGATATTGCTATTGTTAATGTTTTTGGGCTAAAGCTTCTCTGACACAGCCTTTTGATCCGGCTAACCTTAAAATATGTGTTGGATAAATGTTTTCTTATTGTAAAACTGACTTCTAATGTTAAGTTAACTCTTCCAGACAGCCCTATTGTCCTTTTGATACCCACAATCTCCACAGTGCTCCCAGAATGGGGACAGGAACTAAAAAAGTACTAGGAATTGAAAAAAGTTCCTACAGTGCATGGAAAAGGCCTAATATGCCTCCCCTGACCCTTCCCCCAGGGCTCCCCTGCAAAAGAGATTCTGAATCTCAGTGGGACTTCCCTGGTTAAATAAAGGTCAATAAAATTAAATTAAATTAATAGGACACTAGTCCTTTCCCCTCTGTAAGAACTTTTTTTTCAGTTCCTAGTACTTTTTTCAGTTCTAGTCCCTGCTAGAGGCATGTTCACACAAAGTAGGAACTATAGACTGGGCCACACTTTATGGACTTTTTAACTCCTGCTCTGGGGCAAGAACTTTCCAGTCAAACCAGGAACTTTTTGGCGACACAAACACATTTACAACACTATCTTTGTTTAGAAACATGTTTTATATTGTCTGACATTTAGACAAGCTTTTCTTATCCCCGAGAAGAATTACTTAAAAGCAATAAATGCAGTAGCTCCCAAAATAAATGCATACATTTCTAAATAGTAACTATCATTAGTAATAATACAGTGAATAGTTGTGTTTTATTGTTTATTCCATTGATGATTTTAGTTTTTGTACAAAAAAGTTTTATGTAGAAGGGAAAAAAAAAAACCTTTTGTTTTCCTAACTCCAACAAATGACATTTAGTTCCAGGCTAAACAGATGCTAATGTTAAAGCTTTTTTAGCCCCACTTTCAGAAACTGTTGCTGTGGGAACGCAAACATGGGGACAGGGTAGTTCCTCTGACGAAACAGTGGCTAAAGGAAACTTAGCTCTTGGTAGTTGACAAGAATTGTGATCAAATCAAAATCGTTGTGCGTCTCTAGGAAAATTGTGATCATTTTTTACCATATCGCCCAGGCCTTAGTCAAAAGATGAATTGCTAGTTTAATCAAAAAACAAAACCGTCCTAGTTTAGTTCGTCCTATAAATTGAGATTAAACTTCTATCTAAACTCAGGATAGAAAGAAGATCCAAACCCACATGATCGGTCACCTCCAAAGCTGCTCCAGAAACCTTTGAAAGTGTGCCGGCATCGCGCCAGAGGGGAAAGTGCTACAACACCAACTCAAACGTGCTCGTGCCTAACATCTTGAAGGGGTCTGAGTCTCCCGTGTACAGTAGCCCATTGTTACAAGTCTGCACGTATATCCATTACTCCAGATGATTGAGCTATCCCCCCAAGCCCACAGTTTCATGTTTAACTCTCTCTGCAGTGACGAGTTGTGTCGGCGCGTCTCAGGGGTACGACCACACGAGGCTCCTCAGGGCAGAGAAGAAGCAGCAATCTTCTTTGGTTTGAGTCAAAAGTTGGATTCAGTCCAGAGCAGGGTCAGTTTCTTTGTGTCGGTGCTCAGCCACGTTGTGAAAACCAGAAACCCAGGATGTACTTTTGTTTTTATGTTCCCCTCGTGCAAGACTGCAGAAGGTGAGAGATTTGATTTAAGATGTTTTGTATGAGTGGTTGTATAATTTAGTATTGGGTTCTGGAAATTTTGTGGTTGGGTTTGTAATTATTTATTTGTTGACTGACGTTGACCCAGAATGTTTCATGTTTTGAGTTTTTACTTATGCAAAGTCGTTCAGTCATTACAAAAAATATGAATTGTATCATCATATTTGTAGGGTTTTAGTTGTTTAGTCGATTAATCAATCAATGGCATCTTAGTCGACAATTTTTTTTTTTTTTTTTAGAATATAAGGATTTATATTGAGCAACAACAACAAAGGGTGAATCAGTTGAAGATTTGAGACAAAGTCATTGGTTTAATCTGTCTTCTTATAAATAGAAAATAGTTGTCTGCTTTTTGCATAAATTCCATTGCATTTGTAATCATTTCAAGCACAGATTATTTACTGGCTGATGTTGATCCAGAATGTCTCATAATGTTTGACATTTTATTCTGTGCATTCTTATATTTAAAGGTTGTATGGAGGAAGTTGTTTGTTGTCGGTCTTGGTCAAAACAGTTACATAGATTTGTAACAGCCTTGTACTTACGCTAAACAAAAAAGAATTATAAAAATATAGAAACTGTGGACGTGATGAGGCAAGGAAAACGACCAATAGATAACGAGGTACCTCGATTTTGGTCTAAATGACAGACGACCAATCAGCTTCTTTGTTTCATCTGCGTCACACAAATAAACTAATCTGATTGTCCGGTACGATGTGGATTTGATCTGAAACGCAGGCGGGGGGCGTGGTGACCAGACCCACTCTTCGGAGTTTGCTGAAGTGTGGGTTCTGGATCCCAGGCAAATGATCAAGAGAATCAAGTAAATTCCTTGGTTTGAAATAGTCCAATAGTAATTTAAAATTGTAACAACACTAGTATAAAAAACAGTTAAAGATTATTCGATTACTAAATTAGTTGACGATTATTTCAGTAATAGTTTAGTTACGACTAATTAATTAACTTGTTGCAACCCTAATCAGTTTGGTGTTTTTTGCCAAATCGCTCAACCTTACACACAGACTCACAATGTTTAAACTGGCAGTGTAGTTTTAAATAAATGAAAAATGAGAATCCAAAGTGCAGAAATGTGCTTGGCTTTAGAATAAAAACTCTGACAGCAGGATAAAGTGAAACAATCGACTCTGTTCAGTCTGGCTCTGTTTGTAAACTTGGATTTCCGACTCAATAGCTGTTGTGTTGCTTATTATTTATCTGGAGCACATTAGGCTGAGCTCATAGTTTGTTTAATACCCTGCTTCACCACTGTCCCGCCGCCTCCTTCACTGCACAGAGCGTTTTAATGTAAATGTGAAGCCTGTGTGGTTTTAAAAACAAGCCTGTTGTCATGTTTGATACAAGTCCAAACGCTCTCAGTGGTGTTGTTGGCTCGACCTTTTAGGCTAATGGACAAAACGTTAACATAAGCTCTACATGACAAGTACCTTTTCACTCCATCTTATTTTTGGAGCCACGTTTTGCTGTTTGGAGCGAAATCTCAAAGAATTGTGGTTTGTGAGTGTCAGCAGTTTTTACCCCCGCTGTCCTCCTGCGATCTGCACTTCATTCACAAAAGCATTTCCCGTCCTGTTCACTTTCATTCAGCTTCATACAAAGTCTGACTTCAGCTCCACTGGATCTGTTCAAACCATCAAATAGAACTTGTTCACTTGTGGAGTATAAAAGTTTTGTTAGACATATTCTTATCAGATCTTATAGACTTAATGCCAGATTTGTTGTGTCCTTAAAAATGTAAAAAACAGCACCAATCTGATCAAAGCATTATTTGTGTCGGCATGCAAACAACACTTATCCACAATGCTAACAACAATAAACCGTTGCGTACTTCCTGGATATTTCTGGTCAGACGATTCATAGACATGAACGAGACACTGTGCTTCTATTGAAATTCTATTGTAAACTTAACACTTTAGAGTAAACTTAACTTATCTGAATTCTTCTTGAAAATTTGCTCAGGATTTGGCTCTTACTGGGAGAACATAATTAAATTTAGTTTATAAGTACGCAAACATCTAACAGAAGGTACTTAAAATTACTTCAGACTTAAGACTCTGGACCAGGGTTATTTAACATAAGGCCAAGAGGTAAATATGAGGTAAATGGATACAGTAAAAGCACAGTATTAGAAAGGCAATTTAACAAGAGGGGTGTAACACAATGCTTAAAAGTTACAATCCGCATCGTGCACTTGTCTGGGCCTGTTGCGAAGAGGCTTTAAAATGAGCCCTGCACATGTGTCCTGTTGGTCTGCGCCACACATCTGCGCTAAATATGAGAATCAAATGACCGTCTTTTCTTCCACCGCCTTATATACACATATCCAGCTCAACACTGCGTTAATAACACGACTGCGTGATGTCAGAAACTATTTCTCCTTTGTTTGAGAGAGAGACGAGTTGTGAGCTTAGATTGGGAGCGACGCGGCAGCGCCACGGGTACGCACAGCAAACGTGTATGCGCGCACAAAGTGAGACAGTGAGGCAGACAGTGTTCAACCGTCTAAGGGCCAGATTTATCAAGCATTTGCTCATGTGCAAAACAGGTTAGGGGGAGCAAAACCTTGGCAGAGATGACATTTTTCTCTCACACACACTCTAAAGATGCAGAATTTGTGGTGGTTCATATCTGTTTTGTTTAGTATGTTGTATGTGCATCTTCCAAAAGTTAGTGTAAAATGCTCATAAATAACACATGATTGTTTTTTTTTTTTTTTTTTTGCACCCGCAATTTAGCCCCTGGATGATTAATCAGGCCCTAAATGTGACAGAACAGAAAGGCTCAAAGTTCCTGTACCTATAAGAAGATGCTATCCAAAGTCTACACTACAAGAAATAGGTACACAAGTAGACAGATAAATAAAAAAAATCTATCAAAATGAATAGGCTAAATAAATACATCCATAAACAAAACTAATGTAAAGTTGATTAGGCTTTTTGGCAATTTACCCTAACCCTAACATGACAATACTAACAGTAAAATGCTAAATTATTAATTGTCTCATTTTTTGTCACCAAAGTAGGATTACTGACACGAAACAATTATATTCTTTAAACCGTAAAAGAATCCTTACAATTTTTAATAATTAATTCCCTATTTAACATCCTGTGTTAAGTGCTGTTGCGGTTGTGTGTTTTTTTTTTTTTCTTGATTAAATAAAAGCGATTACATTTCACTTGAGTCTGCCAGCACATTCTCTGATGTTTTTATGCAGTGTTAGTCTGTCAGCAGAATAACTCAAAAATAATTGTTCCTTCCTGAACATTTTTAGAAAGCTTCGCCAGCAGACTTAGAAGTAATTGTTATTTAGTACATTCTTTCCTCTGGAGCAATTTAGTCTTGGACTGCGTCAGGCCTCAGCTGAACCAAAAATTACAGGTCAGTTGAAATATTATGTGTGTCTGTTACATTTTTGATTTTTACCAGTGCAGATTATGTGCTCGCGGTAATCCCAGGTGTCCTGAGATTTAGAAGAAATTTACATTTTCAGTTCAGAAAATCACACTTGTACGAGCACAGTGTAAACCAGAAATTAAAACTATTGCAAAGTCCAAGAACAAACCCTAATACACAGGATACTTTGGCTTAGGCATTGAGGCAATAGAATAAGTAAACCTAAACTATATAATGACAAATATGTTAGTTTCACCCTTTCCAATGATTTCACAGAGCCTTATTTGTCTCATTGATTACACACTAAGTAACCTTTTACAGGCTTCAGAAATGTATAGTAAAGAAAACAACATTTAAAAATAATAAGGCAGAGGTCGCAACCATTTTCCTTTTAGAGTGCTTCTTTAACCAATTAAAAATAACAGTCATTTTAGCGGTCAAGTTGACATGAACCATTATCCAAGTGTAGTTGGTGGCCAATGTTAAGTTGCAGCGAGCTACTACTTTTAGCGATGACCAAAAAAATAGGCATGCAATAAATACAATTTGAGGTATAAAGTATTCTAAAATCCTCTGGCGAGCTACTGGTAGGAGACCCCTGTTCTAAAGTGTTAGTGTTACAGTTCAAGGTTCGTACAGTCTTAGAAACCTTGGAAAAGTCATAGAAAATTCGAATGTAATTTCCAGGCCCTAGAAAAGTTTTGGAATTTTACTGGTTTTGGAAAAGCTTTGGAAAATTGTAAAATATTTTAGGTTCAGAACAAAATTGGAGATAATTTGCGGCATCACCAGGCCAATTTATCGTTTCTGATTTGCCTGTACACTGCTAATGCTGTGTTTTAAGTGCATTTTAGTCATTATTTCATCTCTATTTTGGTCATTGGACGAGCTATTCTTGTATTCAAGTCAATATGTTTATTTTTATTGACACAAAGAAGTCTGGAAAATACTGGCATGTCATTGTCTCTTTTTGTAGTTTGGGGCAACTGTTTGCCGCCCATGTTGACTCTGTCCACTTTTATTTTAATCCAGATTAAACGGAGACCGCCTCCAATCGTTCGGCTGTGTCCTGTAGTTCACTCCTGCACCAACAACAATCATAAAACAGAAAACACAACACAGCCACAAATACACCGGTCACATGTAAGCTTATTGGTAAAGGGAAAATAAATGTATAATCAAGCAGAATAAACCAAGTCTTTCTTTTCTAAATTAAAATTATTTGATTTTTTTTGGCATGCCTAAATGGACCTCAATGAGCCCCATTGTGTTTCCGTCTACTGCCTTTCATCAGGGGAACAAAAACTGAATAATTTCTTGACCATTTCCTGATAAACAAAGGAAAAATATTGCAAGATCATTCTTTTCTTGCGCGCGCAGTCTCGTAACAGTTTGATCTCGTCCCATCCCTAGAGCAAAGTTATAATCACAGTCTGATGAGCTTTAAATATTTGGCTTTAATTTTGTGACAACACTCTGACCTAATGTCTTTACCACAGTGTGAGAAATGTCCAGGAGCTGCTGTTCTGTGGAGGTGTTTAAACTCATTTATTACAAACACTTAGTCATGTTTTTAAGCAGGCATATTTTATCATTTAAATCAGAATAACATCTAATTATTCACAAAAGGCACAGGGTCGGCTTAAACCGGCGCTATTCACAACAACAACAAAGTCTGAAATACTATCCCGGGACGTCGTAGTGTTGCCTTGAGCTTTCACAGCCCTTTTTCTTTATTCGAGATGACTGGTATAAATCTATATTGTGCTGTTGTTAATTCTCAGTGGTCTTGTGGTTAATAATCTCAGTGATACAAGGGCTGAATGTGCTGCCTAAGCTTCGAGGAGAATCCACCAGAGAGAGCGGCTTAGAGAGAGGAAAGTGTTGTTTTCCTCTTCTGCCGGTCCAGATAATTGCCTTTTTTATTCTCAGCAGAGCTCGTGCAAGTCGGAATCTGTTGTTTAAAGCAGGCATGTCATGATATCGAATTTTAGTGTTACGATTATTGCCAGACAGAATATCATGATTTAGTGATTATTCATGATTACAGTTGTCAGTAACAAATAACAATAAAATCCTTCTCATTTTAATTCTTGTATACGATGTGGTAAGAGCTTTGACTTTCCAATGAGGAGATTGTGGGTTCGACTCCCGAGTAGAGCCAAGTCGACAACTCACAATCTTTTTGTTGAACATTTTTATAGGTTGTATAAAATACTTGTCTATAGTTATTTTTCTACAATGTCTCATTTTGTTCAGTAAAATAAATCTGATACATATTGAGATTGTATTGGGATAAACATGTATCAGGATCATGTAGGGCTGGGAGATCTGAGAAAAAATATAATCACGATTTTTTTTCTCATATCAATCGATCTCGATTTTCGATTTGATTTAGTTTAACCTTTTCAAAAACAAATGAAAAATGCTATTCATGAACATAAACGAAACTAAAACTTTTATTATGTCCCTATTATTAGATTTTTTTGAAGCTTTATATCATTATTCTGTCTCTAAGATTGACTTTTTTTCTCCAAACTACACATTTTTATTGACAAAAGTTCGGCTTTCAATCTTTTGATTCAAAACCTACCACCAAATAATTGACGATTCGTTTCGATTCGATCTCGATCTCTCGATTTTTCGATTAATGGCACAGCCCTAGGATCATGGATCTACTATATTATCTGGATAGGACATTGCTGCTTGTAGCTGTTGTAAATCAGCCCGGTGGTCACTTCTTTGATTCTAAAGCATGTTTTCCCTGGAGCGAAATGCAAACACAAACTGCTCGTGTTCGGCAGAAACAGCATCTGCAGCTTTAAGAACTGTCAGATTTTGTGGCAATTTTTACCTAGTTTCTCATCGCAAACTTTTTTCCGATTCAAAAGGTTTCAGTTTTGTATAAAACAGCTTTTTAAACTTTAGCTCCGCTTCTGTAACTACCGCTCTGATGGGTCCAAACGACTCAAACAACCCGAATTCTTGGGGAAACACAACTGTGCATGTTCCATTACCTGTAGCACACACTAGCAAAAAACTAAAGCTAATGACCATGATGGCAACAAACGGCAGTGACCAATAGCCATTTACACACAGCGCCTGCCATCTTTGATTCCCGGGGCTTGATTGTTATACGTATTGTATCGTTAGGCTTTTGGCAATACCCAGCCGTAGAATTTTAAGGTTATTTGATTATTTACAATAAAATACTTAATATCATTTTCCCTCCAGCATAAATATCTAGTAGTATATAAATGTTTTTATTCAGGTGGTCTGAAAATATTGTCCTGTTTGTTCACCAAACTCCACCCATTTTGTCTGTTGTTATTGTTAGCAATATGGCTAACTGCAGTTAGCATTATGTCTCTCTCGCATGAATTGTGAAAAAAGCTTAAAACACATCGTAGTGAATAATTCAGAGGTTCAGAATGCATTAGATAAGTGAGCAAAATGAATTACTTCTGTTTGTTTATTCTAGAATTGACTAAAAATACCTCAAATGATCAGTTATTCTTTTGTTTCTACGATGATGTTGAGACTCAAATTATCATGACAATCGATTAATCTAATAATCTTGACATCTCTATTTGAAAGCCCCTAGTCCTTCCAAAGACAAACATATATCTTTTGGCGGTTACTAGTCTAGTCCTTGTTTTGTTTAAATCTGGTTCAACACTTAAACATTTTGTAAAGCAATAAAATACAAATATAGGGTGTAGCAGTACTATTATCATTATAGAAACAGATCTACTGTTGTGGATATTTGACGCAAACCCAAATTTGTGAAAAGTGCTGCAACTACTCAACACAGTGGCCATGATCCTCGGCAAAATCTGGCCCTCAGAAACATACCCCTAAGCTATTCTGCTACCAGGACACTCATCTGCCCCAGCACTCCCAGTCCTTCTCATCCAACAGAGGAAGGTGGCTCGTGCTTAGAGGATCGCCCCTGTTGGGAAAACCCCTAACGACACCACCACCACCACAGCACCCTCCCTCCGCTGTAAGCAACCGCCGCTATTGCAGTAACAGATAAGCAGGGAGTGGCAGGCAATAAGGCGCGCGGTCTGTAGTAAAACTTCCTGGAAGAGCCCTCAACACAGGCCTTGGGATTTAAGCACCGCCGTAAAACTGAATACACACTGTCAACACCAAAGCCTAGCTAAGGGACGTTTGTGAACTCAATCAAGCAGGATGAAAAATAAAGACGCTACACCCGGCGCTCTTGTAAACAAACTTTTAAAATGACGTCAGTGAACATGTTTTTGCAGTGAACAGACAAATAATAAAATAATCACATGTAAGCTGATCGAGTATATCGTGCAGTATAAACATGCCACAATAGACAGAATTTGTACATTAAGTAATTCAGAGCGCTTCACAAAACAGCAAAAATATGAGAGTCGAGCCGTATCTGTATGATAAAGCCAGTGAGCCAAATGCCAACAACACGAACAAACACGCTTCCTGGATTTTAATAGACCAAACAATCTATTATTAGATATGTAGATTAGGGATTTGACGATATACGATATTATCACTAATCGTGATAATTAAGCACTGCAATTAAATAATCCTGGTGTTTTTTTTATAATTGTGATGCGTGACGATAATTGCAGTTATAGTAGCAGGCGCGCGTCTGTCACTTCATAACAGCTAAAATCTGACTGCTTTGAACCCAGTAAAATCTGTATTATGGTTAAACAAAGAAATGTGTTAAAGTTAATTAATGACTCTGAGTCAAAGTTAGTAGATTTTTGCACAACATTGTAAACATTTGTTCACTTTGAATCATTATTGATTGTACTTATACCAAAATACAATAAGTAGTTGTACAAACACATACATATTGTCCGCTAATAAATATTTCAGGGATTTTGAATCTGTGTACTTTTACATTTAGTAAATTATTGTGATAATATTGTTAATCGCGATTATTTTGGTCACAATAATTTGTGAGTGCAAATTTCAATATCGTCCCATGCCTAAAGTAGATATGACACTTAACAATTCAAATTTTCACTCGAATAGATATTTTGACAAATTTGGACAATCTGGAAAAATATATATAATCAGGATTTTTTTTCTCACATTGATTGATCTTGATTTTGTTTGACCTTTTCAAAAACAAATGAAAAATACCATTCATGAACATAAACGAAACAAAATCTTTTATTATGTCCCATACATTCATTTGATTATTTTGAAACTATAAATCAATATTCTGCCTCAAAGTTTGACTTTTGCTGCAAACTACACATTTTTACTGACAAAAAAAATCGTTTTTTGATCTTTCAAATAACTGACGATTTAATTAAATTCGTATACTTAAAGCAAAAATATCAGAATCAGTATCACCAAAAGATCTTGATTGGTGCCTCCTTACTTCTGCGTCTTATAAAATGCTATTGTTTATGTTTGTTACCTGGCTTCTTAAAGTTGTGAAAAGCACTTCTAACCTTACCACAGTAAAGAATTTTGAGGGTCAAAATGCATTAGGTTTACATTTTTAAAACTGTAAAAATACTTCCTTTTACCATTTGATTTTTTTTTGGCACAAACTCCAGTGCTCACATACTTTTCTTTGATATGACACACTTAATATTTCAGCAGCTAATTTTCTCGCTAAAACAAATAAATCATTAGAATGTGACAAGAGAAATGTTGCCTTGTTGAACCAGTTGAGCTGAACTTACGTGACCTGACAACAGTCTTGTCCAATGTAAACAAAACTGTTAAAGTTAAACTATGGGTAACAGTTTGAAAGTAACAACATTAGGGCTTAGAAAGACTCTCTTCATTTTAAATTGTTTTTCTTAAGCTTGTACTTTTTGCAGCAGCTGATAATTATGATTGTTTATGTGGACAATGCAGACTCAAAGCACAACAGAAATACTAATAATATAGCACAGATTAGTTAGATTAGTTGCATTAGTTATAGCGTTTCATTTTAAGTTGGCGCTTTTTTGGCCCTCTTACTGTCATCACGATACTAAAACTTCAAACTAGATTTCGATAATGGGGGAAATATTTGAATTTTGATGCCAATTTACACACCACAATGCAAAGTGTTGTTCAATATAGAAAAATTAGGAATCCATTGTCATACGTCTGATAAATCTAAAGATTATTGTAAAACTGTTCAGGAAAGGTCGCAGTATCTAGATGTTAGTTTTCATATTGATTCGGAGCTGATTTTTGATACTTTTGACAGCCCCAGTCACTATATGTGCAAACAAGGCTGCTTCTGTTTACTCTGTTTCTCTTTATCATTAGTAAATCTTCAGGGAGAACCACTGTTTGCCCGGGCAAGTCGACTGATGTCCGCAGAGGTAACGACACGACGAGAGGGATGTGTGGAGGACGCAAACGCACAGGGAGTACAGAGATGGTTACACAGACTAAAAAAGAGGTCATAATGTCAAATTTTAGACTGTTGCAAGCCAAAATATCACAGTTAGCGGTTATTGATGTAGATCCCATTCAAGTTTTGGAGTATTAACAACATTTGCAACCTATTTCTGTCTTTCTAATTGGCAAGGAAACATCACTTTTCCTTCAATTTTAAGACAAGATTTATGAAGTCAAAACTATGTGTATGAAAACATGATGATGCGACAAAAACATTTAGATGTGTTTGTTAGTGCGCTAAAAGACCTACTTTTGAAATTCTAGCTTGTCTACAGGTTGAAAGACAGAATTTTGGTTCTAAAATGGTCACTTTTAGAGATGCGCTGCTGGGTTTAATTTAGTTGTGTGTGTTGTTTTTTTTTTGTCGCATCTGTTATCTTAACCTCCTGCTGTTGCAAACCTATATTCGCAGGTGCTGATATTTTGCCACAGTAAATTGTAAATATATATTAATCTGGGATACAACACATCTGTGTCAAACATCTTTTTTTTCTTATATAGCAGTTGATTTGAATTTCAATTATTGCTGTTCTCGTTTACAAAAATTGTGTAATCATGATTATTGACTAATTCGTTTATCAACACAGGCGATGCGCACGCACCTCGCCTCCAAAGAGCCGCCGCTCATAGACACAAACAGTTGTCAGCTAACTACAAGAGTTTATCTCTGCGAAAACAAAAGTTAAGTCGCTAAATCATTCAGTTGAGTGAAAAAACAGCCAAAAAAAAACATTGTCTCAAGCTTCAGGAGACAGACGTCTGTCAGACGGCTCATACCTGATGAAAACTGTTAGCTGTTGTTCCGTTTTGTTGTTTAATTCAAAGAAGTTTCCCCATGTAACCAGACAGAGAGAGACTCTTTCTGCATAACGCATGCGCTATAGGGCGGAACGTGACGGAACGTGACGACCGTAAATCCCTCTATAAGTCTGTTCATAAGTGCTCTTTGGCGGCACATTGGCAGAGTGGGTAGCGCTCTGGCCTCACAGCAAGAAGGTCGCGGGTTTGACTCTTGCACGGCCCGGGACCTTTCTGTGTGGAGTTTGCGTGTTTCTTCCCGTGTCTGGGTGGTTTCCTCCGGGCACTCCGGTTTCCCCCCCAACCAATAACTAGCATGTTAGGGACACTTGGTGATAGTCGGAGGTTGAAGCGCCTGGTGTTTAAGCGAATCGCCTCTGATGAGCTGCCCCAGGACAGCTTACTGTCACTGAGTGGGGAGAGGGGGTTCATCACTCTGTGAAGCGCTTTGTGACTGTCTGTGAAATGCGCTATACAAATAAAGATTACTTACTTACTTGCTTTATTTCCTTGAGATGGAAAATAACTTTCTCTCTAAAATTAGTATTATGTGACTTGAATAATAGTGATTATCGATTAACCTTACAGTCTTGACATCCCTAACACAAACCAGATGAAAAAATCAGGAAGGTCGCTGTCTTATCTGCGAACTCCTCTGCTGCATTGTCTGCTTGTTTGACTAAGGCTGCTCCGAGCTGCGCTGAAGAATCCGCCCGGTGGCATTCCTGTGGCTCCTGACGTCAGACTTCACTCGGAATCACAATGAAGCAAAAGGCATGTGTGTCATTTTATAGAACAGTCCAATTGATTGTGGTTAGGGAAAGAATGGGCTAGCTCTCTCTTTGCAGCCTTTTACTTGTTGTGGTTGATCGTTTCGCCCTTGTGGCTCCAGTTTCACGGTTGCTGCTAGAGGGCCATTGTTTTGGAAGCGCCGACGGAGAATGTACGTGAGGTCTGACATGAGCTCACTGAGGAAACCCATTTGTTTTCTTTGCAAAAGTGACCAAGAGTCTGGCAGCTCAGACAACAGCAATGCCAGATCCAAACGGAGATTCAAGCAGCGTTGTTTCATCTGTTTAAAGTTGCATCCAGGGCTTATACAAGAATATGGCCCCCAATTAAAAAAATGTTTTAATTAGACAGACTAACAATGGACTATGCTTTAGCAGAGGCGGACCAAGTGATCTTTAGTAAGTTCCAAGTCTTGTATAAATTCAGAGTCAAGTTTAAGAGAGACAAATCAGGTAACAAAGTCATTGCTCCACAAATCCAAGTTGAGTCGAAGTCTTGTTTTTTGTTTCAAGTTTCTGAGTCGAAGCATCAAGTCGTCTCAAGTCACAAGGCTTCATATCAAAGACAAGTCCTGAGTCACTGACCTTCTAGTCCAAGTCAAGTCCCAAGTCTCTAGTAATCAAATTAATAATTCAAGTCATGCTAGCACTATTGATCACACCTCAAAAAAGATGTACCAACTAGATTTAAGAAAAAAAAAATTAACCACAAACGACACACTTGTTCATACTATAAATCTTTGATAATCTATATTTTAACCACATTGTTGTTTAGAGGGATTATTTGTTTATCAACACGGGGGATGCACTCTCAGGTTAGCAGAAAGAACTGCGGCTGTTTGACACAAGCTGTAGCAGCAACACTAGCCAGCACCATTGTCAGCTAAATCAACATTAGCTCTCGTCTTGTTTTGTTGTTTTTATCAAAGAAGTTTTCCCAGTCAACCCGACAGCGTATCTTTCTGCAGGTGACATGCGCAGTAGAGCAGAAAGTGACGTTGGCTGATAATCCCGTCAGTTCTCAGAAGCTAAGCAGTTTGGGTTTGGCCAGTACTTGGAAAGGGAAACCACTTGAACCTCAGGTATCACAGTGGGACGACTGGAGGAGTTGTGTCCTTAAGCAAGACACTTCACCCACATTGGTATGGATCTGTGTGTGAAAGGTTGGCGGTGGTCAGTGTGGTTGATGCTGCAAAATATGTGAAGCATCTGTCATAAAAGCACAATTTCCAATGTAATCTTAAAAGAAGCAGCTTCTGGCCTAGAAAGTGGTTTCTTTTGTCCAGCAGCTGATGCACGTTTGCTGTTTTCACCTACCACCTATCTCCGCCCACAAATCTTTACTTACTTGTGGTATACTAAATACATTCAGATTCTGATTTAAATGTTTATTGTAAATATAAAGTCTTAAAACGTCCCCTGATAATCCAAACTTACATTTATTAACTTACGAATCTATACTGCTACAGATTGAGTTTGGTATTTTTCCAGCTTTACAAACAGAAAACCTGAATTCTGAAGACAAAGCTTGGTGTGTGATTGCTACTTTGTTGCTTAAAGGATTAAAACCTAAAATTAAACAGATCGAGCCATCTCTGCAGTTTTAAACAGGAAGTCAGTGGACCTGTTTCTATTTATAAACCATCTGAAAGTCTGAAATGTTGATCTACACCCCTCATACTGTCTTAAAAAACTCTCAAAACCTTTAACCTGTTTTTAGCTTGCTTGAAACTAATCATTGTGCTTGTATCATTTCTGAAAAGGCACAAGTGTGTAGAAACTCAGCCCCTTCCTCATCACTTCAGAAACAGTGAAACCAGACAGGCCCGGTGCTGACACAGACTTAGCTAAGCGCGTGGCAGTCCCCATTTTGTTGGGGTTTGCTGAGGATCGTCTCGCAGCATGTGGGCTAAAGGTCGCGTTTCTCTCTTTCTCTTTCTGCCAGGAATTCTATTTTCTCTTTGCTCGCAGCGAACCAAGGCCTTTCGGTGGCTTTGAGGGCTGGCTGAAAGTGAGGTTAGCTCGGAGCTGACACATGCCCAAGGATTTTACAAGAAACACACACAGAAAGAGAATTCATGAGTCCGATTTATGGGTTTTTATCTTTTTCAGCTGAACACCTTTTCAGTTTGGTCGGCCTTGCGCAGCACTTCAGCCAAAAGTAAAACCACTACTTTTAAAACGTATTTCTTCTTGGTTTGGCTGCGACTTTGAGCTGTAAAACATTAATGATCAAATGCCATACAGTGGGATTTAAGAGGAAACTATAGCTTCTGTGCATGTATAATTTTAACGAGTTACACATGATGTAGTGCAACATGTGGTTGATGAAATGAATTACCCATTCATCTATTAAAACAGTCTGTGCCTGGACGTTTGCTCTGACCAGTCATTTTCCATCAAATCATATAAGATGCAGTCTAGACTTCTGGGTTGAAGTTTGGTTTCATGGCTGGATTTCATAAATTGTACCACTGAATAAAGATTAACCTTCAAGTTTTCCTAATTAAAAGCAGACATACTGAAATGGACACACAAAAGATGAAAATGGATAAGGAACATTTAATCGTTTGTAAATTGTGAATCAGCTTGTTAAAGGACAGCTGGAGTTCTGTTTGTGAGATACTATTATTTCCTCTCAGAGACCCAGAAAATGCTGTAATGTCATACTGTAATGTCGATTTCTGAGATCTTCTGCCTTTAAGAAATAAGTAAGAAGTAGCATTTTTACCTTGTTAAATGTCAGTTTCTGTGATGGTTACATGTGTATTTTTGTGCCATTTGAATCAGGTTTTTATTGTAACATCAGTCTGTGACTCAGGTTCAGTCCGGACAGCGTTTAAGCGGCTAATTTTGCACATGGAAGAGAATTTTGACTGAGAATATTTTCGAAGCTGACCCCCAAACAAGCGCCCAAAATGCACGACGGGGCGTCGGGGGATGAAGACACTTTCATCGCCCAGATGCGCTTCTTTGCGTTCCCACTTTAGTCTTCGTTTTGCAGACAGCTTAGAGAGAGAAAGGGAGGAAGAGAGATAAAATAAAAATAAAATGTAGCTTACCTACTCAATAACACAACTTTCTCCTCCAGACAGTTCTTGTCTCTGTCCTCCTCCATTGCTACGTCGTACAGCAGAGGTTTAAACACGACAACGAGCATTTTAATAGATCCATGTGAGCGCTTTGTCAGTCCAGATCAAGTCCTGTATTGTTTTTTTTTCTCGTGTTGCCAGATTTTCAGAGCAATGAATGACCAAGCCTTTGAAAAAGCCCAACAACAAGCGACCTTTCGTTGATAAAAGTTACTTAAAAACTTCAGTAAACAGTCCTCCTTTCCTCTTGATGTGAGAGAACAGCATGTCACTACGTCACAGGAGAGCAGTGTCTGGATGATGGACGCGGGCGTTCGATGCTTGAAAGTTCAGCAGAGCCCAACTTGGGCGTCGACACCTGATGTGGCGGCCAAAGTGTCTGCCGCAGGTTTGAGCGCCCACTTCGTAAGATGTGCCGTTACCTGACGCCAGAACAAGCAAATTTCAACGCATATATGCGCCAATTTACGCCGCAAATTCGCTGGACGCCTCAAGACGCAAGTTTACATTGACTTAAACTTGACGCTTGGGACGCTCCTACGCAGTCCGGTCTGAATTGAGCATAACATGAACAAACGGTAGAAAATGAATGAATTTTTTTTTTTATTGCAGTGCTTAAACCCTGGCTCACAATTTTTTTTTAATTTGGTAGCGTAAAATGTGTTCGGATGTGTTTGTGCCATCATATTTTAGTACTAATTATACAGATAAACATGCTTTACAATTGCTTTGAAGAGAGCTGGTCAGATTAGATTTCTGTAGCAGGTGTTTATAATCTTGCACACTCGACCCAAAACTTGATATAAACTGTCGTAAACTAAACATGTCATTGGCCATTTGTAAACTTTACTTAAAACTTGCATTTGACTAGTTTGCCAAGAATTACCCAGAATAGAATGTAATGCTGTTTAACCATTCTACACGTAGCTTAGAAACCAAACCTTGATTTATTGACTTCCACTCTGACAGTAATAATCTCTCCGTTTGAGGCTTGCGTGTAACATAATTGTGATTTCTCTGTCAGATGCAACACTATTTACTCGCCTGTCAGTTTTTAGCTGGTTGGATGCGTCAGCAGAAGTTGTAAGTGCAGCTCAAACCTTGAACTGTGTGTAATATAGACTTTCAATATTGACTCACCAAACAGAAAAGCCTCCCCCGTTTGGCACCAGGTAAGGGTTAACTTGGGACTCCACTATCAGCGCTCTGTTGTCTCTGGATACACACTTCTATCTTTTACAACGCACACACCGGTTTACCTGGCACACAACTCGACCTGCATCACTGTATTAGCGTGAACAGACCGCCAACAACAAGCCCAGTCGCAGTTATAAGCTACAGTAAAGTAATGACAAATTAGTCTAATTCCAAGCCTCTGTAAAAAATTATTGGAATTATATTGATTTGAGAAAAGTTTTGGGAGATTTAACTATATTGTGACTAATTTGCTACGACAAACTTGAATCCAGTGAAGCTACAAAACCTTTTAATGCATACAACTGTATTTTTGGTTTCAATCTCCATCTAAAAATGTTTTTTTTTTGTTAAAAATGTCCTGCTTATTTTCTCCTAATATAAAAGGAAACAATATGAATTAAAAATATGCTAAATTAGGGAAGTTACAACCTGGTTCATTAAAAAACTTACCAGAAAACTACATCTGTTATTTTTATTTTAGTGTTGCTTATGAAATAAAAGATGGCATTTAAAATATTATTACGCACCTACAACTTTGAAATCCCTGGCTGTTATGTTTGACTTTGGAAAACAAAAAAAGTGTATGTAAGTAAGATAAAATTTGTGAAAATAGTCCTTTTTTTCCCTCCATAAACTCAGTATTTTGTCCATCTCTAGTTTCTATAGAGTGGAGTAAAAAGACATAACTTTGCTACTCAAATTATCATGATTATTATTCAATTGTATTCTGACTAATGCATGGACAAACTTTTCAGACCAGGACCCCCAAAATAACCATGTAACCAACTTGCGACCTTCACAACAAAATAAAATAGATGTCTGTAATTATTTCAAGCTGGAAAACCATTAAAATTCAGTTTAAATGTACTGTATTTATTTTTGTAGTTTATTGCTTTATATGATCAAAATTCAGTCAAACACGATGCTTCTAGTTAAGAAATACAGTTTAAACACCAAGTCATATTTACATCTTGAAATCATCTCACGACCCCCAGATTTTGCTTCGCGACCCCCCGAGGGGTCCCGACCCCCACTTTGGGAACCACTGGGCTAAAGTATGAGCTTCTGATAAACTTATTCTGGGCACAATTTTTACTCCTGGAAGACTTTGTTTGGCAGAAATGTAATGAAGTGGCTTCTCTGTTGTTACGGCGACAGTGCAGACATTTGCTAGCTTGTTTGCTACAACAGTAGGAGATTTAAGACATTTTTACTGTTGCACAACCAAAAAATTCACGCTATGTTGAATTACAAACATATTTTTATTGATACTTAATTATGTAAAGAGTCAAACTGTGTGTAATCTTAAATTCTGTCAGTGAGAAAATATGAGAGAAGCAGTAGTGTTTCTGTTGTTTATTTGCTCTTCTGCCACTGTTTACCTGATTTTCTCTTTTCACACGTCACATACAAACTCAATATTTAGCAGTAGCTGTGGTTTGTTTTTTCTCAGTCTGTAGCTGCTTTTTTCTTCTTATTTTAGTAGCGTTTGTGTGTATCACATTCCTTTTTGCCACTCACTGCTGAATAACCTCGACACTACATCTCTAGTATCAGTATGAATAGAGCTCTAACCACAAGCCCGGTGGCAGTTACTGTATATAAGACTTACGCAAGGCTTTGTAATAAATCACCCAGCTGTATTGAGGTTGTCAAAGGGCTGCTGACAGTTGTGGGTTCGTTTTCGGGTTGTCAAGGTAAAAATACTTGGGCCGCGCTGCTGTGTTCAGGGGGATAAGTGTCTGCTGAAGATGAATGGGGGTGAAATTTGGGAAGAAGGCCGCAACAAGGTGGGCTAGTCCTGAGCGAGGCCATCTTTAAGGAAACGGGACCGGCGATGGTACAAAGATTCAGATGTGTTGCCGTGGAAATGGGACGTCACGCCGTTTAGAGCTGCTCGATTTGGGGAAAATGTCTAATAGGTTTTGTTCAAATGACATCACATTATGCTTACAAGCCAGTAATATTTAATCCAGATGGAGGGAAGCTAAAATACAAATAGTGAATGAGTCTCGTTCATAAAACTTTGTGTAGATTCAATTGATAATTTCTATGTCGAGTTGTCTTTTTATAAATCACAAGCTTAATGTGGAAAGTAACGTACGTAACAACGACAGGGGTGGGACATTATTTTTAACCGAGGGCTTTTAACATTTGTGTAGCAAAGCTTTTCTGTAAAACGTAGGCTATTTAATCAGTTATTTTGTCCATTTAGTGTGATGTTCATTCAGCAGACACATGCTAAATATGTCTTTTAAAAAAAAAAATTAATGAGCTACACCTGTTTTCAAAAACTTGTTTGATTAATACAGTATTTTTTTTCTAACTCAGTTGTTCCAAAAGTGGGGGTTGGGATTCCTCAGGTCGGAGGGTCGCGAAGCAAAATCTAGGGGTCACAAAATGGTTTCATGATGTACCGTAATTTCTGGATTATAAGACGCTACTTACTTAGTCTTATAAGTTATAATACTTTGTCACGTTGTCACTTCTAGGTTAGTTATGTTGATTTTGGCCCAGATTTACAATGTGGTTGCTAGGTAACATTTGTAGATTCCCCTCCGCTTATGTCATATTTACTGGACAAAAGACAATAATAAACTTCCTAAAAGCAACCAAATTGGGTAAAAACAAGCTAAATGTTTAGTCAAATCTTATTCATAATCATGTTTGCTATATTTTACCAAAAATGTACTCCAACCTGTCATACGCACTTTAAATCTATTGGGTGCGGCTTATATTCAGGTGTGCTCAATAGGGCAGAAATTACAGTAATTTTACACTTTTGACTTGTTTTTGAAGCTGTTTTTTTTAATTGGAAGCATCACATTTGACAGAATTTCCATCATATAAAGCAATAATATACTAAAAATAATTTCATTTTAACCCAATTTTAATGGTTTTCCAACTTGAAAATATTGCAGACATGTATTTATTTTGCTGTGGGGGGTTGTGATTTATGTTTTACAAATGGGCTTTTTGTTCACATGACGGGTGTACTGACAAGATAATGCAAAGAAATAATATGTTTTATACATACAGGACATTTCAAGACATCTAAAGACACGATTAATTTACAAACTATACTATACTAAAAGAAAATATAACTGTTTTTAGTTTGTCGATTCTTAGACATTTATAACATGTAATTTAAAACATGTCTGTACAAATCTAAATCTCAGAGTTAGCTGTTTTTATATAGAATAAGAATAAGTTTATTTTTGGTATTATCAACTATGATCCTTCAAATATTGCAGCCTTTGAGATTCGCCAATTGCGTGAAATTGCGTTTTTGATTTGACTGCGATTAAGTGATCAAGCATTGACTTAAAGTTTGTGTCCAGATATTTATTTTTTGCAAGAATATACAAATAAATAGCTTAAAAATCATACAATGTGATTATCTATTTTCTTTCTCCAGATTCTGTTCATCATAGTTTAAGTTTACCTATAAAAAATTACAGACTTCTCATATCTTTTTGAGTCTACTTGCAGAGTCGATGGGTGTCCAAATCCTTTTTTTACCCCTCTATGCTTGATCTCGCTCAATGTTGTCAATGTCATGTTTTTTGGAAAACCGCAGTCTGCTAAGAATCATGACTAATATTTTCCCTTGTTTTCTCATGTTTTTGGAGGCAGCAGCAACGAATGTAACGCGACAGAGCAGAAAGACGAAGTGCAGTTCAGAGTTTGTGGTTGCTGTGGTTTGTTAATAACAATAGGCCTGTCGCAGATTTGACTTGCTAAGCTCATCATGCCAGAATCCACAGTCTGTCTTTTGCATCGCTGATTTACTCAAGTAGCAGTTCATCTTTTGGTAGAGTTTGCTGTTTGGAACTGAAAATGTGCAAGAATTCGACTGTTTTAAATATGTTTTCTGTTGAAGATTAGGTAAACATATTTTAAACTATAGATTCACAGGTTAATTATGTAAAGAAATGCTTTTATAACCCGATTACAGTTGGCCTTTCAAAGTGCGCCTTTTTAAGCACTTTTAGGACCAGTATTTGACAGACTGAAGACTGAAAATTTCAGAACATTTGTGAAAGTCCAAGGTAGGGTTGGGCGGTAAGGGCAAAAATGTATAGCACATAATTTGATTATTATAACAAATAGATAATGTCATTGATCGTGAATGACATTATCTGAATATCTTTTTTTTTTTACCTTCATATTGTAGACTATATCTAGTATTTTTGTTAACATAATAAAATCACTTTCAGTAATTATTTAAAAAGCATGAACCATTCAATCGTTACAGTTTATTCTGAATCTGTGGTGATTCACGATGGTCATTTATTCTTTAAGTCTTTTAGTCGTTAATCTGTCGATAGTTTCTTTAAGTTCTTTCACACCAGCACAACCCCTAGACGCTGTTCAATTCTCTTTAGGGTGCACCGATGTATAGATAGAACATTCAGACAAACAAGATCCAAACGACCACCTGTAGCCGAACAAATGCTGAGTGGGCATTGTGACGTAATGCTGGACAAAAATGATGAAACATAAGTTGCACGCGAATAAGTTGTCAAACTCTGACAGAAAACAGAAGTTACTACCTGACAGATTAAGCTCAACTTCTATTTCCGGCCTCAGTCCAGTCTTCATACTGCATTTGCTGTTTTTGTTTTCCTCGGTCCAAGTAGCCTTTCTCCTTCATACTTGCGTCCCGTTTGAACCTGTGCAAATATCAAAAATCCATGCTCTCCTAAATACTCTTTTTTCCATAAGCAAATTTTTGGTTTTCCGCACGATTTTCCAGTGCCCTGATTTGCTGGTTTGGCAGTAGCCACAGGCCAATCAAACAGCAGCTAATGCAGGAACTGCCGATGCAGACTCTGCAAGCAAACTCCGCCTCCACGACGTTCTCCGCCCTCCACACGTGAAGCCGCTTGTCAGCTAAAGTTGCCATACCGGTTCGGACAGGCGATCCTCGGCCCTTTGGTTCAGTGGTTTCCAACCTTTTTTGTCTTGAGTACCCCCGAATCATCATCTCACACTGGAGTACCCACTATGTCAAGGGTATTTTTTGTGGGGGTTATTTTATTTTTACTAATATATTTTCATTTATAGCCATTGTATTTTATTGTTTTAATATATTTTATGTCAAAAATAGCCTCTTAACATGTAAAATGTGCTGCAAATAACAGTTTTTCCAAATTATAATACTTGCAATTCTACCTTTTTTTTTAAATCTGCACTCATCGCAAGTACCCCCAGGCAAACGGCCTTGTACCCCCTGGGGTCTATGTACCCATGGTTGGGAAACACTGCTTTAGTTGACCAACATTTTTATTAGTCAACCAATTATTGTAGACCTATTTACACTATAATGATTTATAAAGAACAGCAGCAAAAACATGAATGTGTTTGAAGATTTGTGAGAAAATCATGGGTCTAACCTGCCTTTTTACATAAACACATTATAAATAGAGTGTTTCCTTCATTTTCGGTACAAATTTTTTTTGCATGAACACATTTTTTTACTTCTTTGGTTGACTGTGTTGTTGTCCCACTTGTTTTTCCTACATCAAAAGGGTGGTGGGTGTCATTGGTGTATCTTTATCCCAAAATACTACGTTTTTTTTTTTTTTTTTACCTCGGGGCGTTTTGCGTAGTAAACATATCCACAGTCGATGATTGTCTCTCGTCACGATGTTTCCCCCCCTGGGCCCCTGCTCCGGTTCCAGCAGTGACTCATCATCCCAGCAGTGCAAAGACGAAACGAGGGCGGGGGTAACACCAAAAAGAGAGGTTCACTCAGGGTTCACGACGCTCTCTCTCTCCTGACAGTCTCCCCCGGCGTGTGACATCTTTACCCCCAAACCCAGCCGACTTGTCACTTCACCAGAATATTTCCTGTTTGATCACTAGCGTCTAATTCGGCGAGGTCACTGCGGTCCCTCTCGGCGCATCTCCCCGTGGCTGTATTTATTTAAAACAGCCTCCCCGTGTCTCCTCGTGTCGCTCACTTTCATCCTCCTGCATCGCTAATGTGAAATCTGCAATCAGTGTGAGCGTTTTGTGATTCAAGAGCTTCACTGCCAGGTATTTTTATTCATTCAAAAACAAAATACAGTCGTAGTAGTGAATGGTTGACCCAATTAAAAAGCACTTCTACGACAATCAGATCCTCTCTCAAAAGATAACCTGCCACGGTGCTTGTCTGATTAAGAAAAGGGAACAAAAAGCAAGACGATTTGAAAGCCAGGGTTGTGTTGGTGGGCAGATTTTTAGCGGAAATTGCACCCACATATCAACCAGCGGCTTGTTTTGGCAACGTTTGGTGAGTGGCTGTCTTTGCAAAAATTTTTTAACACTTTTCATGAGGTGTGGGAAGCCGTGTTTTCGTTTTCAAATTAGCAGTCTTGTAAAGCATGGAAAATTCTGATTTATTTTCAGATTTGACAAATGTAATAACCAGTTTGTTGGATTTTGTAAGACTTTCTAAGATTTTTTTGATCCTCTGACGCTGCTAAATTCTGACACAAATGCATACTTTTTCACCACAGTAAATTAAAATATAACCTACACATATTGTTACTAAACTGTGATGTATTCATTTACTTAGATAACTTTTTGAGTCAAACAAACCTGAAACTAAAACACCCCCGTGCCATCTGGAATATTCATTGTGGCCTAAAATGTTTTATCATGCCTTTCTTTACTTGCAACTGTTTTCTCTCATTATACACATATTCCAAATTGATTTTAGCTTCTGTGGTTTCACACAACTCATAATCAGTGTAAATGGATAGGCTTAATGCTTAAAGGGACTATACTCGATTGTTTTTGCAATAAAATACCTTTAAAACGATTTCTCCCCAGCACAAATATCTTGTCAATGTATCTATTCAGGTGGAGATTAGTCTGCAATGTCTTGTCTACGTTTATCAATGTCCTGTTTGTTCACCAAAATCCACAAAAGTAGTCTGTTTGTTGTTGTTAGCATTTTGGCTAGCTGCCATTAGCATACCACCACATCTCGCTCCAAACAGCTGTGAAAAAAGCTTAAAACACATCGTGCTGAACAAGGCTCAGAATGCATTAGGTAAGTGATTGAACAAAACTTGTAGACTGATTTAGGAAGTTAAACAATCAATTATTTCTGCTTGTTTCATTTTTAAAGACTCAGAAATCAAGTATAGCACCTTTTAATGTTGTGTAGGTGAAGCATCAAGTTCACAATTCAGTAAAAATAATAGTTAAAAACATCCTTTGAAGTGTGTGTTATGCCATAATGTGAAAAAGTATAACTAAACCTACTCCAGGCAAATGATACTTCGAGTTGTGTTGTTGAGTTGTGATACAGCAAGTCTGTTCAAAGTCAAACTAAAACTTATTTAAGTTTCTTTTTGGTCTAAATAAAATGGAATAAATAAGGTTTATAGCATGTTATTTATCATACAGTATCAGCTGAGAAATGGACAGCAGCAGTGACATGAAAATAGTTTTTTTTTGTTGTTGTTTTGTTGTAAAAACTAGTTAGGATGTTTATCTATGCCTCCGGAATGTTCTTAAGTGATTCTACTTCATCTCAAATTTTAACAACATTTTGCCTTTCAAACAACTATTTCAGACTGTAAGATGGCTTGTTTTAAACTTGGGCAATTAATAAAAAAAAAATGGAGAGTTCGAACTGAATCAAATCCTTGATTATTTGAGTTTTGAATCGAAAGATCGAAAACCAGTCAGTAAAAATGTGTTGTTTGGAGCAAAAGTTAAACTCTGAGGCAGAATCTTGATATGTAATTTCAAAATAATCTGATAAATGGGAAATATATAATATAATATTTTTTCCGGAGATTGCCCAGGCTTACTTTGAATCCAGTAGCTTTTACAACGATACAACGAGATTATAGACTTACTATAAACAAGTGAGACCTATGTAATTTTTTGTTTTTTTTAGTAGTATTAATGCTGTGAAACTTGTGCGAATTGTTTAATTAACAAAAATAGGTGCCTAATTCTCTATTACCAAAATAATTGTTCATTGCAGCCCTATAAATAAGCTTCTTACTTTCATCAATTCAAAGATACACCTGAATTGATTCGTCGTGAGCGCTGAAGCCCCTGTAATGCATGTTCAAAGTGTTGTGCGCGCCCTTCTCTCTCTCTCTTTCTATGTCTCTGTATAGGAGCCTGTTATCTGAGGCCTGAATGGAGCCAGGTGGCAGGCAGAGTGCAGAAAACACCATTCACAAAGGAGACTTCATTAAAGATAGAACAAGCATCAAGGGAGCGTGTCTGCGCGCCCGGGTCGGCTCCAAACGGCGCACTGGAAATTTCATTATTCACTACATTTGAGACGCGTTTGTATATACTGTACAGTAGAGCTGGGCAATATATCGAATTTTAGATAACATCGTCAAGGTTGTTTTGAAGATATGCAAAAAATTAATATCGAGTATATTGTGCAGTAAAAACATGCTGCAAAAGCGCTGTTTTACATAAAAAAAAAAATGTAAGGCTGTACTTTCTTAAAAACAAGGCAAGTTTAAATCAGAAAAATCATTTGTGCATTAAGCAATTTAAAGAACTTTATTAAACAGGAAAATTTGTTTTATAATGGGAGATTGCTGCACTTTTGTGATAAATTTGACAATCTTATAAAACGACCATCTTAAATAAGAAAACAATGGACTATGTGTGCCTAGAATTAGTATTTAACATTTTTTGAGTAGATTTGTGATTGTTTTGAACCTGATTTCCAACATAACAAGCATAAAATATAGAATTTTTCGCATCTTGTGTTCTTGAGATAACTAAATTGTACTACTTCATCAACAAACACGCTCATATCACAATAAACACTACGTCATTCAATCAGTTTTATACTTATTAGAATATTTAACGTAATTTTTCCAATGTAGCTAATTTGAACATGGCTTTTAACACATTTATGTTGAACTGACAGTATCGTCTAAATATTGTTATCGAGATTTGCCAAAAAAAATATCGTGATATTCATTAGGGCTGTACTCAATGTATCAATATCGTGATATATCGTGACAAGCTCATTGGCAATACTTGTATCAATACAAGGAGGTGTATCGAGATACTTACACTCATACAATTTACACTTATGAACCTGGACTGCAGCTTTAAGGCTGAAGCTATTGAGCTGAACAAAGACTTTTTTGTAGAACACTATCTAACATAAGGAGCAGTTTGAAAATACAATTCCTCTGCATTTTGTTATTCTACATAATCAAATTTACATTTTTTACATTGATTTTAGAGACGATTATGCTCCAAAACATGTTTTTACAGCTAAGATACAATATATATATATTTTTTTTCAACATTGTGGATAATTTACATTTTTATGTTGTTTTCTAAAGTATATCTTGCTACGTGACATGATGAGGAAATTATATCAGCATATACGTGTATCGGGATATGTATTGTATCGGAAGGCTCTTGGCAATAGGGATGTCAGGATCATTCTTCCCGTTAATCGATAATCGTGATTATTCAAGCCCCAAAATAATCGCAAGAACAAAAGAATAATAATCGTGATCAATTTAGAAGCAAAGTCAAACACCTTTATAGTTTATTCTATTAAAACATTCGCAAAATATCAGTTCAAGTTTAAGGAAAAGCAGTACTGTAGGAAAATACTAATTAATTTTTACTGCAGTGACAAGTAAATTTGTCATTTTGCCTTGTTATGGCTATTATTTGTTTGCCACAGCAGTGTTAGTTCAACTCAACCTTAAGAAAGTAAATGTTGCTATTTCAGAAACAAAATTCATTTTTTTAACTAATAATTTTAGAAGCAAAATTATGTCATTGAATAATCTCTATCAAAGTTTCTGTTTCTTTTGCATTCATAAGTTTGATTTCATAAAACTGGTCAAAAACTTAAGGAGAAGTGACGTGTTAGACAATGAAAATGCAAGAAAATTAAAAATTTATTTGCTATTTGGTCGTAATAGTAAATGATTGTGAAATCGTGATACTTTGTCACAATAATCGCAATAATAAAATCTTATTTCGTGACATCCCTACTCGGCAATACCCAGCCCTAATATTCATTCAGTAGAGCAGTGAAGGAAAGACTGGGCTTGTTCGTGCCAGAGTGGAGATGTCTGTATTGATTGTGTGCCAGGGCAAAGAAGTAGTTTTCATAGCGTTCGTCCATATGGAGCATTGATGTTTGTGCGGTTGAGGAGGGAAGGGAGGGAGACCCAAGATGGACGCCTTTTCTTTGGCTTTTCTGTCTCTGTCATTAAGCTCTCCCATGTCAAAGACAGATGGAGCTGGTGCTTTTAGAGTCTGTATGTGTGTGTGTGGGGTATAGCCACTTTACACGCTGATGTGATCCACCCTGCCGCGCGCACACACACCCCCTTCCCTCACCCTGCCCTTGATTCTGCCCCCAGCGGGACACGGAGGGGCAGATACCAGACCTCTGCCATCTGTAGTCAGTCAGGCTCCAGGGTTGGACAGCTCATCAACAGACAGCCAACTTGTTTGAGTCGTTGCAAACTGTTTCTACCCCTGATTCAGAATTTGCATCGCGCTGATGTTTTCCGTTGATATTTTTAAGATGCCAGCGAGTGACTGGATTGTACAACTTTTGATTAATTGCATCTACGGCTGGGCGATAGTTCCAATGACTGAATGAATAAAAAGTAGAGATCTCCCGATATGGGCTTTTCTTTGGCTCATGCCCATATCAGTGGCCAGTTTTTCAAGGTCGATTTCTGAAACTGATTAGTTAAAAAGAATTAGCTGAGGTGACATAGTACAACTAAAAGAGCCTATTATTCACCGCAGGTACATGTACGTCTCTTTCACACAATGTAATGACGCTCAATTGTATTTTGGCCAAAGAAACAACGATTTAGTGTCATGAAAGACATTCATATTGTTCATATTGACAAACAAACCAGCCTTATTAAAGTCTATGCTGCAGCCAAAGTCATAGAACAAGAATAAACTTAACTTAATGGGGAGAGATTAAAGAAGTCTTACAGTTTCTCTCCAAAACAACAGCCTAATCGAAAGCACATATGGCCGATATGCAAAAACAAAATACATATATATCGGCCCAAATATTGTCCGGCGATATATTGGTCTAGCTCTAAAGAAAGGAATATCTCAATACTTATTTCGCCTATTCGGATAAAAATATTTGAACGTTATATCAAGGGACCAATCCAGCTGTTTCAGTTCTGATACTTATTTTGATACCGTGGCCTTAAGTATCTGCCGATCAACCGATAGGGACTGAAAAGTGCCTTTTTTCTTCTAGAAATTCAGTTAACTTGGGAAAATGGGTCTTATACTGCTATGTAGCTTAATTCATTGTGCAAATATTAACTTAACAACTTTATGGGTCAACATCAGCATAAATAGTCTCAAAGAACGGACATGAACAGCCGTGACTCTGTGCATAGAAGCTGTTTATTTTCACATTGTCAGACTTTAGCGTTAGCATTGACAGACAAACACATTGTTTTATAAACCCACTTTGGTCTTTTGGTGAAATATTCTCTTCATTTCTAAGGTATTTAACATGTTTTCAGAAAAAAACCCCAACTGCTTACTGTTCACTGCCTGATCTTTAGTCATTTTTAATTTTAGGCTGAGGTAGTAAAAACCTCATAGGAATGCACAGAGCCAGTTGGCGGTGATTGGCGCCAATATTCCTGCATCACTAGTTAGTACATCAGGCTTATCTATGGGGTCTTGATTCTATTCTGATTCTGAACATTGCATCGCTGAATTGATGCATCTAAATATTGTGGATTGTTCTGTAGAGATACAGTTTTACCATTTTTTTCCTGAAATATTCAATCTTCTCTTATACCTGTATTTTGTGTTATCATTTTTTAAAGTACAAAATATCCTCAAAATTCAAGCTTTTGCATATCTTTTCAAGCCACAGTCACAATATTACCTAAAAGTCGATAATTGTTGCTCCATTTTGCAAATAGAGCTGGGCAATCTTGAGATAAAACTATCAATTTCTTCTTTCAGATTTTCAATTTATTTACTGTTTTTGTTTAAAAGTCACATTTTATCACAATTTCCCTGTTGCGTTTCCCGTTTGACCTCCGGCTGTTGCTCTGCATTACGTCACTTTGTCTTGGATCGCTGTGATTTAATGGGACCTGGGGGCTACGTTTTGGTGTCGAGCCAAGAGGAGAGAAAGAGCCCTGTAAATCTGGAGGTGAATCCGACGAAATCTCACCAAAAAGAACAAAAACGCACCAATGTCATCAAAGAGTCAAAAACCAAGGTCGCCATCACAATCAGTCATTACTGAAAAGATTACGTCTGCTTGTGCTTTGTTTTATAGCAGCTTTTCAGGCATAAATTAGTTTGTCCTCTGCTGGTTGTCACTATAAATGTTAAAGGTGTGATTCTATTAAGTTTGTAAAGGTGTAGTCGCTTATTCAATTCATTCGTTGGTGTCTTGTTGACCAAATCTTTTATTAGTTGATTAGTCTTTTATTTAGATTAGATTAGGGTTTCTCATTTCATTCATTCTCGCAGTGTATGCTCACTAGGGCTGGGCAATATCATATCATATATCGCAATATTTAAGAGGAAAAGTTGAATTTTAGAATATTGTTATATGATTACACTTGCACCACAGTTTGCAATCGTGGCAAATAGAAATTGTGACTAATTCCCAGTGTTGCCAGATTTTCAGAGATTTATAAGCGACAAGCCTTTGAAAAAAAAAAAGCCCAATCAAGCAAACAGTCTTAATAAAGCCTTTAAAACATTATTTGTGTTCCATGTTTCAGTCATTAGTGGGAATATTTTCGTGGATCAAACCTGAAAAACAGCTAAAACTCACAACCCTTGATGGTCAATGTTCATAAGCGACTTTCCAAATAAAGAAGCCCAAAGTTCCTATAAAGATGCAGACTTGGCAACTCTTAGCAATTTTCATCTGATCTCTCTAAAATCTTGAACTAAAGTAACCTAAGCCAGACACTAGAGGCTCTGCAGAGGCTAAAACACAGTTTGGATCAGATAAATGATAAGATTAAAGGATACTTTTTACCTTTAGAACTGCTGCCACCCTCTTTTTAACTAATCGGTCAATGGGGCAAATCGTTAGCTGACCAAGAGGTTAATACTACTACTGCTCTATCAATTTGATTCTTAAATGATTCCCAATTCCGAAAGCAATAATGTGAAATTCTTGTTACAAGTGACAACGTGTAACTGTCTGAAGGTGAAAAGACATCTACACGAAAAGTAAGTAACTTAATATGAAGCCATATTTTAGCTTAAGTGTTTGTCTATTCCCATTTTTGCACTTTAGTTAGTTCAAAATGGCAAATTAGATGTTTTGAGAACAAGAGATTTAAGAACCTCCCTAAAAAAAAATGGCGCCAATATTTTTTTGACCGATTTTTGGCCGATACCGATACTGTCTAAATATTGTGAATATACTGGTATCAATACATAGTCCATCCCAATGTAAAGGTTTGGTCAAAACTGTACGCAGTGTAACTTTAATCAAAGGCCTTATTTGTGAGATTTTAGTATTGAATCTTTACAACGCCAAATTAGTATCCTTCTAAGAATCAAGTTTTTTCCAACACCCTTTGCAAACGTTGTGCACAGAGTGGTAATTACCAGGCTCCATCAGAAAGCCAGGCCATACTCCATTACTCCCTATTGTTGCGCATGTTGTCAAGGATTCCCCTTTTCTTCCACGCTTCCTCTCCCAAGGTTGATTTAGGATACGAGTTTTAGTGCCCCAAACTTGGCTCGCCTCGTACAGCAGCAGTTTTTCTCAATGATTAAATATGTGCTTGAGAAATGTGTGCGTAATGGGAGCCACACACAGAACAGCGCTCCGAGGAAGTGAGCGTGTCCCAAAGCCAGCAAACCCCTTGGCATGGCGCTCCTGACATCAGTATGCAGGTATTTTTTTTCAACAGGCTGCCAGTGCAAATGCTGCTAGCGGGCACACTTTTCCAGAATCATGTCTCCTCCAACACACTGCTGCCTGCTGCATGGTGAGACTTGTTATTTCCACCTTTTTCTCTGTCTTCTCTTGAATAGATTTAAAAGCACCTTCGAGTAAGTAAGTAAGTGTAACAAGGATGAATTTAATAAGATTCAAATGTGATGAAATATTCAGGAATTGTGGAGCCAAGAATTCGTTTCCATAATGCCACACAAATGTAAGCTGCGAGACCACTCCAAAGCCAGAATTACAAACTGCGGCCACAAGGTGTGAGCAACAATTCATTCATTTTAGTGTGAAATATGCAGTTTCAATGGAGTGAGCCATTTAAAATTAGACGTCAAGAACTCTTAAAACTTTACAAATCACAGGCTGAGTGAAGAGCCTGTTTTACTTGGAGCTGTTACACTGCTCCATTGTGCTTAAGGCATTCAATTGTGCTGCCTGGAATTAACTGGCAATTTCTTCCAACCTGATATATTGGACAAATTTGTCCCCTGGAACAAGCTTTTTCAAAACCAATTGGTTTTATTTAGGTTAGGTGCCTGTGTTTGATGTTGGTGGAGTGGCCCTGGCAATGCTGGGCCGGTGGAAGCACCAGGGAGCACCAGTGTTGATAATGAGCAGTACAGCCACTCATGAGCCGTGTTATCAGCCCTCCGCCCTCAGGCGGGGAAACCAGACACCTTTTTATAGGCCTAATCCTTCACTCTGCTGTGTGAGGTGTGCTCTGTCTCCAGGCCTGTGTCTGTGTGCTGCCAGTCACTCCTGCTGCATCATATTAGACGACAATGGAGTAAAACAAACTGATGTAAACTCTGGGAAGCTAACAAATACATGCTACTGTAATATAATACATTAGCATTAGGTCCATGTTTACATTAAAGATGGGGTAACTAACATTTTTTGTTGAAATTTGTAAACTTTGTGTTTTCCACTGAAAAGTATATGGTAGATGCAGCACTTTGTGAAAACATTCGACTACTGTGCACTGTCTCAATTGAATAATCAATAATTTAAATTCTAAATAGGAGCTGAATGCAGCGCTCTGATTGGCTGTGCTTGAGTGGTCCTCTTCTGCTTCACTTTGTTATTTGTAAAAAGACGTTTTGAAGCTGTAATTGCAACCAAAAATGACTTGTCAGATTTAAACCTCAGTTGTGTTTGCAATGTAAAAATCAGCTACCCCACCTTTAAGCATTTGGATAGACGTGCCAAGAAATTAAATTATGATAAAACAAGTTATTTTCTAGAACTGTTGTGCTTTAGTCAGCTGATGAAACCAATGCTTTACCAGATATTGTATTTTTATGGACCACAGCTGAATAATAGAAGTACAGAGGGATAGCTAGAGATTTGAGAAAAACTGAAATCTGACATTCTGTTATGTATATGTTGTTTGTAATTTTCAAGATGCATAGTTATTTGGTTGCCTTTTTATGCCTTGTCCTCTTTAGTTATCAACGACATTAGTCAATCATAAGCATGTTGATTCTTAGTGTTTTTCATATACCTTTGGGTTCTTCTTTGCTTCTTCTTCTGATTTTGTTTTTTTGACTTTTTAGCCATTTATTTTCTCCTAATTAACGTCACCAGGCAGGCAGCCCATGACGCCATCACAAACAGTTGAAATGGGTAAAAACTCATCTGTTCCTCTCCACATGGCTCCCTGCTCCCTCTGCCTGCCAGTTGACCCGGGGAGGTCGACCCTTGACCCTTGACCTTGAGCTTATGAATGAGTCTGGCATCTGTGCGTGTTGTGTTTTGGCCTCCCGAGGTTTGTCTTAGACCAGGCGGGAAAAAAAATTGCTCACGACTGTTTATTTTTCAGTTTTGTGGGTAAAATAAAACATGACTGCAGTGAAAGGCTGGACAAAATCGAATCATGAACTCACTGATCTGCTTTTTTGATTAAATTGTCATATTTCGATTTATAGGGTGGGAGTTTAGTTTTCCTAATCAACCACAGCTTGTATTATTTGACTATTTGGATTAGAGATTTGTATAAAAGCATCAAAAATTAGAGATTTACCTAAAGATTTGAGCTCTACATAAAACTACACTGGTCTTATTTACTAATACTTTGTCATTTTAGTGTGTTTGCAGTTTTTAATACAACTTACGGTCAAAAAAATATTTCTTTTTGTTTGAGAACGTTAGCCACGCCTCCTTTTAAAGGTGCTATATCCGGTTTTTACATCCGTAATAATCAGGGTTCGTACAAACCTGGAAAAGTCATGGAAAATTTAAATCTAATTTCCAGACCCTGGAAAAGTTTTGGAATTCTGCTGGTTTTGGAAAAGTTTGGAAAAATTATAAAGTATTTTGAGTTAAAAAAAATGAAAGATGGTTTACTACAACACAATTCTGCTTGTGTTTAGCTCAGACAAAGAAAAAAAAAAAACATTTAAAAATAAATAATATTGGATGTGTTGCAGTGATTTCATTACATTTATACATTTACAGAACAATTTGTCATCCTTTTCACATTTGTAAAATAAAAATAGTAATACAAAAAGATTTTAAAAATATGTGGATACTTATCACATAATTTTAATTAATTTTAATGGCTTGAAACTAAATTATTTGATTGAATTAACTAGTTTCTGAAGTCAAGGGCTGGGCAATCTGAGAAAAAATATAATTTTTTTTCTTCATTATGATCAATCTCGTTTTTGATTCGATTTTGTTTCACCTTTTCAAAAACAAAAGAGAAATGACTTTTATGAACAAACATTTTTAAAATGTCACATTTATTATATTTAAAAAAAATGTATATCAACATTCTGTCTTTACTTTTGCTCCAAATCACACATTTTTACTGACAAAGGATTGGTTTTCGATCTTCCGTGTCAAAGCTTACAACCAAATAATTGACTTTTCGATTTGATTTCTTGATTAATTGCCCAACCCTACTAAAAACAAATAATTTGTTCGAAATGTGTGTGTGAAGACAAGGTTATGGAAATGTTGAAATTTGTTTTGGAAAAGTTATTGAAAAGTTATGGAAAACCACATGTTAAAATCTGTACGAACCCTGAATAATGTAAACAAACAGAAATAATCAATTTTAAGCTTCTTCCTTCAGTCTACGTGTTTTGCTCACTTACCTGATGCATTTTGAGCTTTTGTCACAGCTGTTAGGAACGAGACATGCTGATATGCTTATAACAGTTAGCCACAATGCTAACAACAACAGATAAACTTAGTTTATTTTGGTGAACAATTGGGTAGGGATGTCACAATATAAAATTTTAGTAATGCGATTACTGTGATACAAAATATCACGATTCAGCGATTATTCACGATTACTATGGCCATGACCAAACAACAAACAACAATCATTCTCATTGTCTAACATGCTACTTTTATTAAATTAAACTTTGTGAATGAAGCAATCTTAATGTGACAAAACATTCTGCTGCGTTTATTTAAAAAAAAAAAAAAAAAAAAAGATTGTGTATTTGAAAAAATATTATAAAATTTGCTTCTAAAATGTTTTTTCTATATTTTGAAGGGCAGACTTTTACTTCTAAAATGGACACATTTTGAGATATGTATAAAATTTGTTTTGCCAATATCAATATTTGTTATTTAACCATCAGATATTTGGAGATTTTATCCATAACAAGGCTCACAAAATCACAAATTTACTTTATTTACTATAGCAAGAAAATGTATTTATCTAAAATAAAACACATCTGCAGCAATAACTTCAATATTTTATCCATTACTACATTCAGAAAAGTTATCTAAAATGAATAATTGTGTTTCTAAAATTGCTGTGATTATTATTCTCTTGTTCTTACGATTATATTGTGTTTGGAATAATCACGATTATTGATTAACCTAATAATCTTGACATCCCTACAAGCGGGACATAAACTGGACATTGCAGACTAATTTCCACCTGAATAAAAACATTAACAAAATATCTTTATTTTATTGTAAAAAAAAAATGGGTATTGTCCCTTTAAGTTGGCTAATTAATTGGCAATGTGTATTTATTTACTCAATGAAGAAATTTTCTGACCTGGTTCTCTCATTGGTCAGTCATTCTGCTTAGAGTGAGTGACAGATGGACTCAGCCAATCACAGTGAAGAGCAGGCTTGCTTTTATTAACCTCTAAGGCAAATAATTAAAAAAACACAGTACAAAAACTGTGATAAAATGATCTGTTTTCAAGAAAATAGTGCTATAAGCTTTCTGTCCCATTGCCCAGCCCCACTGCAGTAATCCTCCAGACATTTTTTTTTATGAAGTTCCGCTGAGGAGAATTAATAAAAGGCTTGCCGTGCGCGTAATTACAAAGTCCTGTGTGGTGTCTCCCTTTTCCAGACAGTCGAGCGCTCGGTGCAGAGTTTGGCGTTCCCTCAGGTTAAACGTCAGACGAGTGCTGTGATTGGTCGGTTTGTTTGCTTGCGTCAGGTGAGTGTGTGAGCGCTGAGGACGTGTTTACAGATTGATCGGGTGCAGCGGGTTTGTGGTTTCCTCTTTGGCCCGAGGTCTTTATTGACAGCGGAGGTTTTTTAAGCAATTAGAGAAAGAGCTCATTCATGTTCATGTTAATTTTAGCGGCTGCTCAGTTGTTTTTTGTGGGAATTGGCTGTGATAGATTTGTTGTGAACCATGTTTCAAGCACTAATAGTTGTTAATATTACTAAAGAGACGCTCAAGACCCCCCCAAACATAAACTTCCAAAGTTATAATGTAGTCTTAGTCTACAGAATCTAGATCTACTACTGCATTTGGACTTAGTCAAGTTCTGTGTGGAAATAAAAATGTTTATCTTAAACTTCGGAAGGGGACCCCAGAAATCAGTTTGTGACCCTTATCACCCAATTTATAACAATATTTGACTATATCAATATCGACTTGTGTCATCAAATAAGGCTGGGCAATATCATATTATATATATTTTATATCGCAATATTAACATGGACATAATAATACAATATAATTGTGGTTAACCCAAAGTCCAATAGAAATTGTGACTAATTCACAAAGTTGCCAGATTGTGCAATGACATTTTTAACAATATATATATTTAGGGCTGGGCAATATCATGATAAAATCGAATCGTGAGCTCATTGTTGTGACAATCTGCTTTTTTGGTGAAATCGTCAAATTGTGATTTACCATTTCTCTATTTAATTCATCTGTTTGTTATAATACAGACAATTATCTCCAACCAACTTCTCTTAGCCTTAGAGTTGCCAAGTTTGTTTCTTCAAAACAAATTAAGACGTTTGTTTTTAGTAGTCTTATGAATTTTGAAGCTCATATGTTGAGGTCTTTTGTGTTGCAGCTTCAAATCAAGTTCCAGGTGAATTTTAGCAAATTTTCACTGTTAGAAATGCCTAAATTGTTCTAATTAATCGATTATTTGAATTATTTTATTTTATGGGGTGAGGTCGCTTGTCTTTGGATTGTTTTTTCAAAGGCTTCATCAAGTGAGTGACAGCTGGATTTAACCAATCACAGTAATGATGATGATTGTACAGATGATTGTATTTACCTCAAAGGCAATAAGACAAGAAGTCCACAAAAATTGTGATAAAATCGAAATTGTGATCTGTGTCCAGGAAAATCATGATAATATTTTTTTGCCATATCGCCCAGCCCTATATATATATTTTTGATCACTAATAAAGACTTTTAACGTAAATACGCTATAGGTAGATATTTTTCTCATTAGTGGGTATTCTTGGTGGAAAATAGCCAAAATTGACCTTGACTATTAAAATTCAAGCTATATTCCAAAACACAATTTTTGCCCGTAAACATGACGTCAGCCCAGACTGTGGAGGCTCTGCAGAAGCTAAAACGTCAATGAGAGTGGAAGTAGTAACTGAAATAGCCCGAAACACATAATTCCAACTTTTAAAAACGTCAGCTTTAGCTATGTTCCATGCAAATGTTCATGTTTAAATCTTGATACAAATTTCAAGCCATATTGCCTTTCTCTATTGTCAAAAACGTTGGAGGTCTTTAGTCTCGGTGTGACAAGTTTAATGTTTCCAATTTGTCTTCAAAATATCTTATTTGTTATTTTGAACAGATGAATGTGTAAAAATGGAAATACACAAAAAAACAAGCAAATGAATGGCTGCATATGTACATATTATTGTCACAGAATTTGTTTTAGTATAGTTTAAAACATCTACACATATGTTTTTTTTTTGGAACTTGTGAATCTTGCTGTGCATTTTAAGATTCAAATATCGGTATTGGCAAATATCGGCTATCGGCTACTACAGGAGGCCAGATATAGAACACTGGTATCGACTCAACAAAATCCGTATTAGCCCATCCATAAAAAATACAAGTTTTTATCCATATCGCGCACACCTTTCGACTCCAATGTATAATGTTTCTCTCAAACAACTCAGTGACATTGTTGTGCATGCTATTGAAAACCTTACTCTGTGTAAATATCTATATCTTTCATAGATTTAAGAAGTCTAGGACATATGACAAGATTATTGTTGTGAGTTCTCATTAGTGCTGTAGTCATTTGGTCATTTAGGAGTCTTAGTTGACCAACATTTAGATTATTTGGATTGGACAGCAATGAAAAAAAGTGAATTAGCTGAAGATTTAGGATCGAATCATTGGTCTAATCTGCCTTGAAAAAAAACAAAAACGTATAACATAAACACGTTTCCTTTTCATTTTCTTCATAAATAATTTTTGGATTAACTCTATATTTTAAGTCTTTTGAGCACAGTTTCGGTCAGATAAATTGTCAATTGTTCTGACTCCTTTTCAGTCGATTAGTTGTGGATGATTATGACATGTTTTTAGTCGACCAAGAATATCTTTGGTCTGCTATAACTCTAATTCTGTCACCTGTCTCACAGAGTGTCTGGTGCAGGTTTGCTGATGCTTGCGTCAGATAAACTATGGACATGTTGGAGTATATATTTGGGTCGGGGGCCTTTAGAGTGTTGATGCCTCGTTTTTCCCTGTGCGGTGTTTTTACTGTCAGTCACAGCTGTCAGACGCTGGGGCTACTGCAGGTTCACTCTCTCAATCAGCCCCCTGTAGCTGCGCCGACGTGACAGTGATGTGATGTGTGTGTGGTCCACGCTTTAGTCATACAGCCATCTTCTCCTGTCACCACTCTCTCATATAGACGTGGTTATCAAAATGTGGCACAAAGGCTTGTTCTGGTTTGGTTTAGCTCTGACATAGCAGTGATATAGGTCTGCTGTAGATGTTTTGTGTACTTATAGAACTAGGTCTGTGCCAATAATAAAAAGTCTTTTGACAAGACTATCAGCCAATCATGTGGCAGTAACAGCACGGTGATATGCATAATTATTTGTCCTATATGAAAGAAAAGGTGTGGTAATTCTTATTGAGGGATTTTTGTTTATCAACACAGGTGATGCGCACGCACTCCGCCTCAAGAAAAAGCCGCCGCTCATTGACACAAACAGTGGAAACAAATCGAAAAAGCACCATTGTCAGCTAACTACATGAGTTAATCACTGTGCAAAAATGAAAGTTATAAAATTTGACCCTACGACCCTTAAAAGTTACATTCAGGTTAGTGAAAAAATGGCGAGAAAAACACTGTCTCAAGCTTCAGGAGACAGACATCTTCCAGACCGGTTCAGACCTGATCAAAACAGCTAGCTCTCATTGCGTTTTGTTGTTTTATTTAAAGAAGTTTCCCCAGCTAAGCAGATGGAGAAAGGCTCTTCCTGCATAGAGCATGCGCAATAGGGTGGAAAGTGACGTCAACCAAAAATCCCTCTATACTTTGGCTTCAAAACATTAGAATTGCTATTTTCAACAGACTAAAGAGTGAAAATTGTAATAACCAAAGAATTAGCTAAAATATATGAATGCATATTTACACCATAGTGCTTTATCCCAAAGACTGTACTGTATATTTTGTTTTTATTTTTGCAAAAGTTTGTGACCTTGTGAGCCATGAGTGGTATGGTTATCAGACAAATATCGGATGTTTGTATTGGCTCCGGATATTACTTTGGTTCTGCAATTGTGTGGTTAAAATTCAAAACGCTAATTTTGGATAATATGTCCATAATATCATATTGCCCTCATTCTTTGTATAAAAACACTGTCAGCAATCTAAATCACTTTCAGCACTCAAATGGTACTCTGTTGTCTGTTCAAAGTATCATTTTAGTTAGAGCTTCGATTGATTATTTAGACACAACTTAAAATTATGTCTATGGCGGTGGTTTTCAACTAATGACCCAGAAACGGAAAATAAAACAAATAAATAAATAAAAGCTATAAAATAAAAGTCTAGCTCTAGTTTTTTGTTGATACAGGCACATTAAAAACCCTACAGATATACATGACATCAGAGCCATGTCCATTAACACTGACTGAATATCTACTTTTATTGAATGCATCTAATATTTCACATGCAAAAAGAGACTTCTAACTGAAAGGTTGTATGTATTGTGTAATATTGTGCAAATTATTCATGTCTTAGTTAGATAACACTTTTCTTTGGGTTATTTTCAAATGAGAAACAAAACTGCACCAAAATAAAACCAATGTAAATGTTATTCAGAAACACAAGTGCAGAAGTTGTCAAGTTTCCCCGAGTAAAACGGAGAGAATTCCCCTCAGATTTCATGATTTGACAAGCAGATTTTGTATTTCTCGAGACGCTCTCCTGACTGGGGCTGAGCTTGTGGTTGCATGTGTGTGTTTTATGGGCCTGAGGGGGAGGCTGGGCGTGGAGCGCTGCGCTGTCAAAAAGTTGTATCTGCGAGGTGTTAGAGGTGTTGACTTTATCAGCTAACAAAGTGTGAGTTCATGCTTGTTTGGTAACTGAATATTTAGTGTTCTGTGGAAGCTCCGGTGGTCTTTGTTTGAGTAGAGTTAATTGGTTTAAATGTAATATGTAGCAATATGGTTTTGTGGAATGATAGCACTACGTTTTTGCGGATGAGAAAAATAAATAAAAAGTGAAGACTATCCGTCACGCTAATGGATTCCACTAGCAGGCATCTTCTTACAAAAAAGTTGAAGTATTGCCCCACACACATTTGTTCCTGTCAGACCTACTGTTGACATAGCATGAACGGGATTCCTCAACTTTTCACAATCCTGTCAAAAGCCTAAACTCACACTCACCCTGGTTATATTTGGAGCGTCCTTCTGTCAGTCACAAACCAGTCAGGCTTTTGACAAAAAGAGGTGCCTCTGCCATCGCCTGACGCTTCAGCCGGCTTCTCTTCACTTTGTAGAAACTGTTTGACATCGCACCATTGGGGTTCGTTTACTCTGCAGTAGGCGACAACTTTTTTGCTTTAAACAATTCAGTCTAGAAAGTAAACTTACAAATTAAAGGTACCAAATCAAATTTTAGATACAAGGTCAAAGGACGAGAAGGTACAGCCTGCTGACTGAATTCAGATTGGTTCTGGCCAACACACAGCGTCATCTTTGCATAAGTTTGCTGATTGGTCAGTTGTACTTCCTGGTTTTTAGGAACCGAGTTCTGCCCATGGATCTATTATATTATCTGGATAGGACATTGCTAGCTTGTAGCTGTTGTAAATCAGCCCCAGTGGCCGCTCCATTAGTACTGCAGCGGGAAAATCCCTCTACAGGGAAAGCATTTTTTCCCTAGAGCGCAATGCATACACAAACTGCCCGTGTTCAGCAGAAACGGCATCTACAGCTTTAAGAACTGTCAGATTTTGTGGCAATTCTTACCTAGTTTCACATCATAAGCTTTTTACAGTTCAAAGGGTTTTAGTTTTGTATAAAACAGCTTTTTAAGCTTTAGTTTCGGCTACCGCTGTTCGCTCTGTAACTCTCGCTCTGATTGGTCAGATTGTCCCGTCGATTGGTCTCAATTTCTGAGGCCGATTTTCTTATTTTAGTTTTAAAAGCATAGCTGGGGTGAGATAAACAAAGAAGCCTTCAATCTAAGCTATAATTCACCACTGTAGATGTGTGTCTCTTTCACAAAATGTCTGACTCTTGACTGTATTTTTGGTAATTTCATAGTGTCATGAAAGACATTCATATTGTTCATATTGACAAACAAAGAAGCTCTTATTATTAAGCACTTATTAAGCACTTATTATTATTAAAGTCACATAACAACAGTAAAACTTGTTAAAAAAAAAAAAATCTAAATACCAGCCCCAAATTATCGGTCCGTCGATATATCGATTTATCTCTACACAGGGCACGTTTGATCATCTCGCGTCTTTATTTTATCCATCGCAGAAGTGCTATGACCTGGTTCGCATACCTTTCGAAAAGCTCTAAACTTAACCATACTAACAACTCTTAACTCAACCCTAACTTTACGCAATTTCTGAAGTAAATATACTAAATTCTATGCATTTGCTAGACATCAATGCAAAGTTATGTTGTGTGGCATATCTTGGCGGGGCATGGATGAGGTTTTTTGCTTTATAGCCCTCTCTTACCTCAAAGTCTTCACCGTTCCTTCTTAGATCATTTTTTTTGTTTGTTTTTTTACCTTGTCCTATAATATTTATCGTAATAACACCTACTGCTGATGATTGCCAAATGTAAAGTCTTCATTTACTGAACCACGCACTTAAAACTTTCCCTCTTTCACTGGTGAATGGGATTCCAGAGTTTTAACCGTGACAAATGACCTAATAGACTGACCTAATAGTGTGTACCTTCTGATCTCACTTCTCCTATTATGTCCATCGTAAGCAGGAAATCGTCAGAGGAAGCAGCCAGGCAGGAGAGAGAGTTGTTGTGGCGGATGGAGCAGAAATCCATTTTACTCAGAGCTTCCTTTTTCCCTCCATTGACCCTGACCTGCAATGACTGACGACCCCGTGGAGGTTAAAAGTATTAGCTTGCACCATCGAGATCGCGACCAGGAGCTGTCTTGTGGAGAAGTATAGCTGCAGCAGTACCGCACGCACGCTGTGGTTTTCCTGTGTTGTTGTCTTGTTGGTGTTTTGTTTGTTGAAGTTGTGAAGGCGTGACTTCTCAGAGGTGAAGAGTTTGGTGGTTTTTCACAGAAGCTTTCTCGCACCTGTGGCCTCCGCTATTTCTATCTCAACTTCTGAAAATCTGAAGTTGTGGTTTACTGATTTAGAAGTAATACAATTGTGGATGCAGTTTGTGTTATGTTGCTATGGCTTTGTTGCACAGTAGTGTTTTTATGAACTTATAACTCTGATGTTGCCTTTTTAAATTTCTGTAGTGATGCTGCATTCTTTTATTGAACTCGTTACCATAGAAAGGAGAGCTAATCCACCATGTTTGTTGGCAGGTTTGCTAAACTCTCATATGAATACATTACAAAACAATATTAAAAAGTACAAAAATAAGCCATAAAACAATTCATTACACTACTAAATTACTGCAAGTAAATATATCTTTACAGAATGGAGGTAGGCTATTATTTAGGGGTGTAACGATATGTTATATGATCGTCACATTACATATCGATATGAAACCAAGAGATACTATTACAACAATTTTGGGAACGATACGATTCAGAACGATACAGCTGTTTTAAAACAATATTTCTAAGAACTTTTGTTTACATTTTGTAAAACATTTTTATAAGGATTATAAAGATATTCTGCCTAATAACAATTATTTTTATTGAAAATAAATTTACAATTATATAGCTACTATACAATTCTGTAAAAATAGAAAGTCAAAACCATTCTTTGGGACATTCTGGCTGAGAATAAATACATTTTGTGCAATGATGTGAAAAAAACAGCTAAAGGAACTGCTTTGCAATGGAAACTACCTCAAAGTAAAAACATAGATATTTATTATTGTAATAATAAATATAGCGCAATTAAGAAATCAAAGTGTCAAAAACATGCTTTTATCCGAACATGCTTTTATTGGTCAAAAAGTTACACAGTGCACCTTTAATACATAAGTTTAGTATCATGAAAAATAAAATAAGCTAATAATAAAATAAGTGAGCCACATTACACTCTCTTATTGAGATCATGTTCACATGGATGGGGGAAGTGTGTTGACATGGGGGTCTGAGGACTTATTATATCTTTGTGACTTAACATTAGATTCAATATTAAATACACAAACATCTGCAAGTTCGGAGGTCAGACCCAAAGCACGTTGACATTGCTTTTCAAGTGCTGCATGTGACCCAAAGGTGACAGACTGGCAGCAGAGTTATAAGTTAGAGTTCGAGTCATTTCGCAGCGTTAGCTCCGTGGGCAGTTCAATTTAACTTTGCCGCAACTTTATCCCTCGTGACACACTTTGCTTGTTTTATGATTTTGGCTCTCCGCTCTCTCACAAACACAAGTCTGCTCCTATGTGCTTCTATATGTGTAATTTATTTTTATTTTTGTGTATGTTTGCTTTGCATTTCATGTTCATAAGAGTGAGTGGCGGCGCGCAAAAGGTGCAGCGACCCAGGGGCTCAAGTCTGTGACAATGACAATAAATCTTTCTGTTCTGTTCAGTTCTGAAATTTAACGTGGAAAGAACATTTTTAATCATTATTTCAGTAACATACTTAGTAGTTCAAGTCTTTTCCTTTTTTTTAAAACGCTGTATCATAAAATTTGGTGTAGGCAAACAAGTTTTTACATCAAAAACACTTAATTCTGTTTAATCTTAAGCTTCTGGGATGTTCGGAACATATTTAAAGACAAGTTAACAATTATTTGTTTACTAAATTTTTCGACGATTATTTCAATCATCGATTAGTTGTGATTAATCAATTAACTTGTTGCAGCCCTAATGTATTTATTTCAATCTCTGTTGTCTATAACTTTTACAATATTCTCTACAAACAGTTCGGTGTTGCTGTTTGCATCAAGCCTTTCTCATCGTCCATCCTCACTGCACCATCATCTCCATCTTTCTTTCTCGGTCTAAATTCCGGCTTCCCGCAGTATCCTTCCTCCCGCGCGGCCCGTTAGCGTCGGAGGGGCTAAGGTTTAACAGAAGGAGCGGGCGGGGGGAGAGGAGAGCCGTCTGGAATCCATTAGCTATCCCAGGCATCGTTGTTGCACTGTGGGAACCTTATCGATCGCCCTGCTTCATAATTATTCCACCTCCACTGGCTCTTTCTGCCTCTTGCACCAATCCACTTTCTCTCACTTTTCTCTTTTGCCCAGGGCGTCTTCCCAGCTATTTTCAAGCCTGTATTTGCTTCCAGTGCCTCTCCACATGCTAATGCAGTAATCGACAGCGTGACGTGTTATCTGTGTGTTTGTCGATGGCATGTTAGATGTTCTGACACACTTATCAGCAGCAGCAGGAGCAGCTTCCACTTCCTCCACATGGGGAAAAATCTGTCCATCACGGCTGCTATTAAGAGGAACATGACTAAAGAGATTGTAACGGCAACGCTCAAAAAAAGCCCAGGAATGATGGATCCGCTGTGATGGCTGTAGAAGTTGATGTAACATCAGTCATAAAGCTTCTACGGCACATTTTTCAAATTATGACTTTGTGTGGTCGGAGAGTCCCAGTTGTAATTTTTATGGACATTTCACATTTTCCAAGGCAATAAACCTCAGTCCGGGGTTAAAATATGTAAGAAATGTATTTGAATTGACTTAAAATGGTCTGTAAATATACAGTATATATATATAGAGAGATATGCTATTATCACCCAGCCCTTAACCTGGTTAGCCAGATGAATTCTCTCGCGAAATTTGTGAATTCATAAACTCCAGAGAATCCAATCTGGGCCTCCACTCGCCCGATTTGTTTGTAGTACGAACCAAGTAGTGCCTGAATCAAAAAATGTACGTGTTTCTGCTGCTATTGATTGTGTTTTAACAGAAATTCAGAGTATTTTCTTTTTGAAAGAAGAGCAGAGAAGTGTGTGACACTTGTTCTATCCCACGTGGACATTGGGGCAGAAAAAATCAAAATCACAGTTGGTCGAAGGCTGCATTTTAAAATACAGACCTCTCTGTGGTATATTCTATAAAAATAAGGCTATTAGGCTATATAAAGCTGAATGTAGCATATATTCTATGTCCACATCCATTGTTTTACATTTTACATCAAACACACAAATGACAAAGTAATTACAAGTTGGTAACCCGGGTCTAATTGGCTCTGTGCAGTTGTCTTGTTTTCGTTCAAAATAGTACATCCCTTACATACAACCACTTCCTGTTCAATTCTTTTCTATGAGGTTTTCACTACATCAGTTTAAAACTAATAAATATTCTTTAGATCAGACAGTTGTGGTGAATGTTACAGAAAACATGTTAAAGACTTTACATACTAGAAGAATATTTCACCAGAGACACGTGTGTGTTTAAAAAGAGACAAGATTGTGTCTAAATGCTAACGCCATTCATTCCCTTTTCTAATAATTTTAACTATTGTTTTTAACTGTTGGTTTTATGTGTGAATGCAGTATTGAATGGGAGCAACAGATGGCAATGTAATTTCCCTCGGGATCAATAAAGTATTTATCTTATCTTAAGTGGTCATATGTACAGAAGTTGACTATTTTTAACGTACACAAGCCAACTAAAGTTTCGTGCACAGAGCCTATTGTTCTCCCCAGTAAAATTTTGGACAACTTGTATGTAATTTTCTGTCTTCTAGTGCATTTTAGAGGTTTTATAGTCACATCCCAACAATATATTTGAATGGTGGGCCACTATCAATCCAAAATCATCCTGGGGGCCACATGAAATCATCTGGAGGACCACATTTGGCCCCCGGGCTGCCAGTTTGAGACCCCGCTTCAGAGTGAGATTGTGCATTTTTCGTGTTTTGTCAATAAAAACTTGATTTGTTTTCTGTGATGGTGATTTCTGCTGTGTCTAGACCCATTCATCTTTTGTAGTACAAAGATAAACTGCATTCAGATAGTGTTGGTTTTAGCTTCCCTTCATCTGATTGAAATAACACTGGCTTGTAGAGTGTCACTGAAATCAACCTATTGATATCACCAAAATAGTGTAAATATTGACAGATACTGATACCAATATGTTGCATACTTTTGAGAATATTATAGGCTTTTTTCATATTTTACACTGATGATGTTGCCATATCTTTGAGGCTTATCTGCATCTCTTTTTTCATTATATTTCTGCATTAAAATCACCACTTAGTGTAATGTAGGCCCTTTAAGCTGCTTTTAAACCAGACTTTTTTGCTCTGAATATTGCAAAAATGAACGTCTGGCTAGAAACCGACAAGTTAAAATAATAAATTCAGGTCAGGCGCGTTATGGCAACTCTTCTTGGATTAATTTTGTCCTCTCTGGTTAAAAAGGTCAAAAGGCTTTCATCAGTCACTGGCACTCGGTCAACAAACAGACACATCCTGCATTAACGACATTTCTTCCTGTTTTGTCCTTGTCTGGGTCACTGCTAAAAAGAAGGAAATCTCAAATCGTGGGGGTCCGGCGCAGATAAATCTAAGTTTTTAAGCGAGTTGTGAAAGTCCGCGATCTCATTAACTTTGAACAACAGTAACCTTTTAGTCGGCGTGCGTCTTCTGAGGATATGACAATGGGAATTATGCCTGCACTCAGCGAAAGTTACGAGCCCCAAAGACGTCAGCGACCGAGCAGAAGCAGAAGTGAGCCAGAGGGAAATGTGTGGGTCTTTGATGTGTCACAAGTTTGCATGTTATATTTGTGTTTTGTGGGTTTCCTCTGCACATGTGTCGAGGACTTTGTGTGAAGCTGTGACTTTGCTACAGAACAGTATTTGAAACCGTACTGCGTTTTGGATGTTGTAGCTACAGTTGGGCTAAAAGATACTTGAATATTTTTTTGGATCCTGTTTTTTATTATTTTTTTTTATTCTATTTTCAAAATGAAATAATTAGCGCTGTACTGTAGTCTTTCATTCGTTTCGTCTATTAATCGGTCGATAGAGTCTTAGTCGACCAAAGTTTGAGACTAAATCAGTTATCTAATCTGCTGTTTACTATTCATTTTGATTGGGTCAGATCAATAGGATATTTTTTGTTTTGTTTTATATCTTAAGCCACGCCCACTTTTTCTAATCTGTTGATGGAACATGTCTTTGGTTGACTAATAATGTTTTTTGTCATCTACAGCTCTACATAGCCCTTTGTGACTGTGTCTGTGAAATACGCTATTCTTACAAATATAATAACGCCCTAATGATTTCTGGAACATAAACATAAAGCAGACTTGATAACAATATTTGGATGATTTTTCTGTCAACTTAGGAAAAATTTGTTCAAAATGTCTCTTAGGTTTACTTATCAAACAATGGGACATTTTTGTCAAAACAGTCACTGAAAAAAACAAAACAAAACTTAAGTATGAAACCAAGTGAAATAGCCAAATATACTAAAAGCATTATACTTCAAGCAGTGTCTTAAAAACAATCAAGAGTCTGGCTTCTGCTCCAGACAGACTCTGAAAACACACCTAAAATATTGACAATTTGACATGACTGGTTTGCAATTTCTCAATCTTAAAACTTTGGGATACATCTAATTTGGCAAAATATTGTTTCCAACGCTCTTGTATGCAATAAACACAATTGTTCATATCATCAATTCCTATCGTCACCAAACATTTTTGTCTTTTAGATTTGCGAACAATAAGAAGTAACCCACACTTGTACGCTAGTGTTACTTCAAGCTAAATATATACAGCATATAGTAGTTGCTAGAATAGGTAGGCTACAGTTTGTCCAAAAAAATTACTGAAGTAAATGTAGTTAAGTATTTTCCACCTCTGATAAGAACTTATGATATTTAGATAAACTAACCTCAGAGTATACCCAGGCTTGTGGTCATCCTTCTTGAAATACTTGTCTTACGTAATATTTAATAATGTTCACTGTTTTAATAATGAACAGTTGCCACTCTGCCAGGTGTGTCCTGAGGTGTGTTGGCGCCGATTAAAAGTGTTTGTTTGTTTGTGTGTTTGCTTTTGCAGTTGTGTAAATCGTTCTCACGCCTTTGCGGTTTCTGGCAAGTTAATTACTCTTGGCAACTTGAGCTAAGGCCTTGTCTAATCTGTGATAAAGGTCATTATATAGAAAATAGTGTGTATATTTGTCTCCCAGGCCTCAGTTTGCCCAGGTTTGGTGTGGATGTTGCAACACAGCTGTAGACTTTCTGGATCAGTATTCAGTCAGCTGATGATGAAACAGACCGTGCTTTTGATCTCACAACAATACTTTGAGCTTTTTTAATATTTCACACTGTTGACGTTCTTCTCTTTGAGCCTAATCTGGATCTTTCTCTTTTTTGTTCTAAAACACAGAAGCTCTCCTTTACACTTACTCCAGTCACTTTCACCCCGGAGCTACAGCATTATGCATCGCCGTCGATCTGGCAGCAGCAGCGGTGGCAAATTATCAAGTCAAACAGCCCCGTTTTTACAATTCAGATCGAAGCCTCGTGAAGCCTGAACACTTACTGTACCTCTTACATATTTTATGAGCGCGCTACATAAAAGTTACACAGCCACCGCCGACAGTAGAGCCCCGATCGTAACCACATGTTGAGCCCGTTTGACCTTTGAAAACACCTGGTTGTGAAAATCCCTGATAACAAAGATGGATGGGTGTTGACAGACGCTCTGTTTACTCCAAGTGAATCATTTGAGGGCTATTGTTTTCAATTTGGTGGCTCATTTCAGAAAAAAAAAGAAATAGTCAGGGTTTGTACAGGTGCTTGAAATTAAATTGTTGTTTTCTAGTTTGGGAAAGTGGAAAGAGAATAGAAAGAAGTTTGCTTGAAACGGTTTGAAATGTAAACTTGCCAGTCTGTATCTATTGACAGTAAAAGGCATGAATAGTCTTCAGTTTGATTTTACGTTCTCTAAAGCTGCAGACGTGACTGCTCTGCTCTGGTGTTTGAGAGAGGAAAACAATATAATACAAATAATAATGCATTAGATTTTTATCATGCTTTGCTTAACATTTTACAATATTCATTTATTCCTTGGTAATGGTAAGCTATACTGAGGCAGACTGTTGGTAACAAGGCTGCAATTTTGCATCATCGAGCCCAACTGCTCAAACACACCAGATCTACACTAGGCAAAGTGAGTAAAGTGTGTTGCCCAAGAACAAAATGTTTCCCCTCCTCCCCTCCAGTCGTCCCACTGCTCCAGGCAGAAAGAGACGCTGTCCATCTAGTTGCCTGGGGAAAGTTCTTTGATTAAAATAACAAAATGGGACACAAGCTAGCTGTTTTGGATCAGGTATGATCCGGCTTGACGGTCAATCAGCTCTTTCTACACACCGGGTGTTGATAAACAAATAATCCTCTATTGACCCTATTTTGTCCCACCTACTTTTCTAGGACATACACTTCCTGTTTAGCTGCATTTAGCCTGTAGATTTCAGTCGATGGGTTTATTTTCACTGTCATTATATTTAATTGAAATTGCCCCACAAGACAGACAAACAAACACGTTAACTACCTTAACAGAGCTAAACAGGAAGTGCATTTCCAAGCCAAGTGGGCGGGACAAAATAGGGTCTATATGGTACAGTTTTAGCAAAATACACTTGATTTGACGTACTTCGACAGTCTTTCTAATCAGACACTCTTTTATTAATCTCAGCACCTCTTTGTGAGCTAAAGTAAACTTGGAGCATCGAGTTTGCGCATCACTGGCATTTTGTTTTCCTTAGAGTTTTATTTTTAAGGATCTCCATTAACCTCTACTGTAGTCAAAACTACTCTTCCTGGAGTCCTGAGGAAGAGGACGATTGGAGGCGCTGCTGGAGATGTTTTTAGTGCTGGGGGAAGACAGAACATGTGGGGCAAACTTATGCAGAAACTGGGAAAAACATGCAGACTACGCATAGAAAGTGTTTGAAAAGCACTTGAATTTTGTCTTAATGTGAAAATAGTTTTTGTAAATAGCTAGCTCAGTTTGTAGAGTGATTTTAGCATATAGGTTAGCATTAGCTTCGAAACACAAACAGCACGTTATTTAAACTCTAGGTGAAGTATTTGCTTCATATGTGAAAATCTGAACATGCTACAAATGATTATGTGATTGTAACTTGTTGTCTGCTTTCTGTCAATAAAATTTTGAAGTATTTTAGAAATTTTTTTGATAATTCTCCATCAGGTATAAATGGAACGAGAAGGAAATATCTGCAAGTATACTTTCAAACCAGAACTAGCCTAGCCGCATCCTAAGAAGAGGCTCTTTCTATGGACACTTCATCTTATGTGCACCTGTGCTATCAAACCTGTTGCTTAGAAGCCGTTTGTGTCGTAGAAAACAAACGGACGGTCAAGGCCGCGGCAGCTCGGCGTGTTAAGTCCCAGTGTGCACGTGTGTGAGCTTGTGTTTGCTCGGTGTGTTTGTGGTCGATAAGCAGCAGCAGCCCTCTCATGGTGTTCTTGTCTTTGTGTGTCTTTGCAGGAAGTTCGGGGAGCGCCTCAGCCACAGCGCCTAACAAGGTGAGTCCAAGCACACGAAGCACAACCCAATCGCTGCACGTTTTTTATTTTGGGAGATGTAGAAGTGACACTGCCTTTCCTGTTTTCGTATCATCTGAATAAATGTGAAAAAAATTGGGTCAGACTATAAAAAAATGGTTGCCAGAATAAGATCAGTTTAAAATCAATGGCCTACATAAAATTTCAGCAGGATTTTGTGTTGTATCAAAGCAAGTTCATTGTATTTTTTGCATTTTTGAGTTTTTATTCCTGTTCTAACATTACTTCCTCATCAAAAACACAGTTGAAGTTTTGTCTGTGAGACATGTGTACATCCAGCGTAAGTCTGTCTCAAGTAAGTCTCGAGTTTTTCACCTCAAGTCCAAGTCAGAGCTCTGTGAATCAAACTACTTAATACATCTTGTATTTCTACAATTTCATTTTTTTTTTTTATAACTGATCACATTTAAAACAAATTTCTGGTCACCAAAAATGTAAATTTACAGAACTTATTTTTTGAGGAAAAGCATCAAGTCGTCTCAAGCCGAAAGCTAAAAGTCCAAGTCAAGTCCCAAGTCTATTTTATCAAGTCAGGTCTCAAGCCATCAAAATAGTGACTCAAGTCTGACACACCTCAGATTAACTCTATAACATTTTTAGTCTTTTTAGCATCAGATTGGGTCAGATAAATGGTCTGATCAAAACACTTTTTATCTTTATTTGCATTTGCCACGCCGCTTTTTATCTGACTAATCGATTAATGTCTTTAGTTGATCAAGAATTTCTTTAGTTCATCACAGTCCTAGTAATTATGCTTTACTACACATTCTTCATCGGTTATTGTGCATGAGATTCCAAAGTGGTAGAGCTCAGAACCATGTTAGTGGACGGGATAACACAAATATTGTTATACAGCTCTGTAAGCATGCTTTTGGGTGCCTTTGTCTTTGCATTTCATATTTTTCAACATAAAATAACTTACCTGCTAAAACAAGCCTTACAGTCAAAGCTTTTCTACAACTGCAATGGAGTTAAAGCTCTGCAGAGGAAAATATCTAAGGGAGATTAACACATTGTCAACAGAGAGAGCATGCAAACACCACCCAGAGATTTTGAGTTGTTGAATTGGTCCGATTCAAACCCACATTGTCCTTATTGGGAAGCCACAGTTCAAACCACCTATTATCCAAAAGACATTGACTTGAAATGAAATGTGCTTGCAGGTTCGACACAACAAATTACCTATTATTTTGCAACGCTTGTCCATACTTAAAATATCAGCTTTTTATCAAACTACTAGTCTTGCATCCATCTCTGTGCACTGGTCGGGTAGCATGAACTCTCCCTGTCCTGTCGACCGCGTTTGTTTTTACTGAGACCAGCCTCCTGCACGTTTTTGATTAGGCACACTTCTCTCTCGTGTTGTTCCCGGTCCAGGAGCAGCTCTGGACGAAGCTGAATGTTGATGGATGGTTGTGGCTTCGTTCCTGGAAGCTTCTGCACGCACTTGTTTGCTCGTCGTTGGTGTTTGTCATTGTTTCTGGGAAGCGGCGAGTCTTCTTCTTCTTTTTTTTTTTTAACGCGTGGCTCTCTGCGGGGAAAATGAATGGTTGCTTATTGTCTAGTTTTGGACGGAGGGGCCCCCAAGCTTCTTTTGATGTGTCGCTGCTTCATTCATGTTCTGCCAGTCGGACTGGCCAGAAATATGACAGTCACCCAACACTGTAGCTAAAAGGCAAACAACACATCTCCTCAGTGCATCGTGTTACTGTTCTTTGTCCTCTCCTGAGCTCTCTTGTTCACTCACACTCCCCAGTCTCTACTCACACAACATCTTCCACCATTTTCTGTCAGGCAGAAGTGCAGCTGGTCCTTCTGGGGCTTTTTAGGGCAGCTAAAGCTCGGGGTCCTGCAGGGCCGCCCTGTCAGGGAGGTTACTCGACTGGAAATACAATACAACCAGTGAAAGAAGTACACACTAGCACGCACCGGGGTCCGCGGAGAGAAGCAGCACTTACACATTCTGTGCACGTGAGGAGGACAAGATGCTTTCTGCCTTTGGGCTCGCTCTAAAATGCACTGGAAAGCCCAGAGTGAAGCTGCTCACATCAGCCGTGTTTTGGAAGTGTGAAATATGATGCTAAATTCTCTGTTTTTCACCGGCTACAAAAGCAAAAGTTCAAGTATAATGTTAAAAGAAAAAAAATCATGTTGATCTATTAACTGCAAAAAAGGCCTTTCAAAAAATAAGAAAATTTTGCTTATTTTAAAAATCTATTTTTGATTCAAGGAAATATGGCTTAAAACACAATAAGTTTTTATATCTAGATAAGGTAAATCAGGATAGAATATCTTAAAACAAGTCAATTAATCTTAGCAAGACTTGGTTTTATTATATGAAAACAAATTAAAAATATGTCTTTTAAGATAAAGATGCTTAGTTTAAGTCATTTTATCTAAGTTAGATTTTCCTTTTTGCAGGGCTTAAAGCAGAACAAAGTAACATTTTGCCTTGTGAAAGTTCATATGAAGACAGATTAGACCATATTTTCAGTAAAACACAGTGAACATGATTATATTTAAGATTTTACCAAACATTTAGCTTGTTTTCACCTGGATTGGCTGTTTTTATGAAGTTTGAAGTTGTATTTTGTCCAGTAAATACGACATATGTAGAGGTAAATCTATTACTGTTACCTAGCAACCACATTGTTAATGTGAGCCAAAACCCACATAAATGACACAGATGTTATGTTTTCACAAATGATTGTCAGTCGTGTGTAAATTGTCTTTGCATTTTTGATGACACATGTGGAGGGATTTTGTTTTAGAACTCAGATTACTTCCTGTAATTTTCAGTTTTTATTTGTCAATTTCTTCATAAATTGCAACTTAACTGCTGTAAAACTATGATACATATTTACCACAATATATCACACCAAACTAAGGCAGAATTAGACAAATGTGATAATCTGTCACATGGGCTTTAAACGTCTGTAAGTCTCTGTAAATATGTATTTCCTGGGTGTTTGAAGCCTTCATCAGCTGTATCCGCTGCCTCTTGGTGAAAATCCATTTTGCAACATAGAATTACACAGACTCAAAAAAGCACTGGGAACTCCTGGCTCTTTTACTTTTGTCTTTGGCAGCATACATTGTATTTTTACAATCTTGGTTCACTAAAACAATTAAAACAAAACTTAGAAAAACACCAATGAGTTTTTGGCTGTCTGATCGCAGTAGTGACTTAGCCGTTCTTTAAAATCCAGTTTTTGCTCACACTGATCCTTGACCTCATTTATTGAATGAATTAAGTAACTTAATGTACCTTTTGATAAACCAGGTCAGTGTCTTTGTCGACAAATACAAACTTATTATGTAAAATCCACTTTTTTAGCCATGTTATAACAATGTTTTCTCATTAATAGTTTACTCAAAGTTGTGTTTGGATTGATTCGTGCAAGTTTACTCAACCTAGTATTGTTCTTCCACTGCTCAAACACTAAAAGAAAATCCCTGTTTTCACCTTTTACCTATCTCCACTCACTGGTCTGTACAAGTGCTGGTCAACGAATTAGAATAATTTGAAATGGTGCAATCATGAAATTCTTTGAATGCATTTGTTGTGCAGAAAGAAATTCAGGTGTTCACCGCACCTGTCCTACTCGTTAGAGTAATCACAGAACTCGTTACCTGTAAAAAACCTGCTCAGCTGAGCTTTCCAAAAGGTCCATTTAGGCCATTTAACTGTGACACTGTTGTTCCATTGAATTAGAATAATGGAGAAACCGTTTCATTGAATTAGAATAATTTTTATTATAATTAGAATCATCACTTTCTCAGTATTTTTTGGCTGCCCCCTTGGCTTGTATGACTGCCTGAAGTCTCCGCGGCATCGATTTGACCAGCTTGTCGCAAGTTTACGCACTCACAGCTTCCCAGGCAGTGGCGATGTTCTGCTTCAGTTGGTCCAGCTTAGTCGGCTTTCTGTCGCGAATTTTCCGCTTGACGATGGCCCAAAGGTTTTCAATGACATTGAGGTCAGGCGAGTTGGCTGGCCATGCCAAAACTTCAAGCTGTTTTCTAGTGAACCAATCTTTGGTCGACTTTGCCGCATGAGCCGGTGCAAGATCCTGTTGAAATATGAAGTCTTCTTCGCCGAACTGTTCCTCAACAGTCGGAATCAGGAACGTTTCCAGAACATCTTGATATACGGCAGCATTGACAGTCTTCTTGAGGAAGCAGAGTTTCCCTACACCCCGAGCAGACATGCATCCCCAGACCATAACGCTCTGGGGAAACTTGACGGATCTTTTCACGCACTCGTGGTTGTAGGTTTCGCCACCACGACGCCAGACACGAAGACCTTGGTCACCAAAGGAGATGCAGAAGCGTGATTCGTCACTGAAGACCACTTTCTGCCAGTCTTCAGCAGTCCACTCGCCGTGTTGTTTGGCCCACTTCAGCCGTTTCTGCATTTGTTTCTTGTTCAGCATCGGTTTTACCATAGTATGTCTATGGGTTTTACTGCTGGAACGCGATATTTGAAGCCGAGTCATTGAAAACCTTTGGGCCATCATCAAGCGGAAAATTCGCGACAGAAAGCCGACTAAGCTGGACCAACTGAAGCAGAACATCGCCACTGCTTGGGAAGCTGTGAGTGCGTAAACTTGCGACAAGCTGGTCAAATCGATGCCGCGGAGACTTCAGGCAGTCATACAAGCCAAGGGGGCAGCCAAAAAAATACTGAGAAAGTGATGATTCTAATTATAATAAAAATTATTCTAATTCAATGAAACGGTTTCTCCATTATTCTAATTCAATGGAACAACAGTGTCACAGTTAAATGGCCTAAATGGACCTTTTGGAAAGCTCAGCTGAGCAGGTTTTTTACAGGTAACGAGTTCTGTGATTACTCTAACGAGTAGGACAGGTGCGGTGAACACCTGAATTTCTTTCTGCACAACAAATACATTCAAAGAATTTCATGATTGCACCATTTCAAATTATTCTAATTCGTTGACCAGCACTTGTATTTACTGACAATTACTGAAACAAATAATATTCTAAGAAGAAAAATGTAGGGTTCAAAAGCATCAAGTAACCACGTTCCAACATAAACAAGTAATTTGGGTGGGTGATAGGGGAAAAAAAAAATGGAGAGGTACAAAGAAGTATTTGATTTTTCCTACTTGTCACTGGCTAAATCCAGCTGTCAAAGGCTGTCTTGTTGCCAGATTTTCAGAGTGAAACAAGTGACCGAGAAAATAAATCCCAAAACAAGCAATCTCAGCTCATTAATAAAAAGATTAAAAAAGAATCGATTAATTTGAACGTTGTGTGTTGCCACAAGTATTAATGATTTTGGCATATTTGAATAGTTTTTCTAACATTAACAACTGCTTTTAAGCATGAAAATGCTTAGAATCCATGTGTCAGTCATAATTGAATTATATCTTTGTAAATCAAAAAGCAGATTGTCACAGAGATGAGCTCGCGATTCGATTTTTATCACGATATTCCCCAGACCTACCTGCATGTCTGTTACTTGTTACAGTTAAATTTCACAGTCAAGAGGTGAGGTTTGTCAGTTTTTTAGTCTTGAACTGGAAGTGGACTGGTTATTATTTCTAAAGTGTTTCAGATCAATTTTGTGTTTTCCAATGAACAAAAAACACAGTATATTGATTAAGTTTTATTATAAAGTCATGAAAAAACACAGTAGGTCTCTTTATGTGTTGGAAGTTTTGAACAATTTACTGAACATTACAACCAATATTGTGTTGTTTTTGTTTTGTTTGTAACCAGGTAAACACAGTGGTTGTTTGGATATATTTTGCGGTCTCATGTACCCTCTTTGGTCTGGACATCAGCAGCTCTGAAGTGCTGAGTTTCGGTCTCTGGAGTTCCCCAAGGATTAGTATTAGTCCTCTTGTTTTTTGTGAGAGATGCAGGAGTGCTCATGACGATTGCTTAAGTACAGTAAAAGGAACACCCTGATTCGACTCCTGGTTTTCATTTGTGCATGCAGGACCCCTCTCTCTGTTCACGCGTCTCCGGTGTGAGGGTCTCTGCTGTAGGTCAGTGACAGATGCACGGGACAGATGCTGCGGCGCTTTCACACGTTTTCTCTCACACACAGAACACTTCTAATGACACTGATCACATGACTTCCCCTGCATGTCTGCTATTTTTATATTTGAGCTGCAAACTTTTTGAGTCAAATATTGGTATATAGCCAGCACTGTTGTCAGCTAAATACAAACGTTTACCACTGTGTAACCACTGTATGCTTCCTATCATAGCTCCTTTAGCATAGGAACCATAGAAGCTTCCTGATGGCGGTAAGGAGCTATGAGACATCCCACAATGCACTGCATAGATCGCTCCAAAAATGAATGAACATTTATGACAATATATGATCTGTGAATAATGAGTTTGTAATGAATGAAAAGTTTTACTGCCTCAGACTTTAAACACACAAAACCATTCTCTGCATAAAACAAACTTTATAAACTTTGAAGATATAATATTTTAGTGCCACATCGCCTTCACTAAATGTATTGCCGCATCTCTTAACACTATTTATGTGTAAAGAAACTAAACTTAAAGGCACAGACTCATTTCCATACAGTCCGCTGGCAGCAAGGATTTGGACTAATGGTGCGTTCCAGGCAACTGGGAACTGGTATATTTCCCACTTCCCACTTGTAAAAATGCGCTGGAACGCCACTCGAACTGGTTAATCCCACTTGTGAACTGGGACCTGGTCGAGGAAGCTCCATTTCACATACGAGTTCAACAATCACCACATTAAATGTATTTGAGGGGTTTAACTGACACAAAAACTGTGTAAACATTAGTTACAGGTCATTTACCGTTACTTTTGTTTAGCCTAAAGGTTAGCATTAGCCATAATGTTTACAAACGAGTTGATTAGGTTGGAACACTTTGAACTGGGAACTGGTAGTTTTCAAGTGGGAAATATCCCAGTTCCCAGTTGCCTGAAATGCAGCATATATTTGTGCTTTCTCTCACAGACTGGTGATGGTGAGTGTTATATTTATTCTGTCCTATCCTGTGCATATATCGGCCTACTATTTGTGATGAAAAGTGTTGTTGTTGAAGCTTTGTGTTTAAACTTTTCACAAAGTTTAAACACAGGTTTAAACTTTGTGAAAAGTTTAAACCTGCGTTTTTATTAACTATGTCATATCATTCATATTAGCACAGCGGTGCATGTTTTGTAGTCCGCTGGTGGATGTTGTAGTTTTTTGTAGTCGCGTCATTTCTCTTATTGTTTCCCGCTGCTGGTTTGGAGCTAGAGGCTAGTAACCAGGAGCTAGGAGCTACAAATTAGGGCTATTTGGAACCAGGGAGTGTCTGAAGCTTCAGGAGACAGACGTCTGTCAGGCTGGTTCATACCTGATCCAAACAGCTAGCTCTTGTCCTGATTTTTGAAGTTTCCCCACCCAACTAGATGGACAGCGGCTCTTTCTGCAGGGGGCATGAGCAGTAGAGCGGAAAGTGACCCTATATAAGATGCTTCTACTGAGGGGTTTTCGGTCAACATCACTTTCCGCCCTCCTGGACATGCTCCCTGCAGAAAGAGCCATTCTCCAGCTGTTTACATGGGGAAACTTCTTTGAATAAAACAACGAAACAAGACGAGAGCAGCTGTTTGGATCAGGTCTGAACCGGACGTCTGGCTACTCAAGCTTGAGACAGTTTTTCTTGCTGTTTTTTCACTCACCTGAATTCAACTTTTAAGGGTCGTAGGGTTACATTTCATTCACAAATGTTGATTTAGCAGCAGAACTTTTGTTTTTGCTTGTAGTTTGCTGCCAACAAAGCTTTTTCGACTTGTTTCTACTGTTTGTGTCGATGAGGGGGCGGCTCTTTTTACAGGCGGGGTGCGAGCACATCGCCCGTGTTGATGAACAAAAAAGCCCTCTATAAATCTCGGACACTATTTTTAGAAGATCTCTCTGTGCTCGTGTGTCAGTCCTAATTTGTTCTTAAAGTCTCAAAGTTTATATTTTCAACAAATTAAGCTAAAAATATGGCTGCAGATTTATTATAACACCATAAAATATTCTTTGTCCTATCCTTCTATTTATTTATTTTTTCCTAAAATGAAAAGTAAATTTGTGATCTTGTAATTAGTGCTGGATTAAAAATGCAACTATTGTTTTCTCCAATTGGATATTAGCTCAAAAGATATAGTCTATATATAAAAATCGGTCCATTACTGCTACATCTAATATTGTAATTTCATTGTTTTGCAAAATTTTTGTTAACTTTTTAAAACTTTGAACAGAACTATCAAAACATAAATTGCAAATCACATATTTTTATCCAAGTTATGCATCTTTGTCTTGAACTATGAACTCTGTATCTTTTTCTGCAGTTTGAAGTTGTATATTTACTGAAGCTAAGAACAATTTAATCCACATTTTTCTTTTGTATTTCAGACCCAGTTTAGCCCTGGACCCAGAATACTTCTATTTTTAGCTCTGGAGGACCAAATATTGTGTTAGTCGTTGCTCGGTGTGAAGTTTTAGAGCCGCAGAACCATACAGGAAATCACAGTTTGCGTTGCCACGGAGACGCGCTGTGCTTTCTCACTTCTGGTGTCATGTGACCTGCGTTTAGTGAAGTTTCCCTTTTTCTTTAAAACAAGTTTAGCTACATTTTTCAGTAAAACATAATAAACATGATTATATTTAAGATTTTGCTAAATATTTTTGCTTTTTTTTTTTTTTTTTTTTTTTTGATGAAGATCGTATTTACCTCTTGTAGAGGTATCGCAACTGTTAGCTAGCAACACTTGGTAAATTATGATCAAAATATAAGCTACATAAATGACTCTGTAGTTACGATTTAACAAATGATTAATTCTTGTAACACTTTTGTTTTGTTAATTGATTATTTAAACTGTCAGGAAACGTAAATTAACTTTGCATTTTGGTGTTTTTTGACGACGTGGATTCTGTTTTGAAACTTCAATTACTTCCTGTAGCCTAATTTTTTACTCTTTTTAAAATCAATTTCTTTATGTTTTGCATCTTAAATGCTTTCTAATTTTGACTTGGTTTGGTGTGATAGTCTTTTTGATAAATATGTGTCAATATTTTACAGCCATTAAAATGCTAATTATAAAAAAATAGACATACATTGAAAATTAAAGGAAGTATTTTGAGTTCTAAAACACACTGACAATGTTTCCTGGGAGTTTGAAACCTACATAACAATTGAATGGCAAATTATGAAGAAATTGACATTTAAAAGTTGAAAACTACAGGAAGTAATGTGGCATCAAAAATTGCCAAAATGCAAAGACAATTCACACACAAACTATGACATATGCAGATTAATAATTCACACTTTCTTCATTATAAAACACAAAAATGATCTAAAACAACTTGAAAAAAAAAGAGGTTTATTGACTTCCTGTTCAAAACTGCAGAACTGATAAGCCCCGCCTCTTTTAATTTGCCACAGATTTAAATGTTTTGTTTTTTGTTGTTGAAAAGTGGTTACATGACAGTTTTGAACCCTAATTGTTTTATTCAGAATCTGAATTTTTGAGAAATTGTAGGTAAATACAAACAAGTGGGCAGGGGTAGGTGGTAGGTGAAGACAGGGATTTTCTGAACACTCAAGCATCAGCTGCAGGACAATACAAGATTACTCAAACATGCAGGAATCAATACAAAAACAACTTTGGGTGAACTATCGATGAGAGAACACTGTTGTAACATGACCAAAACCTTATTTTACATAAGAGGTCCTCTTTAAGCCATCATTAACTCAGTTACAGTGTGAGAAGTTAAATTAATTTGTCACATTGTCACTCCTGTGTTATTTATGTTAATTTTGGCCCAGATTTACACTGTGGATTCCCCCCCACATGCCTCATATTTACTTGACAAAAGACGATAAAGAACAAGCTGATTGTGTAGAATCATAATCATGTTTACTATGTTTTTCGAAAAATTGTAGTCTAACCTGTCATACGCACTTTATTGTAACTCACATGTTTGCTTGACAGTTAAAATAAACCCATCGAGTGAATTCTACAGGCTGAACGCAGCAAAACAGGAAGTGCACTGCCAAGAAAAGTGGGTGGGGCAGAATAAGGTGAATCCTATAGTGCTGAGTGAGCAATCAAGGCATGTCAAATCGTCAATTATTTAGTTGTGTTTTTTGAATCGGATCGTCAGGTTTTGAAAAAAGACATTTTTAGACGTTAGGTGTTTAGTCCATGTTCATAAAATCATCATTGTTTTTTAACATAAAATCTAATCCAAAATCTAGATCAATAGACAATTTAAGGATAATAATGATCATTTTTAGCATGCTACCATCTCTGGATACAGGCTATTATCACTGTTTAGATTTAGCTCCAGTTGTATTTCCATGATCATCACTCCTGACCTCTCGTCGGTCATGCTGCTCTATTACACAGCTGTTAATGCTGCATTTAACGGCTTCGTGGCTTTGTTGCGGGTCATGCGCTCGACACAAGAGAGATTATTGTTCTCCGGCTTTAGGCATGCTCCTTCTTCATAACTATTTACATCATAACTATGTTCACTTTATTACATTTTTATAGCTTTGCTTGTTTTACGACGTACACTTATCTTGACACTCTTGCAAAAACGGTGACGTCCATTAAGTTCTCAGGATAAATTTAGTTTTTAGAGATGTTTGCGTGTTGTTGCTCTTATATTAAATGAAAGTGGGAATTCCCAGTGTGTTTTCCCTCCCTTTTCACTTTATTAGACAAATAAAACGTTGTCTAAACAAGATTACACTGTTGCATGTGTATTTTTTATGACCTGATTGTGGTCGTAGCCTCGGCACTAAATTAGATCCGTTAAATTTTCTGTCACGATCAGGATTTTGAATATTTTGACCTTTAAGAATAATGTTCTCGTTTGAGATGTGGAATGTTTGAGCCAATACTGAAATCTGATATTTGGCCTCCTGTTGTAACCGATAACCAATATTTGTCTACACTGATATTTGCTTCGTTAAGTCCGTAGCAAGGCTTATACAATCAAAGATTTCTCGCTAAATATTTGGGATATAAAATCTGGAACATTAAGTATTTTGTGGCTTATTATGTAACTATGTAGCCGTTTTGTTGTTGGCTTAATTGTTTGTTAATTTACAATTTTACTCTTTAGTCTGTTCAAAATTATGGATGGGCGATATTGTCAGTATCGATTAGGGATGAGATCCAATTGTCACGATACTGTGCGCACACGTAAAGAATGCTATCGCGGTCTTGGGAATGTTCATAAAGGATTGAGTTGCATACCTCTGAGCAGCTGTAGTAAAACGTCTCCTCCACTTATACACTTGTAGAGCATCTAATTTGACAGAAATCAATCTAAACTCTATCTCAGTTTTTATTTAGTATTGATAGAACAAATATTGGCGAAGTAAATGAGTCCTAAACATTGTAAAAATTAGCGAGAAAAAATATACGCAGGTCGCGGACATTGCGGGAATAGCACAAGGTTTTTCACTCTTAAACATAATTTAAAATGGATCCACAAGGTGATTTTTGACCCCATTGCATTTCTAACCAGGTAAAAAGTAGGACAGACGTGCTCCTTCTTCTCTGTGAGCGTCTGTCTGCAGCAGCAGAGAGGGGAAGAGAAAAGGGGCGGACCCTGAGCCAGAGTTCAGTCAAAGTCATAGCACTTAAAAAATACTGGTTTAGACATCGTCAAATATAAATAATAATAACAACTTTGATTTGTAATTGGCTTTGGGCTGCATATTTACAACATGAAAGACCAGACAAAAATACATTTTACTTTGTCATCTGAATTTTTATTGTTTTGTTGAATGTTTATTGTTTTTGTTTCATCATTGCTAACAGATTCGACTGTTTTTGTGATTTTGGGTTATACAAAAATAAATTGATTTGATATCTGCAAATATCGCTTATCGGTCACAGCGGAAGAAAACAGAAATATCAGGCCTTGATATTGGCTTGAAAATGTACATCGACCTATCCCAATTAAAAATACATATATATATATATAAATTATGCTTGAAACCAATTGAGACTGACACATGTCACACAGAGACTAGAGAATCTACTCTAAAAAGTTGACACAAAGATTAAATAATAAAAAATATTGTAAATATCGGTCAATACTGACATTATTCACTCATCTCTCTTGTATATACAGTACATTAATATTCAGCTTGACATAAAGTATCTGTTGTCAATGTTGGGTTTTTGACAGGTCAAGCCTGAATTTTAGTTCAAGAAATTTGTGTGGTGTGTTGTGATTGTTTTGTCACATGCAAAGCTTATTTTTTAAAGGTCGTCTAAGGGCACAGTCAGGAGAACAAAGTGACATCACAAATAATACATGAAGTGGCCCTGTCAGCGTGAGGTCAAAGGATCGCCCTGGAGGAGAGAGAGAGAGAGAATGGGGACTCTGTGTTCTTCCTTGTGAAGTTTTAGCCTTCAACTGAAACATTTTCTTTTTGATTGACCTTTCACAGCTCCGACCTCAAAACATTTTTAAAAAGCCATTTCAACAAAGATTCTTTTATTCACAAAACATGTAGATTTGAAGTTATGGGAAATAACATTAAGTCAAATTCACTCCAGAAGATTACTGTCCATTGTTTCCAATCTTAGGTTATGGTTGTTCATTGTGTCTTCTTAAAGTATTTCATTCATTCATTCATTCATTTTCTACCGCTTAATCCCGTTAGGGGTCGCGGGTGACTGGAGCCTATCCCAGTGACTTTGGGCCTTAGGCAGGGAACACTCTGGACAGTGGCCAACTTGCCGCAGGGTATTATGTATGTATGTATGTATTAAAGTATTTATGAAAGTGTTTTCTTCTATATCAGACAAGTATTGATGAGAGATGATTTATTACCTTATTACTTTATCAGAACTAGTTAGGTAATAAACCATCTCTTACTGATACTTGTCTGATATAAAAGAGAACACTAATGTTTTCAATTTTCTCTGAACAGTTTAATGCTGTGTATTTGTTTGTGAACCATAACTCTAGTTCGTTTCTCTATTGAATGTAAGGCCTGTTAATGAATATTAACAAAATCCTAATCTTAAACAATTGCAAGCCTCAGACCTAAACATAACCATTTTTATAACTTCAAGCTTAAACTTAGCTGTCAACCCTAAATAAAACATTGCTTCAGTCAAAACACATGTATAAAGTTGAAGATGATCCAAAGCTCACCTCATAGCTTATAACTTTAAAAAGGTTTGCCCAACTGTGACTTTGCACAAATCACAGTCCAAATATTGCATTAAAGTTTCTTTATTGGCTCCTGTGACCGTCAATCCGAGTGAATCAGTAACACAATTGCACAATATACAGTATTATAACAGTGTACTTCTAAACTCAGCAGCACCTGTGTGGTCTTTTTTAGCCCTTTTATAGAGATATAGGCACTAGAACAAAAGCCTATGAGAGCAGGTGCATTTTGTCTTTCAGCTTTTCGGGGTGTTTCTTCAACAACATGTAATAGATGTTTAACAAAACCTCATTAACGCAACATAAAAACAACATTCACAATATCATTTAAAACTCAAGATTTTGTCCCTGAGAGAATTTTTACGTTTTGGTTGAGAATCTGTTAAAATTAGGGTAACTAACCTTTTTAGTTTAAATCTTGTAACCTTTGTGCTTTCTACTAAAAAGAGAGCTGTGCAATTATTTGAATTTCAGTTTCAATTACGATTATTGTTGCAATCTTTTGCAAAAGCTCTGTAATCGCGTTATTATGATAACATGACTATTAACTGTAACTGTGTGTGTTCATATATTTTGTTGAGCTGAAAAAGTAGTTCCTAGACAGTTTCTTTACAATAGTAAAATACATACAACAGTATTTCTGGCAGATTTGTCATTTATTTCATTGTATCTTTTGATTCTCTGCACTTTAGAGGAGCTAATTCTTTGCAGTCTCTTTAAGCAAATAATCATTTAACTAATCTGCATTTCAATTAGGATTTCAACAATTGTGATTGATTTCTTTAGTATAATCAAGCAGCCCTACTAAAAAGTATATCATAAAAGCAGCACTTTGTGAAAAAATTAGACCACTGTGTACTGTGTAAATTGAATAATGAAGTATTTTAGTTCTCATCGGGAGCCAAAACAAGCGCTTTGATTGGCTGAGCTTGGGTGGTCCTCTCCGGTTTCACTTTGCTGTTTGTAAAAAGTGTTTTTAAGTCGTAATCGCAACCTCAATTTAATACATGTTGATACTAACCATGTGTTGAAAGATTTAGGAAAGGAAATTGTCAGATTTGCAGTGTGAAAATCAACTATACCCGATTGTTTAAACGGCACGGCAGTATGCAAATTGTTTATCCCCAAAGAAAAGAAGTGGGTGTTATTAAACCTACAAGTGAAGTTATCCACTGTCAAATCAAACACACTGCTCCTCGCTCTCTTTCACCCTCTCCTTCACTTTTCCAGCTGCCAGTTCTGTTTAAACTGTTTGTGGGTGGAGTTTAGAAAGTTCCAATTCTCTTTTTCTATTACGATTCTCCTCTTCTCTTCAATACTTTGCTCCAAACCAAACCCAGTCGTCTTACAGCGTCAAACAACAAATTCATCTTTCCTCAAAAACCTCATGATCTTGTTGTGTATCCCGTTCACCAAATTGGGCTAAAGTGCGCGCATTCCTCTCTTCATCATGTCCGCGGAGTTCCCCAGGGATCACTAATAGCCCCTCTGTTTTTCTGACACTGAGTTCTTGTTTCACTCGAGCCCTGGAGGAGGAGCAGGCGGCCAAGCATCAAGTGTGCTTTGCTTAATGTGTCTCCTATTTCCTTTTAACTAGTGCGATTGTGTGCACCTTTTTTTTTCATCCTTGGCTCGGGGAAACAGAGTGATTTTCTCCATGTGGTGAATCGACGCTATCACGTTACTATATAATGGCCTCAAGTGTTTGGAATTCAAAAATTGCACATTCCTCCTGATGTGTGGTTGAAAAACGCCAAGTTTCGAACGGCGTAATTGCATTCTTCCGTGTCATCTCAGTCTAAAGTGAGAAATCAGAGCCAGTTGGTTATGAAATCGAACTCTTCCGACCCCCGCCTGCACCCCCCCGCCCGGCGCAGACACGCACAAGGGGCCCCACACTTTTCATAACAAAGGCCCGGTCCAGAATGCCCCGTACACAGCAGCTCGCGTGTCAGGTGTCACGGACATATGTGCTTCAGCTCCGTTTGATAATGCCCGTGCGGCGTGTGCGTCTTAATTAGGCTTTGGAGTTTTGACCTTTTGACCCGGCAGCTTTTTGTCAAGCTGCTGATGCTGCTGCTGTGGTGATGGAATAAAAGGGAAAAAAGATCAGATTTTGTGGAATTTGTGTCAGGCTGTGTCAGTGCTGAGCGGCGTATTTTTGGTTTGATGATGCAGACAGAAGCTTCAGAGCGAAATTAAGCTTTTGCTGTAAATTAGGGCATACTGTCTGTTTGTCTCTCTGTCTACCCTCCAGAGCTGTTTATCCAGACAAAAACTGACAAGACGGTGTAAAATACAGTTGTTTTTGCATGTTTCTATGTTAAAAAGTATCTTGACAAGGGCTGGATGATATTACAAACAATGTACGTCAGAGTTTTTATTTCTATTTGATCCCAATTCTCATATAAATGTTTTTTCAGCTAAATAAAATCATCTGTTTAGGGCTGCAACAAGTTTTATTAATCGCAACTAATCGATTATAGATAGAATAACTAATTTAGTAATAAAATCGTTAACTGATTTTTGCACTAGTGTTGTCACAACTTGATTTCAGTACAATACTACAATTGATTCGAAAATGCTATGATATTTTAATACAGAGTAATTTTGTTTTGGTTGTTTCAATGTTTTGTTCTTGTTCTAATAATTGTAGTAGATCATTCTAAAACTGTTCAGGAAAGCCCAATATGTATTCTTTTACTTCCAATACTTGATAGCTTTAGTATCGAATAGTATTTTTTATACTTTCTTTTTTGCTTATAAAGGTTTGAGCTGAGAAAACCCTCAGACTGAAAAGGCAATGATGATGACAAGCAATTAAAATTGTGTAATTTTAGTGTTTTTGATGTAAAAACTAGTTTGTCTGTAAATTTGTACCTCTAGAACTTTCTTTTGTGATGTCACCTCGACTCAAAATTTGCAAAAATGTTTTATTTAAGTGTATTTTGCATTCTAAACAACGAAGCAGTTAATCGAAAGAATATTTGAACGACTAATCAATTACCAAAATATGTGTTATTTGCAGCCTTACATATGTTTATCGGTATGGTGATAAAAAATAAAACCATGAGCCTATTTGCCTAGAAAATCCATACGATGTATAAAAAATATATCGTCTGGTACCGTGTCCCTCTTTCAGATTTCTGTAGCCGTGATTGACAGATTAATAAGCCAATCAGAGACACGCATCTTCCGCCGTGTAAAATCCAACATGGCTGCCCCGATGAAAAAAAATACATGAAAAAACTATCACGTGGAACTGAAAAACATCGCGGATTTCAGCAGAATCAATGAGCGAAGCAAAAAACGTTTTAATGTGAGGTGAGTGAAGTTAGATTCTGGTCTAAATGACAGACGACCAATCAGCTTCTTTGTTTCATCTGCGTCACGCAAATAAACTAATCTTATTATCCGGTACGATGCATATTTGATCTGAAACGCAGGCGGGGGGCGTGGTGACCAGACCCACTCTTCGCAGTTTGCTGAAGTGTGGGTTCTGGATCCCAGGCAAGCAGCTCCTTGCTTGAAAAAACACACTTTGATTGTTTTTGTTTTTTTTAAGTATTTGTCAACCACTTTGAAGCTCTGAGAGAGTGAGAAGTTCATGTTAAATCATACAAAAATGTAAAAAAAAAAAAAAAAACAATCAAACTTTTATCATTAATCTTCATATACATCCGTCAGAATTATAAATAAGTCAGAATAATCATGATATAATCTATGGGCTTCAAGAAAACTGTGGTACATTTGTTTTGTTTATGTTATATGCAGATGCTTATACAATAGTTGATTTCCCAGCGCATGTAAACACCACATTACTGCTCATAACTGGGATCAATGACTGGCTTACTCTCGCACACGTAAAAGCAAAAGGTGACGACTAAACGAAAACACAAGAAAACAGCAGATGACGGACTGAGCACTCGCAACGACCTCTGGAAAGTTTTGAGTAAGACATAAAGCCAAAAACGGCCCATCTCTGCGGACCGGCCTGAACCATACATGACCGGCTCAGAGGGACAGCGAGGTGCAAAGGGGAAGCAACGTGAAGGAGCGCAGAGGTTTAGGAAAGAGAGAGAGAGAGAGAGAGAGGGAGGGAAAGAAAACAAAAGACAGAATACTTCAGCTGAGGGTTCTCTGCTGAGGTCAGGACATTGCAAAATCGGAGCTATATTTACTCAAGAACAACTCGCACTCTTCTTAATTAAAGTGAGCAAAACATGTTGACAGACGTAGAAAGAGAAAAGTTGAGAAAATGACTTGGAAGCAGGCAAAGTTCAAGAATGCATTAAGTAAGGAAAATTGTGACTGCAGGAACTGTAGTTTTAAGTTTTTAAGTTAATCAATAAATCGCAACTAATCGATTACTTAAATAATCGTCAAATAATGGAATAATGGAATAATAGTTAACAGGTTCTATTTAATTTTCAAAACATTTATCTTGAGTCTTTGAAAACCTCGATTGAACAGCAATGATGATGATGATGTGTTTTTGTGATAAATCTATAACTTAGAATTTCTTGTGATAAAAATTTAATCAAGAGCTCACTGTTGTGATAATCTGCTTTTTTGTGAAATTGTCAAATCGTGATTTCTCTATTTAATTCATCTGTTTGCTAAAATACAAACTGTTATTTTCAACCAAGGTTGTCAAGTTTGTTTCTTTATAATGAATTTGGGCGTCTGTTTTTAATAGTTTTATGAGTTTTGAAGGTCATGTGTTGAGTCTTTTGTGTTGCAGCTACAAGTTAAGTTCCAGGTGAATTGTACATTTTCAGGTTTGATTTAATATATCTATTTATGAATGAAACATGGATTTTAACATATTTTCAAAAGCTGTTATTAGTGTAAAAAATGACAAAAATTGTCTCAACACACAATGTTCTAATTAATCGATTATTTGAATAACTTTATTTATGGGCTTAGGTCGCTTGTGTTTGGATTTTTTTCAAAGGCTTCGTCACGTTTTTCTCTGAAAATCTGTCCACACTGGTCAGTCTTTGTTCTGCTCTGAGTGAGTGACAGCTGGATTTAACCAATCACAGTAAAGTAGGATCTTTTAGAAAAAGCAGATGCTTGTATTCACCTCAAAGGCAAAAGACAATAGTCTACAAGAAATTGTGATCTGTCTGCAGGAAAATTGTGATAATAATTTTTTGCCATATCGCCCAGCCCTATAACAAAGTACACTTTATCTCTGTTTTTATCAAAGCATTTAAGTGCAGATCTGGATGGTTTACCTGGTTACATGAGCTGTGTTGTGACACCACTGATCCTGCAGATTTTGTATAATGTAATTGTGTAATGGCCAAATCACGGGCAAGATACAGTTTTTGCTATTAATAACAATGTAATTTCACGTTTAAAATTTGTATTGTTTTTGTCTTGAGACTCTTTGCTATTTTAGGTCTGAGAATTGTAAAAATGTGTGTATCCCACGTCAGAAATTGAGGCAAAGCTGCATTTATTGGACGCAAAGAAAATTACCAAAGGGATATAATCAAACTAATCTTGTCTGACATGCTAAAGCTGCAGGAAAAACAAGTCTGGAACATTTATAAACTTTAAAACAGAGCAAATAATCTCAGCCTCTCACTGATAGAATTCCAGCTTTTGTTTTTGATGAGGAAGCAATAGAAAAAACATGCTGCAAAACTCAAAAAAGCCAATTATTTTCACAGCATTTGTCTTTCAAACTGGGTCAAACAAAATCAGAATGCTTATTATCATAATCTGGATGTTCAAACTCATAATTATCTGTATCTACTAATCACAAAATAAACTTAACAGTGACCTTTTTTCCCATTCTGTCCACAGAGAAGCGATGAGGAATTACCTAAAGGAGCGAGGGGACCAAACCGTCATGATCCTGCACGCGAAAGTTGCACAGAAATCCTACGGCAATGAAAAAAGGTGAGTGAAAAGGCAAGACACAGCTGCTTTTGAGTGAGAACTTGGCCCTGGACTGTAATCCCCGTCCGCCTCGCAAAGGGAGGTCACCAAATCCACGGCAGAGCGAGGATTTGTGCAGATAGACAGGGAAGTGTCCGGAGAGATATGAAACGTGGCCTATTTGTAACAGAAACAGACAGACACGAGTGAGCTAAAGCGTAACGTTTGTAAGTAATCTGAAGCAGCTAACGATTATTTTACTAATCGATAAGAATAAGGGTTATGATGCAGACTCGTTTCATTTGTATGACAATTTTTTTTAGTCTATAATAAGATTTTAGTTGCACATGGCTTAGTAGCTGCATTTGACTAAACACAGGCAAGTTATTGTAGCATTTGAGGGTAACTATAAGGTCAGGTAAGGTTTAGACAGGCAGCTATTTTTTCTAACAGAGATTGTACAGAAGGATTATTTGTTTTGTCAACACGATGGATGCACGTGCAGAAAGAGCCGTTGCTGATTGACACAAGCTGTTGTCATAGATACAGTCGATATTAAAGGCCACGCCCACTAACGGACCTCCATGGAAAAACTTAACATTGAGAGTGGATCAGAACAACAGCTTTATCACTCACTGCTCAACAACTACAACAACAAATGTGGACTTGAGGAAATATATTGTGTTAAATATAAGGTGTGCACCGATCCGATACTGGGATTGGATATTGGTGTCGATCAAGGAAATTTTGCTGGTTCGAATATCGGTTCCGTGACATCGGTTCAGCCAATATCATAGTTGTACCTTTAATTGGACATAGTGAGACAAATTTACTGGCTGGTGTTGATCCACAACGTTTCATATTATTGGACATTTTATTCAGTTGTTAAGTTGTGGCTTGCTAGAAACATTACATAAAGGTAACAATATATGACAAAATGTCTTGTGTTTTGATAAGAAAAAAAAATTTTTAGTTCTTCCACTGGTATTGGTTGATATAAATGCTAAAGTGATGGTAGCACTGCCTAGCGTGTTTTAGCATCTTTAACTTTCTGTTTAGTTTCCTAACAAAAAGCTACATTGAAATGTGGCTGTAATTAGTTTGTAACTCAAATTAGTTCTGCTAAAAATACATTTAAATCACCAGAAAACATCTTAAAAGGTCAAAAGTTTAGCTTTGACATAATTCCCCATGACTTTTCCCCACAGCAGGCCAGGCCTCCAAATATGAATCATTGCCGACCGTATCAGATACTGTATGTATCTGATTGGTCGACACGTCTGAACCCGGAAGTAATCAATAAGTCAAATTTTTTGCTAAACACAGTTAAGAGAAAAGCAAAGACATCTTTAGTCCAAAAATGGACAACAGACCTCTGTGTGTCAGTCAAAATAATCTTTAATTCTGCTAAAGATATCATTTATGTTACCGCCATGTTTTTTGGGGGGTTCGAATGTGCTCTTCCATCCAAATCACAAAAGTGCGTTGTGATTGGTCCAGCTAACCATGGCCATCTTTAACCGTACAGTGGGGGTCTCTCCAGGTGCATTCTCTAGATTTTGTGAATGACAAATAGAGGTTTACCCAGCCCTTCTCTGCACACCTCTTTACCTCTCCTCCCTCCGTCTCTCGTCTCTGTTTTCTTAATCGTGTTGCACTGCACTGCTCACAGTCCCGTCAGGCTTGTCTCAGGCTCAATCGATGAGCCAGGGCCGGTCGCAGGACACCTCAGAGGGTTGTTCCTCGGCGGGACAGCGACGCGAGAGGGAAGTGGAATTCCTCACATGTTTAGATAGAGCGACACAGTTGACTTACAGTTCAAACTGTGCAGCATGTCCTGCTTCTACAGGTTTGTCCAGCTTTTGTTGCACACTTATACAACGTGTTTACAGCTAAAGGTGGAAAGAGGACACTAGACTCTGTACAACTCCTCTGCTTTGTCATCATTGCACTGAGTAATAATACATAGCTACTGAAATTCTCTCCTGAAATTAAACTAAATGTCTATTGGTTTATCAGATACGGGTACATTGTAGTTGCAATAATATCAGTCCAACTAAAAACACAATACCATAAGACAGATTATTGCTCGAGTTTGTTGTGATCGTCCTCGTGGAAAATCTTTATCATTTTAAAGGAGTTACGTTGCAATTCATGAAGAAACTGACTAATTAAAAGTTTAAGATTACAAGTAGAAATTAAAATTCTAAAGCAGATTTCTAGAGCACAGTTTCTTTTGAGTGATTTAGCAAAATTAAAATGTTACAAGGTATTGTTATCTGTCAGATTACAACATCTGTTTACCTTTACATGTGTGATATTTGCTGGACAAAAGACAATTACAAACCTCATCAAACAAGCCGAATGTTTTGTGAAATCTTAAATATTATCATGTTATGTTTGACTGAGTATGTAGTTAAACCTGTCACTGTAACGAGTTGGCAGATAAAATGAAAGCAGGTGACAGATTTCTCAGAAATCCTGGAAGCATTCAGACACATCTGTGAAGGATCTGTTTTAAACTCATTTAAGGCACTATAGACGGATTACCAGTCAATGCCCATGCAGAAAGATACACTGTCTGTTGGCGTTAAACTTCTTTAAATAAAATGACAAAACTGGACGAGAGCAGCTGTTTGGGTCAGGTATGAACTAGTTTGAGACAGTGTTTTGTTGCCAATTTTTCACTCATCTGAAACTTTTATGGGTCGTAGGGTAAAATTTAATTCACAATTTTTGATTTAACAGCAGAACTTTTCTTTTCGCACAGTGATAAACTTGTAGTTAGTGGACAACCGCGCATATAGCTGCGTAAAACTGAAATGCTGATTCTCCATGTTTAGTCCTGACTCTGGTTCGTGTTTAGTCCTGACTCTGGTCCACGTTTAGTCCTGACTCTGGTCCACGTTTAGTCCTGACTCTGGTCCGCGTTTAGTCCTGACTCTGGTCCGCGTTTAGCCCTGACTCTGGTCCACGTTTAGTCCTGACTCTGGTCCACGTTTAGTCCTGACTCTGGTCCACGTTTAGTCCTGACTCTGGTCCACGTTTAGTCCTGACTCTGGTCCACGTTTAGTCCTGACTCTGGTCCACGTTTAGTCCTGACTCTGGTCCACGTTTAGTCCTGACTCTGGTCCGCGTTTAGTCCTGACTCTGGTCCGCGTTTAGCCCTGACTCTGGTCCACGTTTAGCCCTGACTCAGGTCCACGTTTAGTCCTGACTCTGGTCCACGTTTAGTCCTGACTCTGGTCCGCGTTTAGTCCTGACTCTGGTCCGCGTTTAGTCCTGACTCTGGTCCGCGTTTAGTCCTGACTCTGGTCCGCGTTTAGTCCTGACTCTGGTCCGCGTTTAGTCCTGACTCTGGTCCGCGTTTAGTCCTGACTCTGGTCCGCGTTTAGTCCTGACTCTGGTCCACGTTTAGTCCTGACTCTGGTCCACGTTTAGTCCTGACTCTGGTCCACGTTTAGTCCTGACTCTGGTCCACGTTTAGTCCTGACTCTGGTCCACGTTTAGTCCTGACTCTGGTCCACGTTTAGTCCTGACTCTGGTCCACGTTTAGTCCTGACTCTGGTCCACGTTTAGTCCTGACTCTGGTCCGTGTTTAGCCCTGACTCTGGTCCGTGTTTAGTCCTGACTCTGGTCCGTGTTTAGTCCTGACTCTGGTTCACGTTTAGTCCTGACTCTGGTCCACATTTTGTCCTGACTCTGGTCCACGTTTAGTCCTGACTCTGGTCCACGTTTAGTCCTGACTCTGGTCCACGTTTAGTCCTGACTCTGGTCCGTGTTTAGTCCTGACTCTGGTCCACGTTTAGTCCTGACTCTGGTCCAGAGCACAGTTTCTTTTGAGTGACTCTGGTCCACGTTTTGTTCTGACTCTGGTCCATGTTTAGTCCTGACTCTGGTCCATGTTTAGCCCTGACTCTGGTCCACATTTAGTCCTGACTCTGGTCCACGTTTAGTCCTGACTCTGGTCCAGAGCACAGTTTCTTTTGAGTGACTCTGGTCCACGTTTTGTTCTGACTCTGGTCCATGTTTAGTCCTGACTCTGGTCCATGTTTAGCCCTGACTCTGGTCCACGTTTAGTCCTGACTCTGGTCCACGTTTAGTCCTGACTCTGGTCCGTGTTTAGTCCTGATTCTGGTCCGCGTTTAGTCCTTACTCTGGTCCACGTTTAGCCCTGACTCTGGTCCACGTTTAGTCCTGACTCTGGTCCACGTTTAGTCCTGACTCTGGTCCACGTTTAGTCCTGACTTTGGTCCATGTTTAGTCCTGACTCTGGTCCACGTTTAGTCCTGAAAGATGATAACTTCAATCTTGTCTGAGTTTAGTTTAATTACATGAAGTTTAGAGAATAGTTAAAATTCGAGGGAAACTTCACAGACATTCACCCTGGACTAGAAACTCAGACGACGTTCTTAATAATTATAATTTACACAGAATCCCCAGGTAAATATTATGCTGTGCGAATAGGACATTAGACAATATTTTGATAACAGAGCCGTGTCTAAATACTACTGCTCTTGTCCCCGCCCACTGGTTTACTGCAGCACCATTATTACTAATAACAGTGTCGTTGTAACCGCTGTCAAACTCTGACTGAGAGGTGAGTGACGGGTCATGTGTCTTCAGCAAACATACAAGTCTGTGTTTATTACCGCTCTAAATCACTTCCTACCCAAATGCCACTGCCCAGAGGGATTCCTGTCAGCGATAGTCTCTTCTCCAAAACTGAAACGCAGATAAGTGTAGTGTCTGGCACCTCTCACGTCTCGTCTGCAAATGTAAATCTGCCGGTCTGTCTGGTCCTTTTTTTTCGGGAGGTGAAAGTCGACAAACGCCCACAGAAGAACACTAAAAAAATCTTTTGTTTTAGTTCTGTTCTGATTCATTTTGGGCTGAATGTGTTTTTGGGTGCTTCATGTCTGGAGGTGTGACCGCTTTTTTCTGTTTTGTGGTGTGACACGTCTCAAAATACAGAAATGATTTGATGATTTAACCAGTATTACAAGATGTTGTGGCTAACTCTTGTAATTTTAGATATTTTAATATGGTTAGTGCTAGATACTCGACGGGTTGCAAATATGATCTGATCTGGTCTGAATAAGTTACCAAAGATGAGATTTTTTTTTGCTTTAACTAGGCAGCAAAGACAGAAGATGATAATATACTGATTTAACTTAAAAAAAAAACAAAAAAACAATCTTAAATATGTTGGTGTTACTTGTAAACACAAATTTGATCTAGACTTGAGAGAATGTTAATTTAAGTCGAGTGATTCTGAAAATTCTACAAAAATGAAATTTGCCAATTGAACTACAGTAGGTATTTATGTGATTATAACATGAACAGAAGCAAATGAGAAAATGCTTGTCATTCTCTATATTTAGCAAAACATTACATTTTTTATGATTGTTTAATTGGCAAATCCTATTTTAAGGCAGTAAACAAACTCATTGTATAATTTAATCTTAGGCTATTTTTTCTAGTGCAGATGAAAAGCAAATTTCTCTGTAAATATTGGCCACATCTCCAAAATGTCCTGAAGCAACAACAAAAGGCTTTATCTGCATTTAAATTTGTAAAAGCCTTGTGGTCACGCGACTTTGGTCTTCTAAACAACTAATCGATTAATCGAAAGAATAATCGCCCAACTACTCAATTACAAAATGATCATTAGTTGCAGCCGTAATACAGTGGTTCTCAAAGTGGGGTCTCTGAGCTGTCTGCGGGGGTCGCCCAACATTTTGAACAACTTTGTATTTCACTTGATTAAATACGACAATTTGTTTTGGTTTACAATCTCAAAGACAAAATGTCTGGATGGAAACAAACACAAATGAAATAAAGACTGCTAGGAACATTTTCAGCTAAATTTGGTAATAAACATAGTTTAAACTTCGGTATTGCATTGCAACGCCATTGTTGAAAAACCTAGAGGGTCCTCAAAGTATTTTTATCCCAATAAGAAGACCGTGGCCTCAAAAAGTCAATGTTAAATAATGTTAAATAAACATAATAAATGAACATATTAGGTCCAGAGTGTTAGTTCAGTTATATTTTACTTTAACAATTAGCTCTGAATGCACGCAATGTCAGTTGGCTTGTTTATGTTTGAAATCGCTACTTGTTAGCATTAGCATTTACAAACAAACATGTCTCTTTATTCAACAACATTCCTAATCGTCTTTGACCTAAATGACACTTTTTTTAGAGTTTATAATTTAAACTCTTTCTCCATAGACTTAACTCAAGCAGTAAAGTCTATCTGGTTTTCATGCCTGACATAAGAACAGTAAATGATGATAAATAAAATAAATAAATGTTTATGTTAGGATGAACTCATGTGTCAGTCTCTCAGATTCTACAGATATTTTGGTCGTAAAAGGTTATTTCTTTGGCGGTACAAGTCTGCCCTCTTCTGGTGCGAGTCAGAACGTGCAGGGCAGTGTAAGAATTTCCACTGGTCACAGATGATAATGCTGTTTTCCTCTTCCTCTTCGGTCAGTAATTTGTATTCTGGTATAACTGCACCATAACTGGAACCATAACAGTGTCTTTGGTCACTAAACTCAGTCTTTGCTCTGTGCTGCAGGTTCTTCTGTCCCCCTCCCTGTGTTTACCTGATGGGCAGCGGCTGGAAGAAAAAGAAGGAGCAGATGGAGCGGGACGGCTGCTCTGAGCAAGAGTCTCAGCCCTGTGCCTTCATCGGCATCGGAAACAGCGACCAGGAGATGCAGCAGCTCAACTTAGAGGGAAAGGTACGTGTTCTCTCAAACTGTACTTGCACTAGGACATTTGAAACCAGTTTAATGTCATGTTTTCTGACTTTGTGACTTGTTTGTTTTCCTGCAGAACTATTGCACAGCCAAAACCTTGTACATATCCGACTCCGACAAGAGAAAGCACTTCATGTTGTCCGTGAAAATGTTCTACGGCAACAGCGCAGACATCGGCGTCTTCCTCAGCAAGAGGATCAAAGTCATCTCCAAACCCTCCAAAAAGAAGCAGTCCCTCAAGAACGCAGACTGTGAGTTTGATTTCACTGTCATTAGTCTTTATTATACAGAACAGATCTATGCTAGAAATATCTAAATTCAGAATGGCAAAGGCGTATGGATTTAGAAAATTTTTGAAGCATTTATTTAAAAAAGAATAATTACAAAAGTTGAAAATTCATATTAAAGGGTAGTAATAATTTATCTGTTTTATAATGTTTCCTGATGAGAAATCTAAAGCTGTGTTTGGTTTGAGACTTCACTTTGTGACGTCCTTATTGGATAATGTTTAGACTTCTATCATGACCCCTGGTGTACACAGTGTTTAGTTAATGCATGGATAACAAAAGCACATTTTAGGGGTACGATTAGGATTACTCTGTTTGAACCCTGAGCCTCGTAGGTTTCACCCCCTACAGTATGATCTATTTATAAATCCCTCCTGCTATCTTCAGATCATTTTGACCCGGTTTTGATTTTTGATTGTCCTATTCTACCAACATGAAGCTTTCATGTGTGGTCCCAGATGTAATTCTGTACATTCAATACAAATTTTGAAAAATTATGTTAAACATTGCATTGCATTGCAAGGTGTTGTGGCTGATTTTCCCACTGTAAACACGATTTAGGCTTTAAATCTGACAACTTCCTCTCAAAAATCTTTAGATACATGGTTAATATTGACATGTGTTCATTTTGGTTGCAATTATGATCCATAAACGACTATTTACAAGCCACAAAGTGAAACTGGCGAGGACCACCCAAGCTCAGCTAATCAGAGCGCTGCTTCTGCTTCTGATTATATTCTTTATTATTCATTTATACAGTTCAGACAGTCATCAGTGGTCTAATTTTTTCACAAAGTACTACATTTATCATAGACTTTTTAGTGGAAAACACTAAGGTTACTAATTTACAAGTAAAAAAGTTAGCTATTCCAAACTTTAAGATAAATCATAAGGTTGAATAGACTTGTAAGTGCACCTGATAATTCTGACTCTGTGGAGGTGCTGGGACAAACTCAGACTGCGCACACACACTGCCTCTGTCCTGGGAATACTGTGAAAAGTGTAGTATTCAGTCCTGTCTTGACATCCAGTGAATACTCGCAGTACTCACAGAAAAATCACAGTTAAAAGTGATTGTACGTCCTGTTCTTGTCCACCAGAGGACGCTGCAGCTTGTCTCACTTGAGTCACTTTTGGATCCCTGTCCCTCTCTGTCAAAGTTGCCAAGTCCACTTCTTTATAGTTTTTTTGGGCTTGCTCCTGAGAGGCACTTTGACATCATAAACAAGAGGATTTTTAGCAGTTTTTCCAAATTTGATTCAAGAAAATGTCCTCACTAATGACAGAAACATAGACTTTTAGCATATTTTCACGCTTTAAATCCTTTACTAATGATCAAATACTATTTAAAATACATTCAAACCATAAACCTTCTCTATGTTTTTGTGGACAGTGTGCATCGCATCAGGGACTAAAGTGGCTCTGTTCAACCGGCTCCGCTCTCAGACGGTCAGCACTCGGTATCTGCACGTGGAGGGAGGGAACTTCCACGCCAGCTCTCAGCAGTGGGGAGCCTTCTACATCCACCTACGTGAGTCTTAACAACTGTGCCACTGCTTTAAATATTGAAGTACATATGACGTTAAAAATATCTCATTGTGATCTACTGGGTTTGTTTAATGGAGCAGAAAATGGTGATTGACAGAGTAAAAGGTTTGGGGTCAGAAATGTTACTAAAGGTGTGATCTTTGTGTCTGGTTGCAGTGGACGACGAAGAGTCTGAGGGAGAAGAGTTCACTGTGAGAGACGGTTACATCCACTACGGACAGACGGTCAAGCTGGTGTGCTCTGTCACCGGCATGGCTCTGCCCAGACTGGTAAATACTCTACAGAGGAACGGGATAAGATTTTAAAAGAGACATATTGTTTGGGGGGTTTTCTGTGTGTTTAGTAGCAAATTATGAACTAGGTGGATCAATAGTTGGCATTTTGTTCATTGTAAAAATAGAGAAATGGTCTTAAAATGGTTTAGAAATGGAAGGAGGTTCATTGACTTCCTGTTCAAAAATGGATAATTTTTAAGCTCCGCCTCTTCATTCTAAAATTACGAGAATCATCTGGCTGCAGATCTCTTACGCCACGCTAGGGCTGGGTAATTAATTAAGAAATGGGGAAATCAAATCGAATAAAGTTGTCAATTATTTGGATGAATTCTTCGTCTGTGGTGTTTTTGTGGTTTGGAGCAAAAGTTAAACTTTGAGGCAGAATATTGATATAGAATTTAAAAAGAATAAATGGGACATGTTAAAGGGGGTTTATTGTGTTTTTCCAACTCTTCAGTAATAAACTAGAGCTTCAGCAATTTACCTTTTGTTCACTGTAAAACCTCAAATTGATTTAAAATGGCTTAAAAATAGAAAAAAAAAAAACTCTAGTGACTTCCTGTTTAAAACTGCAGAAGTACTACAGTTGCTTTAAAATGTAACTGTAACAAACAACAGATTTTAAATTACTAACTTTTATTGTTGGAAAGTGACTATCCAATGGTTTAATTGTAACAAGTAAATAAAAAAAAGTGGGCTGGGTGAAGAACAGAGAGGGTTCAAAATGCTCATGTAGCCAATTTCCAACAAAAAAAAATTGTAATTTAAAATCTGTAGCTTAATAAAGTTACATTTCAAATCAAATCAATTTATTTTTGTATAGCCCAAAATCACAACAACAGTCGTCTCTGAGGACTTCCCAAGATTATTAATTTAGCAAACATGAATAGTAGGAAATAAAAATAAAACAATACACATTCAATGAAACAATAAACATTCAGAAGCAGTAATTGATCAAGAATGTCAAATCAGAATATTAGATCATCAAAAATGTGGCAATCGACCTGTTTTAACCCGGGCGCTGGTTCGCGTTTGAGAAACTGCAATGAATGCCTCACTGTAAGAGACAAGCAAAAAAAAAAAAAAAACTTGGGTTACAAGAATAAATATTTTCAAGATTATACTTTAAACATGAGATTATAGGAGAAAAAAAAATAATTTAACAAGAATAAACTCATATAAATAAAAGTAAAAAGTTGCAATTTTTCAAGATTAAATATTGCGTTTTTGTTTGTTTGGTTGGTGTAATCTTGAAAAATCTTCAAATCCTCAATAAAAATATAAACATTCTCACATAAAATGAATCCTTTTTTATTGTAAAAAAAAAAATAATTAAAAATTTAAAGCTTCAACCTTATTCATATAAATGTATTAATTTAGTCTCACAATGTCGATGGTTTATTCTTGTAGCCTATTTTTATTTTTTGCAACAGTGAGAATTAGTTACACCAGTGTCCTTTAGTCCGGCCCTCCACCACTTGTTTGTTTGAATTTGGCCCTCGGATAAAAATAATTGTCCACCTCTGCTTTACAATGAAGAGGCGGGGCTTACCAGTTCTGCAGTTTTGAACAGGAAGTCAATGGACCTGTTTCTTTTTCTAAGCCGTTTTAGATCATTCTTATGTTTTACAATGAACAAAATATACGGAAAAGTCACAATAAGTCTTGTTTAGTGTTTCTTCCTTTACTAAATGTTTGTTCTTTCTCAGATCATCCGTAAAGTGGACAAACAGACGGCGCTGCTGGACGCCGATGATCCCGTGTCCCAGCTCCACAAGTGTGCCTTCTACCTGAAGGACACGGAGCGCATGTACCTGTGCCTTTCTCAAGAAAGGATCATCCAGTTCCAAGTGCGTGTCTCTGTCTCAGCTCAAACTATAGTCATCACTTCTGTAGCTTCTGTCCTGACTGTGAGTCTTTTTGTCTTCAGGCCACTCCATGCCCAAAAGAACCAAACAAGGAGATGATCAACGACGGAGCCTCCTGGACAATCATCAGCACAGATAAAGCTGAATACACTTTCTATGAGGGAATGGGCCCGGTCCACTCTCCTGTCACCCCTGTGCCTGTGGTGGAGAGCTTACAGGTACAACACACAGCTCTTAATCTGTCTGAAAAGGCTTTACCAACAGAGAGCTGACTGTAATGATAATATACAATGTTTTCAGCTAAATGGTGGTGGGGACGTAGCCATGCTGGAGCTGACGGGACAGAACTTCACTCCACAGCTGCGAGTCTGGTTTGGAGACGTGGAGGCGGAGACCATGTACAGGTGAGCAGTGCAGCATTAGTATCATTTAGGATGTGTGTATTAGGGCTGCACTCGATGTGTCGGTATCGAATTTTACATTTAAAAACCTGAATAGCTCCTTTAAAGCTGAAACTATTGAGCTGAAAATGACACTTGTAGGTAACATTAAAACCAGTGTGAAAATACAATGCTTCATCACCGTTTTGTTGTTCTGCCTAATCAAAGTTACATTCTTAACATTGACTTTAAAAAGTCCTGTTGCCTGGCCAGTCTCTACTCGCTTTAACAGACGACTTTACAAAGATGTGAGGGTCTGGAATCAGAGCGCCGGGTTTCAAATCCGCAACATTTAAAACAAAGCCACTGTTGTTAGTGCTCAGAACTTTTTATGAACATTTGGTCCTTATTTAGATGTCCACCTCTCAGTTGTTAACACAGCATAATAATTCACATTCATTCAGGTCTGGCACAAGTTCACACTTTGTTTCTTCAAACATCGTGGCTATTAAAGTGTTATTATGTGTATTATACAACTACAGAGTGTGTAAACCAGTGGCTGCATGAGCAAACCAGAACAATTTTGCCCTTTCGATTTGATCGCTACGTACTTCGGCTTTCAAAGTTTTAGTACGAATTTCCATCCCTAGATTAAACCAATCACAGAAAACCCGGAAATTACACCAAAACAGTGACACTCTAAACCGGGTGTTTTCATAAATATGTAGTACAAGGATTTTTTTTCAGTTTGAAGGCTCTCAACACACTTTGCTGCTCAGGTTTTTAGGAACTGAAATGTTCCTAATTGTTCAAAACCAAAGCAATAGCCGAAAATAATGTATCAGCTACATCCGCCAGCTTAAATGTTTTGATTTGAAAAAATAAGTTTTGAAATAGACAAGAGGTGGGGAAGGGGAGCAGCTATTTGAGATTGGATCGTCCTATTTTGGACGACGAAGAGATTGGCTCTTCGGTTCCAGACTCTTCTGCAATTGAACAGAATGTAGGAGGGGCTGGTCAGGCATGGAGTCCTGTACTCAAAAACATGCTGAAAACAATGTTACATGTACTATACAATACCTTTCTATAGTTTTTCTACATTTTCTCATTTTGGTCAGCAAACTAGATCTAGATACGTGTCGTATTGAGGGAGTTGCATTGGATTAAACATGTATCAGGGTACGTATCTCCAGCCCTAGTATGTATTTGTTCGTGTAGCTGACCTTAGTCCTCTCTGTCCTGCGCAGGTGTGCGGAGAGCATGCTGTGTGTGGTCCCGGACATCTCTGCGTTTCGTGAGGGCTGGCGTTGGGTGAGGCAGCCCGTGCAGGTCCCCGTCACTTTGGTGCGTAACGATGGCATCATATACTCCACCACGCTCACCTTCACCTACACCCCTGAGCCCGGACCCAGGCCGCACTGCAGCGCCGCGGGGGCCATCCTGCGCACGGGAACCTCCAGCCTCCTGAACAACAGTAACCAGGACCCCCCCAACGTGTACGGCCCCGCAGGAACCAACCCCGGGGTCACGTCTACGTCCTCCACGGCCGCCGCTGTGGTCTCCTAACGCACAACTCAGCACACAAAGACTCAAAGGACTAACGAACTCTCTTAAAGTGCTGAATATTTGGATGCAAAGAAAAGGCGGGGCAGAGGAGCAGGAGGGGCCTGAAAGAAGCCCGCTCCTGTCCGTCCACTTCCTGTTTGGAGGCGGGCTCAGAGCACCAGCACCTTTTTACAGCTGTGAGACCATCTGCCGCCAAAAAGATCCGACATGTTGGGAATACCGCTTTAGCCCCGCCAACCACTTGTTTTTTACTGTCCCATGTGCTTTCCCGAGCAGGTGGATGTGATGTTGTCAGATGCAGAGGGACACACAAACGTGCCGATTGCATAGTTTTTATGGACCAAGGATCTTGTATAAGCTTTAGTAAAGGTACATTTTTCTCCATACCTTTTTTGTATTAAACATATAGTACACTTTTGTTACCAAATAGTTTCTACTCTTCCTCTGAGCTCGGGCGCTGTGTTCCCTGGTCCAGAATCCCAGCCTGTATTTTATGTGAACTTCCAAGCGCCTGCGCCTCCAGTCTTCAGAAGTTCACTTTTCTTTTTGATACTCTCTTCCTCTGTTGGGAAATTTCAAGTCTTGGTTGTGTATTTACATAAGCGAAGGTTGTTTTGTTTATTTTATAATTGGGGAATAACCTCAGAGGGCCTATTTTTATCATTGGTTTTTATGAAGTCTTTAAAAGAAAAGCTTTAAGCAATGCCTTTGCCTTGCCTGCAATACTCTTACGTGGCTATGTCTCTAACACTGTCCACCTGACAGGAGCCATAGCAGAACACAAGACTTCCATGGTTACGAGACATGTTCAAACTAATGTAATAAGTAGTCATCGACTCAAACTAGCCTTAGTACTGTATATGGACTGTGTACACAGTGGACCCAATCACATATCTAATGGCCTGTATCTGTCACTGTACACGTATGAGTCACATGGAGGACTGTCGCCTGCAGGGGTCTTCCAGTGTGCTCCACTTCAGCCGTGCTTTCTCCAAACACTGGGGTGTGATGAACAGACACTTCTCAATTTGATGTGGCCTTACCGATAACTTCAATTTCCAAATGTGTCACCTTGTTTCTGCTGTTTACTCACCGTGGAAGAACCTGTGCTTAGCACAGACACGCTGTGGCCTGGCCTCTTCTCCGAGCAGCCTTCTCTTCAGTGTAAAGTCCAAACCTGTTTTTATGACCATGTGGTGCCCGGCACCTTCACGCTGGTACAGTATGTGTGAGCACTGTAAGCTCAGTCCGCCTTTAGCCTTTACAAAGCTCCTGTGGTTCTTCTTCTCTCAAACTTACACTATATGTACATGTAAAGTCACTGTTCGTAGTTGCACTCACAGCGCCTCCTGTTGGAGTAAAAAGGCCTTCAAACTGTATTGTTGAATATTGCATTTCCAACAGCAATACTGTACAGGTCATCTATGTTTTCATTGTCTGTCCGCCTGAGCACTAGTTCACCAGCCAGCAGATATAAATATAAAGTATATATATGTATGTGTGCGTATGCGTGTGTCTTGCATAGTTGCTGTAATGGAAAAATGAGTCAGACTCGCTCCATTTCAAATTGTGAATCCCAAAAACAAACTTGAGGTTTATGTCTTCCACCAGAACCCAAACGTCTACTCGACACACACTCAGAGACACTGTGTCCACAGTATTGTGTCCATCAGCCGCTGTGGGACCAGATCTGCTGTGAATGTCTGAGTGTTTCAATCTGCTCAAACACAAAAGAACAAACTCCACTTGCCTGTAAAAAGAAAAGTCAGATTAAGTTATGCCCCCGATTATTAATGTTAAATGTTTTATATTGTATATTTTTAAATTATTGGTACTCCCTCGTCCCCTTGTCTTACGTCACAAAGAAGTGCATTATGGCCCTGGCTGCCTCCCGAGTTGTGACCACTCCAGTCGGTGCTGCAGCGCCAGTGTAGCGTCTTTAAATCTCTTAAAAAGTCTTCTTCGTGTTGACCTTTACCACGGGGCCAACCATTTAAAACCCTTTACTCTCCCAAACTTTAAACAAACTAATGTCTTTTCGCTTCATTCAGACTCGATGTGACCTCCTCCTGTTTACACGTGGAGCAGTGTTTTCGGGGTCAACATCCTTCACTCTTATTTCGGACACATGGTTACATTGGCTCTCCGAGGGTCGCTGCGTTTTCGACCCTGACAATCCGAGCTGGTTTACAGTTTGAAATAAAGGAAATTATCTATTCAAAAAGGGTGATTATGTTACATACAAGCCTTTTTAACGCTTCTCTTTCTCTCTTTCTGGTTATATCATGTACTCTTCTTCCAAAAGCAGCTGTTATTCATTCATTTTTTGTGTTATTATTATTTTTTAATGAGCTCTGAACAATGTATGTATCCTCTAATATGCCAAATGTCTTTTTTATAATGTAGTTTTCATGCACTGCTAAAAACAGGGCCGAGTGAGTGGCAGCTTTAAACTTATTAAAAAGAGTGTGGAGCCCTTTTGTCGCTCTCAGCCTTACTTCTCTTTAAAAGACTTTTGTGGCTGTTTGCACTAGACGCTACCATTAACTTTTCCGGACTTTTCATCAGTATTTCCACGTGTACATTTGGGATATTCTCGCTTTATCTCCTCTACTTCCGATCCTGTCTTCTTGCATAGCTTGGACTCACCTTTTTTCACTTCCTACACTCTTCACTGTAACGATGTATTGAACTAGTAAAAGAGGTGTCATTGTGGTAGATTTACTCAAAAGGGTTGCTGATGGTAGAAACCTGTGCCGTTTGTTAACATTTAGCAATAAATAAATAAAAGGGGATTTTTTTTTTTATATAACATTAGTTTGTTTTTGTACATATTGCAGCTCCAGGTCATGCTCAAATCTGTATGTCATTAAAAGAAGAAAAAAATGAGAAAAAACTTGCAATATTGGCATAAAAATGAGAATAAAAATGTGATATAAAATTTTAAATGTCTTGTTTTGGATTTATTTGCGTTCACACTGTTTTGACTTTAAACAAGGGGACGTATATTCTGATGGAGGAGAACAGACAGACAGAACGTTCTCCATGGCGTCTTTGGACTCAGTCACATGTGTTCAAGGTAAAATCGTTTTCTTCTGGGCACAAATGGTGAATTGGCTCATCTCTGTGTTTTGTGGGAATGACAATGGGACGACCTCACTCTGTGTAAAGGAGCAGAGAGTGCACCTGCTGCTCTCCTTCGGGCCTCTCCTGGTCTCTGTTTCATACTTTTTCACTGCGTAGAAAACCTCGTCACAGTGTGGACTAGGGCTGTGTATCTGCATCATGACAAACTCATTGGCAATGTGCACATCGATATCTGCAGGCTTATCAGGATACATAAAATCACTTCTACACTTCTGAACCTGGACTGCTGCTTTGAGGTTGAACTGAAAAATGACATTAATATGTAAGGCATATTTCCCAACCAGGGTACGCGACCCTTTGCCAGGGGTCCTTGGGATGATTGCAGATTTAAATGAAAGGTAGAATTGCAAGTGTTGTAATATGAAAAATGTTATTTGCAGCACATTTTGCTTGTTAAGAGGCAGCTGTTTGACATGAAATACATTAAAACAATAAAATGCAAGGGTTATACATTTACATGAAAATATTTAAGTAAAGATAAAATAAGATAAAAACACATGATGAAGGGGGTATACCGTCCATATTTTACATAATGAAAGTTACATTCTTATTGATTTTAAAGAGGGTTTTACTCAAAAACACGTTGAAAACATTTTTACAAGCAAGGTGCATTACTTTTATTTTTTTCCTCCATTTTTTCATTTTGGTCAGTAAGTTGTATTTTGTGTACTACAAGGATAATGTTAAGTTGAAATTTTAATTATTAATAAATCAGTTGTGCTCTGATGAAGACATTGTAGATAAATAAAATTCAATGTATAGTATTTTTTTCTGCACGATTAAAAATACCCATTTGACAGATTTTTTTTTTTTTTTTTTTTATATATCTTGATACTTAACGAGGAAATTATATTAGGATGCATATCATATCGTGACTCCGATATCGGGAAACATATTTTATCGAAACGTCTTTAACAACACCCAGCCCTAGTGTGGATGTGGACTGACAGTTTGATCCTGGATGAGCTGCACTGTTTGAGTAGTTTGTCTGAGCTCAGAGGTACTTGTGTTACCTCGAGTGGTCAGAAATGTGGAAAAATGCAAACGTGCCAAAAACTCAATCAGACTGGATGAGGACAGGGAAATGGTCTGTGGTCAGACGCTGTAAAACTATTCTGTTTTAGAAGAGTCCCGCTAAATGCCTCTTGTTTCCACTTGTCGTCTGTTTTATTTGCACAAAATCAGGTGAAGTTGATTCACAGTGAGTGTGACGATTACACTTGAGACTCCCCAGCTGTGATCAATTTGTGTTGCATTATTCTGGTTAAAGGTGGGGTAGCTGATTTTTACACTGCAAACACGATTTAGGTTTTAAATCTGAAAACTTTCTCACTTAAATCCTTCGACACTTGGTCAATATCAACATTTTGGTTGCATTTATGGCTTATAAACATCTTTTGACAAATGACAAAGTGAAACTGAGAGGACCACCCCAGCTCAGCCAATCAGAGCGCAGCATTCAGCTCCTGATTGAATTCTTTATTATTCAGTTCAGGCAGTACACAGAGATCTAATTTTTCCCATAGTGCTGTATTTACTATGTACTTTTTAGTAGAAAGCACAAAGTTTACAAATTTACAACTAAAAAAGTTAGCTACCCAACCTTTAAGTGGTCACTTTATAAACGTTATTTTTATGTATGTTTGTCTCTATTCTTCTTGGAGTCCACTAAGTTTACAAAAATCATTTACAATTCATACTGTTATACATTTACATTCACACTGGATCCGTAAATAAAGTTATATCATTTCATTGAAGGATGTCAAACCTAAATTCTCTGAAGTACAGTCCGGCCTCGCCCCTTTGAAAAGCATCGAGGTTCTGAAATCTAGAGAATGTGTTACAAAACCGCTTTACTTACTTTCCCACTTGTTTACTGACAGACTATTCAATAAAACGTCTATTATACAAGTTCACCTCTTTTTTAATTTGATGACTCAGACGGATTCTGTTATAACCAAACCTTGAATCTTGCCTAATCATTTAAAAGAGTTAGTTGATCAGGAAGCATATTCCAGGCCTGCATTGCTCTGTATGTGAAGAAAAGTTTTCATTCCTCATCTACAACTAAATAAACGGATGTTGGCACTGATGGCAAACAAGTGAAAACAGCTATTTTCAGGACAATGTTGGATTATTCAAACACGCAGCAAGGAAATACTGTTGTAACAAGCTTAACAGATCAGTAGATTTTAATGTCTTTTTTGTATTGTGTAGGGTTCACTTCAATTTATAAGTCTCCAGGTTCGACCACTCCAGAAGAAAAACTTTACATTATTTTTATTAACTCAATCACTTTAAGCCGCTGCTGTTTTCTTCTCCAAAAACTCAGACATTTATTCACTTCAACAACATAAAACAACAATGAACTGTCCCTTTAAAAGCTCACATAGGCACAAACTAGATCCAAGGATTTGTTTCTTTAATATATATATATAGTCACTTGTTAAGGCTATGCTATTAACACACATCCATTTAAGACACATACAAAGAGCTTTAAAATGGCTGCTTTTCTTTTACATTCAGGCGAGATGACATGAGCTCAGTGTCCGCTGTCACCAGGCTTTTCATGACAGATTGCCTGCAGGTTTAATACGTTGCATTATTATAGGCACATGCACAAAATGTATAGAGTCCATTCAGCAGCACAACAGATAAAATGACAAGAAAGCGGTAATAAAAAAAAAAAAAAAAACACGGTTGCTACATTTACGCTGCTATTTTAAACTCCAGTAAGTGGAAATGGGATGCTGGGAATCTGCTCTTTGATGCGCAGGTGTTCGGAGTCACACCAAACAGATAAGGCTGGTCCAGTTTCTCGCAGCAGAAATGGGGCAAAAACAGTTCGCGGGAGGTCAAGGACGGCTGAACTCGGGATGCACTTGAGTCGGATTGTTTTGAAGCGGCTGAGTAATGGGGACAGACGAGGATGACCAAACGCCTCCGGGAAACATGACTTTGTAACGTTTGACTTTGGGTCTTTGGGAGCTGCTCCAGAAGCGACCGTCACAGGATAAAATTCAAACTTGCTGTGATCAGTAATTACGGTAACACTTTAAAGTACCGCCCGCTAGTTATTAGGTTACTACGGGGGTACTTACTGGTACTTCTGGTGTTAGTACCAGTGGTAGTTACTGGTAACTACAGTGGTACTTGTAGTGGTACTTAGAGTCACAAGTACTGGTAACTAAAGTGACAGTTACCAGTATATTTAGTATTAACTACAGTGGTAGTTCACTGTCAGTTACTATAGTAATTGATAGCTAACTAACACTGACAGCGGGTCGTATTTTAAAGTGGACAAGGTGGTACTTCACTGTCAGTTACAATAGTAAACTCACTCCCTCAGGTATAAGAACCCACAAACAAACTGGGCCAAGGGGAGCATTCCCTTTAGCTCAATGCGTTTGTCAGGTTGACCGGCGCGTGGGAGACCCGGGTTCGACTCCCGCTCAGGACATGTGTAAGACCATACCCGTTACACTATCAATTACTGTAGTAACTGACAGTGAAGTACCACCTTGTCCACTTTAAGTATGACCCGCTGTCAGTGTTAGTTAGCTATCAATTGCTATAGTAACTGACAGTGAAGTACCACCTTGTCCACTTTAAAATACGACCCGCTGTCAGTGTTAGTTAGCTATCAATTACTATAGTAACTGACAGTGAAGTACCACCTTGTCCACTTTAAAGTACGACCCGCTGTCGGTGTTAGTTAACAGTTAATTAATGTAGTAACTGACAGTGAAGTACCACCTTGTCCACTTTAAAATACGACCCGCTGTCAGTGTTAATTAACAGTTAATTAATGTACAAAAAGACCAGCTGTCAGTGTTTTTTTTTTGGAACTACTACCAACTTTTACTGTAATTTAGCTAGTGCTCAATACATTATTTACTAGTAACTACTGTTTAAAGCTCAACCAGCTGTAAATATTTTTTGGGGTTTGTCGATAAACATTGTAAATTGTTAATGTGTTTCATATCTATTGTGGCTGTGAGCATAATAAAGAGGTGTCTCTTTGTATTAGATTGCCCAGTGTTTTATTTTTATCATAATCTGTGTTATACACAATATTTGCAGTAATAAACTTGTTTCATAACAGTCTTTACCTTGTTTGTGTAGCATCACAAATAGAACCACCAAGTACACAATTAAGAATCACTAGAGGTATCTGTATAAGTACCACTAATTAGTACAAATGATGCCACCATAATCCCTAATTATCACTTCAAGAGTACCACAAAAGTACCTGTAATTACCAGTAACTATCACTATAATTAATACTTAACTAGTCGGTAACTGTCACTTTAGTTACCAGTACTTGTGACTTTAAGTACTACTACAAGTACCATTGTAGCTACCAGTAAGTACCACTGGTACTAACACCAGAAGTACCAGTAAGTACCCCTGTAGTTACCTATTAACTAGTGGGCGCTATTTTAGTAACTGTCAATTAAGTACTAGTAACTACCACTGTAGTTAATACTAAATATACTGGTAACTGTCACTTTAGTTACCAGTACTTGTGACTCTAAGTACCACTACAAGTACCACTGTAGTTACCAGTAACTACCACTGGTACTAACACCAGAAGTACCAGTAAGTACCAGTAAGTACCCCCGTAGTTACCTATTAACTAGCGGGCGGTACTTTAAAGTGTTACCGTAATTACAAAATGAAATGTATATGAAACTTGTTACTTCATTTAACTTACTCTAAGACTTCAGAAAGATCCCTGATTTACCTGTAGAAATACAGTATTTAAATTAATGAGACTGTGAATTGAGAAATTTAACAGAAAAAAAAGTTTACCTTAAGATTAGTTTTGTACCAGTGCAATTATAAGTATGTTTGGGTGAAAATTAGTTCCATCTACATCTAATAATAAGGCATTTTGTTCTCTAAAACCAAGCCCCGGTGATCAAATATGGCAGACGCTTTGTATCGATATAAAGTCATAAAAGTCACAAAAAATCTCATACTTTTCTTTTCAAATGAGATTAAAGATTTTTTAACCAATTAACCCCTTCTCTTCCGGCCTATTTTCCCTCACACGTCAAGCCAATGTCTGTTTAAAGCTGTTTCCTTGTAGTTTTAGCTTCTGAGACTGACAGGTTCTGATCAGAAGTGAGAACTTTCTCCAAACAAAACAAAAAACAGAATCTAATTTCCGCCTAAATTCTTTTTTGGTAAATTTAAGCACTGGTAAAGCTTGTGTTGACAGACCCGCATGACTCTAGATTTGGCCTTATTTTTGGGTATTGACATTTTCTCTGCAAAAGTAAAAATTAGTTTTAAGGACCTAAAATTACTCAAAAAAAATCTAGGCAGAGCTAATACAAAGGTCCTATTAAAATTTTTGACAATTTGGGATTTTTTTTAATTTGTCAGAAACTGAGTTTGGCTGATTTGCCTCTAAATAGTAGGGACACATTGTGATTTTTGTGGTGCTTCATAGTTTGTTTTGAACAGATACAGATAACAAAAAGGAATGGTATCGCTTAATAATAATGTCCAGATACAAATAATTACTAAATTATTTTATAATATTTACTAATAATAAATAAACATGTACTAATCATTTACTTCTGGCCCCTATGCTAAAGTTATATGCATGTAGTGGTTAGATCATCTACACTTTTGAGGTGAACCAGTGTGGGATCAAAGTGAGCACCTTCACTGGTTCTGTGACTGTTTGTGACGTAACAACCTCACCGTGGGAAACGTTAATAAAAAATTTGGCTGCGTTTAGGCACAATTCTATAGTTAAGTTTAGGATTGGGGCTTGGGATACTGGTGCAGATATCGAGAATCGGATAACACAGTATATCACTAAATACATTTTTTGAATGACCTATAAATGGTCATCACTTTAGAATAGGGGCCGGAAGTAAATGATTAGCAAACGTTTGCTCAATATTAGTAAATACTATCTAATCATTTACTGATGTTCAGGTAATGTTATCATAAAGGTTAACATTTATAAATGATTTGTATCTGGACATTATTATAAAGTGTTACCAAAGGAATTTTTAATGAAAAAGTGGGACGTCTTTAAAGTTTATGATGAAAAAATAGGTAAGATCTGCCACGAAAACTCTTCATTCTTAAAACCGTAGACGGTGTTTCTGCTGAACAGGAGCAGTTTGTATTTGCATTAAGCTCTTTGGAAAAAAATCTTTTAGTCTTTCCGCTGCAGTACCAATGGAGCGGCCACTGGAGCTCACTTACAACAGCTACAAGCAGCAACACTTTATGCTGTTAGCTCCATGCCTAAAACCCCAAAAAGGTACTTGCTATTGTTTTTAGCATTGAACTGGATCCTATTAGCATGGCAACATAGCTTAATTTGCACTGACATCAGAAAGTTGTGGAAAACGAGACAAAGAATTCTCAATTTAGTTCAAATGTCTGACCCTAATGCATTCAAAGCCTCATAATTATTCACCATGATGAGTTTAGAAGCATTTTTTAACAACTTTATGAAGCCAGCACCATTTTAGTCGTTTGGATGTTTGTCAAGCTAACGTGACGTCAAAATATGGGCACTGACAGGTAGGCAGAACTGTTCCTATTGTTTTTTCCGTATGGGCCTAATTGCCGAAATGCTAAGCTTTTTTCTTGATGTAAGCTTTTTAGAAAAACTCTTTGGATTGCTCTTCTTGTCGAACCTGTTCACTCACTGACTCACACAGCAAATCTAAGCATTGTCTTTTTTCGCATTTATTCAGCTTTTTCAGCCAACCAAAGATAACCATGTGACGACACGGCGAGCATCCCTATTGTTAGATGTAGACACCTCCACAATATTATATCTGCGCGAGTACAAAACTAGTGGCTTTCAACACTTTTTGACAAGTTGTAAAACAGAATGCAATTTTGACCTTTCAAGGTTTTTGTTCCATAAAAAACTCGTCTCACCAGTTTTGTTTTCTGAAAAGCTAAAGAACTGACTGCTAACATTGACTTTTTGAACCACAGAGGCAACATTCACTTTGTACAACTCACGTAGCTGCTTACACGAACAACATCCTGGTTTGGTAATCCTGTTAAGTAAACATCACTTTTTTTACACAACTTTCAGCCTTTTCTTGAGATGCCCATCCTTCAAACACGGCCTATACAATCTTATAACACTTAAATGTCTCTGGCTGTGTCTTTAAAACAGCTTAAGTCATCTCGTTCCAGTTGGACGTCCGAACTCCGGTGTATGTAAACTTTGTGCTGGCCCCACTTGGCGGCGTGTGACCGTTTTGCTCCGGTTTCAGCCTTATCGTACCTTCTTTAACCGTCCCGGCCGACCTCACCAGAGAACCAGCTCCTTGTTTCTTGGTGCAGCAGCTGAAGGTGGAGAGCATGCCCTGGCGGAATCGTTTGTTCATGAAGCAGTAGATGATGGGGTTGACGCAGGCGGAGGTGTAGGACAGGAGGTGGATGAACGAAATGGGAGCGCCGGTTAGCTGGTAAGCTGAGCGCCGATCGAAGGCCTGCCAGGCGTTGACCACGAACACAGGAGTCCAGCAGACGAAGAACAAGAAGACTATGACCAAGAGCATTCGGATGACGCGCTTTTTGGCCATGAGGTTGGCGGTGGGGCTGGCGCTGCACACACGACCAACAACAGGCCTGGCGCTGGGGGACGGTCCGGAGTTTCGCTTTTTGTTGGACGGTTGGAGGTAACAACCGTCGCTGTCGCCTGGTTTGATGCTGCCGGAGCTGGATTGTCGATCTGCAGAAAGAGGACAAGTAAAAAGTAATTAAATGTTTTGTAATAGAACATTTACACTTTAAAAGATACGAAGAACATCTGTGTACAGGACTCAGACTGTAGCCGGATTGCGAGTTCAGTGCGAGTTGGTCACAGAACTTAGAAAGTGATTAAAACCAATCATGTACACTGACCGCTAAGGAGTGCGGACAAGGGTGCAGCATCCGCGCTACTCTCCTGAAAGAATCTGCATGAAGTCTGTTTTTATCGGAGACAGCAGCTGTCTGATGCAATTTTATTTCATTTCAATTTCATCAAGAGAGTTTTGGACACTTTGCAAGAAACCTGTACATATTCTAACCTGAATCCGCCTTGTATTCAATGTGCACCTGGTGTCAAACTGAAACGATGATTGTCCATGCTTACGCTTCCCGTACACTGACTGCAGGAGGCCAGTTCCTGAGGTCCAAGCCGAGATGGTTCATAAGGCACTAACATGTCAGAGATGTACTTTGGGGCCATGGAGAGACTTAAGCACAAACAGATGTTTAAAAGTATTTTCTCCGAGCCACTGGAAACCAGACTGGACTAATGAACTACTATTTGGACTTGTCAAGATTATTCAATTACCTGATATTTGTGATGATTATTCAGGTCACACTATAATCATAAGTACTAAAACTTAATATTTTTGGTATTTTAGTTCAGTAATGCAAACTTCAATTACATGCATTTTTATGTTAAGTTTGATTTGATAAAGTTGTTTACATACTAATGGAGCAGTAATGCATTAAGAATGAATGTATTAGGATATTACCTTAGTTACACTGTGTGTAGTGTTGTTATTATGTCATGATGTTTTTTCATTTGGCTGTCAGGTTTGAGTGTAAATGTCAAACAAAACGTAAACTTTTGGAATGAGTCTCAAAGTTCAGAGCTGTCAGTCTGATGGTTTTGCACAGCTAAGGCAGGCCTGCTGACTCCAGGTATTGGAATTTGCCTTGAGGAAAAAACAATTACACGCATTGTTGATTTCACTCTTATCTTTGTATCTATTAAGCCTACGCATAGTTATTACATTCTTTAAAATAAATTCAAAGAGCAAAATTATGTGACATAATATATTCTTTTGAATAGTTCAAAAGTCCCTGAAACTGTGTCTAGTATAGCAGTTGAAGCTCATGAATATAACATTATGTATATAACATAAGAATCCATGATTCTGCCTCTCTGCTTTAGGCGTTGTCTGAGTTTGAACTTGACTGTACTTGTCAAAAGCATTGTTGTGGCTCGATAGTCAAAGTAAATATGTCTAGATTAGTCTCCAGAATGGAGACCTGCACGGGACTAGATTTCCGTGAGCCTGCCCGCCCGAGAAATGGGTCCCGCGGGAATTCCCGCCCGATGCAGGTCTCTACTCCAGAATTTGCAGCACACTTTTTTTTTAGCAGGTACAGGAGAGTATGTAACTCCATTTTAGCATCTTTTCATCAGCTTCCTAACCTAACTCTTGACAGATGGATTCTCGTAATATTTATATTATTTAACTATTTTCTAATTTTTGCGTAACTTTACGATTGAAATAAGGCAGCAAAAGCACATCTAAGCACATTTTACACTGCTAAAAAAAATAAATAAATAAAAAAAAAATCAAAGAGCCAGGGTAACTTAGGACAGAAATTCGGGTCAGGAATGTGTTGGGAAAAGGGCGAGGAAGGAAGGTAGGAGGGTTGCAGTTGCCGTAGTTTTTGCTGGAGACTGTGAGAGCCAACACTACTTCAAATGCTCATAATGATGTGTGACAATCATTATGGAGACTTACAAAGACATTTAAGAAGAGAAAAATGCTACTTAGTTCTGCCTAAATGAGATTGTAGTGGCTCAATCTGACTTGTTCTTAATGCACTGATTTTCATTCTTCACTGTATATTCACTTTAGTAATGCCCAGACAGGCCTTTGATTTAATCTGTGTTTGAACATGCTGCCCTTGATAAAAAAAATCACATAATTTTCACACACATCATCTTCAGGAACATGACATTCCTTCATGCACTAAAATCTCCAATCCCTACATATGTATTTCCCACCGTTTTACCATAATCTCCACTAACTAGACCCATTACACAATATGACCAAAGGAACAATATGTAGGTCACGCATCCAGAGACGGCAGCGTGGATCTGCTGTTGTTGTGAGTGTGTTTTGTTTTCATACCCCGACTGGCCTTCCTGCTCGACAGCTCGAACTTGATGCCCCTGTAGAGCTCCACGGAGATGAGGCCGTATGCAGTCATCATCACTATGCCCGGGATGAGGAAGAGGATGAGGAGCAGGGACACATACCTGCAGGGGGACAAGGGACAAGTCAAGAAGAGCGCAACTCCAAGAAATGCATTAAAATGGATGAATCTGCTGATGACTTGGCCCCAATTTAGCTTGACGTAGGAATAATTACTTGGTTTTATAAATGTGGATGCGCGATGTTGAGTGAAAGTTCTTCATCTAGAACAGTGTTTTTCAACCAGTGTGCCGGGGAACACTAGTGTGCCTTGAGCTACTGCCAGGTGTGTCTTGAAAAATCATTTAGACTAAGAAAAAAGCGCCATTAGATTTAATGAAAGGGTTTAACATTTGGGAGTGTTTAGAACAACCTTTTACCACAAGAATGAAAGCGAAACCAATCAACATTTACCAATTTACTGAATAATTTAAAGGTGTTCTGTGTAACTTATAATAATAAAATATTCTGACACTATAAAGATCTAATTACGTTGACTGGAATGTTCCAAGTATTTGTAGGCTGTTATTTCTGGTTATTTCTTTTAGCTTGCAGGCAAAAAATGCTATATTGTTCTAGATCTGACCTGTACCACTTGCTCTTTGTTGTGTCACATGCTTCTCTTTAAGCAGATAAACAATATGTTTAATGGAACATTCCAAGCATAGCAGTACAAAAAAATTAAGCAACAACTCCACTAGAATAGTTACATAATTACACAATTATAGACACTTTTTTACAGAAACAAATAATTTTGTGTTCAAAAATAGCTTGATTTGGCCATATTTTAATAGATGGTGTGCCGCGGAAATAGTATTGTCACAATACTAAAATTTCAAACTCGATTCGATACTTGAAAAAAACAACAACTCGATACTCGATTCTGATTTAGATACCACGGTGCCAACTTTGAATTTTTCTTTTCTTATGATAGAATTTTTACTTTTTAATTATTATTTTATTTATGTTTTTCTTTTTTTTCAGTATTTTAATCTATTATTTGTTTGTTATTAACTTGATTCATGAAGCTTTACATTAAGACTGGGCTTTGTTCAATGATCAGACACATGCTGTTAATGTAGTATATAGGCTATATATACAGTAGTTTCATCATTTCCATCTCCAATGAGAGAAGAAGGGGGCGGGGCTTAAAATATCAATACTTGTACAAACGAGTATCAATATCGGTTTTAGTATCGATTAATATCGGGGAATAGATTTTTTTGACAACCCTACGTGGAAACAATTTTGGCACAAAAGTGCGCCATGACTCAAAAAAGGTAGGGCAACACTGATCTGGAAAACAAAGTGCCCCAGAGCAAGCTCCCCTTGAAAAGAAACTTGACTCCTCAATCCATTTTTGACAATGGCATGAACACAAGCAATACAAATACAGAGTGTGTGTTTGAGTAAAACTGATCGATTCTGGCCTTTCGATTCAATTTCTGCATACTTCAATTGATTTTCGAAGTTTTCGATTGATTTTCCATCCCTACTGCACACCTTTGCATCTTCCATCCAAATGACTGTCTTACCAGCGATGTCAGAAGGAGTTTATATATCCCACCTGGGCGGCTTGTCTGTCGCGTCAACTTGATGTAACGTCAACGTGAACTGAAAATGCACCTATAGCGTTTGACCATCGTGCGGTTGCGGTTTTTGCACACAGTTTGCACTAAATTGTACAAAAAAGGCCCGGAAACAGTAGATACTTACATTTTGACCCCATATATACAGTTTGACAATGAAAAAAAGTTGATTCTGTGTTTAGTTTCTCTTTAATATAAATCTAGACTAGTGCGTATGACATGTTAGACTATATGTGAGTAAAACCAGGCCTTAATTTGAGCCGGAACAAGCCGAAGAAGATCCTGGTACTCTCGGGGGACATTCCGGTAATAGTTTTGTCTGATCTGGTAACACAGTCGAAGTCCGTGAGCCGTCTCTTCTACGTGGCTCGGCTCTCCTGTCTTTTATTCACAGAAACTGTAAAGTGACGCATTTGTGGGGCAAGAGTCACAGACTGTGATTGGGTAAAAGAGAAATTGACAGTAAATTTGACCAATAATTTGTATCTTCTTCCAAAACAGCAAAACCAACAACAAAATTAGGGGTTGGAGCGAGTCTCCGGGCTGCAGGCTTCAAAGAACGCAACCTCAGATAAATAGAGAAATAAATAAAGACTTTTTATCGTCACACTCTCATATATCACAATGTTAAACACATCACAATTTTTATTTACATTTTTTTTGCATGCTCATGTCAAGGTTGCGCCGGACCAATCGGGTTGGTCGGCTGCAGTCACTTGGTCTAAGTGGAGAGTTTTGGCTCTCCCGTCTCGATCTTGGGGTGAACAGTTTCCGTCTTGGTCTGGTTCTGGCGAGGCTGGTTTGGTCTTCGTTTGTGGCGCTTGTTTCTGGTCTTCTTCTGGTTGGCTGATGTCCTCGTCTTCTTCTTCCTCTGGACCTCTTCCTCTTGGTTCTTCTTGTTTTTCTCCAAACAAGAAGCACCAAGCCTAGCCTCTTCAGCTTGACTGATCTGCTGATCCAGGGCTCTGATGGTCTGGTCTATTTCGTCTATTTCATTCTCAGACTGTTGTTTTTTCTTGTTTTTCTTGCTTCCTGGAGGACTATTAACTTCCTCTTGACCCTTCTTCATCTCTTTGCTCTGAAGAGTCTGGGATGTTGTCTGTCTCTTCTTTTTCTCTGGCTTCAAGGTTTGGTTCTGACCAGGCTGAGTAGTTTTTTGCTCTTTCTGTTCTGTTGAGGTTGTTGTCTCCTTCTCGATCGGACTGACTTTTACATCCTGAATTAAACTTTCGACCTCCTCTTGCTCCTTATTGTTCTTCTTCTCCAAAGCGTCTTCAGGTATTTGACAAGCCTCACTTGTTGTTTGCACTTCTTCTTGACATTTTTTCTCGTTTTTCTTAGCTTCCGTTACTTGCTGTTGAACCTTCTCTGTCTTTTTGATCTGAAGATTCTGGGCTATTGTCGGTCTCTTCTCTTCCATCTGCGTCGAGGTCTGGTTCTGACGAGGCTGATTGGGTTTGGTGTTTCGTTTGCGGCGCTTGTTTCTCCGCTGTTGCCACTCTGTTGAGGCCATTGTTTCATTCTCTATCGCACAGACTTTTACGTCCTGAGCGTTGTTCAAACTTTCGACCTCCTCCTGCTCAACTTCCTTCTCCACAATTACTTCAGCCTCTTCAGATGTTGTGCAAGTCATTTTTAAAGATTGCCCTTCTTCGTTTTTGTCTTCTGCTTGCTTCACGACCTCTTCCTGCAGTATTTTGCAGGCCTCGGTCAGACTTTTAACCTCTTTTTGCAGGCTATCATTCTTCTGCTGCATCTGCTGGGTCTGGCTTTCTTTCACGTTGAGTTTTTGTGAAAGATGTTGGATCTTCTCCTCAGCGCTCTGCTTGAAGCTCATCACTGCTTCCTCCACTGACTGAAAATCCAGCTGCATCTCCTTTCTCTCGGACTCCAACTTTGCAACAGCAGCCTCCAAAGACAGCACAACTTCTTCCTTCTTCGCCAGATCCTCTTGCAGCTTTCTTCTGCTCTCTTTCTCCTCCACCTTCTCCTGTTCCGACATCGCAAACGCAGCTTTAACTGTTTCTATCTGCTCCTGAAGTCTTTTGTTTGTTTCTTTTTCTTCGTTGAGCTGCGTCTGACAAATCTCTGCTAGATTTAAAGTATTCTTTGTTTCTTGTTTCTGCGGATCCAGGTTTGTTTGGGTCTGAAGCAGATCTTCCCTCAGCCTCGCCATCTCTTCATTCATTTGAAGCATTTTCTTCTCCATTTCCTTTTCGCTGCTCTTCCAGTCTTCGCTCTGGCTTTTTCTGAGCTGTTCTTGCGTCTCAAGCTCTTTCTGGAGGATTTTTGCTGCGTCGCAAGCCTCCTCTTTATCTTGTTTTAGCTTCGAGACTTGCTGAGCGTGGTGTCTCATCTTCTCCTCGGCGCTCTGCTCGAAGCTCTTCACTGCTTCCTCCACTGACTCAAAATCCAGTTGCATCTCCTTTCTCTCAGTATTGAACTTTGCAACAGCAGCTTCCAAAGACAGCACAACCGCTTCTTTTACTCTCAGACTGTCTTGCAGCTTTCTTCTGCTCTCCTTCTCCTCCATCTTCTCCTGTTCCGACTTCGCAAAAGCAACTCTAAGTGCTTCTAACTGCTCTTGAAGTCTGTCGCTTTTTTCTCTTTCCTCTTTGAGCAGCGTATGATTAATCTCGGCTTGAGTATTCTGCATTTCCTGTTTCTGCTCCTCCAGGTTTGTTTGGGTCTGAAGCAGATCTTCCTCAGCCTTGCCATCTCTTCATTCATGTGCAGCATTTTCTTCTCCATTTCCTTTTCGCTGCTCTTCCAGTCTTCGCTCTGGCTTTTTCTGAGCTGTTCTTGCGTCTCAAGCTCTCTCTGGAGGATTTTTGTTGCGTTGCAGGCCTCCTCTTTATCTTGTTTCAGCTTCGAGACTTGCTGAGCATGGTGTCTCATCTCTTCCTCGGCGCTCTGCTGAACATTCATTGCTGCTTCTTTCACAGACTCAAAATCCAGCTGCATCTTCTTCCTGTCGGTCTTGAACTTTGCAACAGCAGCCTCCAAAGACAACACAACTTCTTCCTTTTTCGCCAGATCCTCTTGCAGCTTTCCTCTCCTCTCTTTCTCCTCCACCTTCTCCTGTTCCGACTTCGCAAACGCAGCTTTAACTGTTTCTATCTGCTCCTGAAGTCTTTGTTTGTTTCTTTTTCTTCTTTGAGCTGCGTCTGACTAATCTCCAGGTTTGTTTGTGTCTGAAGCAGATCTTTCTCCTGCCTCGACATCTCCTCTTTCATTTGCAGCATTTTCTCCTCCATTTCCTTTTTGCTGCTTTGACATTCATCGCTCTGGTTTTTTCTGAGCTGATGTTTCTGCTCGAGCTCGTCCTGGATGATCTTTGTAGCGTTGCAAGCCTCCTCTTTATCTCGTCTTAGTTTCAAGACTTGCTGAGAGTGGTCCAACGACATCTGCGCAATCATCTGGCTTTCATGAACTTGGATAAGTTTCTCCTTCTCGTCCAGTTTGTCTTGTCCTTCTTCTCGGCTCTGCATCAGTTCTTCTTGGAGTCGCGTTGTTCTTTGGTCCATCTCTTCTTGGATGGACCTACAGTTGTTTGCCTGCTGCAGAGCTTCTTGCAGAGCTGTTTCCATTTCAGTTTTCATCTTTCTTTCCATCTGGACCTCATTTAGCAGAGTGAGTTTGGTGTCCTCTGCTGCACTGACTTGTTCTCTCAGTTCCTTTATAAGGTCAGACTTTCGATTGAAGAATGCCATCTTCAAATTGTGCTTTTTTTGTTGTGACAATGTCGACAAAGCTAAAAAATACTGTTAATTGGGAGCTATGTTTATGTGCTGCCTCTCTGTTCAAGTTCAAGTGAGTTGTGAGGTTTAGACTCACAGACGACCAGACAAAGACTCTGACGGTGATGTCACAAAGCTGAAAGAACCGTAACTACGACGATGGAATTCTGACACTGTCGCCACGGAGACAAGCAGGAAGTGACATCTATCAAGCTATACAACCAATGAGTTATAATAATGACTAGAGAGAGCGTAGCCATGGTAACCTATAGCAATAAATGTCTAGTTTCGGCAGCCATCTTGTGTGTGGAAACTCTACTAAAGAACGCATGCAACGCAGGAGGCTGAACTTTTAAATTACCTATTCACTTAAAAACTTTGATAATAAGGGTTATGCATTAACGTTATTCCGTTCTCAAATTGACAGAGGCCGTTACATCTGGTGGCGTGGTTGCCAGTGACACAGCTGTTTACTCCAAATGCGATGGACATCAAACTAAGTATTTTGGGCAAGTCCTGAAGTTGTTTCCATAAGGAAAAGTTGTAAAAGTGAGCTACGAACTATGTGAACAAGGCAACAGGTCCCATGTTGTCTCTAGTCATTATTATAACTCAATAATATAAAGATGAAGATGTAAAGATGCTGCTTATGACTTTTATTATCAAAAAGGAAACTTCACTCACTTTCAAAAGGTTAAAAGTGTAAATGAATGATGTGAAGCTGAAACAGTCTTTGTCTCTGTTCTGAGCTTTAACTTGACCCCTGTGTAGCCTTGCCCTGGCTGTTTTCTCTGTTAAAGATTTAGTGTGTGGTTTTGTCATTAAACCCAGGCCAACAGACACAAGTTTTATCACACACCATTGCCAAGCATCTGTTATGACAATGAATTAAACATAGGCCTATAAATACTCTTTTTAAAATGGGCTGTTATTGGGTTAAGAATCCTCAATTTAATTGGTGATAGAGGGCAACCCTGACGTATTCCTCTGGTCATTTAAGCCATGTTTCTATTAGCTTGAATACTCCAGACCGGCTTACTTTGAAGCGGTTTGTGAGCATTTCTACTGCAGGTCCTGGTCCTGGGTAGGTGCTCTCCTAAACAAATCAAATAAATCATACATTAGTTAATACTTTTACTTCCTGAAAAAAGTATTGACTAATGTATGGGAAAAAAGACGCTGTGACACCCAGGTCAGACTGGTACAAAAAACTACTTCCTGTGTATTGTCGCCTTTATTTAACTTTTCTGCAAAGCCTCTGTGACTCTGCATTTTAAACACATGTTATTCAATGCTTTGAGGTTAGATCAGTGGTCTCCAACCTATAGCTCAATTGGCACTACCTGCCAAGTAGCTCATTAAAGAATTGTGGAATTATACATATTCTGCTTTTTGCTCAAATTACATGCTTATTTCAACTGTAATTGTATCTTTACATGTCTAAGTGTGTCTTCTTCTTAATAGAGAATGGCTAATGTTTCATAATGGCACTTAATTGTGCCATAGTTATCGTAAATTTCTTGTGCTCGCTAGAGTAAGTAGCTCACCGCCAGTTTTGTTTTGCAAAAGTAGCTTTCCTGTCGAAAAAGGTTGTAGATCCCTGGGTTAGATTTTTGTTGAATGGCTTATGCACAGGATTTACAATTTTTGTATTTTGCCTCGACAAACAAAAAACAGCTGATGCTAATGTGCTAGCTTGCCCTTGCTAGGAACAAATAAAGTTTTCATCTCTGGAAATTCTGTCTGGTTTTCAGTTGAGCCTGTGTTTTCTTTTGTCCAACCATCATGCTTAAAGAGAGAACCGCAGCGGAGTCTGGGCCTGCTCCAGGGTCCACTGTGTGAAAGCAGGACGGTCCATGACGAGCCCATCAAGCGGGGCAAAATGAGCTGCTTTGCGAAGTGGAAACAGACTGTACTGCCCTAAGCCGAGCCAATGGAAACAGGGCTTTAGCAGAGACTTTGAAAACCCAAAATTCTGGAGTGCCCCTAAAGCCAACATGGGTATGTGCTGGACAATCTAACCAGAAATGATTCAGTGTTCATTAATTCAAAAATGTTCATACACATAATATACACAAATAGACTATTCTAACATTGTTTCCTCATCAACTCAGTTCTATAACACAGGTGCTAGTAAGGAATCTAAAAATCTAATCCAACAAAGAGGTGAACTGATGCACTGGGATGTGTTAAATATAAAGATCCTTTAATACAACAGACACATACCGATGCGTTTCGAGCCACTGCAGGTCTCGCACACGTCGGTATGTCCCTGTTGTATTAAAGGATTTTATATTTAACACAGCAGAGCGCTTCAATTCACGCTCACATCTGGATATCTGTGTGTGAGATACTTTTCTTTCCCCTCTGAGCTTCAGAAAACACTGTTCTAAATGTCCCTGTTTTGTGAAGTCTTCTACTGTGTAACCACCATGGCCTCGGAGTTAGATTAACTGATCTTCATTTTACAGAAATGTGCTTGTATAATGAGAATTTGTCTCACCAATGATCACAGTCCGGCCCTCCACCACTTTTCTAGGCTCAAAAATGTCCCTTTGTGAAAAATAATTGCTTAATTCCGAGCTATAAGAATATCGGTTGAGGTCACTTTCCACTTTCTACTGCGCATGCTGCCGGTAGAAAGAGACACTGTTTGTCTAGTTGGCAGGAGAAACTTCTTTGATAAAAACAACAAAACAGAACGAGAGCTAGCTGTTTTTTATCAGGCATGACCTGGTCTGACGGACTCCTGAAGCTTGAGACAGAGTTCTTCTCTCCTCTGAATGTAATGTGTATGAGTTGCAAAAACAAATTTCTTTTACAAATTTTGATTTAGCAGCATAACTTTTGCTATAAACTCTTGTAGTTAGCTGACAACAGCGCTGGCTAGTGTTGCTGCTACAGCTGTGTCAATCAGCCGGCTCTTTCTGCTGTCCTGTTGTGTGTGCATCTCTCGTGTTGATAAACAAATAACCCCTCTATATGGTGAGACAGGAAGAATACCTGCAATTTTATTTTAAAATCTGTTTTTGCAGCTTCATAAACCACAAATGTTTTAAATGGGATGTTTAGTGAAATACTTCGAGCTGATTGGGCGTAGGACCTGCCTTATTTGTACTTGTACGCCAATCACAGCAACAACTCGTAATGGTGTATCCAATGTCCGCGTGAGATAGAACAAGTACGTGTCACACATACTGCTCTTCTGTCAAAAAAAATGACTCAGTATTTCTGCTAAAACCGTGTCAAAAGCAGCAGAAACATGCACATCCACGGGAGCAGTCATCTTTGTTTAGCTTGAATCAGACTCTACGCTAACAGCCCGTGTTAGCCCGCCCTGCTACAATGTGATTGTGCCTCAAACCACATTGCTGTGATGTGATTGGGCTGAAACATGGCGGTTCAGACTCCCAAACCAATCAGGCAGGTGGGAGGTCAGATGGTTTATCTTGAGTTTGTGAATTCACAAATATAGCGAGATAAACCATGTAGCTGGACAGGTTTGATATGAGCTGGCTAGCCCAAAAAAAAAATCTTTCTGGGAGTTTATAACAAGGGTCTGTACTTCAGGAAACAGAGCGATCTTCCACTTCTGTCATACTTGACTGATATTAAACAAAGTCATAATAAATGAGATTATATAAAAGCCTCTCACCAGGACTGCTGGGTGACGTCGTTGGGCCACACCAGACGACACATGTGCCCGGTGCTGTTGTTGAGGCGAGTGAAGGGCTTGAGCGTGCTGGAGATGGGATACGGCAGCATGAGGAGGAAGGAGGCAGCCCAGGTCGCCGTGATCACCTTGGCCGCGTGAGATTTGGTCTGCCATGTTCGCGAGGTGAGAGGATTGCAAATGGCACTGTAGCGCTCCAGGGAAATGGCCACCAGGTTGAACGTGGAGACGCTAACAGACACACCTGTGAAAGGAGGTGAGATACAGAAGCGTTAGCAACACTGTCAGGGACTTTTGTAGCTTTTTCTGTCCTACAAGCACCTGGACAATATATTATTACCAGTGCAGAGGCAGGGACATGTGTGAGATTTATATGTATAGTCTGAGAAGGAGACGGAAATAAATACAGAAATAAACTAGACTAAAGCAGATTAAAATGAAATACAGAATCTACAGTTCTACAATACTTTAGGAAGAATGACAATCAAATTAGCTTACTTGTGTAACAAACATGAAACAAAGAAACTCATTGGTCTTTCCTTACTTTACATTAAATATATTTTTTATTCTGTAAAAATCCATGGTCTTTTTCACTCCGCTGTGATACTTTTTAATTTACATTTTCTTCATGAGTAGTTTGTTTTATAGAATAGATGAAGATGACACGTGTGCACTTTTTTTTTTTTTTACATTCTTTTGTATTGTTATGCAGTGATAGTTGAAATGTAAATTATTTGTAAAAAGTCCTTCTGGACGAACGTTGCAAATGAGCCTTGACTTTAAATGTTGCAGTGTGTAATGTGCGGCACTTGGACTGTTTTTTGTTGGCCCTCAGACTTTCAGCAAAAGTGACCCAAATTAGCTCTGTGCACAGAAGTCTGTTGGCTTGTTTATTTTTGCTGGCATCTTCACTTCCTGTTTAGTTCACTTCTATGAGGTTTTCACTACCCAAGTCTAAAATGAAAAAAAAAAAAAAAAAAAAAAAACTGTAAAAACTAGTAGCAACAGTGAGTTGTGTTTGGTGTTCTCTGACAACATGTTCAATTCTTCACAAATCAGGAGAAAACTTCACCAAAACGTGTTTGTGTCTTAATGCTAATGCTAAACCAATTTTAAAGTAAACGGCCGACATGCAGTTAAATATAAAAAAGTAATACATTTGACTGTTAATTTAAACAATTGTGTTATCATAATAGAAATAACCAGTCTGGTGTTGCACAAGCCTAAAATGAATGTTGTTCAGTGTCACATTTAATCTGTTGTGGTTCATCAAAACCACATTTTTTTAAGCATTCTATTATATTTATTATGTTGTTTTTTTGTTTTGTTTTGTTTTTTAACATTTCAACACCTGGCTTAAAAAAAGAAAGAATAAAGAAATACTTGATTGGCTGATTTATCTGTCGATCACGTCCACTGAAACTCTGAGATGAACACAGTGATGGACACATTTGAAATATATGATTTGGATTTTCTAAATAAAAGATCAGTGGTCTCATTTATTAAAGCACATGTACGTACAAAAATGTTACGTACGTTGCTTTCCTCATTATGTTTGTGATTTTATAAAAAGACAGCTTGACACTGAAATGAGCAATTCAATCTAAAAAATATCATCTTGATTAAGATTGTGGAAGTTTGGTGTTTCTTTGTGCGTACACTTTCAGTAATAATTTCACAAAAGTTTTCTGAATGAGATCAAATTATGTTTATGTGACCCACAGCTCTTCTTCTAAATATTTAACTGATTTTGCTCTGTGTTGGTTATTCTATGGATTAGCTCTGGTACAAAACAGCTTTAGTTTTGGTTTACCTTTTACTAAACTCAGCTTTTATTTTGTAAGACCCTACATTAATTTGATGGGACGTCACACTGAGCCTCCATTTTGGTCCAAAGACCACCCACATTCAGAAGCTCTAGCCTTCAGGAGAATTAATCCGAATAGCCCTCGAGAGCACGGCCACTCAACACAATAGTTAATTGTTAGCTCTAAAGCTGCTGGAGCCACAATCAACATCTTCAGCCCTGAACCTGGGAGCTTTTAGTCTACAGCAGTGCCTCTCCAAACAGATATTAAATTGTTGTTGTAATCTTTACTGCACTGCAAAAAAATAAATGTTAAGACCAGATACAATTTCTTGATTCTAGGAATTCCAACTTTATTTTTAGAAATGTTGAGAAATTTGACATTTATTTAAATATTTACCTAGATTATTTTCCTTGTTTCAAAGTGTTTTAGTCTTGTTTGAAGGCGTTGCTTCTTACTTTGAGCCGGTTCGTTTGCCAATGGGTTATTTTACTTATTTTAAACCAAATTCTCTTCAGACTGGTCACAAACTCCTCCTCCTAGATATAGATTTTTTTGCAATGTGTGTCCTAAAAGTATTCATTTGTTGTGTCCAGTGCAGGAGTTGAAATAAAATCAGTCTGTATGTGTGAACATTCAGTCAGCCCCAAAGCACATGCTGGGTTACCTGCAGACAAAAGACTATAAGATTAGCTGACAACACAAGCTAACACATTCTTGTGAAGAGATTTATTCTGTCTTCTTGTCTTAAAGTTTCCAAATTTATTTTTCTTTTTGTCAGACAGGAGTCTTTCTTTACCTGCTTTACATGTTTCAGCTACTTCCTGTAGCCTTCCTCAGAAGCGTCACTGGTTGGTACGGTGACGTGTCTTGTAGGCTGCTTACACGGTTTTGCCATGACCCTGGCTTTCTTCCAGTCCATGATGTGGTACTGGAAGAAAGCCAGGGTCATCTGTGCTGAAAGTAACAAATACCACCGCTGGATCAGGGAGGCCATCGAGATCCACAAACGAGGAACTAACAGCATGAATCGTGATGAGGGAGCTTACACTTTATCACATACATGGGATTCAGTCCTGGAGAAGACACCAGACAGTAGGGGGCGCAAGTTCCCTCTATTGTCTGGCAAAACCGTGTAAGCAGCCTACAAGACATGTCACCATACCAACCAGTGACGCTTCTGAGGAAGGCTACAGGAAGTAGCTGAAACATGTAAAGCAGGTAAAGAAACACTCCTGTCTGACAAAAAGAAAAACAAATTTGGAAACTTAAACTAACACATTGATGCCCAGTCTAGTTTTTCCAATTTTATTTTGGTCAAAAGCTTTGCCAAGGTACAGTATGTATTAGTATCAGAACATTACAAGTTAAAACAAGTTGTTGACCAAAATCCTCCATGAAAAACCCCATGCAGCTCCTTGAACAGCCGCGTGGGTTGATTTTCAGGTCAAAAACAGTCTTTAATAGCAGGATCTGTATGTTATTTGCCCCCACAGCCCTGGGCCTTGTGCCTCTGCAGCTCTGTGTGCAGCCTGTCATTGTGTTTACTGCTCTGTGTCCTAATCCTGCACCTTAAACCACATCTGCCTCCTCCGCACACTCTCAAACACATTCTATATACAGGTTAGGCAGAAGACGTCACAGCATTATAAAAGTCAAAAATACACGAGAGTCAATGAAGTGATAAACAGTTGTGTGATCAGAATTCATTAAACCCAGGGTGTCGGAACTCATTTTGGTTCAACATACAACTATATATGAGCTAAAGCTGGCTGCCTGGAGCACAAAAATCACTGCATAAATCTGAAAATATAAAAAATATATATAGATAAAAATGTGCTAAAAATATATATGCAATAATTGTGCACAACTTCAAATACAATTTCAGGTTGTACAGTAACACATCACTACACTGTAAAAAAAACATAAGGCCAAAAAGTTGAACTAACTTAAATGCTTGTGCTGATATGACTTGATAATGTGAGTCAAAGATTTACAACTAAGACTTTTAAGTTATAAAGAAACAGAAAGAGAAAGAAAGAGAGAGAGAGAGAGAGAGAGAGAAGAAAGGGAGACAGGAGAGAGAGGGAGTGGCGAGAAAGAGAGAGAGGAGAGAAAAAAGAGAGAGGATAGAAAGAAAGAGAGAAGAGAGAGACAGGAGAAAAAGAGAGAGAGAGGAGAGAAAGAAATAGAGAAAGAGAGAGAAGAGAAAGAGAGACAGGAGAGAGAGAGAGATTAGAGAAAGAGATAGAGAGGATAGAGAGAAAGAGAGAGTAGAAAGAGAGAGAGGAGAGAAAGAGAGAGAGAAGGTGAGATATTAGAGAAAGAGATATAGAGAATAGATAGATAGAAAGAAAGAGAGAGAGAGGAGAGAAAGAGAGAGAGAGAAAGAGAGAGACAATAGAGAGAGGGAGATGAGAGAAAAGGAGAGAGAAAGAGAGAGAGAGGAGAAAAAGAGAGAGAAAGAGAGGGAGAGGAGAGAAAGCGAGAGAGAGAGAGAGCGAGAGAGAGGGAGAGAGAGAGAAGGTGAGATATTAGAGAAAGAGATATAGAGAATAGATCGATAGAAAGAAAGAGAGAGGAGAGAAAGAGAGAGAGAGAAGAGAGAGACAATAGAGAGAGGAGATGAGAGAAAGGAGAGAGAGAGAGAGAGAAAAAGAGAGAGAAAGAGAGGAGAGGAGAGAAAGCGAGAGAGAGAGCGAGAGAGAGAGAGGGAGAGAGAGAGGGAGAGAGGGGGCAGGAGAGAAAGGGAGAGAGAGACAGGAGAGAAAAAGAGAGAGAGAAGAGAGGGAGAGAAATTAAGAAAGCTCAAACTATGTTTGTCATGTCTCACAGCAGAGCTCATAGCATGTAGGAAATGTTCCAGGTCACATCAATGACAGAGATCAAAGCCAAGTTAGACTTCCAGTTTAACCAGGAAAACAAGGACACTCCCATAACAACCTGCTGAATAGTTATGAACATTTTAATTAAACAGTTGGAACTACAACTAATGATTTTACTTTGTGTCTAAATCTGCTGCCAACTCTGAAATCCTCTCTGCCACACAAGTCCTTGACAGGCTGATGTTAGTAAATGTTTGTCGTTTATGAGGGAAGACAACTTCTGCAGCCTTACGCAGGCAACTTTTCACAAACTCACACTCACAGAATGGATTTGATGCAGACACAATAGGCTCTGTGCAGTTGGCTTGTTTTTGTTCAAAATAGTACATCCTGTACATTTCCTGTTCAGTTCACTTCTATGTGGTTTTCACTACATCAGTTTAAAACTAATACATCCTCTTTAGATCAGACAGTTGTGGTGAATGTTACAGAAAACATGTTAAAGACTTTACATATTAGACGAATATTTCACCAGAGACACTTGTGTGTTTAAAAAGAGACATGATTGTGTCTAAATGCTAACGCTAACAGGAAGTGGACGTATGTACAGAAGTTAGCTATTTTGAACATACACAAGCCAACTGAAGTTCCATGCACAGAGCCAATTTTGCTGGTGATCAGATTAACTAGCTTTTATCAGCAGCAGTTCATGAATCTTCTCTCTTCTCAGTTTGCTGTTCAAGTTGCTGTATTTGTCTTTTTGCCGACTCTCGTAGTGGCATTTAAGATTGTAGCACAGCCACTTGCTGCTTGCACACCAAAACATAGGTTTTCCATTCATCTCCGTGAAAAAATACAAATTAGTCAATATTTCCTGGAAGATTTGACACTCATAGTTCACCTTTCTCTTTTTCAAGAGAAAAAAGAGAAAGGGTGTCAAGATGGATAAAACCGGTGTACATAGAATGAGAGATGCGTCACAATAACAAAAACAAAAACAATAAAAAATATTTAATAAAATTGTATTTTTTTTAAAATGATCCGCGGGCCAGATTAAAAAGCTGAGCCGTATCCTTGACACCCCTGCTATAACCGAATATCTTAAATAGTGGTGCATCGATCGATACTGGGTTTGGACATTGAGTTTGATCAATTAAATGTTGCTGTATTTTCTAACAATCCCATGATATCAGTTCATCTCACGGCTGAACCTTTAAGTTGTATATAAGTATATGTAATTCGGATACATAATAAGACTAATTACTGGCTGATGTTGACCCAGAAAGTCTCATAATGTTTGAATTTTTATTCCCATAAATTAAGTCATTTGCAAAACAAATTACAGTCACATACACACAGAGTTTCAAGATTAAAAAAGCTTTTTTCAGTCACTACAATGGTATCAGTAAATACTTCAACCCCCTCACTGACACAGACAACTCAATACCTTTCTACACTTAGATAAGATGTCTTTAGTTCATGTTTTGAGTGAATTATTGTTGCACATTGGTAAAAATGTCCTAAATGCCCCACCGCCATTTGCAAACAAGCTAAAGTCTGCACTGTTGCTGTGACAACCAAAAAAATCCAGCAAACTCATTTTATCAGGTGTTTTTCTCAGTCAGAACGCACCGGAGAATTAAAATGTCTGTGCATAAACTCTATAAATCCTACTTTACAATTATAACAACGTTCTCCCGCACAAACACGAAAACAGATGAGCCAATAACCGCCGTGACAACTTCCTTATCTCATCCAGCAGCGCCAGACAAATTGGACCGGTAACTCGATTCAGAAGAAATATTTAGGACCAAACAGCATTAATGTGTTAATTGTTACATATTGCGTAGCTCCAAACCAATTTTCAGAGGTTATAAAATGTGATGTAATGCAGGGAAAGTGCTGTAACGGTCATACGTCTGAATAAAGGAAAAGAAGATGTAACTTTGTCATGCTGGTAATCAGATTAGTGGGAAAGAATAAGCAAGGTTGTTAGAAAAATCGAAAATCTGATAGTAAGTGATACTGAAGCTAGTATCGAATCTAAATACTTTTTTGAAGAAGTATAAAAAAAATAAATACAAAATAATGCAGCTTAATGAAAAAATGCAATGCGTGTCAATTAAACTCATGAGTTGTCTGCTATTCTTGCTTTCTCTCTCTCTCTCTTCTCTCTCTCTCTCTCTCTACTCTTTTCGCACTCCTGGGTGGACCTCACTTGGTGGCACAATAGCTTCAAAATTTGGGGGCCAGAATTTGATCCCCATTGGGGACCCGCCTATTGAGAATTTACAAAAGGACATTTTTTCTGACTCCCTTTGGACCTACAGTAACCTGGTTCTTTCTAGAGCTCAAGTATAGAAGCTACCCATTACACATCTTTTTATGTGGTTCTGCGTGCTCTAAGTGTAGGAATGTTTCAATTCAGGATTGGAACAAATTAGACGACTCGAGGCAATTACAAATATTAAGAATAATTGAAAGATCAAAAGGGGTGGGACTCGTTGGTTCACAAATGATTCGGGGCTTTTCTTTCGGTAGCGGAAATATTCGGAGCGGCTCATAATCATGTAGCTGGAATTTTTTCTATCCGATAGCTTTCTACTGTAGGATATCTTCATACTTAACATCTGAAATAACAACAAACTTTAAGTGCTGCTCTGCGGTTGGGCGTGATCGTTTTTTCTCTTGTTAAAATTTTCCTACCCACTCCTCTTGCGGGATCTCTTTTTCCCCTCCCTCCGGCGTACATCCAGATTATTCTGCGGCCAATTCGTTTCGTATTCTATTCTTTTGATGGAGGAAGGGTGTGGCACTCATGGGAAAAAATATAAGAGAGGAGGAATGTAGGCTACTCCCACCAGAATGTGTTTCTGTGGACTTGTTCTTGACAACCAAGGTTCGATAATGAGATGGAATGTCCCCAGGGTGATTTCTGATTAAGTGCAGAAAAGATCATCAGAGAGTCAGCGCCCTTAAAATGCCATTTCCACTTAGGCCTTGTTTTAGAACGGTATCGCGATTTCCAGATTTTTGGGCCTTTACCTCCTAACTCTCACCTTCCCTGCCTCCTGCTCTTTTATATTGTACACACACAAGGATACTCAACAGTGTTCTCCCTACTGTTAACTCTCTCTCTTTTTGCTCTCGTCACTCTCAATTCACACTTGTTCTTCTTTTTTCCAAATCTAGGTTTTCCACTCTCTTCACATCTTCAGCACTTATTCCCTCCTATAGGCCGTTTCTAGTTTCTCCTTTAATTTGGGCTTTTCTTCGTCTTCTTTCTTCTCTCTCTACCGTCCGCTTTTCCTCTCATCGTCTCTTCTTCTTCCCTTTCTCCTTTGCTTTACCTTTCCTTCTCCTTCTTTCTCTCGTCTCATCTCTCTCCCCCTCTCTTCTCTTCTCTCTTCCCCTGCTCTACTCTATTTTTCTCTCTTTCTGTCTCTTTCTCCTCTATCTTTTTACGTCTGTCTCAATCAGTCATAAAAACTCTTTTTCTCTCTCTCTCTATCTTTCCTCTCTCTGTCTCTCTTTCTCACTCTCTCCTCTGTCTTGCTCTCTCTCCCTCTTTCTTCTTTCTCTCCCCTGCTTTCCTCCTTTTTCACCTCTCTACTTTCTCACTGTCTCATCTCTCTCTCTTCTCTCTCTCCCCTGCTTTCCTCTCTCTCTGTCTCTCCTTCTCTCTCTTGTTCTCTCCTCTCTCTTTTTCTTCTCTCTCTCTTCCCGTTTTCTTTTCTCTCCGTCTCTCTTTTCTTTCTCTCTGCCTTGTCTCACTTTTTCCTCACTCTCTCCTCTCTTTTTCTCTTTCTCTCTCTCTCTCTCTTCTCTCCTCCTCTCCCCTGCTCTTCCTCCCTTTCCCTGTCTCTCTTTCTCACTCTCTCCCCTCTTTCTCTCTTTCTCCTCTATCTTTTTACTGTCTGTCTGTCAGTCTTTTCCTCTCTCTGTCTTGCTCTTTCTCTCTCCTCTGCCCCCTGTTAATCTCTCTCTCCTCTTTTTCTCCTCTCACTTGCTCCCACTCTCTCTCCTCTCTTTCCTCTGTCTTGCTGACACCTCTCTTACTCTCTCCTTTTCTCTTCTCTCCCTCTCTTCTCTCTCTCCTCTTGCTTTCCTCTCCTCTCCCTCTCTTCCTCCTCTTTCTCTCATTCTCTTTTCTCTCTCTCTCTTTCTCTGTCTCTCCTTTGTCTTGCCTCTACTCTCTCACTCTGTCTTCTCTTCTTCCTCCTCTTTCTCTTTCTCTCTCTCTCCTCTGTCTTGCTCTCTCTCTGACTCTCTTTCCTCTCTTTCTCCTCCCTCTTGCACACATTCTATGACTCCTCTTTCCTCTTATTTTCCTCTTTCTCTCCCTTTCTCTCCTCTTTTTCTCCTCTCACTTGCTCCCACTCTCTCTCCTCTCTTTCCCTCTGTCTTGCTGACACTCTCTCTTACTCTCTCTTTTTCTCTTCTCTCCCCTCTCTCTCTCCTCTTGCTTTCCTCTCTCTCCCTCTCTTCCTCCTCTTTCTCTCATTCTCTTTTCTCTCTCTTTCTCTGTCTCTCCTTTGTCTTGCTCTTACTCTCTCTTTCTGTCTTCTCTTCTTCCTCCTCTTTCTCTCATTCACTTTTCTCTCTCTCCTCGCAAACATCTTAAAAGAGGTAAAAAGTTTAGTTTCCCCTATGACTTCCCCCACAACAGGCCACGCCCCCAAACATGACACATTCCCAACTCTATCTACATAAAACTGTGCATATTTATTGTATTTACAAATTTTTAGGTTTAACAATAGACCAACATTTTAATTGGAAAGCACACATAAATAATACAAGAAACAAATTATCTAAAGTGATAGCAGTAATTTATAAATCTAGATATAAATAGAAACAGTCTAATAATCATATATAATTTTATGCCCTGTATAACTACTGCCTAGAGATATGGGGAAACACATATAAAACTAACACAAAACCTATCTTCATAGCTTGAAAAGAACATTTAAACGCTTAATTTTCAATAGATATCTTTCAGAGAGAGAGAGTGAAGAGAGAGAGAGAGAAAATGTGAGAAGAGAGAGAGAGAGAAAGGGAGAGAAGATAAAGGGAGAGAAGCAGGAGGAGAGAGAGGGGGAGAGAGAGAGAAAAAGAGAAAGAGAAGAAAGAGAGAGGGAGAGAAAGAGAGAAAGGAGAGAGAAAAAGAGAGAGAGAAGCAGGAAGAGAGAGAGGGGGAGATAGAAAGAGAGAAGAAAGAGAGAAAGAGAGAGAGAGAAGAAAGCGAGAGAGGAGTGAAAGAGAGAGGGAAAGAAAGGGAGAGAAAAGAAGAGACTGAAGAGAAAGAGAGAGAAACAGGAGAGAAAAAGAAAGAGGGAGGAGAAACTGAGAGGAGAGAGAGAAGAGAAAGACAGAAGAGAAAAAAAGAGCAAAACAGGAGAGAAAGAGAGAAAAATAGGAGAGAAAATAGTGGAGAGAAAGAGAAGAGAGAGAGAGAGAAACAGATACAGAGTGGAGAGCCAGGGAGGAGACAGAGAAAGGAGCGAGAGATACAGTGCGAATGAAAAGCAAAAGGCGGGAGAGAGGGAGAAAAATTAACAAAGAGAGAGAAAGAAGAAAGAGAATGTCAGACAACTCACATACATTAGTTTAATAACACTTTAAGGCAGAAATTGAACTTTTTAGTGCATTTTATTTTTTACAGTGTAACAAGCCTACATCTTTTCGGTCATTCTGTAAGTCCAGTTATTATTTTTGGAATTATGTTTGTACATGTGACCGAAATAAATACTACTACTAGTACTAGACATTGTATTTATTTCTAGTCGTTTTTGAGCTGAATAACCCTGGTGGCCTTCATAAAACCTGCTCCAGACTTTCAGATGTGAATAAACGTTGAGTCTTCTTCATCTGATGTGAGTACTTCGGCTAATTGGCTCGTGAATAAATGTGAGGCGAGCGCTGCCCTGGGCTTTGTTTGTACTCCACACATTATGTGTCAAAGTCAGCATGAGAACCACCACAACATCACGCACAGATGACTCGTGTCCCATGTTCACTGGACCTGCAGAGGGGCCCGAGGTGGGACCCACACATGTGCTGCTGTTTACTGCAGAGTGTGTCTCAGACTGTGGGGCGCGCACTGCTTCTGCTGGTTCTCTGTCTTTGTAGTGTTTCTGAATTATTAAACATTATTAAATAGTTTTTTCATCATTGGTTTAGTCAAAGTTGTATTTGAATTGATTCGTGTTTGAGTCATTTTGTATTGTTCTGCATCTGGTCTATCTATACCTACCACCTAGCTCCGCCCACTTGTCTGTGATTATTTGCGATTACTAAAAAAATCACATTCCGAGTAAAACTTGTCTGGCATATTCCAACAACAAAAACGTGTTGGAAAAAAAAGTTAAAATTGGCTCCATATTACATTAAGTTTCCAATGAAAATCAAGAAGTCAATGGACTCATTTTTAGACTGATTTTGTGTTTTAGAACAAACAAAATGCTAATGACAGATCTACATAATGCCAGGGTTTTATTACTAAAATACAATAGGCCTCCTTTATCTCTATATTTTATTGTACAGCGCTTTTATAGAGCTCAACAATGACCACCTACTTCCTGGTTCCACAAGTACGGGCTTCCATTGTAAACCCCCTTGGGGATTTTGAAAAAAAAAACAACAAAAAAAACATTATATGTAACATATGCCAGCGTAAAGGCCCACACGATGGACCCGAGAGTGGTGAAGTGTGGTAGTGGTTGTGAAACTCACCCCCTCAGCTATAAGATCTGACCGGCAAACTGAGCTAAGGAGAGCGTTTCCTTTAGCTCAACGTGTTTGTCGGTCGCCCGCGGTGTGGGAGACCCGGGTTCGACTCCCGCTCAGGGCAGGCTGAACACACGGTCACAATGGTGCCGTGACCCGGATTTGCCCTGAGTGGAGTGAGTTTCAGGGGGTGAATGTAACATATGCCAGCGTAAAGGCCCACACGATGGACCCGAGAGTGGTGAAGTGTGGTATGCTGTTCCCACATGTTGCGCGTATGTTTGACGTTTATATATTTCTTGCGCTAATTTTTACAATGTTTAGGACTAATTATCTCTGTCAATATTGGTCCTATCTTTACGAAGTAAAAACTGAGACAGACTTTAGACAATTTTCTGTCATAATAAGTCTGCTACAAGTCTGTGTGTGGAGGAGAATATTTACTACAGCTGCTCAAAGATACAAAACTTAATTTCATGACCATCGAAAAATCTCACAAGACAGTTCAGTACGTGTGCGCACAGTATCGTGACAGTTTCTCGCTGCACGAGATCCCATCCCTACTAGCTAGTGTTGCTGCTACAAATTGTGTCAATCAGCTGCAGCTCTTTCTGCCATTTGGTTACCCGCACATCTCCTGTGTTGATGAATAAATAATCCCTTCATGCGTACCAAGTGGCTGATTGTAAAAAACTGTAGAAAGCTTTAATGAAAACCTACTTACTTCTGCGCAGACCGTTGCAGAGAAAAACCTGGTCCGTGTTTGCATGAGTGATGTAATTCTGCTTAATGCGCTATCGAGTCCAACTACTTCTTGACATATATCAATTGTCATTCAGGCTTTGAAGCATCCTGTTTTAAAACCAAATATTTGCTTAGTGTGAAGTCTTTCTCTAGTATTAGTGACACTTGCAAACATGTTTCTGCAGACTGTAAGTAGAGTTCAGTATGAGTTAAAGACTTTCCAAACAAGTCTACACGAGGACACTTATTTACTCTGTGCATCTGAAGAAACTTGAAGCAGCGTTTTAGTTAATATTCCCTTTGCAAAAGCACAACACTAATCTTCTGCTGCGACCTTTTCTAATCATTTGTGCTCCTTAATTTACCATTTTAATTACCGCCCGCTGCGCTTGTCTCTCCGTCTCGCTCGAAATCATTTGTACAAACTTACTTCATCTGCACTCTGGATGAGACTCATATTCCCTCAAACAATCTGTCAACGTGACCTGCCGCCGGCGTCAAAATTGAGATCACGGACAGACAACTGCAGCGAGGTGAGCTCCGGGCAGGAACAATTCATTAAGTCAACATCGTCCACATTAACGTTATGTTCTGGACAATTTCTTTCAGGTCAAATCTATTAAACCGAGTTGACATTTTGGTGGAAAGTAGAGAAAGGAAAGGAAATGAATGATTTGAACGGCTTGGCCCCTTCGATAACTTCAATTACGTGCCCTCAAACAGAGAGCCGAAGCGAATTACGGGTCCAATAAATGCCGTAATAGTCTCATCTATTTGAGTCGAGATGAAGAGGTCCAGAAATTACCAAAAGGTTTGAGAAGACGGGCTCATGTGATTACGACCGGGAGTCCGGCTGGAATTCTTTCTAAATGAAAAGAACTTCAACAGAAACCAATTTGAACCGATGTTCTAATGGGTCGCCCAAAATAACACGAGTTCTGTGGAGAAAAAACAAGTTTCCTCTTACAAACACGATGTAGGTTACTGTACGGAGATTTTGAACATGTTTGTACACTTTCACAGCCTAAAGCTTTGGGAAACAATAAGAGAGACATCGACAAAGCAACAAAGTGAAGTATCAGATTTACAAAAGGCATCTCTACCCCAGTGGGCTTTTTGGACAAACACGTAACTCTTTAAGGCAGACATGGGGGATTCTGTATAAGTGCGAAACCTCACATATTTTCTCAGATTGTTAAAATGTGTCAGGGATAGTTTCTATAAAATCTAACTTCTGGGTATTTAGAAAGAAAAAAAAAGTAGATATAGCCCTCCCACAGTTAAATCAACCACTCTCTGTTCAAATCCTAAATATTTTGTTTAAATGTAATAGTAATGGACTTTTAAACCTTATTTTAAGTCCGTAAAAGTCATTGTTGTTAAATTACCTTCAGCTTTTCAAATGGAATGGTCAAAACCCAAAATTTGGTCAAATTAAGAGTTATTCTGGCCGCAGCCTGGGCCACTTTAGGTGGAAATTAGTTTCTGATTTTCTTTTGTACAGGTGTAGTTCTCCTTTAACCTGGCTCATGCCAGATGGATCTGTTGGACCTTTTTAACTTTACATGGCTTTTGTGGCAAGTAATGTTTTCTGTGTTTGGTGAGCACCTGGTTCTTGTACTCCCATCGATCCAGTAGCACTCACTGCTCTTGTTTTTTATGTTCTCCCAGATGGATCTGTTGAACTCTGAATTTGAATTCTTTCACATTATCCATTTGGCTTGCTGAAAGCGTTTGGAAAAAGGTAGGGCATTTAATTAACTAATTGGAGCTGATTGGGAGTGCTGCCAACCCTAGTTTGTGCTTGACCAATTACACTCTTTTTCTGCTAAAACAGAATCAATAGCAGCAGAAACATGTACATTCACAGAAGATCCAATCTTTGGTTTGACTCAGGCACTAATTACTGTCGTCTTTGTTAACAACCCTCCTCTCCCCTGCTGCAATGTGATTAGGTCGTTAAAGCACTTGGACTCAAACAAATCAAACTGAAGGAGGGGTTTTTGAATTCCCAAATATTGCTAGAGAATCTATCTGACAGGCAGTGTTAACTCTCCTTTATAAATAAAGTCAGTCATCAGAAGTCAAAACTACAGAGCCTCAGTTTCAAAAAGTTCCTTTTTGTTTGTGATTCAAATTAATCGGAAACAGGTTCAGTTTGAATTTTAGAGAAGCTCGGTGGGACGTATTGGTGGAAAAAAAGGTTTAGAAGACAGATATTAGGAGTTTTTAATTCTGCTTTCTTGTCAGTAACACAGCTGGAGTTCTTTCTCCTCTGAGCCAAATAAAACACTTTTCCAAATTTCTCAGATCTGTGATGTCAGAGGTAGATCTCTGAGATCTCCTGCACTATTTTTAAGTCCATAAATCATTCAAGTGTCACTTTGAGCATTTCTGCAGCATACGCACATCTGACGAGAAGGAAGGACATTTTCTCTGCAGGTTACACAGTTGTTAAAGCTGACCTAATGGGTTTGAACATTTCACAATCTCTCAGGGTGGAGTTTGCATGTTCTCCCTGTGTTACTGTGGCTTCTTTCTCAGTAATCTGACTTAATCCAACCTCCAGAAACCTGCATGTATAGATCAATAGACAACACTGTAATGTTTATTTGCGTTGTGTTTTAGACGTACGAATATTTACGTCCAAATTTGATGCCACAGATGAGCCACAGAAGCTTTTTTTCTAGCTTCTTCTTATTAGATTAAATGGTGGCCGCAACAAATGTAGTAATATTTAGTCATGTAACTCTATATTTAATATGCAGCCAACACAAGGATTGGATATGTAGTTTTGTGGTCAGCTGGACTGTGCAGAGCTGCAACAATTTAATCATCACAACAAAACAATTACTGAAATGATCAACTAACTTAGCAATCGACTAAGTGCTAAATGGTCTGTTTACAAGCTTCAAAAGATCCCACGAGAAAATACATTTTATGACAGAAAATGCAGAAGTAGATGTGTGAATGTCTTTGGTGCATAACTATAACTCTTAAACAGCTTCACTTTTGGCTTCATCTCGGTCAAATTTAACAAAAATCATTCTCCTCTTCACCTGACATTCACAAAACGGTCGTTAGCGGCAGCCTCAGATACTGCCGTGAGCTGGTTTGTACTTTGAGATATTTTTGATGCTGTTGAAGTGTTTTTCAGCCTGGATTCGGAGTCGAGCTGTTACAAACTGTGCTGCCCTTCTTGAACTCTTTTTTCGGGTTTGCTCTCGTCCTCTCCTGGATAAGATAATGTGTGTGTGTGAACCCGTGAACTTTTCTCTTTCAGTTTGAATAGAAAGAACAGAAAATGGTCACACGACCCTGTTACTTAAATAAAGCTTAGGCCTTGTGCAAGCTGTCTGCATGAGTTAAACAAGCGTCCACTTCTGTTAGCAAAATGATGAAGGAAGAAGTTAAAAAAGAGGAGGAGGAGGGGAAGAAGAAGAAAAAGAAAGAGGAGGAGGTGAAGAAGAAGAAGGAGGTAAAGAAGAAGAAGAAGAAGAAGAAGAAGGAGGAGGAGGTGAAGAAGGAGGTGAAGAAGAAGAAGGTAAAGAAGAAGAAGGACGTAAAGAAGAAGAAGGAGGAGGTGAAGAAGGAGGTGAAGAAGGTAAAAAAGAAGGAGGTAAAGAAGAAGAAGGTAAAGAAGAAGAAGGAGGTAAAGAAGAAAAGGAGCAGGTGAAGAAGGGGGTGAAGAAGAAGAAGGAGGTAAAGAATTAGAAGAAGGTAAAAAAGAAGGAGGTGAAGAAGAAGAAGGTAAAGAAGAAGAAGGAGGTAAAGAAGAAGAAGGAGGAGGTGAAGAAGGAGGTGTTGAAGAAGAAGAAGGAGGTAAAGAAGGATGTGAAGAAGGGGGTGAAGAAGAAGAAGAAGGTAAAGAAGAAGAAGAAGGAGGTAAAGAAGAAGAAGGAGGTAAAGAAGAAGAAGGAGGTGAAGAAGGAGGTGAAGAAGAAGGTAAAGAAGAAGAAGGAGGTAAAGAAGAAGGATGTGAAGATGGAGGTGAAGAAGAAGAAGGTAAAGAAGAAGGAGGTAAAGAAGAAGCAAAAAAGAAGAAGGAGGAGGTAAAGAAGAAGCAAGAAGAAAAGAAGAAAGAAGGAGGAGAAGAGGGAAGAGGAGGAGACAAAGAAAGAGAAGATAAAGGAGAAGAAGAAGGTGGAGGAGGAGAAGAAGGAGGAGAAGCAGGAGGATAAGGAGGAGGTGAGGAAGGAGGAGATAAAGGATAAGAAAAAATAGGAAGAAGGAGAGGAAGAAGGAAGACGAGAGGAAGAATAAGGAGCAGGAAAAGAGGGAGAAGAACAAGAAGGAGGAGCAGAAAAAAAGGAGAAAAGAAGAAGGAAGAGGAGGAGGATGAGGAGGCAAAGAAAGAGAAGATAATGGAGAAGAAGAAGGTGGAGGAGGAGAAGAAGGAGGGTAAAGGAAGAAGGAGGAGAAGCAGGAGGAAGAGGAGGAGAGGAAGAAGAAGGATGAGATAAAGAAGAACAAGAAGAAGGAGGAGGGGGAGATGAAGGAGAAAAAGAAAGGAAGAAGAAGAGAAAAAGGAGGAGAAAAAAGGGAAGAATGAGTAGGGGAAGAAGGAGGAGGGGAGAAGAAGAAGACAGACAAGAAAAAGGAGGAGAAAGGGAAAGAGAATAAGGAGGAGATAAAGGAGAAGAAGAAGAAGAAGAATGGGAAGAGGAAGGGAAAGAAGAAAAAGGAGAAGAAAAAAGGGAAGAATGAGAAGGAGGGAAGAAGGGGAAGAAAGAGGGAAAAGAAGAAAGAAGAAGAAGAATAAGAAGAAGAAGAAGAAGAAGAAGAAGAAGGTGAAAAAAGAGAAGGAGAAGAAGAAGAAAAAGGAAACTCATGTGTCTCCATTGACTCTCATTCATCTTTGCCACTCACTGCTGCTGCATAACCTCTATTACAAAACCCACAAACACAGACTGTTAGAAAAGACGAGACACTGACCCATAAAGTACATGACGAGCTTGCAGATGCCGGTGCCGAAGATGAAGTCCCTCATGAGGTTTGGGATGAGGGTGAAGGGGATGCAGACCAGGGACACCATCAGGTCGCTCACGGCCAGAGACAACAGGAACAGGTTAGTCACCGTCCGCATGCGCCGGTTCCTCACCAGCACGGCGATGATCATACTGTTCCCCACCACGCTCAGGAGGAAGATCAGGCTGTACAGGACGATCCGCACCGTCTGGTTGATGTCTGAGGGAACCAGAAGAAACACGATAAATATTTATAAACCCTATCTTAAAGAATATGATACACTTTTAGCATTATTTTCATGTCTAAAAGTCGTTATTAATGATACAAATTGCTAGAAACTTGTTTTGTGGAGATACCCACCATTCTGATTAAATTATTATGTTTAATACTTCTTTTATTGAAGTGTTGAGGTCACTTGTTTTGTGACTGGTCGCTTGTTTTTCTCTAAAAATTTGGCAACACTGATCAGCTTATATGACGGCTGGATCTAGACATTTTTAACAGTGAAAGTGGGTTAAATAAGATGAAAAAGACTTGTTTTAACACAACACATTATGAAAATATGGTTGAGTCAAAATGGGAATATGTATATTTCTTAACCTATAGTAACATTTTCTATAGTGAAACTAAAAATATCTACTTTGATAAATATAATGTTTTTAGTAAAAAAAAAACAGGATCAGGACAAAATCAGAAGCAGTCATAAAAGTGTGACTAAACAGACTCAGGACTAAAACCAGGACTTGACCAGATCTGAAACTGGATTAAACTAAATTGAAAACTGGACTAAACCAGGACTACAGCATCACAAACTGGACTAAACAAGGACTACAGCAATACAAACTGGACTAAACAAGGACTACAGCATCACAAACTGGACTAAACAAGGACTACAGCATTACAAACTGGACTAAACAAGGACTACAGCATCACAAACTGGACTAAACAAGGACTACAGCATCACAAACTGGACTAAACAAGGACTACAGCATTACAAACTGGACTAAACAAGGACTACAGCATTACAAACTGGACTAAACAAGGACTACAGCATCACAAACTGGACTAAACCAGGACTACAGCATCACAAACTGGACTAAACAAGGACTACAGCATCACAAACTGGACTAAACAAGGACTACAGCATCACAAACTGGACTAAACAAGGACTACAGCATTACAAACTGGACTAAACAAGGACTACAGCATCACAAACTGGACTAAACAAGGACTACAGCATCACAAACTGGACTAAACCAGGACTACATCATCACAAACTGGACTAAACAAGGACTACATCATCACAAACTGGACTAAACAAGGACTTCATCATCACAAACTGGACTAAACAAGGACTTCATCATCACAAACTGGACTAAACAAGGACTACATCATCACAAACTGGACTAAACAAGGACTTCATCATCACAAACTGGACTAAACAAGGACTACATCATCACAAACTGGACTAAACAAGGACTACATCATCACAAACTGGACTAAACAAGGACTACATCATCACAAACTGGACTAAACAAGGACTTCATCATCACAAACTGGACTAAACAATTACTGCAGCTTCACAAACTGGACTAAACCAGGACTAGACAACATCTGAAGACCAGAACTAAAACGGAACTAATCTGATTTAGGACTAAAACTGGACTAAACCAGCACTAGATCAGACTTGAAACTGGACTAATCTACGATAAAAACTGTACTAAATGAGGACTACAAAATCACAAACTAGACTAAACCAGGACTGGACCAGGTCTGAAACTGGTCTAAACCAGGAATACAATTAAACTAAACTGGACTAAAACTGGACTAAACCAGGATCACAGAATCTGGACTGAAACTGGACTAAACCAGTACTGGACCTGGTCTGAAGCTGGTCTAAACCAGGAGTAAAACTGAACTAAAGCCGGACTACAGACTCAGGACAAAAACTGGATTAAAATTGGACTAAACCAGGACTAAACCAGGAGTAAAACTGGTCTAAACCAGGACAGGAGCAGGTCTGAAACTGGACTAAAACAGGAATAAAGCTTGACTTAACCAGGACAACAGAATCAGGACTAAATCTGAAATAAACCAGGAGTAAAAAGAGGACTGAAACTAGACTAAACAAGAACGAAAAGAACGAAAAGTGTTCTAAACCAGGACTTGACAGGCTGATGTGTGACAGAAGAAGTCATGAACAAGAACCAAACAGTGAGCATGATGTGTTATCAGTTTGTGTTGTGGACAGAGAACGTCAGGGTCAGACAGTGGCAGATATTTGTGAACATAAACACAAACTAAAGCCTGTTCATGTGCAGCCTTGAGCTCTGCCCGGTCCACATCACGGTCATTTTTAATAAAGAACTTCTGCTAATAAAGAGTCTCGCAAATTATTATTAGCAAAAGTTGACTATTTTTTAGATATGACATAAACAAGTTATTCAAAATGATCTGTGCTATGACTAAGAACAGGACTCATTCATAATGCTTTTGCAGTTTTGCCAGATCTGAAGCTGGTGAAAACTGAATTTGTTAATTTGATCAAAATTGTTCCAGGTTACAAGAAATACATAATTTTCTTTGAGAATTTCAAGAATAGGTCTTCCTGCTTTAAGTCGGGACACAACAGTGAGTTTTTTGTCTTGATAAACAGACAATTGAGTAATAGACTAAGACAGACATAAAACCAATTGACATAAAGATGCACTGTGTAACTTTCTGGACTCATCTAAACAAATCATCTACACTATTCTTTAAAAGTAGAAAGTTACAACCATACGTTAGTCAGATCTAAACCAGAACTAACCAAAGTCTAAAGCAGAATGAGAATTAAACCTGGACTGAACACTGTAAAAAGTGACCATCTTAAACTCGATAATGAATGAACAAATGCTTATAAGATTTATAAGATGTGCCAATGGAACAAGAACAACGAGGAATGCTTTGCTAAAAATATGAAAAATACCAAGTTTTTTAACTGGAAATTAGTTTTAAAAAATAAATAAATAGCAAATTGTATTTTCAGGACAGTAAAAAATATGTGCCTAGTTTAAACACTTCTGACACATTAAGAGATTTAAGTTGGCCACTATTTCCAGAGCAATAACCCAGAACTAAATTTACAAACAAGAAAAAATATATGTTTGTAATTTAGGAAAGTGAATTGAGGGACGGGTCAGTTTTGGACGGACCGAGTTGGCACCCAGGCCTTAAGTTGAATAGGCCTGCTTTAGGACATTCTGAATGGAGACAAAGATGTTTTATATTGACCCTATTTTGTCCCGCCCACTTGGCTTGGAAATGCACTTCCTGTTTAGCTCTGTTAAGGTAGCTAACGTGTTTGTTTGTCTGTTTTGTGGGGCAATTTTAATTAAATATAATGACAGTTAAAATAAACCCATCGACTGAAATCTACAGGCTAAATGCAGCTAAACAGGAAGTGCACGTCCTAGAAAAGTAGGCGGGACAAAATAGTGTCAATATATACAGCTAAGAATATTGCCTTCCCAGTTCCCATAGAAACATACTGGAGCAAACCCTCTTTTGACTTACTTTCTCTCTCTCAGATTGGACAAAATAAACAGTTGCTCAGTGCACAGCAGGAATAAAATCCTATTGCAACAACGACAAATACAGAAACACCTTTATTAAATTGAGAGCCTTGGTGAGTTTTGAGAGACCGCTGGATGTGCCTTGTAAAAATGTCAGATTTAAATAGTTGACCATTTTCCAGTTTGAATCAATCACTATAAAAAAAAAAAAAACATGGTTACATTTGACAGATGAAACATTTTTTGTGCAAATACAATATATTGTCCAAGTATATTTAAATAAAATGAACTTGCTGTCTTCCATTTAAAGCACTTCAGACACTAATATTTTCAGGCGGATGGTAAAAGTTGAGTTGAGCATCAGGTGTGCCACAATATTCTCAACCTGCTGAGAAGAATCACCTTTTCACCACGCAGATCACGTCACTTGACCTCTATAGTATTACTGTAAACTTAGACTTCAGACATCTCCATGGAAACAAGTGTGGCTCAGATCTTTATAATGAAGCATGTATTATATTGCTCCTTTCTGTACATTGTGTTGGTGCACTTTTTCTTCTTTCTTTAATCTTTCTCTCACCCTACTTTTGCAAAATAAAGCAGGTTTCTTCTAACACCTATCGTCAAATAAATGTTGTGTTTAATGCTGTACTAGGAAACATTTTATCTAGGCAAAGCTATAACATCACAATTGATTGATTTTATTCGGTCATATGCAGTTTGACAATTTAGTCAAGATTTAAATGTGTAATTCAGACAACACAAAAGTTAGTGGTTGTTTTCAGTGATATGTCAACTACCAAAACCCTTCAACTTCTCAAAGTAAACTTAAACTTTTTACAAACTTAAAGGGTCACTAAAAGAGCAAATGTACTTAATTCCACAGCTGCACAACTATCATATATAATCAATTTATAGGGGAGACTGAGGACAATTTTAACACTTTTTTCCAAATTTGACACATCAGCTTAATCTTAGTTGAAGTTCTGCTTAAAACTACATGAAATTAAAGCTGCAGATCTTGGCTTGACAGGTGAACAGGTTTGGATTCACGAGAGCGATTTATTTGAAGCTGTTATCATTTTAAGACAAGAAAGTCAAGTGTTACACATGAAATTACAACAATTAATATTTATTTTTTCTTTATTAAAGATAATACATTTGACAGACTGGAAGGTTGTCCACATTTAAACCACCTTAACTCTGTAATCTTATTATAATAAAACACAAAACTGCTGTAGAATAAAAACTGCTACAGTCTGCTCTAACTTTACTTATGTCTTTTTGAACTAAAATGAGAATTATTCTGAAAAAAATATTAAAGCTCTGATAAAAATCAGTCAAACAAATGATACATAAACCTTTTTGGACAAAAAACACAAGTCTAAATAAATCCATCCAAAATGAATTCATAAAATGGCCGAGGGGCAGTTGTAACATTGTTGCCCCAGATGAGGTTGACCATGTTTGGAAGGATTTTTTCTATGTTAGCATTAATATTTGTTGTTGTAAAACTTACCAAATACAGACCACAAAACCTATAATTAACCATATAAAAATGACAACCATGTCTCAATCACATCTTTGTCCAGAACAGAAACATGAGGTCATGTGATATTTTACTTTGCTACTCAAAAAACGGAGATGAAATGAGCAGGTTCTGTGCAAAGGTTAAGCTTCTGGTTTGCTTCTGCTACAAAGGGGAGCCTCTGTTACATTTGCCCCGTGTTACAATTGGCCCTGGTCTCCCTTACATTTTTTTAGGAGGATACAATTGTTTAATTATTTCATTCAGTTCGTTCCAAATACCTACATCGCCAGCACTAATACAAACACTATTTTCTGGTTTGATTTTTTGAAATGTTATTCTTCTGAGATTATACTGACTTTCTATGAGTCAGGCAGGAGAAGATTCAATCAGAAAAGTTGCACAGTGCACCTTTAAATGAACTAAATATAAAGAATAACAAAAGTTATGTGTCGTCTCAGCTTCAGCTTCTATATTTATATCTCCTAAATATAGTAATGGCACCTCTGATAACAGAAGCATTGAGCTGTTGGGGCATTATGCTGATCTCATTACAAATACATTACAGGAGATGGTAAATGCTCTTCTGTCAGCCTCAGTGCCTGACGAGAGGAGTGGGCAGTGTCATAATGTCTAGTCTTATGGTCGTATTGTTCTTTTCACACAACATATATTAACTGCTTATCTGTTTTAATCATAACCATTCCTGCTTCCAAGTTATGTAAACCATTCTTCACCGTTTATGGGAATAAATATATACAATAAGGAGCCTGGATAATGTTTCATGTCAGGAGAAAATTGCAGTCTAAAAAAGTAGGCTGTATAAACCCAATTAAAAAGAAAAGGAGCAACAGAGATAAATTCATCTTGCTGCCAATACAAATAGCTTACAGTCATAAATGTTTGCATCTGAATGTGGTCTGCGCACACAGAAAGCTGTTATGATGAAGTGGTCCTATATAATGTAAACATGACCTGTCCTCATCCTTCACATTACTACAGGCTGCTGCTGCTGCTTTACAAATGTTCTCTCTGTGCCACTTAAATGTTCTCGACATTGCTCCTTTTCTAAGTTGTATAACAGCACGGTGGCCTTGTGTCTCCATGAGTGTCCATACAACAAACCATAACAGCAGTCATATGCGTAATGCGCGCTGGAGCAGACATGCCCAAAGCACTATTCTCTTTTGGATCAAATTAGACTCAAACGAATGAATCTCAGAATTACAAGGAAACGCAGCCACAATAGCCAAAAATATGCTCTTCTAAAGTATAAACAAAGCAAAACTCGTTTACCTTTAGGTTCGGGGGGTCATCCTCACAGTCTGAAATATTCGTAATTCCCAAATTACACAAAATCTTGTTCAGATCGGTGGAATTGAACACTTCTTGGATTGTGGTTGTCTCCATTGCGCGTCTTCTTGCAGCAACATGTAAAAGCAGATAAACTAGTAAAAAAAAATCTTTCACATGCTACAAAACAAACTCAACACGTGAATCTTTTGCAAAGGAACTTGGATGAATAACGCAGCGTGTTGTGCGTCAGGTTGTCCGCGCGCTCCTCGTGTGCCGTGCGTCCTGGTGCTGCTCTAGTGTCTGACAGCAAGTGGAAGGGGCGCATTCTTCCGCGCGCAGCCCGCCTTCAGGCTCAGGCTCAGCGCTACTCAGCATCTGCCTGTCTACAGAAAAAAACTCCAAGCTATCTCATCAAACAAGAAAGTGTGCTCTATCCACGAGAGCATATGGGGTTTTGGAATGTTTCTCCAGAACAAATGTCATACTTATTTGATCTTAGACATGTTGGAGTTGTGTCACTACTGTAAAAGGACCCCGTGTGACTCCCTGGTAGATCCTAACCATCTCCAGATCTTAGGTTATAGCTCGAAGGAAACTTGGTGAAAGCCGTTTTTGTTTGTCTCGACATGGGAGAGTGCTCTATTTTTATGAATAAATAAACTATAGCCTACTACAATAAACAAAACCACACTGGAGGTTATAAAACTATTTCCAAGTCTGTAGAGATGGAATGTAAACCAGCTTTCCATGTTCTCTCTTTCCTCAAAATGTACTAGGCCTATATTGTGAATCAGTCTGGTTTGTCATGATAGGCAGTCAAATGACAACTTGAATAAATAAATACAAATAATAATAATAAAATAAATACATACATAAAAACAATTATTAAATAAACACTAATAAATAAATGAATAAATAAATAAATAACTTTTTTTTTAGAATTATTTATCGTTTTTTTCTCTCTCTTTTTTTTTTTTTTTTTTTGAGGACATGCATAAAAAACTGTTGAAATGTAATCATTGAATACAATACTACCACACAAATACACAAAATATTCAAGGCAGATTTTAGAATTAGGCTCGGGAAGCGTCTGTGGTTACCATGGAAATAATGGCAAATCCGCCATGTTTGTTGATAGTTTAGCAAAACTTCCATAGGAATACATTAGGCAAAACGAATAAAAAAAGTAAACACAACAGCCATGGAGCAGCCCAATAAAGTGCTGGGTCAGCACTGGTAAGTTTATCTATCACTATATAGTGTCAAAATGTGATTTAATAAATGCTATTTTCGGTATTTAGCATTTTAAAATCTCCATTGGTTTAACATTGGACCAACTGAACATTCTACAGCTGCATGATGTCACGATCCCGAGCCTAATAGTCAGAACTTGCATGTGAGCCCGGAACTTTGTGCGAAAGGAACCAACGTTCAGAGTTGTTTCCTCGGTGCCGTTGCTAGGTGACGTGTGCAGGGACCGCTGCTGCTGCTGCTCCGCTGGATGTTGCACCATCAATTAAATGCCCTTTAAAACAAAAGTAAAGCAGATTTGATTCAGGAAACAATGAACGAATGTCCCGAGTTATCGCTGACAATAGCTCAAATCGTGCAGCGCCTGAAAGGAAGCCACCTACACTCGCAAATAGAGCGAGAAGCCAAAGTAAGTAGTGTTAGCATGTGGCTAAGATGCGGCGCAGAGCAGGTGCCTGTCAATCAAAGTGCTCCTGCTGCTGCTGTTGTATTATTATGATGCATGAGCTCTTTACAACTGCACAGGCTGACCAATCAATACAAGTCATGTTTTAACTTTCTGATGTTTCAATAGGAATGTTTACATCAACCTGAGATAAAACTAGGCTCTCTTAAAGAAGATGTGAGAAATTTCCTCAGAGCATCAGGTAAGAGCTGTTGGGCATCAGTGATATTTTAACTAATAAAGCTTTTAATCCTACTTACTCTCAAAATACTGAATATTCACAGTAAAAGACAGTTCTAAGTATTAATTGTGACATTTAGATTCTCACCTCTCTACTTTTTATAAGTAAAATTTGACATAGTGCTTTATTACTTTTAACTATCTTTGTTATTTCTTCCATTCAGGCTGGGAAAGAAGGCTCCAGAATGCAGTGTACAGAGAACTACATGTGTAAGTCTCCATAACACTTTTATTCACCGTACATCATACAACTTATTGTCACATTATTATTAGTTACATTTACAGTTTCGTGCATAACAAACTTTTGAAAATATGAAAAAGTTATCTTCTATTTATGACAAATGTAGGCAATATCCCAAACCTACGTTTTTGGAATGTTTCATTGTATTATTGTCTCAGAGACAAATTTATATTACATCATAATAGAAGGCATAACTACATGACTTTCCATGACTTTTTTTAGGACAGGAAAAGGAAAAAGACACATTTTCTTTCTTTATTTATTTTTTTTCAGTTTTTCGACAGAGGAATATTAAAACTAAAAAGATGTACAGCTACTTTTTGATTTTTAAACATCTGCAGATTAAATACATTAAGAATTTAATTGACATACTGCACTAAATTAACTCAAATTTCTCATATGGAAAGCCAAGCACAACACTGATAAAAAAGTGTAATAATTAATTATAGATCTTTCCCCAAACAAGAAAAACTAAAAAAAGGACAAGACCTTTCTCATATCTTATTCATTTTCTGTAAACAAAACGTAGTTTCCCAAGGTTCGACTAGTTCCTTTTGAAAAGTATTCAACGTAGCCTCAAGGGGTTGACACTGAAGTCCTCACTGTCAATTTATTTTTCATCTTAGCCTACCTGTATAACTAGTTTTGCTTAAAATAGGCATTTACATATGTTCTTTAGCATACACATATACATGGATAATGTTTGACTAACAGGTCTTTAGAGAGCTTTTGCATTAGCAAAAGCTCTCTAAAGTTGAATCTAAATGACTGACATCTGACCCAAAATGCACTGACAGGACAGTAGAAGTACTAGTGAGTAGTATGACAAGAAAAGGGTGAATCAATTCACAGTTCATTCCCAAATCTCCTTTTTTATTAAAAAAAAAATCTCTTTTCCTTTTTACAAAAACAAAGCAAAACAAAAGTTGAAAGATCTGTTCTACATTTAAACGTGAATTAAATGTACTAATTTTGAAATATAGCATGCATGGCTATTGTGTTCATGTAATGATATTCATTGATATTTGTCATTGAACTACTGTAAAAAAATCAAAACTAATCTGTTTTGGAATAAAAACAAAAGTGATCCACAATATTTGTCTTGAAACAGACATTTTTTCGTGCTCACAATTTCTATCGGACAGTCACAGCAGTGAGAGACAGACTTCACTTTCAGAAGAAGCAGATGATGTAGTTCTTAAAACAATGTAAAGACATTCTACATAATCTTTTCTTCCTTACATTACAAACATATACAATATATGCTTAGTTTGAATCATGTGTTTTGTGCATTTGAAGAACCTTTTGTTTGTGAGAACACGTTGTCCTCTCACAGTAAAGTGAAGCACAGTACTCAGACTTCTTACCTGTCGTCTCTTGAGGTTCTCTCTTAATGCATTGCTTTTAAAGCATGACAGATACCTGACTAATGCATCTGTCTTTTTGCCATTAGTCAGCTCTATGTGCTCTTATACTTGTTTACATTACACTGAATGTTGTTTAAGGATCCAGAGCCTTGAGTCATTCAATATGTCTTAAGCATGCTGAAGAGGAGGAAGATAAATTCTACATCTTGTACATCCCTTATCTTTGTTGTTGAGTTTTACACACTTTTAAACTACCCAAAATAAAAATAAAATAGTAGTCTAAAGTTACTATTGTCTAAAGATTTCTGCCATCTTAAAATGTTGACAAATAGAAATGTGAAATTATAACATTTCCAGCAAACCACATGCTTTCCAAATTTACCTAATACATTCTGATCCTCCGAAATATTCACCTCCAGGAAGAAAACTTGTTGTTAAAATAATTCAAAACATGAATCAATTTCACAACAAGTTTTCTTCCTGGATTTTAGTGGACAAATGATCTATAACTACACATACAGATTAGATACTAGACAATACATCCGTGGTGATTTTAAGTTATTATTTTCCTTTCTAAACATAAGGTATAGTGCCTTTAATAATTGTGTAACTAGAATGCACACTTTTACACCGAGCACCAGTCTGCTGCTTCTTTACCTTGACTGACACGCTTCTCTTCTCTTGGCATGTTTTGTTTGTGCTTACTCCAGGCAGCGGCCCCCCTGTCACCCCGCCGCCCCCCCGGAGCACCTCAAAGAGCCACTGGCCTACATGCGCAAGGCCCAGGTCAGTCTGTCTGCTCACATCCTCATCACGGCTCCTTCATCTGCACCTTCCTCACTCTGATTCTGTCACTTAACTACGAACACAGCACATTTAGGCCCAGGCATGTGGAGGTCACTGTGCAACTCTTTTGGCTAGATTTAGAAGTTTAAATATTTTAGCTTGAAAAGATAAGATAGTAGTGATGTTCTTGTTCTGTAAACACTTCTGAAGGAAATTGTACAAAAGCAGAAAAGTAGGAATGAGCGATATGTCTGTATCAGTATTGGTGTCCGATATTCACACTTTTTAGCAATATTAGAGAAAATGGTCGATAATTGGCTCTGATGTTTTTAGAGGAGGTTTTCTAGTCTCCGTGTGCACTTGTGTCAGTCCCAGTTTGTTCTCAAAGCATCAAAGTTGCAAATTTGAACTGACTCAAGAGTAAAAAACAATTAAAATGTAGCTGCATAATTACACAATAATTCCACAGAATATTTTAATTGCTAAATACAATACAGTTTGGTTAAAGGTGCATTGCGCAACTTTTTGGACAAAAATAAACTTGAATAAATGCACATTTTTGTCATTTAGATGCATTTGTTACACTAAATAATTAATAAAAATCAGTGTTTTTACTTTGAGCATGCTTGCAAGGCCACAAAATAGTCTATTGTTTAGATGTAAGTAGCCTGGAACACGTCCGTTTCCGCAGAAAAGCTGTTCTGTTAGTAGATTTTTTTCATATTATGGCATAAAATGTATTTATCTTCACTCAAAAAGTCGTAAAGTATAGTTTTAACTTTCCATTGCTACTGAGGCTGCTTTCAACGTGTAAGAGAGAAAACATACACGGCGCTGCACATAACAATGAAATGTTACGCCTGCCAAACGCTGCTTCTGATTGGTCAAATATCTTGTCAATCAGCCAATCACCATCACAGAACCCCCGCTTTGGTCATGTTTACTTCCTCAAACAAAGTTGGGTTTTTCTTTTTTTCATATTACGGTACTTTGCTTCGTGTTCATGAGCAAAGTAGTATGACAACAGAAAGAAAGCATCACAGAACGTCTAAAAGTCCAGACTTTCTAGAGGCAGTGTGAAATCAAACTATGGAAACTATGAAACTATAATATTAGAACACTTTTGAAGGATCTAAGTCTGGATCTTGGTGCAGACTTTCCAGTGTGAATCGACCCTCATGACCTTTAATCCCCAGAAAGTTACACAATGCACCTTTAACCTTTACTACAATGAAAAGTAAGTTTGTGAGCAGAACTAAGCAACTTCAGCGTTTGTGCTGATGATGCAATAAATATAGCTCGAAAACACTCTTTACTGCCAAAGATAAAAATCAAGAAGGCAGGGCTTCTCAGGAGAGGTGTTTTCAGGTCAATGCACAGAAATTACAAGGCCCGGAGGCAGCAGAGAGTCGACACATGCCCCGAAAAAGTACATATGGACCTATAACAGAGATACACATTTAGCAAGATCGAAAATTTAACTCAGTTCTGCTTTAAAATGCAAATATCGATATCTACAAAAGGACAAATACTGCTTAAAAAAATGCATCCCTATGTTGATTCTACAAGTTAGCATTTACATGACTTTACAAATCTTATTAAATCAATGTTGCTATCTCTCAAAGTTTCATCCAAATTAGTCTTTGTCTTTGTCCACTTGTGAACAGCTGCAGACAGAACTCCCTGTTATTGTGATGTGCTTTGTTGAGTTGAGTTGTTTTGTATTATAAATTACATCTAACTGGGACAGCTTGCAGATAATTGGACTGGATGGGTTTATTGTGAAAGAACATCTGCACTCTTCTGCATTAAAGAAGGCGCATTATACTTTTATCTGCTCTGTGTAAGACTGCCTCTTATAGTTATTTTGCAAAGCTGTAGATTTAGCTTTTGATTAAAGATTGTGACAAAAGTAGCGGCTTGGAAAATACGGTGGGTTGATAGCAAAAGGCTTGTGAGTATATATGTTTTCAATAACCTTTAGCTAGTTTTGAACAACTAAATCCTGTATATTTTTGTGGATGACACTGTAATTTCTGCCATGTACAAACATGTTTTTTAATATGTATGCCATTCTTCTTTTGGTGAGTTACTTCAGACTTTTTGGACACGTTTGAAGATGGTTCAAACATGCATGAGTCACTCTGTCTGCCCCAGTGATTCTCAAAGTTTTAATAACAAGTACCACTGAATATAATTTAAGTGTCACCACATCTAAACTCAAACTCTATTTTAGACATAAAATTACAGCACTAAATGGTTTAAAATTAGTCTAAATCAGATGTAACACAATGGTAGGCTGTTCTAAAGCATGCTTGGCACAAAAGATTCAAACTGCTGATGACTTCAACCACAGGAGGCAGCCTGAATACTGGTCTACACTGCTCTAGTCTAAATACCACTTTGAGTAACTAAGTGAGAAGTATTAGATGCTTAAAAGATCTTAAAAGTCAGTTGTCAAAGAAAACTTGGTGGAGCAGCTGATTTTCACTTTGCAAACACGATTTAGATGTAAGTCTGGCAACTTTCTCTCATAATTTTTTTGACACATGGTTATTATTGACATACGTTCATTTTTGGTTGCATATATGACTTATAAACTTTTTTTACAAACAGCAAAGTGGAGCTGGAGAGGACCACTCAAGCTCAGCCAATCAGAGCGCTGCATTTGGCTCCTGAGTTTTCTAATATACAATTAAAAAAGTTAGTTACCTCAACTTTAATTAACAATTTTTCAAAATGTAAAAATTTCTTTACAATCTTAAAGTGCCCATGACAGTTTGAACTACTCATTTCACCAAAACAAGGTTAAGATCAATACAATTAAAGATTTTACTAAATACTTTACACATTTCATCCCAGTCTCCATATTTTAGTATTTATAATGTATTTTTGAGAATTAAAATTACACTAGAACACACTTATTTTGTTAAATTATAGTTTACAAATCTTCGTCTCTTTAGTGACTGCTCTACTTCCTGTTGTTCTCCCTTAACTTTTCTACCCAAGTGTCCTCAATTCATGTTAAATTTATTCATTCATTTATGTTTAAAACAGGTAATAATCGACCAAATTAGGTTAAAATGAAAACATACCTGTAAAAAACTTGTCATACGCACTTTAAAGATTAAGTTGACACTAACATGGCAGTCAAAACAAAACCTACATCCTGGCTTTTTTTTAAGCTAAAATATTGTAAAAGCTAAACTTAATGTTCTAAATTAGATAATTTTCCTGCTGCGGTGTTGATGTCTGATCCAAGTGTGTGTGTGTGTGATGTGTGTGTGATGTGTGTGTGATGTGTCTCCCACAGGCCAGCTGGGAGAAACGTGTCCTCAAAAGCCTCAACAGCATGAGCACTGAGCTGGGAGTTCCTCTGGCTCGAATGGTAACAACACTGGCTGCTAACTTTAGCTTCACTGGCACTTTGTTTCTGCTGCAGAGCTCTCTCCACGCTTCCAGTAATGTGGGCTTATTTATGTCAGAATTTTCACCAACATTTTTCCAAAACACAGAAGACGATGATTTAGTTTGAAACACTTTGAAACAAGGAAATTAATCTATGTCTCTACAATAAATCAAAGTTAAATTTGTCAAAATGCTTGAAATTAGGTTAAAATCCTAGAATCAAATAACATTAACCCTAATGTTTGCAGTGTGTTTGCACAATGAACGAAGCATTTTCTGTCAGATTTCCCAGTCTATTTCACACTGCTGCAGCTAAACATCCATAAAACCCAAATTCTTAAAAGCTTGTAAGTGGCGTGTTTTTTTCTACTGTTGGTTTATAGAACAGTCGGAATGCTCAGTTGCTTTGTAAATGCTGTAAGTTTGGTTAATTCATTAGATGTTTCATACTTGTTCCAAAATATAAAAATACATCATAAGAAACTCTCTGTAAAAGAAGCAGAATTATGAAATATTATAAGTAACGACTCATGAATAGGTTCTAATTCGTACCGTTTGTGGTCTTAGAAAGTCTTAAATTTGACCTCTTGATCCCTGCAGACACTTCAGATGGTGAGCTACGTATGTTTATGTAACTAGTCTTTGACAAAGTTCATTTAAAAAAAAACCCAAAACGTTATCACCATTTATCCGGGATTAGCAAATTGCAAACAAATTATTCAAATTTAAAAGGTACATTTTTTACAGCTTTTTGTTTTGGACAAAATAATGACGAAATATTCCAAGCTACTGTATTATTACTTGAGACTGGTCTAACCGGTCTCGAGACCGCTTTTTAAAGGTCTTGGTCTCAAGGTTGCTTGGACTTGGTCTTGTCTTAGACTTGGGGTAGGGCATTGAGACTAGAGATAGACCGGCTGTCGGCCTCAACTTTGGCCCATATCTGATCAGGCAGTTGTTTGGGCTTTTAATCTGTGGTAAAGCCGCACTCACAGTGATTAGCTGAGTTAGTTTGGAGAGAAACAGTAAGACTTCTTTATGTTTTATTCTTGTTCTATGACTTCGGCTGCAGCACAAGCTTTAAAGTGCTAGTTTGTTTGTCAATATGAACAATATGAATGTTTTTCATGACGCTAAAAAATAATTGTTTTTTTGGACCAAAATACAGTTGACCATCATACATTGTGTGAAAGAGACACACGTACTGGGGTGAAGAATAGTTTAGGTTGAAGGTTTTTTTTGGTTGTACTATCTCACCCCAGCTACACTTGTAAAACTAAGAAAAACAGCCTCAGAAATCGGCCTTGAAAATCAGCTATTGATATCGGCATCGGCTGACAACATTTTGAAAAATCGTATCGGCATCGCCAAAGAAAAACCCATATGTGTTGCTCTCTAATTGAGACATTTCATTACCACTATGTTGTGCTAAACCTGCACCAGGAGTTCATAACCCCAGTGCAGTGACCTGTCCCAGGACACTGTGGCCTCAACAAGGACTTGATTTTTATTTTAAAATATAGGTTATATAATAGTATGATGCTTTGTGAACACAACCAATAGCCTGAAAACTTGCACTTATGAGTTCTAACTTGATTTATAAATGTTTTGCTTTCACAGTTTTTTGGATTTTCTTTTTCTAACGTGTCTTGGCTTGCGAGCATGTGTTTGTTGAATCCTTTGTCTTTCCGCTCACACAGAGGCCTGCAGTGGAGCAGAAGGAGCTGACCAACAAATGGAACGAGATGGGCACAGATGAACCAGGTCTGAACACGCAGCTCTGTGCAATGAAATGTTATTGTTGTCAGACAAATGTAGGACAATACGGGATTTTACAGACATCCATAAATCTTATCAAAATACTATAAACTAATGATGAAGCTGATGATAAAGGTTATGCCACGAAAAATTGAGTGCCATGTAAAAAGAAAAAAAATCAGGTAAACAGTGGTAGAGAAGTTCATTATCTCTCTGTGCTTAAGCAATATGTTTTTAGTCCGTCTGACGAGAGAATTATTGTTGTGCAACAGTAACAATGTCCTAAATCTCCAACTGCCGTTACCAAACAATCTAGCTAAAGTCTGCAATTTCATATGATTTCTGCCAAACAAACACTCCCTGGAAAGAGTAGGTCAAATAAGGCGAAGAAACACTTTTTATCAGGTGTTCTTTTCTTCTCACACTTTTGCCACTCAGTCAGAATGTAAAGGAGTGTTTTTCAAATACAAGACTGTATGTGAGAGTTTAGGCCCAGACATTATTGATATTTATACCACAGTCAGAATGCCAGTCCTAGCTGCCGTGCGTTATGAAAATATACAATATTCTTTTATTTGAGAAATGTTAAAACTGTGGGCAACACAATTAAGAAAATGTACATCTTTGTACATCATATTTTTTGTCCCAGGAGTTTGTTTTACACAAATTTGTATTATCGGGGAAAATGGAAACTAACAATAGTTCTGCTGTTGCCCTGGCAACATTTCAAAGTCACTAAATTGTTGGAGATTTAGGACATTTGCAAAACAACAAATTATATTTTTGTCAAAACAGACTCAAAACATCTTTATTACCGTGAGGCTAAACACGCGGTCAGAGACGTACTCCGCCCACAACTACACTCCAAACAGACTCGCAAAAGTAGGAGATGCCCAGTGGGTGTGAACTTGCCTGGGATCCAGAGCCCAGGCTTCAGCAAACTGCGAAGTGTCGGTCTGGTCGCTACGCCCTCCGCCTGCGTTTCAGATCAAATCCACATCGTACCGGGCAATCAGATTAATTTATTTGCCTGACGCGGATGAAACAAAGAAGCTGATTGGTCGTCTGTCATTTAGACCAAAATCTAACTTAACTCACCTCACATTAAAATTGTTTTTTTGCTTCGCTCATTGATTCCGCAGAAATCCGCAATGTTTTTCAGTTCCACGTGATTTTTTTCATCGTTAGCAGCCATGTTAGTTTTTACATGGCGGAAGATGCATGTCTTTGATTGGCTTATTAATCTGTCAATCACGGCTACAGAAATCTGATACACGTTGGGCAGACAATATATTTTAAATATATCGTCTGGATTTTCCAGGCAAGGTGTGAACAGAGAGCTTGGCGAGTGAAATTTGTGTGGGAGCGGTCCTGACATGTGGAGAGGTTTACAGCTGCTGAGGTTGTGCACCACAGATTTTTTTTTTTAATTAAAAACACTGTGGGTGCACTGTGGTTCAAGAGAAAAACAAAAAGAAAAAAATGATCTGATGAAGGCTGCTGCCGAAACGTAATCTGGTTAATAATTACATTTTGGACATCTGCCATTGGAGTGTGCAATGCAGTTTTTTCTACATTGAATTACTTTTCCCTGCATATGCACCTCTACAAGGACATTGGTATGCGTTACTTTTTCTTTAAGGAAATTAAAAACACTAACACGTGTTTTGAACCTGCAACCCCTTACTCCGTGCACCACTTGCTTATCCATCTGAGCTAGACAACCGATGATGTTTTCAACCCTTCACAGCGGACGTTCCAGTTTTTATTTCCCACCTGGGCGGCTCAACTGTGTATCAACTTTATAAGACATCAAACCACTGACAGTGTTTGCCCGTCGTGGCAGCACAGTTGCTGTTTTTTTGCACACATAACTGCAAAATGGGCGAGTTTGCGTAAAAAAAATATATATATACAGTTTGACAGTGAAAAAAGTTTATTCTGAATTACGTTTTACTTTAAGAAGAAAAAGACTCAAAGCTCAATTGTGTGTGATCTCAGTGTCTGTAATTAATGTGAACTAAAGACTTGTTGTTTATCTGCTCTTCTACCACTGTTTACCTGATTTTTTCACCTACCACCGATCTCCGCCCGAATAAAACCGACTAATTAAATACATTTTACAATCAATTCTGCAGTTTTAACAGGAAGTGAATAGGCCTGTTCCTATTCCTAAGTTGTTTTACCTCTTAGATTTTTGTGTTTTATACTGAACAAGATTTTAATTATTGATTTGAATGTGTCATAGTTTCCTCCCAAACACATGTAAACAAAGCATGGGGTACCTGATAAAAGCATTTATCTCATTTAGGTTTGCTACATCCTGTTAACTTGCGTGTTTATGGAAAATGGTGCTGTTTTTTGATTTAAACAAAAACTGTATATCAATAACATAACCTTACAGACCTCGAAAACTTTCTTTTAAGCTCATGTATTGAACAACACAGCGCTGAATACATCCACATTATTTTATTCTTTGTGTGGCCGGTACATTTCATTGTACAGCACCTGTTGCGTAAGAGATTTTATTGAGGAAGAGCAAAACATACATCTTTATCTTTCACGGGCAGGCGCTGTTTAAATCCAGCACAAAGAGCATGGTAACCCTCAGATCCAAACAGCACTATCACTCTCAGCAATAACACCGTCCGCCGACTGTAAACACTGACTTTTTCAATCTCGAGCCTGTCCAGACGTCTTGGACCGTGGAGCGCCCTTCCTTCCGTCCAAAACTCGACTCTGACCTCGTGCAGGAATGACGCGCCGAACCGATTTACTGCCGAGCTCTGGAAGTCCCACTTAGAGGCAGCGGAGTGTGGATATAAAGCCCCACTTAGCCTCCCCTTTCGATTGCAAGACAGCGCATTGTTCTTAATACACAAATGATAAAGTGTCCCGCATGCCTCAATTCATTTGTATAGTCTAGATATAAGACTCGTCCCATCTGTGCAGGACTTACCGATGTAAACAAGTGATATTTATGTGATTGTGATATGTCTTGTCGCAGATTTGAGCCGCTTCAGACCTGTGTATGCCCCCAAAGACTTTCTGGAGGTAACTGTTCCATTGTTCATTATCTTTTCGAAAAATGGATTTGCCTTCTAATCTTGACACTTGGTACAAACTTGCACTGATTGGTTTATACAGGTGCTTCACATTCATTTTTACAAAGCCAATAGACAACTTGGGAAGCAGGACTGTGTGGCTTTCTTCTTCCAAGAGGAGTTATTTGCACGATTTTTTTAAATTCTTAATGACAATCTAAGTTTTGTCGCAATTCATTTACACTGGTGGGTTTAACTAATAAGTGAACGAAGTGTGGAGTTTATAAATTTTGTAGGATTACACTCAACATATTGTTTCCCATTAATAGAGGAGATTCTGAACCTCTGAACTAGTAGTGTCCAAACCTTTTACTTGATGGGCCAAAATGTGCAGATTTTTTCCTCAGCGGACCAAAATGTGTTGCGCTGAAGCATGTCGAGGACCAGATCTAATTTGTTTTGCCATTAAAACGTTTATTTGAGAAGAGATGATGATAAAATTGTCTTGTATTAACGTGTCAGGAGATTACACCTGATTTACACCTTTGACAGTCTTTTCAACATAAAAGATAGAAATTTTATTGTGAGCTTATCTGACAATCTGTTTTTTTCATGAAATTGTCTCTTCTTGTCCCTTTTTTGATACATTTGTCTCTTCAAATACATACACATTTTTCCTACCTATTACTTTTCTTGTTCGTCAATCTGAGTGAGTGACAGCTGGATTTAGCCAATCGCAGTGAAGTAGGAGCTTTCTGAAAAGGTAGATGTTTTTATTCACCCCAATAGCCATATGCAAATAGAAAGTTCCTAAGACCCGTGATAAAATCAAAATCATGCTCTGGCTCTAAGTAAATTGTGATATTAATTACACCCCCTGGACGAATCTTTGAGCACCACTGATCCAAAACAACTTGTACAAAACAATGATATAACAACCATAATATTGCCCAAAGGTTACTGAGAGTTAAATATTGACCCTATTTTGTCCCGCCCACTTGGCTTGGAAATGCACTTCCTGTTTAGCTCTGTTAAGGTAGCTAACGTGTTTGTTTGTCTGTCTTGTGGGGCAATTTTTATTATATATAATGACAGATAAAATAAACCCATCGACTGAAATCTAAAGGCTAAATGCAGCTAAACAGGAAGTGCATGTCCTGGAAAAGTAGGCGGGACAAAATAGGGTCAATAGGTTACAAGTTATTCATACATTAAAATTTGTATGGCATATACTTGTTCAGATGAATTTGCGCCACTATATTCTCCTCAAACTTTTGTAAACACAGGGACAACAGATGAAAAATTACTGTCTGGCATTATCACATGTATATGCTGACTAATATGCCTTGTCTCTAAAGAAACATTGTAAACAAGATTGCACTGTGTAAATGTTCTGGTTGAGACTTCACCCCCTGCTTCACTCTATGGTGATGGTATTTTGGTTATTTCACTATGGGTGCTTTTATGAGTCAAAAATCTCTTGAAAAACATGCTTTATGACAGTCAGCTGGGACACCTCTTCCTAGAACTGACTTTTAACTTCGCCTGGTTGCGTCACATGATCATCAACATGGAGATATCTAAGTTTATAACCTTATTGTGTTTGGTATTACGCCAGGATTTATGACTTTTTCCACGAATTCTTGAAGAGCACTCGACTTTCAGCGTTTTACTATTAGACCCCTGTGGCTTTCTTTATCTCTGGCAAACAATATAATCTCCATAAAGAAAAGATGCCAAAAAGCGTACACAGTTCATCTCTACCTTAACATTTCCATTGAAACAAACAATGTGCAAGCATGATCACAAGTAATACAAAAGTTTTTGTCATTTTTATAGAGCAAAAACATTCAAATATATTATTTTTCAATTTTAAAAAGCCACGGCAGGAATAACGGTTACCTGGGGGTCCAGAATATATCCTTCTTCTTTCTTTATTAAAATACAAAGATGTAATTCTGGACTTTTCAGGCAACCAAACCATATGAGCACTAGGCCTTAAAATGGGCATGTACCTGGACCAAAGAAACACAGTGTGACATGCAAAAATAGCTGTCCTAAAAATAAAATATGCACAATCTAGGAATTATTTTACCTCTGAACAAATGTGTTGTACTTTTATTCAACTATTTTCACCACAATACTATTAAGTTGTACCAATAACAACAGCAAAATCCCTGAGCATAGAGCTGCATTTAAGCAATAAATGAGTGTTCACAATGCAGCGATTTGATCTAGATCATACACATTGTCACTGGAATGAAACAGTTTGTTTTTTATCACCATCATGCCCAACCAAAAAAACTCTGGAGTTTGTCTAAGTTTTGACAGGAAATACATCAGCATTTAGACAACATAACTTCTTGTTTGTTGTTTTGCTTATCTGTAATTTAAACTATATTTTGCCAGAAAACACACACAATCTGTACAATTATTTTCCAGGTAGTCATCAGTCTGAGAAATCCCAACCACGACAGCAGCGAGGATGTGAATGTGAAGAGCCACTGGGGTCTGATCCAGGTTCCCCTCAACGTCCGGGACATCCCAAAGCTGGTAGGAACTCTCATTTTGTCTGTAGTTTTTTTCTGACCTCTTTATTAAATTTCTCCCGCTATTCCAGAGACAGGCCTTTTCCGAGCTGAACTTGAACACTGGACAGTTGGGGATTGACGACAGCGCGCACATTCATCCAGGTACTCATTAAAAAAAAAAATAATAGAGGCCAAGTCCAAGTCAAGTTCAGAGTCAGAGCCAAGTCCATGTCATGTGTCTCAAGTCAAATCCCAAGTCAAAGAAAGACAAGTCCAAATCAAATACCTTGTCAGTGCTCCACAAGTCCAGGTCCGCTGATTTTAGTCCTGTATTAAAGTACAAATATAGAATAATAATAATAATGCATTGGATTTGTGCAGCGCTTTTCATGACACTCAAAGAAACCCTTGACCCTTAAATCCAAGTTGAGCCCCAAGTCTTAGTGAAATCTTCAAATAAGACTTGGGACTGGGATTTGGACTTGTCTCTTTTTGACTTTTAAGGTCTTGACTTGGACTTGTCTCTCTTTGACTTTTAAGGTCTTGACTTGGACTTGTCTGTCTTTTACTTGGGACTGGACTTGGACTTGTCTGTCTTTTACTTGGGACTGGACTTGGACTTGCCTCTCCAATGAAGTTTTGCCCAAGTCATGACTTGCAAGTCCACATCTCTGTTTTGTGCAATGACAATTTTATGTTTTCTTCATGCAACTGAATCACTTTAAGTATATACGCTTGTAAGATAACATAGAAGTTCTTCTAAGACAACACTTTTAAAGCCTTTAACCTTTCTTCTTTTTTATTCCTGTCATAAATCTTGCAGTGTTAATCGCGTACTGGGCGTATTGTGCACATAACTGTTGTTTTCCGCTTCTGTTTCTCACGTTGGTCTGGCTTTCTTCAAATTCTATCTCTGTTGAGTTTGAAAATTGACAGTATTATTATAGCTTCTTTAAATAGTATCTTATCCAGTTTGTTCGTGTTTGTAAATTGTGGAGATGGCGTTTGCTTGCAGAACTAACCAGATTATTTTATTCGTTTCTCTCTGGTTGCTGTGCAGACTTGTTCGAGAACGAATATGTTCAAACTGGGAAGAAAGGTAAGATTATATTATAGTTAAATCAATGTGTATGTCATCTGTTTGGTGAGGGGTCAAATGCCTGCTTGTGTCCTGGGAGGTTGTGGCTTTATCTACGATGTTCCTCTTTATGGCGTTAGAAAAGTTGATCACAATGACAACCTTTTTGGTTGGTAAACTGTGTTCTGTATATGGTGTTTAAATAAATCATGTTACCTATCTCCAGATATTCCATCAAAAATGTTTAACCTTTTTCAGGTTGACCAAATACTTGTACATTTGCTAAACATGATTCAGTTTTAAACAAGCTGCATTGGGATTTTGGAAATTAATAATTACTTTGAGCTATTTATGCCATTCTTTTGTCTTTTTTCAATTTCTGAAGATTGCTGTCAAACAGCTAAATTTATCCTCTGTCTGTCAAAAGCTGATTTCAACAAAGAGACATAATAATGAAGTTTTTGATGAAAAGAGTAGACGGCTCTTTGACGCAGCACTGTGCTATTACACTGGCGTAAACTGTTTGATTATGATTCCTAAAACCTAAACTGAGCCTCCTCCTGTTCCAGGCCGAGGGCTTCAAGCTCCCAAATAGGACATTTACAAGGAATGTGGGTTTATGTTACAACTGCCCAGCATCTGAATTCAATGACAGCCTGTTTTCACATTTGTGATTTAGGACAGAAGGGAATTGTTAATTTCCCAGCATTTCAAGTGTTACTTTTGGAAAGTTGTGTAATAATAGTTTGTTTTGAGAATTTGTTTTTACAAGTAAATTATTAGAATTAATAGTGTTAAAATAATTGTTTTGTTTGCATACATTATACAATTTAAAGTTTTTATAAACCTGAAAGCTGATGGTTAATTTTTGAGCAGAGCAGTTGGAAGACGAATAAACAAGAATTTAAGCGAAACAGACTTGACCACAGCCAAGTGTCATTAAATTATTTTTCTCTGGGCCAACACAGTTTACCATTATTATATTTTTCAACTTTACCAACAGTGCAAAGTCTCCTGGTTTTGTAGCGGAGCACAGACATACAGTACCTGTGCTCTTGTGAATGAATAATATATGTGTGTGCTTGTACACTGACATGTTTTCTGTGTGCAGTGGTGGAGGAGCAGGACAGTGCAGCCGCGCAGCAGTACAGCAGGCAGGGCTGTCCCACCGGGCTCAGAGCAGACCTGTGGGCCCTGGTCCTCAACTCCACCAACCAGCCACAGGTACAGGTACACCACCCAACTCCACCAAACAGCCACAGGTACAGGTACACCACCCAACTCCACTAAACAGCCACAGGTACAGGTACACCACCCAACTCCACCAACCAGACACAGGTACAGGTACACCACCCAACTCCACCAACCAGCCACAGGTACAGGTACACCACCCAACTCCACCAAACAGCCACAGGTACAAGTACACCACCCAACTCCACCAAACAGCCACAGGTACAGGTACAACACCCAACTCCACCAAACAGCCACAGGTACAGGTACACCACCCAACTCCACCAACCAGCCACAGGTACAGCAGGCAGGGCTGTCCCACCTGGCTCGGAGCAGACCTGTGGGCACTGGTCCTCAACTCCACCAACCAGCCACAGGTACAGGTACACCACCCAACTCCACCAAACAGCCACAGGTACAGGTACACCACCCAACTCCACCAACCAGACACAGGTACAGGTACACCACCCAACTCCACCAACCAGCCACAGGTACAGGTACACCACCCAACTCCACCAAACAGCCACAGGTACAGGTACACCACCCAACTCCACCAACCAGACACAGGTACAGGTACACCACCCAACTCCACCAACCAGCCACAGGTACAGGTACACCACCCAACTCCACCAAACAGCCACAGGTACAAGTACACCACCCAACTCCACCAAACAGCCACAGGTACAGGTACACCACCCAACTCCACCAAACAGCCACAGGTACAGGTACACCACCCAACTCCACCAACCAGCCACAGGTACAGCAGGCAGGGCTGTCCCACCTGGCTCGGAGCAGACCTGTGGGCACTGGTCCTCAACTCCACCAACCAGCCACAGGTACACCACCCAACTCCACCAAACAGCCACAGGTACAGGTACACCACCCAACTCCACCAACCAGACACAGGTACAGGTACACCACCCAACTCCACCAACCAGCCACAGGTACAGGTACACCACCCAACTCCACCAAACAGCCACAGGTACAAGTACACCACCCAACTCCACCAAACAGCCACAGGTACAGGTACACCACCCAACTCCACCAAACAGCCACAGGTACAGGTACACCACCCAACTCCACCAACCAGCCACAGGTACAGCAGGCAGGGCTGTCCCACCGGGCTCAGAGCAGACCTGTGGGCACTGGTCCTCAACTCCACCAACCAGCCACAGGTACAGGTACACCACCAAACTCTACCAACCAGACACAGGTACAGGTACACCACCCAACTCCACCAACCAGCCACAGGTACAGGTACACCACCCAACTCCACCAACCAGCCACTGGTACAGGTACACCACCCAACTCCACCAAACAGCCACAGGTACACCACCCAACTCCACCAACCAGCCACAGGTACAGGTACACCCTCCAACTCTACCAACCAGCCACTAGTACAGGTACACCACCCAACTCCACCAACCAGCCACAGGTACAGGTACACTCTCCAACTCCACCAGCCAGACACCGGCACAGGTACACCCTCCAACTCCACCAACCAGACACAGGTACAGGTACACTCTCCAACTCCACCAACCAGACACAGGTACAGGTACACCTTCCAACTCTACCAACCAGCCACAGATGCACGTACACCCTCCAACTCCACCAACCAGACACAGGTACAGGTACACCACCCAACTCCACCAACCAGCCACAGGTACAGGTACACCACCCAACTCCACCAAACAGCCACAGGTACAGGTACACCACCCAACTCCACCAAACAGCCACAGGTACAGGTACACCACCCAACTCCACCAACCAGCCACAGGTACAGCAGGCAGGGCTGTCCCACCGGGCTCAGAGCAGACCTGTGGGCACTGGTCCTCAACTCCACCAATCAGCCACAGGTACAGGTACACCACCAAACTCCACCAACCAGCCACAGGTACAGGTACACCACCCAACTCCACCAACCAGCCACAGGTACAGGTACACCACCCAACTCCACCAAACAGCCACATGTACACCACCCAACTCCACCAACCAGCCACAGGTACAGGTACACCCTCCAACTCTACCAACCAGCCACTAGTACAGGTACACCACCCAACTCCACCAACCAGCCACAGGTACAGGTACACTCTCCAACTCCACCAGCCAGACACCGGTACAGGTACACTCTCCAACTCCACCAACCAGACACAGATGCACGTACACCCTCCAACTCCACCAACCAGCCACAGGTACAGGTACACCCTCCAACTCCACCAACCAGACACAGGTACAGGTACTCCACCCAACTCCACCAACCAGTATGCAATATATTGAATTTTAGATAACATCGTGATTTTGGCTTTGAAGATATCAAAAAATTAAATATCGATATTTACAAAATGCTACAAAATGAGCTGTTCAACATTGCAAATCAAGAACGTTACGTTGAGAGCTTTCAAACAAGGGTAGAAATGTGATATTTTAGTTAATTGTTCCCTCATTTGGTTCTTTGTTGTCCAATTTTGCGTTAGTTTGACTTTTTATACTCTTCTGCATTTTTCTTTACAAGTGATTTAAAATGAAAAGCCTGCGGTGTTGTAAGTGCAGTTTGGGTCAGATGTTTGGTCATTCATCAAAACACACATCTTAAGTCGACTGTCTTTCTTGTTGGTTTGGCATAATATCGTCAGAATACCGTAATCGAGATATGACAAAAAATAATCAGAATATCTATTTTTATCAGTCACGCACAAGAAACTAAGAAAGAGGAACACGATGGCCAGATGATATATTTTTTATTTACGCCCAACCTCCTTTGCCCTAACGCTACCAACCAGCCACAGGTACATGCACACCCCCACCCTGCTCACACTCCACTCTGTCTCTGTCTATGCATGTGTCTCACCTTTCCCCTGGGGCTGCCTGTCACTTGTTATTTGTTGAGACTCATCGTTGGGATACAGTTGTGTGATTCCCTAAGTGAGGAGTTTCTGCAGCAGCCCTACAGCAGATACATATTGGTAAAATGCAAGGAGGAAACAGTTATTGATTTGTTGAATATTTATTGATTGCATATAAATTGCTGTTCTACACAAAGCCATATGTCAGAACAACATTATTCTGTAGCTACTGAAGCATCTAGTCTCATCAAAACCCCTGGTGTGGAAGAAGCTGTTAAGCATTCGAGTAGTTAATTATGCAGCTGTATCTTTTCTCTTACGGCAGCAGCAGTTCAAACTTGTCATAAAAAGAATTTGTCCAGTCCTTAAAGATATACTAAATCCCACAGCTGAGGCGGGGGACACTTAGGCTTTCTACACCTTTGCATTTCCTCAAGATCGATCAACAGTCCATATTGTTTCATTTGCATGTTTAAAATGGAAAGAAAATGGAAAAATGGCAACATTTTTATGTAAAATAATATTTTCCTAATTTGTGGTATGTTGACAAAAAGCTTGAGCAAGCATACCGTCTTTTCTATAGATTTTAAAATACATGTGTTGTCTTGTTGGTCGATTAAAAATTCTGCAAGCACTTGCAGGATATGCAAGTGCTTGCATATTCTGTTTTAGACAGTCAATATAGTCACTCTCTGAGATTTAATAGTTATATAATAGCTCTGTGATTCTCTTGAAAAGCTGTTTATCTTGTAGCCTGTCTTGAGTGCACAAATAACCAAGTGCACAATGGATCCAAACAAAACTACCTGCTGCTACTGGTGTGACAGATGTGTCTGTAAAGGACAATGGAGATCTCCGTCCCGGTTCAGACCAAGTCAGTCACACAAAAGTAGAAGCAAGCTGAAACAGGGTTACTGGAAATCACAGTTAAAAGCAAGCCTAAAATGGTCTTCACCTCCAAAGGACTTTTGGTCAACAAATATTTATTCACACTTTCAAAATCGGGGAAACTGAACTACTTTTAAATAGGGCTCTTAGTTAAGACGCAAATCTAGCTAAAGATTTCGAACCTATAGAGGGATTATTGGTTGACGTCACTTTCTGCTCTGCTGCACATGCTCCATTCAGAAAGAGATGCTGTCCATCTGATTAGCTGGGGAACCTTCTTTAATTAAAACAAATTAATGGGATGAGAGCTAGCTGTTTTGGATCAGGTCTGAACCAGTATGACAGATTTTATCGCCGTTTTTCACTCACCCGAATGTAATTTGTTTGGGTCGTAAGGTTGAATGTCATTCACAAATGTTGATTCTTTTGTTGTAACTTTTGTTTTTGCACAGTGATAAATTCTTGTAGCTGACAACAGCATTGGCTTGTGTTGTTGCCACGGCTTGTGTGCGCGTACATCTCTTGTGCTGATAGACAAATAATCTCTCTATAACAACTCCTGAGATCCTGGATTTTTTCTCTTTTCTATATCAACGGCTCAGTTTTCCTTTTTATACCTGTAATATACAGTATTGTAAAACCACCAAAACTCCTAATAATGCAATTGTAAGATTTAACTAATTAGATTTTTTGTGTCATCAAGTTTCACCCATCAATAACTGACTAAACAAAATGTCCACAGCCCTACTTTTTCTACTTTTGAGTGGCAGCTGTGTCTGTGTTTAAATATAACAAAGAAACCTAATCCAGCCCATTTTGTCAAGACCTCTTAAATCGCCTCCAGATTGCCCCACACAAATCTCTTAAAGTGTGATTTTAAGTTGTCGTCTGTCAGAAGAGCTGTGTGATCACTTCCAGGCCGCCTCTCACGTGTCGCGCTGGGCACTTTCTCCGCTCCATCCTCTCGCTCTCAGGTCTGCTCATCTGTAACCACCTGTCTGAGGCGGCCGGAGACACTCTGAGTTTAACCATACTGTCGGAAACACAGCATCCATCTGTTAGCACTGCTTTAGTTCTGCTGTCATTACCGTCAAGAACGCTGCTTGGGCTTCATTTAACCACTGCTCTAATGGGATTTGGGAATAAGTTAATCTAGAACTGTACATATCATATTCAGAAAGGTTTGGTTTGTTTTAAGATATAGAAACCCAACAAAAGAAAGAATAAAACTACTTGTTATAATCACAATAGTGGTTGAAAAAGACATGATACTATACAAAATGTCATGTTATAGCACTGTTCCCTTATCAAAAATATATATATTCAGAGCTTTTTAAGACAAAATATTTAACGACTGGAGTGGTCAATGACATTTCTAGTTAATATTTGATACAATGCTGGACTGCCTATATTAAAGCCAAGGGTATCTGATCACAAACGCCAGCTGTTCTGACCAATCACATTGCTTATCATAGCTTCAGACTCCACCCATCTCTCTCTCACTTGTAGCATTGTGCAGTTTGCCAGTTTTGTTTGAAATGTGGTCCATTATAATGCATACATATCGATATTATATCATAGCCATGCTCTTTCCAACCATCTTTGCAGGAAACAGCTTGATTACAGTAGCATTTTTGGGTTGAGCTGGATTTGTTTATCCTTTTGTAATTCTTTCTGCAGCCAACAAACAAACTTCAACCCAATTTATGTGGAAAACGCCTAACGAATATATAATCATGTGTGCTTTTACTGAAATTTATGCTCTAAAACATGAGATGCCAAAGCAGACGAACACAAGAAAATGTAAAAAAAAAAAAAAAATGTTTACATGTGAACAAAAGTCAGTTGGCACACATGTTCACATCCTGTTCATTTCATTTTTATGAGGTTTTCACTGTTTCAGTCTAAAATGAATAAGTTTTCTAAGACTAGACAGTGAGTAGTGAGTACTCTGACATGTTAAAAAACTTTACCATCCAGGACATTACTTCACCAAAGTCCACTTGTATATTTGTAAAAGGGTTTATTTGTCATATCTTTATTTTCCCCAAAGCAGCTATGTCCTGATTCGGTTAGCATACCTTTCCCAAAGCCCTAAATTAACATTAAAGGTGCTATCCCTGATTTTTAAAAATGTAAGCAAACACAAAAAATTAAATTTGAATTTCCGACATCAATCTACATGTTTTGCTGACTTACCTTATGCATTCTAAGCCTCCAAATTGTTCATCACGATGTGTTTTAAGCATTTTTTTTTACAACTGTTAGGAGCAAGGCTTGTCGGTATGCTAACAGCAATTAGCCACAATGCTAACAACAGCGGCAGGCAAACTTTGTGGCAACTGGTAAACAAACGGGACATTATTAGACGTAGACAGGACAGTGCAGGCTGATTTTCACCTAGATAGATGCATTAACACAATATCTGTGCTGCGGGGAAATTGATTTGAAGTTATTTTATTGTAAGAAATCGACTATAGCACCTTTAACCAAAGCCTAACCCTAACCTTACCTAGGAAGTAAATATTATGAAATATAAACATTTGCTAGCAGAGCCACCAATGCAAAGTAATGTTGTGTGGCGTAACTTGGGGAAAAAAGTGGGCGTCTCTGTATTTGTCAATGCTAAAGTTAAATGCTAAAAGTCAAATACTGTTTTTGTGTCCATTTAGTTTTATTATTCTCCTGATTGTATGCTTGTTTCAGGATGTGATGTACTACGAGCAGCTGAAGGCCGGAGTCATCCATCACGACCTGCTGGTGGACAACCTCATCTACAAGGTCCAGTGTCGTTAGCTCATCACTCCGCTGCTTTGTTAATGCTGATTCAGAGATAACATGTTCTCTGCTGCTCTTCTTACAGGATGTCAAACTCACAGCCAGCAACGACGACTACTACTTTGTCTTTGAAGATTTCCTCTATCAGGTACATGGAGCTGTCGCATTTGTCTGTGTCGAAGTGTCAAAACAACAACACTATTCTTAGTTTTTACATTATTAACAGGTCTTATCTTGCAACAATGGAGATGTATGTTTGCTTAAGAGGAAATATATAGAATGCACTTTTTTCTGAGTTTAGAATTAACAATAACAGTGTTCTCTCGCCATGAGTTTAGTCAAAGTTGTATTGGTTCATGCATGTTTGCAGCTGATGCTCAAGTGTGCAGTTTTCTCTCAATCCTTTCCCACTTTGATATCTGTATTTATGCAGATACATAAAAAAAAATCTGATTCAGAATAAAACATTTAGGGTTCTTTGTTGTCATGTAAGTAAGTCAGTAAGCAAGTAAACCTAAATAAAAAAACAGGGATAAAATACAATGAAACACTCAATTAAAAGCTTTCCTAAATAAAATTGTCTGCTTTTTAAAAGAGTCCTCAAAGCCTCATGCATTGACACTGGTAGAGCGTTCCAGAATGAAAGGGGGTTTCCAAGTTGTAATCTTAGTTTTACAAATCATGCGTAGGTTCTGGGTGGTTGCAAATATTGAATTTTAGATAATATCGTGATTTTTGTTTTTAAGATATGCAACAGTGGAATATATAGTGTAATGTACAAGTATTGAACTTCCAGGTCATGTTTTTTGCCTTAGTTTGTTAAATGTTTGACTTGCAGACAAAACAGCTTTTTGACTGGCGAATGATCCGTGGCCAATATTATTAATATGAATCAGTGTAAGATCAGTTCACAGATTGAAAACACAGACACATTGACCCCCCATAAAACTAAAGCGTTTGGGCCCCATTTAAACTTCAACTAATACATTTTACGTCACGTTTGAATACTTTCCTGTGGTTTTGAAATGATATCGTCTGAATATCGTAATCAAGATATGTAAAAAAATATATATTATAAAGATATTCATTTTGTCATTATCGTCCAAGCCCTAGCAGGTTATGACTAGGGAATTGAAGATTTCGTTCAAAAAAGTAGGAGGTCAACAGATTCACGATATTCTGGGAGGGTGGTTCATGAAGCACTTTAAAAGTAATAACTAAAAATTTAAAATCAATCCTGAACTGGATGCCAGTGGATGAGGAATGACAGAACAGGAGTACTGTTTTGAACAGAAGGTCAGTGGAAATGATTATATTGTATTTCTAAGCCATTTTAAATCAACTGTGCTTTTAACAAAGAACTAAATTATAGATCAGATCCATTACTAATGTATGCATGTCATAGTTGATTAAATATATGAAAAAACACAATGGGCCAGTTTATCAAGCGTTAGCTCATATGCAAAATAAGTTAGCGGGAGCATAAACTTGACATAGCTGACATTTTTCTCTCACACAGACACTAAAGATGCATAATTAGTTTGTATAATGCGTTATATGTGCATGTTCCATTAGTAAATTGAGTCAGAACGCTCACAAATAACATGCATTTTTTTCAGTTTGCAACCACAGTTTAATAAATCACCCCCAATATGTCTTCTTTAAAGTTCTGGTATATGTCACAGAATGAACTAAACTCATGTGTTTTTGAGCCTATTCACTTGCAAGAAGAAAAAAAAAAAGTATTTGCTTGCAATACACGTTTGGCAGAGCTGAAGTTACTCAAGGTCCTATAAAAGCATCACTTTTTGATTAGCCTGTCACATTGGTTAACGTCCTTGCACCGCTAATAACAGATGGGTCTGTATACACAAGGCAGCTGTGAAAATGTCAGCTTGTAAGACCTGAACTTCAGACGACATTGAGGTCACAGAACCACTGCTATCTGTGTCAATATTTAGAAATGACAGATCTACCAAGCAGTGAAAGAATCCACACCCAATCGTACGTATGGTCAACAGAATTGTATTGGATATAGCACTGATAGATTAGGAAATACTAGCATTTTGGTTAATAGCCTGTACTTGTAATTGATTAACTTTGAGATAATGTTTCTATAGAGGTTGTGCAGATGACATCACAGCAGTGTAAATGTCAGCAGGGAGTGGCAAAATGAATGAGAGCGGATGTTGACAAATTAGAATTTCTCCTGTTATGGCTCAGAACACCACTAAAATTGGAAAAAAGCAGCTACAGACTGATAATAAATATAAACAACAGCAACTACTGCTGAATGTTAATTTTGTATGTGACATGTAAAAAGAGAAAATCAAGTAAACAGTGGCAGAAAAGCAGAAAAACAACAACAGTTTTTGTGTTTATGTCACATTTCTCACTCTCACAGACTTCAGAATCACACAGTTTAACTCATTACCTTTCTCTGCTTAAATAGGATGTTTTTAGTCTGGAAATTATTTGTTACTCAACAGTACAAACGTTCTAGTGCCGTTTGCAAACAAGCTAGCTAAACTAGAACTGTCGCCGTGACAACAGAAAAGGCTCCCTAGAGGAAAAATTGAATAAACTAAGAAACACTTTTTTATCAGGTGTTCTAATCTCTTCATACTTTTGCCTCTCAGTCAGATTGTTGAGGAACTTATGAATAAAAGAATTTCTCTGCATAAGCTCTATTGAATACACAGCAGAGGTAATAATACTGCGGTGAGGTTTCTATTGTTAAAAAACATCTGATTGTAGTAAAAATTGGCCTTACTCTGCAGCTCTGTGTGGTTGCTTTAAGCTGAAGGTGAACAATGCAGCCTTTTCACAAACCGAAACCCAGAACCGCGAGGAACCTTAAAAGAATAACAAAGAGAGAATTTTTCTGAATGAAACCTGTCTTTTTCTAGTGTTGGGTGTTTGTGGGGAAACAAACACATAGTCTAATCTTGAACAATGGTCAAACAATTTAAACAGGGCCTTTCTTATTACCATTTAGAAGGTGAGAAATATGTTTGGACTGGAAAAGTTTTCTGTTTTCAAGTTTTTAATAAATAAAAAAATCCTCTTGACTATATTGAATCTAAGTACTTATTTTGTTTAACTTTCCCTAGTTTGGCAATAATGGTGGCATTTTAGTAACCACAGTGAAAATAATTAACAAGTTTGTCTGATTTATACAATTGTTTGACAAATTTTAAGACTTCAAAGAGGTTTATTTGTTTTCTTTCTCTTATTACTTAATCAGTGAGTTTGTTTTTGTTAGCTATCATAGACATTTAAAAAAATGTTTATACATAATGATTAGCATAATATTAGAATTAAAACAACCCTTGTTCTTTTAGTTAGAGGAAGAAAGTTTAGAACAGGTAAATCTATTCTTTGTAACGTTTATCTCAGAAATAGCCGTGGTTTTTGCCACAATGTGAAAATACAACAGTAGCTATAATAACAGCTTTAATATAGAAACATACAGAAGTAGGCTTGTGCCCATGCAAGCCCACTTAAAGTATAGACATATATATTTGTTATTTGGTGAAACAAAAATATCTCAAGTACAAAATTATTGATTTAAGTCTATATTTGGTAAAATGGTTACATAGTTAGCCTTTAAACTACTGTATAATAGACTTATATACAAAGAGAAGTCCCAGTAAGTTGTTTTAAAGAAGACCGATTGCACTTTTTCCATCTCCGTAGCAATGAACTATGACAAAGGTAGATCACTAATTTACATTTTGTTCATTGTGACAGGAAAAATTTATCCAAAACGGTTTAGAAATATAAACAAGCCCATTGTTCAAAACTGGTTAGTCCCACCTCTTCATTGTAAAATTAAAGCAGAACTGAGCAACTTTAGCTCTTGTGTAATTAAACTAGACAACTGAATCAAAACATTTTTCTTTATTTTCTAATTTTTGCGTAACTTTAGGATTAAAATAAAGTGGCAAAGACACATGTTAGCATCTTTTACACAGCTAAAGAAAAAAAAAAATCGAAGAGCCAGGGTTTCTCAAGACAGAAATTCAGGTTGGGAATGTGTTGTGAAGGGGGCAGGGGAGGAAGGTTGCAGTTGCCATAGTTTCTGACGGAGACATTGGACAGGGAACACACATGCTTCAAATGCCTCAAAATATTATGTAACCATCATTACGGACACTTACAAAAACATTTAACAATATAAAAATGCTATTTAGTTCTGCTTATTCATTTTCAATTTTAAGTAGCTGCACGACAATTTTGAACCTTGCTTGTTTCACCCAGAACCTGAATCTGAAAAAGTCTTTACAACAAACCCTATCGACTGTAAACATGCCCATTATGGATTCTTGCAGTGTACAATCTACTGTTCAAACGTACGTCAGTCATAAGACGAGAGACCACCCAGCGTTCCTCTTTCCTCTCTTATCTTCAGTGCTTTATCGAGAGCTGCTACTGTTCTCGTTTTGAACAGCTGGTAGACGAATGCGCTCTATATAATTTGTCGTAAGTGCCTTGTGGAAATGAAATTCTCAGAAAAGACCCGAAATGGCACAGTAATGGAAAATGGCGGCCACTCTAATACCCATCATGTGAGAAGGAAAGGGAAAACACTTGAGATACTTTGATATAACATGGTGTCCACATGTTCTCTGACCTCGTTTTTAGCGGATAATTGGATTCATTTATAGGAACATGTCATTCCTTTTGCCTGTTATATATATAAAAAAAAATGCAATTATATGTTTTTCTGATTGCTTGTCCCGCTTTCTCCAAGGTGTTGCTGTGTTTTTCTCGCGACACCGCCGTCTTGGAGCACTTCAAGTATAATAGCGCCACTCCGCCCAAATCCTATATTGAAGGTGAGGTTTATTATGTGTCTTGGGAGTTTGCATTTTCAAGGTTGTTTCAAATGCCAGAGCTCTCCGCTGACCTTCCAGCCCATGTATGAGAGGAGAAGCTGTACGTTGTGTATCTGTGTTTATTAGATTTTGTGTCCGTGTTGCAGGAAAAGTCGGAGTGGAAGAGTGTGCGGTGGTTTATCCTCCCAATGGTAAGTCAGATGGACATAAAAACAAATGAAACGCACCAAGGTGGATTGTTTAATTCATTGTGTACATGACATATACACATAGGGTTAGGCAATATGGCAAAAAACCTATATGTCAAATGCTGACCAGTGTTGCCAGATTTACAGAGAGAAACAGTCAAGCCTTTGAAAATAAATCCCAAAACAAGTAGCCTGAGTCCTTCAATAAAAGGTTAATGAAATATTGGAAAAATTGGAACAGAAAAAAATTAAATTTGTGTTTGATGATGATTTTGCCATACTTTAATAGTTTTTCATACATTAAACACGACTTATAGACATAAAAATATGCTAAAAAATTATGTTTCAGTCGTAAAAGTACATGTTTTTGTGAAAATTATCATTTTTTTATGATTTGAAAGTTCAAAAAACCTTCAAGACTTTAAATACATAAGTCCAAGTTGCTATAAAGAAGTAGACTTGGCAACCCTGAGATTAAGGGAATAGAAAGAGAAGGAAAAAATGGTCTGTATTTGAACAGACAGATGAATGAAACACAGAAATAGGAAATCACTTTATGACGATTTCATTAAAAAAGCAGATGTTCACATTGATGATCTTACCATCTTGATGCTGCCCAGCCGAACAGATTCATAATATATAACAGACTAAAAGTGCATTGTGTAGCTTTTCTGGTAGAGACTCCGCCCCTGCCGAGAGCAGAGAACATTATTATCTAGAATTCACAAAATAAATGTACTTATTTTTTCCCCATTTTGACAATTTTGGTGACCTTTTATAATAAAATAATGTAACTTTCTGGTTTGACGTGAGCAGCAGATATGACAGGTTGAGCAAATTCTGTAACTGTCACCTAGCACCCATGCTGTTATATAGAATAGAATTTAGTCTCCATTGTCAGGTAAAAAAACATGAAATACAGTTTAGCTGCTCCATGGTAAAGAAGTACAATTAAATACAGTAAATTATATGAGTGGAGTGATTTCTTTGACAGCTTGTGGATAAAATAAAGCTGTTTCTTCAACAGTTTAAAGTGTTTACCAGAAGGAAGGACAGCGAATAGTCCATAGGTACAAATAGTCTCCTTTGAGATTATGTTTTCCTCTCAATTGTCGCTGCATTTCTGATGGAATTCCTCTTTTTGATAACATAGACAGATTCTGTTTTAGCACTAATTTATTTTTACATTTCCGATGTTAATTTTTTTTTTTGCACCAACTGCAACTTGGCAGAGGTTAAATTTCTAAATAATCACATCTAAAACAGACAAAGCCTTAATTAGAAGGAATGTGAAAAACATGTCACAATACTAACAGTTGAATCTTTTGTGAACAGGTGTGATCCCTTTCCACGGCTTCTCAATGTATGGTATGTGCTTTTGACTTAATTTAATTTAGATATTTTTAGTTTCATCTATTGATAAAGTAGATATAAGTTGTTGATTGCTTCTTGGGACAAATCTCCTGAGCAAAAAGTGTTTCTCTTGTGTTGCGTAGACAAACTAGGAGCAAATTCAGAATTAAAATGCCTGTATTCTTATTTACAGGCAAATGTTATTCAGCATTTAAGCATTAGAATCAGCTAAACTCTATAGATGTTCATTCACTGACCCCTGGTGGACGGAAGTAGCATTTTAAGATCGCAGTGTGTTGCAAAAGTAACATGTTTAAACTCTGCTAGTCTTGTGTGCTTTAAATATACACATTATATATGAAGAATTGTGTAATATTAAAGTAAATTTTTGATATATGTTTTGTGTGGTTTTCTTTGCTGCACAGTGGCTCCTCTGTGTTACCTTTACAACGAACCATCCAAGCTCTACAGTGTGTTTCGAGAGATGTACATCCGATATTTCTTCAGACTTCACTCCATTTCCTCCTCACCCTCGGTAAAGACACGTATGAACATGACACAATCTTATTATAAGCTACATAACAACTATTTTTTGTCCAGTTCAATTATTAAAGTGCATATGACAGGTTGAAATGCTAATATGTAAAATTGTACTAATCACTTTACAAATTTCATCCCTGTTCAGCCATTTTTTAGGACTGAAAAATTACTTCCTGTTCATAGATGATGATCCCACATGAAAGTTACCTAGCAACCATGTAATAAAAACTTCCTTAAAGGGACTGTACCTGCTTTTTGCATCCTAAAAATGTAAACAAACAGAAATAATTAATTTTAACTTTTTTCCTTCAGGCTACATGATTTCCTTACGTAGCTAATGCATTCTGAGCTTCAGAACTGTTCATCATGATGAGTTTTAATGTTTTTTCACAGCTTTTAACAGCGAGGTGAGTCACTATGCTAACAACAGTTAGCCACAATGCTAAAAACAAAAACAGAAAAAGCTGCACACAAACGGGATTTTATTAGACATAGACAGGACTTTGGGGACTAATTTCCACCTGATTAGATACATTAACAAGAGATCAGTGCTAGGGGGAAATTGCTTTTAAGTTATCTTGTTGCAAAAAAAATCGAGTACAGTCCCTTTAATGTAACAGATATTTTTTTAAAATCTTGAGACATAAAAACTAGAACACACTAATTTTGTTTGCAAGTTCAAAAAAATGTTTCCTTTGAGAAAATCGATAAAGTCCTTGTGTCACAAAAGTGATGTCAACAGTTTAGAATTCTGCTCTACTTCCTGATATTTTCAACATATTTTTTTTTATTTTTTCTTCACAAGCTTGTTCTTGATTTTTGTAAAACTATTGTTCAGATTTACAACAGGCATTATTCACCAAATGAAGTTAAAGAACCTCTGACAGGTTAAAGTTAAGATCATTATATTGAAGAGTTTACTAAAGATTTTACCAATTTCATCCCAGTTTGACCATTTTTAGGTTTAGAAATCTACTTCCTGTTCATAAATGATGACATCACGTTTAGTTGTTACCTAGCAACTAAATAAAATTGGTTCAAAACACGTCTCATGTAACATGTTTTTTTACTTGAGACATTAAAATACCCCAGGACACAGTAATTTTTTTTTAAGTTTACAGAAATTTGTTTTTTGTAATAAATTGAAAATGTCCTCGTCTTCCTATTGTGATGTCATCAGTTTAGAACTCTGCTTCTGTTATTTTTAACACATTTTCTAAATTTTCCTTACAAGCTTGTTGATTTATGCAGCTTATATTTACAAATATTAATCTACCAAGTTAATTTAATACAGTATATTGTAACAGCCTGTCATACGCACAAGGTACACTGTGTAACATTTTAACAACAAAATAAACTCAAAAGCATGATTTTTTAGGTTAGATATCTTTGTGGCAATAAATAAATGATGCAAATGTGTGACTTTCCTCTGAGCCGTAATATAAACTGTTGTTTGGTCAAGGTGTGTATGTTTCCAAAGAAAAGCAGCTCCTTTAGCTATATTTTTTTATATAATTATATTACATATTTCTTTCCAGTAAGGATGTTTTAAGGAATGATTGTATCTCTCTGTTTCTATTGATTTGTGCAGCTGACTTTTCACCCAGTTTCACCAGTTAAACAATGCACCTTTAAGTTATTCTCATTAACAAGGCCAGTTTCTACGTCAGAGTTTGACTCAAAAAACAAATATTTACAGCAGTTTACACTAATACTATGCAAGCAAATATTAGTAAGCTTAGTTAATGCAGAAAAGGTATATCATTTTGTTGACCACATACTCTATTGTTTGTCTAACAAACACATTTGTTTTCTGCAGGGAATAGTGTCCTTGTGCCTGTGTAATGTTTCAACGACAAAATAAACTCAAACAAAAGCATGATTTTTTTAGTTTAGATATCTTTGTGGCAATAAATAAATGATGCAAATGTGTGACTTTCCTCTGAGCCGTAATATCAACTGTTGTTAGGTCAAGATATGTATGTTTCCATAGAAAAGCAGCTTCTTTAGCTATATTTTTTAAAACATATTTCTCTCCAGTAAGGATGTTTTAAGGAATGATTGTATCTCTCTGTTTCTATTGATTTGTATAATTGACTTTTCACCCAGTTTCTCCAGTTAAACAATGCACCTTTAAGTTATTCTCATTAACAAGGCCAGTTTCTACGTCAGAGTTTGACTCAAAAAACAAATATTTACAGCAGTTTACACTAATACTATGCAAGCAAATATTAGTAAGCTTAGTTAATGCAGAAAAGGTATATCATTTGTTGACCACATACTCTATTGTTTGTCTAACAAACACATTTGTTTTCTACAGGGGATTGTATCCTTGTGCCTGCAGTTTGAGAGACTGCTCCAGACCCACCTGCCTCAGCTCTTCTACCATCTCCGACAGATCGACGCACAGCCGTGAGATCATTCTTCTCTCTTTTACAGAACGGGACAGTTACATTTAGAGTCATTCAAACGTGCAGCTCTATTTACTATGTGATGCTGCCATCTAGTGATGACAAAGCAAAACCACTTTCATCAGAGTCTGCTTAGCTTAGAAAGTATTAGAAGTTGGTAAATTAAATTAGCTGAAAATAAAGCCTTTTAAAAGTTGGTGCAAACTTGGTGCAAACCCTAACCCTTATTCACCTTATTCTGCCTCGCCCACTTTTGATGGCAGCACACTTCCTGTTTAGCTCTATGGAGCTGCACAGTGGAAGCCCGCCCTGGTTCCGGAAGAGTTTTGCCCCATGTTATAGTGCCATAGGCTTTTCGAAAAATTCAAATATTAAGAGTTTAAAGACATACCGCGGGCTAACCAGCTATGTGCTAACTCAGATCCACAGCGCGGTTGTTTTCAGTCTAAAAAGCACATCTAGAACTTAAAATTCGGCAAAATGTCGTAAGAATTTCGTAGTTTACAAAGCTGAAAAAACGTTTTTTAAACAAAAATGTAGGTCTTATACTCGTGACTCACCACATAGCTGCTTAGCCCCAAGGACGTTTTCAAACTTTTGATATAATTTTTTATCGAATTCCCTATGGCAATTTAACATGGGGTTTGAGATTTAGGAACCAGGAAGTGGGCGGTCACTGTTGAGCTCCATTGAAGTACTAAATACTGTATGTTAGCTTGTCTGTCTTGTGGTTAGATCTCAAACAGATATAATGACAGTTAAAACAAACTAAGTGACTAAATTCCACAGGTTAACCACAACTAAACAGGAAGTGCACTGCCTAGAAAAGTGGGCGGGACAGAATAAGGTGAATAGGATGAATAAGGAAGACAAATTGGTTATTACTTAAAGTTTTGATGAAGTCTTATCATTATTTTTAAACAGTTAAGCAAAATTCTGAAACTTGTATGATATTTCACATGAGTCTCCCTGTATATGAAGGCTATTCAAATGGTGACCTGGGGGCAAATGCGGTCCACTAAGCAATATGTTTTGACCCGGGCTTGATAGAATTTGAAAGGCCATGGACCAGACTGGAAGTTGAGTTTGTTGTTCTTAGTACCCTTTGCTAAGCTCTGCTATTTAGTAGTTTGTATTATTTGATCCAGATTTTGTTATGCCATTTAATGTCCTTATAGTCCTTATTTTGTCACAGCTCACATTTTATGGTCTAGCCTGGTTTAAGCTGTAGTTTGTGTCTGATGTAATCCAAGCGTAAACTAGGTTTAATCTATGACAATGAAAAAAGTACTTTCTAGGAAACTGTAATAGTAATATTTGTGGATATTGAATATAAAACACTCTTGTTCGATTTTGTTGTCTGGCCCTCAGACTATAGCTCTCCAAAAATTCTGGCCAACTGGTAAATGTAATTAAATATCCCTGTTGTATATATCCCATCCAAACAGTATAACAACCTTCACCTAAAATGTGTACAGTATTTAAGATGCACTGATCCAATACTGTGATTTAATATCAAAGCTGATTCATTAAACTTTGCTGGAGCAAGTATCGGCCCCATGAATGGGTCAGCTGACATCGGGTAATAAGATGATTCACTCCCTGATAGTCACGTTAAGTTGTTACCGACACAACAAATAAATAAAAAAAACGCCACTTCAACAACATCCATTAAAGTTAGTTGTGACTCGACTTGAAATAGCTGTTCTCAAAATACACGTAAATTGCCAGAAAATGTCTCAAAAGAGCGAGAAAGTTGCAGTTCAATGAATTCTTAAGGAGCTTTAACCATGAATTTCTCGCTATGGCAAGCCACACCCCCAAATATGATGTGTTGCCGACTGTATCTGTACATCTAAACTCTAGTTATTCTTAGTTATTGTTTTATTTTTATGAGCTGCTAGACTTTTTCCTGAAACGTCTTTCCTTGATGTTTTTGGACCTAGGTTACGCATTGCCTTCAAGTGGATGGTGCGTGCCTTTTCCGGATACCTGTCCACGGACCAGCTCCTGCTCCTCTGGGACCGCATTCTCGGATACGATTCCCTGGAAATAGTCGCCGGTAAACATCACCTGACCGCCCATTACCTAACGCCTCACTTTTTTTTTTTCATGCTCAACACAACCTTATTTGTATCACCTGTCTCCTCCGCTCCAGTCTTAGCAGCTGCTGTGTTCGCCTTCCGAGCCGAGAACTTGATGGAAGTGACGTCGCTGGCATCGGCTGAGGTATCTCACATTTTACTTGTGCGCCTGAAACTGTCCCTCACATAATCTTGGAAGGACAGAAATAGCCCCTGATGACCAGCCAGGACCAGTCACTTCGTCTTCTGCTCGCACATGTCTGAGGAAAAATGGCAAACGAGACATTTCTGCAGCCAATCCACATTTAATAAGTTTACAGTCTCTTTCAAACCACACTGTTAGCTCAAAATCTTTAAACATCTTTGGGCTCAGCTTGAGTTAGTTTTAAAATATCTCCACAAAACCGACTTGGCTTCTGCCACTCATTACAGTAACACCTAATTTATGACTTGTGCATGCCTGAACTTTATACCCTGCTCGCATAGCATACCCAAGTGTCACCGATCATATGACCAAAACCAAGTGTAAACCATATGATGACTTGCAACAGGGACCCTCTTGCCTAATTCTGAGTGAGATCAGGTGTATGGGGTCGGGTCAACTACAATATGACGCACTGGGGGGGCCACATGGGGGGCTCGGGAAGATGCTAACCCGCACTATTTGCTTGCTCATGCGCCACCTGCCCCGAACCGAGGAGGAGATATCATAACATGGCGCTCCTTAGTTTTTATATTTAGCAGCACAGGTCCAGTGTTGAAACAGAAGCCGTCGTCTTTAACATGATAGCTGCCCTAAATTAGTTCTACCCCTGGGCCATAAGAGCGGCCTGGGGAGCAGTTGTGTGAGAGGCGCGTCTCATGCGTTGATTGTTACGTCTCAAGGAACCTGCGTCATTAGTGTTTCTAGCTCTACTTTAGTCCTTTTTAGTCTAACAAAATTGCCCCCACAAAAAAAAAAAAAAAGTTAGACACCGCTAATCTAAATATAGATGTATAGCTTTTCCAAATGTTTTTCACAATTATTTTTGCAGACTTGCGATTAAAAGTCTGGGTACTTGATTTTCTGATCACAAAATCAGCATTAGGTATTTAAATCTATCCAGCTGGGTTGTACTCTCACTAACCTTTTGACACATGGTTATGCATATCCACACTATAAATGTTTTGGCTTGAACCATGGCCTTAAAAATGTATAGGTGGAAAATAGTCTGCAATGTCCATACTACATCTAATAATGTACCGTTTATTCACCAAACTCCACTAAGTTTATCTTGCTGTTAGCATTGTGGCTAACTCCTGTTAGCATACTGGCACGTCTCACTTTAAGAGCTGTGAAAAAAGCTTAAAGCGAACCCTGGATATAATCACATGTTTATTCTAAAACACTTATAATATCATCACTTATATAAATACAGGACAAATACCTTGGAAGTATTTGTAGTTTTATTAAAATAATGTTATGAAGAAATGACATGGAGGCTGCCATTTTGCTGCGGTTAAGACATAAAATAGTGTTGTCAGGTTACAGGCAGTAGCAGGTAACTAAGCAACATTAATTCCTGGGTTAAACCTTGTCAGTTTGAGCCGGAGTTTGGCCAAATACAGGAAGAGAATGTGGAATCTAGTGAAACTGAAGATAATCAGGAGGAAGAGGCAAGAACTGGACACTGTCAGTGGTGTTTTTGTGGCAACTGTTCACAGATGAAATTGTGGGAGTAACCATGGAAACACTATTTTATGTCATCAACCAAAATGGTGGCTCCCAGTGGCTTAAAAACAACATAAACAATGACAATTTTATAAAAAATGTTGAGCAGTTATATATTTGTTTGTAATTTATTGTAATAAGCATGACCAGTACTAGTGTTTTAGCCATATTTGTCTTCATAACCAGGGTTCCCTTTAAAGGGGGCCTATTGTGTTTTTTCTAACTCTTTAGTAATAAACTAGAACATATGTAGATCAGCAATTTACATTTTCTTCACTGTGAAACCACAAATTGATCTAAAATGGCTTAAAAATAGAAACCGCTCAAGTAACTTTCTGTTTAAAACTGCAGAAGTACTAAGCCTCGCCACATCACTTTAAAACTTAACTTTAACAATCAACAGATTTTAAACGACTCTTTTTTATTGTTGGATAGTGACTATGGGACAGTTTTGAACTATACATGCTTTGCTTTGGGTATTCATTTTTGAATTATAACAAGTAAATACAGACAAGTGGGCAGGATGAAGAACAGAGAACACTCAAGCAAGAGCTGTAAAAGAATACAAGATTACTCAAACCTGCAAGAATCAATTCAAATACAACTTTGACTAAACTTACGAAGAGGGAATGTAGTTTTAACAAGGTTAAAATCACTAAATCACTGAATAATAATAATGATTTTACATACTAGTTTTAGATTCAGGCAGAACAAGGCAGTCTGATTTTTGACATACAATGGTACTTCTGCAGTAAACTCTTTGGTGAAAAAGATATTTTATTTACCATACACACACAAAGTTAACTACTGATCCTGCCTTTGTTCCCTGATTTAGAAATGCGCCTGTCACAGGCTCTTCTTGCACTCACTTTGCCCAAAGCCCCAAAACACTTGCTATTTTCTCAGTGTTACAGTAGTCTTCATAGTCACAGTCCACATTTATAACAATATATTTGATAAAAATTGGTGTAGTAGCACTCGAGATGGGTCTTGGTCTTAACACTGGTCTTGGTCTAGTCACGGACTCGAGCACATTTCTACCCAGTCTTGTATTGGACACCTTGAGCACATTTAAGTACCACCATGTTCTGCTAACCTTGCGTCAGGAGTTCATAGCGAGAGCACAGCGACCTGTCCAAGGCACAGTTTGCTATAAGCACTGATCATGTCGATACTGATAAATGTATAAAATTTCAAAGGTGTTCTTGATTTGGTCTCATTGAACCGTGGTCTTGGTCTTGTCTCTGTTTCGACCTATAAAAGTCTCTAATTCTCGTCATTACAAAACACAAAATTGGCCTTAAATGGCTTAAAAATAGAAACAGTTTTGTTCACTTCCTGTTCAAAACTGCCTATTTTAAATTATCTTGTTCTATTGCATGTGTCTATTCCTTTGCTATTTTTGAACTGTGCATTGCAACACTAAAATTTCCCCATTGTAGAACAAACAGGGGATATCTTAAGCTACGGTCACAATGACCCGTACGACCTCCTACGACCTCTCTGCGAACGATTTTTTCTAATTTCCTACGTCATTCTTGAGGCGTTGTTACGAAAAAACAGCGCTCGCAGCCTGTTCGTAAGTTCGTAGACAGGTCGATGGACTTGTTAAAGATTTTCTACGACCAGTCTACGAACGCAGAGACTAAAGCCTGTACAATGTGCCTGAGCGACAGAGTCAAAGTGGAGAGAGACGCGCTCTGGAGACTGCGCATCTCTTGAGGCGCAGTTTAGCCTGTATGAGGGCTCTGTATGACAGCCCACGGGCCTGGAGCACGCGACGGAAACGTAGCTAGCTTTAAACACAGAAAGGAACGGACAAGGAGCGCACGGAGGGGACAGGACAAGGAGCCCACGGAGGGGACCGGACAAGGCGCACGGAGACGGGACGGAGCGCGCAGGGGGCCCGGACCCAGAGCGCGGGGACCAGACCCGGAGCGTGAAGGGATGAGATCGCTTGAAACACGACCGGACCGGACCAGGAGCGCACGGAGAGGAACGGACCCGGAGCGTGCAGGAATATCGCTTGAAACACGGCCAGACCGGACCAGGAGCGCGCGGGGAAAACGCAAATCGCCTGGAGATGGACACAACCACGGGAGAACAGCTGTAACAGACTTAGACATTTGGACAACTTCTGCTCGCTGGCGGTGGAATATAACTTTTTTATATGAACACAATGATGTCAGTGGATTAGTCTTCAGCATCCGTCTTCGCTTTGGGAGTTTTGGCGTCTCCTCTGCAATACGCAGGTAAGAAACAAAGTGGTTTTGATGTTTTTACGGAGGCTGACTTTGTGTTTGATGTGTTTCGAGTGAGAGAGACAAACGATCAGAACAGATTTCAGACAAAGCCTACACAGAATATAGCTATTCATAAGCATATTTGTGTTTTGCTGGTGTGCAATTAGGTTATTGCTATTCTGGTACGGTTTACGAAAGGTTTAATAGCTAAAAACAACTTGATAAAGGCTTGAGTTGGACGCAGGGACATCGCGCAGCTCCCGTGCGATACAAAATAGATGTAGGATTACCGCAAAGACGCATTAAACAAGCTTTATGGCACACGCAAGGATGCCGTACGGCTTCATTACCCCAAGAATGTCGTGAGTTGTTGGTGAGAGCTGGGAGTCTGCCGTAAGAAGACTGTAGGAAAACAGTTTCCACTCCACGAGCCACGTACGAACTCCAGATTTCGTACGACCTGTAAGATTCGTACGACCATTTTATTCGTACGGGTCATTGTGACCGTAGCTTTAGAACTGTTAAGCCCGGTTTCTTTTTGCGGAAGTTAACTGTAACAAGCAACAAATGTAAAATTGATAGTTTTTATGGTTAGAAAGTGGCTTCTTGACACTTTTGAACAGTACACATTAAACTCAGAATTAAGTCTGTAATCGCAAGCAAATACAGACAAGTTGGCAGGGCTAGGTGGTAGGTGAAAACAGAATTTTTTTGAGCACTTGAGCCCCAGCTGTAGGACATGCAAGACTCAACATAATTACAACTTTGATTAAAATTATGATTCCCTTAAAATTTTACTTACTCTGGGCAATTACCATTCCATAACTACTATTATTCACAACATCTAAAAAGTCTACGTTTATTAAAAAATATAAATATACAAACATTAGATACTTCCTCTTCTGTTTTCACTTACTGTAATTTCTGCCCTATTGAGCTCACCTGAATATAAGCCGCACCCACTAGATTTAAGTAAGAAAAATGATAAAGTACATATATAGGCCGCACTTGTTAATAGTAAGTCTATGAGAATCTATAATTTTGCTGCGTTGCCTTATAAGCCGCATTGTTCAAAGCTCATGAAAAAAGTAGCGGCTTATAATCCAGAAATTACTGTAGTTCAACAGTCACAAACTGTGTGCCAAAGCAAGATGCCGTTTCTCTTTTGGGAGCAAATTTGGGAATGCTTTAGTCAGGCCGGACGGGGAAAGGCTAATCCCAAAAGTAATTTCAACGATGTGGCTTTCTTACATTTTGCAGGCTGTCCTCGCGGATCTCTCCACGCTGAAGGTTATGCCACTCATCCAGATCTTTCTATTTGCCACTGCAATCTGAGGACCACGGTTTATGATCTGTGGTACGTACTCTGCATACCACCTGGAGGGACGGACGAAGGGACACTCCAAAAATGCCAATCGCCACACCTTTAACACACTCAATACCTCTTTTGTTCATAATGAATCGATCATCAAATTGCACATCTCATTAGCTGCTAGGGCTGCAACTGATTATAGTTTTCTTAATAGAGTACAAGGTTTCCCATAAGTTTAAGCAGATACTATGCTGGTACAAGTGGCTATGATTGATTGTAGCTATGTAGTGCTATTTTTGGAGTATTTAAGTCACTTTTTGCCTCTACTGATCAGAAAACACACCTTATTTCTTAAAGATAACTATTTACTCATGTTTATTACAATGCCACAAGCCCAAATTATAAATACATCACCACCAGTTTATTGTCCCGCTTGTTGTAGAGCAGTGGTTCCCAAAAATGGGGGTTGGGACGCCTTAGAAGCAAAATCTGGGGGTCATTAGATGATTTCAAGATGTCATTTTACAGTTATGACTTGGTATTTAGTCTGTTTTTATTGCTTTAACATTAGGTTTGACTGGATTTTGGTCACATAAAGCAAAAAACTACAAAATTAAACTAATTTTAGCCCAGTTTAAATGCTTTTCCAACTTGCAATATCTCCCCGTCGAGATTGGACCCCCCCTTGTTTAAAGTTAGTATAAATTTTTTATTTTCAAATGAGTTTTGCTAACACTCACCCAAGCCCAATCCTAAACACTTAGCCTTCGAATTATGCTTAAACTTAGCCTAATTAATTGTAAACTATTTACCGCGGGAAGCTTGGTACGTCACGCACAGTCACAAAAACTAGTGAGGGGGTCACATCTCGACACCGGTCTAAAAAGTTTGGGAACCACTGTTGTAGACTATGAGGACCCATCATAGTCTACTCTATTCATGTGAAAAAATGTAGTATTCTTTCGCTTAATCGATTAGTTGTTTATGTTGCAAAAGGTCAGTTAATGTGAGATTTTTAAGACATTTGACCAATGCTGCAAAAAAGTAAATAATATATGTTTAGGAAAGTTACAATTTCTTGAATTCTTTATCTTCATTTGAGAAGACTCTGCTTGTCAAGTATCTATCTATCTATAATTTTCCTTAACAAGTAAAATTAGCTAATCTCAAGATAATGTATTTTTAATTAATCTAATTTTAACTTATTAAGAGACATTTTGACTTACAGTATGTCTAGTGTCATTTTGAAGTAATTACATTTGTCTGATTGCTAAAGAATCTTCTTTCAACACTGGTTTTGGAGTCTTGTGAAAAGACATCACAGTTTTCTAAATGTCAGCAATGAGTGTCCAAAATGAATTACAGTCAATGGAGACAAAAAAATACAATTTCTCCTGTAAAGACTCAAAACGCTACTAAAATAGAAAAAAGCAGCTACTGACTGATAATAAATATATATAACCAAAATTACCGCTAAACACTGAGTTTGTATGTGACATGTAAAAAAAAAAAAAATCTGGTAAACAGTGGCAGAAGAGCAGAAAAACAACAGCAGCCCTTTAGTTTCTCTCACCTTTCTCACTGACACAGACTTTAGGATCACGCACAGTTCGACTCCTTCTCTTTAAAACGTTTTCTCTCCGCTAGATGAGTAATTTTTTATTGTGCAGCTGTAAAAATGGCCCAAGTTTCCAGCTGCTGTTAGCAAACAAGCTAGCGAAAGCCTGCACTGTTGCCGTGACAACACAAAGCAAGCCAAAGTTAAGTAATACATTTTATTATAAATAAAATAATGTTTGTGCATAACCTCTATAATAAGTTTACAATTATTTGATTACTAGCATAGTCGATAATTACTGGAATAATCGATTACTTGCGCGATGAACTTGTTGCAGCCATATTTACTACACTGCATATATATAGAATAGCCAGTCTCATGTCATTAAATATTATACCGCCTGTAAGTATAGCCTCTGGAGTTGGCGGACTGTGAGCTCCATATGCCGCGTATGAAAGCCGATAGGCACAGCGGCGCTAGCATCAGCTGAGAGCCTCATTAGCACGTAGCAGGAGCAGTAATTGTAATGGCTCCACGTTAGAGAACAACAGTTGTGTTTAATTAACGCCGAGTACTGGTCCAAATGTGTCTCCTGCTTCATAACAAACGACGCTCTAAATTCTAAGCTTCCTTTCTTGCATGAAAAGCCAATGCGTTTAGAATGTATTACAGACATGTTTATAGTCAAGAAGAATGTTAAAGTGAATCTATTTAAGTAGGTAATTGACTCTGTGCATGGAAGTTGTTTATTTTTAAATTGCTGAGCTTTAGCGTTAGCATTGACAGACATACATCCTTCCTTTTATAAACACACTTTGGTCCTGTCATTACCCAATTTGAGTCAGTGCCCAATTTCAGTAGATGTATGGTCCGAAGAATTGAGTTATTATAATGGTTATAGAGAACGTCATTCTAACCCTAGCAACAAATGTCCAGTTCCGGCAGCCATCTTGTGTAGGGAGAGTCTACTAAAGATCTCATACAAATTAATAGAATCTGAACTTTTTAATGACTTTTTCACTTAAATAGTTTGATAATTGAACCTTTTGTATTTGTTCATTTATTGATGCTTCTGTTCAACTAAACTAATGTGAAAAAAGTTGAATAAACACACTCTCAATTTTATCCCTATATTTTTTTTTTTTATATTAATAGCTGTGTCTTCACAATATTGATGGACGTTTGTGCTCATATAACATAATGACACAGTTTAATTCTGCATCAAAACCAGTTCTTTGTATAATTTGGATCATAAATATATAATGATTTGTTAATTACTGCTTTTAATCTATTAATTATGTAATCTTATTTTCAGAATTTGAATTTTTAGAATGTTGCTGCCTCTCCCCTCATAAGATGGCCGCCGCAACTGCCACGGCAACAAGCCCCACCCTTTCTTTAATCATTATAATGATTAGAGAAAACTAATCATTATAATGACTAGTTTTAATGATTATAACTAGTCATTATAATGTGTTTCGGGCCATAATATGTTTATCATCTGTCTCTGATACAGCAAAACAACAGAATATGCTGTGTATCATTCATTTTTTAAATGTGCTCATTTTAGGTTAAATATGAGCTCAACGTTTGACCTCAATGTTTGATTGCTCTGAACTGTTTGATAAAGTTTATTAGCCATTAAATATTGTGTTTGCACATTAATATTAATGTTAAATTACTGCTAATGACTGTAGAAAGTACAAGATTTCATCTGACCTTATCAAAAAAATACTTTTAAAAAACTTTAACTCACACTAATGCTACAGCTGACAGCGAACGTTTATTTAAATCATGAAAATATAATCAACTAACTAATCAGCTAAACTAGAGATTATGATTGAGTGAAATTTGAAAAATGACTCATATTGGGGAATGACAGGTTCTTTGGTGAGGTTTTCTCCTGATTTGTAAAGTCTTTGACATGTTGTCAGAGCAAACCACCCACAACTCACTGTTCACGCTCTGATTGTATATTATTTTTTCATTTTAGACTGATTTAGCTGAAAGCCCATAGAAATAAACAGAACAGGAAGTGAACATGTTGATTAAATATTTGCTTTTTTAAAATATAAACAAGACATTCTGTGCACAGAGCCATTATTATATACTCTATGAATTCAAGATACAATTGAATCTTGTGACAATTTTAAAGGAGACTTATTGTGTTTTAAATTATGATCAATAATTCACATTTTGTTCATTGTAAACACACAAAAATGATTTTAAAACTGACTAGAAATGTACACAGGTTTACTTCCTGTTCAAAACTGCAGAACGAATAAGCCCCGCCTCTTCATTGTAAAATGTTTTGAAACTTTGAATCCTATTGTCTGAATTTTTGGTACAATTGCAAGTAAACAAAGTCAAGTGGGCGGACAATACAAAATTACTCAAACATGCAGGAATCAATCTAAATACACACACCCCGAAAAGTGGATTTTACACAATAGATCTCCTTTAAGCTTGACTGTAAAGATTAGGCGTACTGACATTGTATTGATGCATTGTTAATAGGCATTTGCAACAAAATTAAGTTTGTCTTTTTACCAGAATTACAAAGAAAACAAGTCATTTAATAACGACATTTGATTGAAATAATTGTCAAGTCTGTGTATTGTAGTTTTAAGTATTATCAATGAAGAAATACTATATTCACATTAATGCCTGTATAATGTTCTTGGGAATGTGAAAAGCTATCTTGTATCAACATTTTCATAATTTGTTTTTAAGATACATGCAATCAGCACCATTTCCTGAATCCACTGTTTACATTACCAGCCAATGATGCCAATTATACGTCCCATTCAGTTAATTTTACTGTTCTGCCAAAACACACAAATAAAACATGTCCAGTATGAATTTTTGTTGGACATTTTTACTCCTGTTAGACCTGCTTTCATCTGTGTCACTTACAGGATTCTCTTCGGTTTTGTGTGACCGGGTAAATATTTTGACAGGGCGTGTTGCTCGCTGGATGCTAACCCCCGCAGGCGTTTGTAGGGACAGCACTTTGGGTAAGTGACAGATATCTACACTCGGAGACATGCTTCTGCTGTGCACTCGTGGCCTTCCTCCTACACTTAACATCTGCTGTTTGCCTCGCTACTGCCTTCTCTCTCTGCACATATCGAATTCTGCTGCTCCTCTCCTTCTTCTTTCGTGGTGGCTCTCTATGGGTGCCACCTGTTTAGTAGCACTCCCACGACTGACTGTTTTATCAACCTCACCTCCACTGGCTTCTGGGGCTCTGGTCCTACAGTTACAGCTGAGCTAATACTGTTTCACTGCTGGTGTATAGTGAGTGACATTACAGGGCAGTGTGGCTGGACTCAGTTAACACCGTGAAGCCAGCCATTACTGACAGACGGCTGTATTTAAAGGTGTGGTAGCTGATTTCCACACTGCAAACATGATTTAGGCTTTAAATCTGACAACTTCCTCTCATAAATTCTTCGACACGTGGTTAATATCCACATGTATTCATTTTTGCTTGAAATTATGGCTTATCAACTTCTTTTTTCCAAACAATTAAGTGAAACTGGAGAGGACCACCCAACCACAGCCAATCAGAAAGCTGCATTCTGCTCCTGAACAGAACTGAAATTCTTTATATTCAATTCAGACAGCACACATTGGCCTAATTTTTTCACAAAGTGCTGCATTTATCATAGATTTTTTAGTGTAAACACAAAGTTTACAAATTTTCAACAAAAAAAAAGTTAGTTACCTCAGCTTTAAGATGACATTCGACCCAATATAGCCCTATTTAAAATGTTTTTGTTCTATATTCCAGTACTTAGTCAGATCAAAATACTGAATTCTGAATACTTACAATACTTTGTGCTACATTGGATTATATTTATAGTGAAAAAACATGACAGAACTTTAAAACAGAATCTGATTTTTGGTTCACACTAGGGCTGGGATATTAATTGAAAAATCGTGAGATCGAGATCGAATCAAAACGAAATGAATCGTCAATTATTCGGTGGTGGATTTTGAATCGAAAGATTGAAAACCAATCTTGTATCAGTAAAAATGTGTAGTTTGGAGCAAAAGTTAAACTTTAAGGCAAAATATTGATAAATAGTTTCAAAAACATCAAATAAATGGGACATATTAAAAGTTTTGTTTGTGGCATTTTTCATTTTTCATTTGTAAAGGTTGAACTAAATCGAATCGAAAATCAAGATCGATCAAAATGAGAAACAAAATCGTGATTATACTTTTTCCTAGATCGCCCAGCACTAGTTCACACTTCGTTTTGTTATTGTTTATAGGATAAAAAAAATAATGGTTTTAATTACTTCCCAACACTGCTTGCAAACTCCAGCATTCTCGATTATTTCAAATTGTCATTCTAAAAAGTCTTAGGTACAAAAAGTAGATAAATGTATTGTTTGCTAAACCAGTCCACTACTCTAATAATACATATTTTTAACTGTCTAATAGTTGATAATAATCTGTTATTTATTTATACTCCCCATGAGTCTTTCCAAAATTAAAGATTATTCTTCCTGGGGTCCAGTTTCCACTTTTACCACTGTTATTAGAACTCTTTTAATCCATTATTATTATTATTTTAGGGTATGTTTTTTTAAGGGAAATCATTACAATAAATACAAAAAAGATAACTGAAATATGAACTTATTACTTTACTCCACACTCAGCAATGAAAGGCTGCTGTTGTAGCCACAGTTGCCCTGGGGCAGACTGATGAAAGCTTTATTATGAGTTATTATGAGTTGCATAACTGTGGTGCCAGGGCAAACAAAACAGTTCATTAAACAACAGACACATGTACACAGGCGATTTCTGGATTAGTTTGTTTGCCTATTACCATGTCTTCTGGTTAAATGTGTTACGTAACTCTGACGATTGCACTCCACAGGAATAGCCTTAGGAAATGATGCTCCTAATCCGTTATTTTGTGTTGTTTCAGGTAAATGAGTTTGACTGTGCAGGAAATTTCCACTGTCTATTGTTTTCTGTAGCCAAAACTAAATATAGTATAGTGTACATTTATATAGTTTGATATCATTTAAAAGTCCTATTGCTTTTGTTATGTTTCATAAAATTTCACTTATATTTATACTTAAAGTGACACCGTGCAACAACTTTCTGAAGGTTCAAACTCTTCTGCGTGATGGCATGGGTCATAAGTCAGTTATTTTTGGTACATAGTCAATGGAAAGCATTAGGTTTTATGCCATAACTAGATCATTCAGACCATATCAGGATCCATTTGGGAAGATACATGCCTGGACACTGTAAGGTGATGTATTAAAATATTTTTTAAAGGTCCACCGTGTAACTTATTAAAAAATAAAACTAATTAAAAGCATGTTTTTCTAGTTAAGATGTCTTTGCACTACTATTATTAGGGATGGAAAATAGTTTGAAAACTTTGAAAGGCCAGAATTGATCTGTTTTGCTCATGCAGCCACTGACCTACACACACTTTGTGGTTGTAGAATAAACACAATAACACAATAATAGCGATCTCGGAAGAAACAAAGCGCAAACTTGTGCAAGACCTGATTGAATGTGCTTTATTATGTTGCGTTAACAACAGATGTGTGGATCTCTATGGACGCTAATGCTACTGTATACTTTTCAAATGTTCATAAAAAATACAAGTTTTAAGCACTAACAATAGTGGCTTTGTTTAAATGCAATTGATTATGGTTTATTTTGTGTCTAAAGGGAAAATATAAATAAATAAATAAATTACAATAGATAGACTAACAAAATTGAACAAAATCGAAAATTGTGGCTGCAAAATCTAAAACTGAATTGAACCGTGACTTAAGTTTATCGTCCATCTCTACTAAACAAATAATAAAAATGCATGACTTTATTCTGAACAGACTTGCATTACCAAAACGAAACTATTATATAGTCAAGAGAAGGGGCTCCTCTGGTTTGTTTTCACAGAAAGTTGCTCCTTTAGGCATATTTTTGACACTATAGCATTAAATATATTATCCTAATACTGATGTTCTAAAGAATGGTTTTGTCTCTGTTTCTTTTGAATTGTGCAATTGACTTTTTACCTCCAGAAAGTTACACAGTACACCTTTAAGAGCAACAACAAATTTTTACATGTTTTTATCTGTTTTTGGATGTTACACGGTACATCTTTAACTGGACCTCATTACTCTCGTCATTAATGACAAATATTTATTATTTTACATTTCATGTTTATCCTGCAAATGCAAGGTAGACTACTAGAACGTGATCCAGTCATGCAGAGATGCTATGACATTGTAACAAACCAGGTGTCACGTCGTGTTTCGCGGGGTTGGCTTTTTAAAACCACCAGTGAGCGATGCGCCAGTGCGCCAATCACATTGTGCCATGTTGGGACAGACTGACCAATCAGAGCGCTCGGTTTGAGGAGAAACTTGGACGTCCCCCGCCCACACCCAGAGTGAGGAAGCACGAAGCAGACAACAATGAATTTGGGAATATTTTCGATGCCATATTAATTCATATTTTCTGGAATTATCTTGAGTATGTTCTGAAACGCAACGCGGTGGAAGATTTGCTTGTGCGTAAAACAGTCGTAAGAGAACGTGACGATGCCGCCGTGACAGAAGGAAGCAAAAAACGTGTCTCTCCGGTCTCCCCTAAAAGCATGACACAACAACAAACCCCGCTGGGAAAGTCAGTGAACGCGCAGCTCGACACGGCGAGGATCTACGGTTCCCCTCCCGGTGCCAGGGCGCTTTGCACAGTGACTTCCGCCCCCGGTAGCTTTCCTCCTTCTTCTCTCACCGCCAGTCCGCATCAGCCGGGGCAAGATCGAGCAGCTGATACGACATGAGGATCCTGTATCACCCCGAGCTGCCCCTCTCTCCAAACTTCATTTAGAAAGTACACGCCGACTGACTCATGTAGGTCGCTGAAGGATTAGGAGAGAACTGAGGAAGACGCGTTTTTTCTCTTTTCGTGAAGCGCAAGGATTTGTTACTATCATGTGAGGAGGAGGCGGACCGAGGAGACACTTCTTCAATATGCTGAGGCTGTGGTGTATGTTTGTATACTGTACGTGGAAGTACAGAGACAGTTCCCAGCCAGCACACAGGCCTACGTAAGGATTTTAACAGCGCACTTGCTCAATTTCAAGGGATACCGTAGTGTCGTTTTTTTTTTTTTTTTGCGCGCTTTTCGTATTTGGACAGGGAATTCCTTCACACGGGGCTCCTCTGCGTTTGCTTTCTCACTAAACCATTTGCATTCATCACACGTAGCTTGTGTTTTTCCACATTTATCTTCACGCTTTCTTATTTCTAACACTGTAGATTTAAGCGAAATGGGGGGATTGTTCGTCACAGCGAGCAGCAGGCGTCCCCTTTCAAACAGACAGCAATGCGATTAGGGGCTATTAGTTTTTATACCGGAGTCTTCTTTCAACTAGTTTGCCTTGCCAATGACCCACGATGAACTATTTTTCGTAGGGATCTTTCACGCTCCTGTGCGGTTTCACGCCAAGATTTATTTCTAATGTCAGAATAGTAACTGCGTTTTAAAACTGCTGCATTGTTTGTTCGCTAGTATTTCATAATCTTTGCCCAACAAGACATTTTTTTTGACTTGTTGAGGAGACTGACCCAATCGTCTTGTGTTTGGGTGCCCAGAGGTTGTTTCTCTCATCCATCTTCCCACCCCCACGGATTGGATTTTTCTAGATTTTTGTTCTCTTTTTCATCATGAGTTACATCCACAAGGTAGTGAACATACTGCTATGTGGACTCGTCATCTATGCGGTACTGGGCTTGGATTGCACTTACTCGAATGATCTAGCCAGCCATCCGTCTGATGCTGCGAATGTGGCCGTCACAGGTAAGCCCCTCTCTCCCTCTCTCTCTCTTATCTCAGCATGTCCTACTGTATTTACGCATGTACAGCCTTTAGCCTGCTCTCCCCTCGGTCTCCCCCTCTCTCTCTCTGGTCCCTGTGGCTTTCACGGGGAAAGCCTAGGATTGCCCTGCGCTTTAATGGCAAGTGATGCGTTTTTGTCGGCAAACAGCTTCCCTCCAACATTGTGGAGAAATGCGTGACACGAGAGGAATGCAGAGGGAAGCGCATTTGTGTCACCAAGGAAGCTTTGAGGGTTGCTAAACAAATGTGTTTTACATGCCTCACGCACGTTTTATAACAACAGTGTATCTTAATCTACTAGATGTTATCCAACTGCAGAAGTATTTTACATAAAGATTGGGGACTCCCCACAGCAGTCTACTATTGATACACCAGTGACTGACAGCAGGATTCCCATCTGCATCCTTCAGCTCTCTCTATTGATTGACTTTGTACACCAGGGCTGCCTTTATCAATACTCTTAAATTAAATGTTGGCCACAACAGGTGCCAAACACAATGCTAGTAGGCCTATAATGTTTCCCAGTAATAGAAGAAACTAGAGAGCTTCTAGATACATTTTTACGAACGTGCTTTTGCTTGCTGTGGGATGATAAATGTAGCCTATGTGTAAATTTAACTTTATTTAATCTTTAAAACAAGCAAACAACAAGCAAAATTCAGTTTAATAAATCACTAAATTAATTAAATTAAATATTTCCTATGCCACCATAGGCCTTTTTTGCACTGTAGGAACCTTTTTCAGTTCTCTATACTTTTTTTTTTAGTTCCAGCCATTTTGTGCGTGTTGGGATAACTATGGACTGTGGCCACACTTAAGAGACTTGATTGACTCTTGCTCCGGGGCAGGTACTTTCCAGTCAGACCTGGAACCTTTTGGTAACACAAACAGATTTACAATGCTCACATTGTTGGAAACATGTTTTATACGTTCTCGTTTTGATACTTATCCTTAAAAAATGAGTTAACAGCAGTAACTAGTTATTTCATTTCTAGTAGCCTAGCTATTACTAGGAATTATAGTGAATGCCAGTAATTTGCTTTATAGTTAATTTCAGTGATGCTTTTAGATTAGTTAGGATAGTTCCTTTGACTAAACAGGGACTGGAGGAATATTGGGACTAGTTCTTGATACTTTCATGAGCGAAAACACATTAATAGAGGAAACTATGGAGCGCTCCCATAGTCTACAACAAACGAAGCAATACAGTTTTATGAACAAGCTTTTTGCTTGCTGTGGGATCATAAATGTAGCCTATGTGTATTGAACTTTATTTATTTTTTTAAAACAAACAAGCAATAAAACTAGTATTCAGTTTAATACTTCAATAAAGATTGCCAAAGTCTCACACAGTATATCCACGAGGATCACTGCTACAGGCTCTTACTGGTGACCCATCTAAACACATCATCTCTAATAGAAGAAACTATGGAAGCTCACAGTGTCTAAAACAGGCTAAACAATTCATTGTTATGAACATGTTTTTGGCTTGTTAGATCATAAATAGAATTAACTTTATTTAATCTTTAAGACAAGCTCTTTGTTGATCAGCAGTAGAGGCATTAAAACACATAATAATGCCAAAAACTAGTATTCATATCCACAATAGTCTCACATTAATCCACACGAGAACACTGCTACAGGCTGTTTTTATCATGGGTGATTGCCTTGATGACTTCAACCAAATTTGCATTTATGTGACATTGCAATTTCCTCTAAACCTTTTATAGTTTAAAACAAGTCTGAATGTGATGATGTCATTGGGCCAGATGGTGCACAAGAGCCAGTTTTTATATTATTGATAACTTTGTACTTAGTCATGGAATAGCACAATGGTTTCACTAATTGTCAGCCTGGTGATTTCCAGTGGCTTAACTAGACTAGAACTACCGACTTTTTAGTATATTGTAACAAAATCAGTTTAGGAGCCCTTCACTTGAGAAATCTATGGCTTTAACAGTCAGATTATAGATTTATTTTTCCATATTTATGCTTAAACTCTCTGCATCCTCGGTTCCTATCCATATTTAACAAAAACTGACACAAAGTTCAACATCTTATCTGCCAACACCAACAAGCAAGTGAAGTTATTTGCTTAGCCTAGAAAGTGGAACCAATATTGACTATGACAATAATATTTAAGGTTTCTGAGTCCAAAACATACCATATGCGAACTTAAATCTCCACATTAGTTCTCGCTTAGGTCAGACATCCTCAAATGGTATTGGTATTTTCTAAACTTTTTCCTCAAGTCCTACATTATTAAGTATCTATTCATTGTAACGGTTGGAAAAGTCATAGCAACTGAAGATGAATTTAAGAATAAGAGAGAGACAGCGAGCGAGAGAGAGAGTATTGATTCATGTGAAGAAGAAATGTTCCAATAATATTTGTGTGTAGGTTGTTATGACTGAGTAGCCTACTGTACACCACATATTTCCCTGTTGTGTTCCTGGTAAAGGTCAGCTGCCTCTTACTTAGACTGTGCTTCAAAAGAGTTTGTTTGCTCTGTTTAAAATACCATATAAAGTCTATTGTGTTGTTGATGGTCAAAATAGTATAAACCAGACGTGTGGATAAAATGGACTAAGACTTGAGACTTGACTTTGACTCGAAGGTCAGTGGCTTCAGACGACTTGATGCTTCTCCTCCCTGGTGTCATTTTGCATCAACAAACTTGAACAGGTCCCCCCTTGTGACTAAAACTATGTTCTATATAATCATTTGTACAAATCTACAAAAATGTGTCTTTCTTTAACTTGGGACTTGATTTGGACTTGTCTCTCTTTGACTTGGGACTTGACTTGGACTTGTCTTTCTTTGACTTGGGACTTGACTTGGACTTGTCTCTCTTTGACTTGGACTTGTCTCTCTTTGACTTGGACTTGTCTCTCTTTGACTTGGACTTGTCTCTCTTTGACTTGGACTTGTCTCTCTTTGACTTGGACTTGTCTCTATTTGTCTTGGGACTTGACTTGGACTTGTCTCTCTTTGACTCGGGACTTGAAGCCAAAGACTGGAGACAAAACAATGTCTTGGTTCCACCTAGCTCATAGATTTCTGAGAAATGTTTATTTAGTATGACTGTACTACTTATATATCCCTTTCATTGTATTGAGGCTGCACAATACTAACATGCATTTGAACGTTGTAGACACAGCACAGACAAATGTTGTTGTAAAGTCAAAAGAGTCAGTAATTAATCATTTAAGTCTCTATAATCTACACATATTTTCACTGGATTTTAGCTGCTTAATGAAGAAAAAAATAACACAGATAACAAAAATAATTGTTAACCTGTTGTGGCCTGCTCTATCTGCATTACTGTAACGTTAGATGTTTAAGAAGTATTTATTACACTGATGTTTATTTCTGCAAACTAACACAGAATACTGCTGCAAACATGTACTTTGTGTTTTCTTTGACATACTAGGTTGGACAATTTGCGAAAAATATCTAGTTGCGTTTTTTCTGACCGATTAGATTGGCGATTCGCATTTTAAACCCATTCAACCCACACAACTGAGTTATGTCTATGAACTGAAAGACTACTGTGTTTTAGACATGTTTGCACTGATCTAAACTACAGGATTGATTGTTTTATGCAGACGATCGCATGAGATTTTGTTGTTTGTGAAGGAAAACATGGCACTTCAAAATTTGCAGTCTTTGCGATTTTCTCATTGCGTCTAATATTTCGATATATTGTTCTGTCCTTTACTGTTTGAACTTGTTTTATTATATTCCTGTGTTATTTAAGTGTGTGTGCTTGCAGGGGTTTCATAGATGTCCAAAGAATGCAAGGTGTTTTTACGAGCCACTAAATCACAATCTTGTAACAATTGAAAGTGTGTATGGATTATTGTCTGAGCTGATCTCAAACGCTCTCACTGTCATTACAAGGACTTTTAAGTGGACGTTTAACTGCGGCTTGTTTTTATCTGGACTCTTTTAAAGTTCACAGCTGTCACATAGTACGTACCGAGGCTGCGCGTGGTTTAGGCTCAGCGTTAGGGAGACATGAAGCTCCTGCATGTCTTTTAGCATCACAATAGAGGTTAAGCAGGTGACAACACAGCATTGTAATGTTAGCACTGAGTGGCAAGAATGCATGAGAGTCAATAGAGAAAAAGGACTTCTGTAAGAGCTCAAAGTACAACAATAAAAGATGCAACGCTGTGAGAACAAATTCAACCTACAACAACTTTGCTGGTAACTGGGTTTGTAACTGACATGTAAGAGAAAATCAGGTAAACAGTAGTAGCAAAGCAGACAAAGAACAAGACTTTAGCTTCTCTCACATTTATCACAGACTTTGGATTCACACACAGTTGAACTTATTACCTTTTTTCTCTTGTGTCAAAGTCTGATCTTGTAGTAACACCAGGTGCTATGGGATGGCAAGAGTAAAAAATACTTAACCCACGCTGCCTTAGTCTCTGCGTAGTGCGTACACTGGGTTACTGCTGTAACCCAGTGTACGCATCCATGTATTCATTAAACAATGAGACAAAACAATAGTTTAGATTAAACTTTTTCATTTTTGGATACACTCTCATCTCAACTGTATTTTTTGGAAACTAAAATAAGAAAATTGACCTCAGAAATCGACTTTGAAAATCGTCCATTGATATCGGCATCGACTGACAACATTTATAAAAATCATCATTGGTATCGGCCCAAGAAAAAAGCCATATCAGTCGATCTTTTGAAGAAATAGAGACCATTTAAAAAAGATGTTTTTGAGTCTGCTTGATGAGCACATTACTGTACTGGCAGTGTTGCTGTTAAAATGTTCTAAATCACCAATGTTGTTGGCCACAACAGAAAAACCATTTTCAGTTTCCAAGTTATTTTTTGTGTAAAACAAAAACTCCAGGGAATGGATAAAGATTAAGCCATTAACAGCAGAAGTAAAGATTTTCTATTGTTTTGCATGTAGCCTACAACTTTCCTACTCAGTTGGAATGTTTTTAGGTAGGTTCAAAAGCAAATAATAATGTCTTTAAACAAAATTGACTCCAAAAGATATTGCTGGGTTTCACTCACGTGACCTCGGGGACGCGCGAACTCGAGATTGGGGGCAAGCAGTGCTTCGCTCCCATTCAAAACACAGCGCAGTGAACGACAAAGAGTACTTCAAAGCCTTAAATGGACTAACACAAACACGATATCAGGAAAAAATGACTGTACATATCGGATATGACCCCTGCAGTTTGAAAAAGACGGACTTTTCATACAATCTGAAGGATTTAAATCAGGTAATTACCTGCGATGAGGCAGATGTCCTTCTACTCTGAGCCAAATGAAGCCTTCAAATAACTCGAAGTTTACGATTATTTTGCTTCTGATCGGGTCAAACACTTAGGATCCAAGAAAGCTCTAAATGGCAGTCGTCTCGTTTTTGCTTGGGTGAGTAGCAGCTTAATACGAACGCAGAAAAACTTTCTCTCGATTAGACAGGTTAGCACATGGACCACACCGAGGGCATGTTGAATGTGAGTGAAACACATAGACAGACAGTACATATATACTGTATAAGGAGCCCTATTTTTGTTGATTAATCTGGACTATGCCTTCATAAAAGAGTAAAATGTTGTTGTGAGGAACTATTTTGTGGCGTAGTAATACCGCTGTGATAGGGTCACATACAGTTAAATGGCTGTTTTGAGGCAGATCTGTACGAATTCTAACTAAACATAAACTGTTGATCTGAAGCACTGTCCTTGTTGAGTCTCCTTACATTCACGACTTTCCCACTTCAGTAACACTCCACAACAGACAAGTAAAATACTGTTACACATACGTATTACACGCTCTATGGTGAGACGCAGTTCTAAACGCGGCTAATTATTAACTATTTAAAAAAATCTCACAACGCTTCTAAACTCAAAAATGTCTTTTAACGAGGCTCTTACCGCTCCTAAATGTGGTCGGTGGGTTTGTACCAGCTGACACTCTCAGAATTATTCTTAACTTTAATTTATTCCGGGCTAATGCTAACGTCTATGGGAAAATACATGGGACTCCGCAGCTCCGGTAACTTCCTGACCCCAATTGCATTTCGCGCTGTTTTCGTGACGTCATCTGAAACCCAGCAATAGTCTGTGTGAAAATTATTTAATTTTTTGCATTTTGTTTACAATTTTAAAGCCACACTTTGTAACTTAACTGGTGTAGGATCTACCCTCTCTGTGTCTTTAACTGTACCCTGCTGCCCCGACCCTTTGGAAACAGGGCTAATAGAGATGCGTGGTTCTCTATCTCCATGGGAACAAGCAGGTGATGCCCACAGGTTAAGTTACGGCTAGGCGAACAGAAAAAATGACACAGTCCACCTTTAATGACTGTGAATTGTAAAACTGAACAATCAAGATTCAGATTTGCTCTCACATTTATGAAGTCATGTGTGTCACTTCCAAGAGCTAAATGTAATAATTTTACGTATCAGCAGCTTCATTTAGAGGAGAATCTCTGTGGACGTGGTCTGAGACTTTTTTAATGAAGTTGATTGTTTAGCATTTCAACAAACAGTCTCTTCCTCTTTGGCTGTGAGAGACGCAGTTCTCACGTAAACAGCACACCAGATAAGAGTTTTCATACACATTTTGACATACAAGTTATAAATATGTTACTTATCCTGATTTAATGATGAAGTTATTCTGAATAGGTAATACATAAAGACAATACATTTATTTTCAATCATAAAGATTAATTTGCCTCCATACTTTCTACTTACACTGCAAAAACTATTTCTAGATGAGTCAAAAAGCCTTAAAATGTGATTATTCATCCTAATTTTTGTTAATTATCCCTGGGCAAGATATTTTTCCCAAGGTGTTTTGTTTTTGTTTCAAGCCAATATAAAAAACTATTCACTAATGTTGTTGTAATGAATATTCTGAATTAGTCATAGCAAAACTAGAATTGTACCTTTTGTACTTAAAAGCTGCTGATATGGGCTTATTGTCTTTAGAATAGCACTCGTTTTGCAGCTGGGCTTTCTGTTGTTGTACCTTTTAACTGCTTTGGAAATTGCCAATAGTAATCAAACAGAAAACTGCAAGAAATGACACTTTCTTATTTTCATAGAATAGGCAGTTGTAGAGAAAATACAATAAAATACCCCTTCTCCATCTTGTACACAGTTTTGACAAGGGCTCAACAAGGAAATTAATATTTGAAATCATCATCAGCTAATTTATTAATGGAATAATTGTTAATTGTTTTGTGAATGGGCTTCAAGTGCAAAACAGGTCTAAAAGCTCAAGTTGAACAGCAATGATCAATGTTAGCAATGAAAATAGTTCATTTTGTTCATCTTAACTAGTCGTTTATTTGATTAATCGGCCAATAGAGTGTTAGTCGACCAAAATTTGTATTAGTTGACCAATTCTTTTATTTAGATTAGAAGGATTTATATTGAACAGCAACAAAAAAGTGAATTAGCTGAAGATTTTGGAATCCTAGTTACAAATACACAGTTTCCTCTTCCATTTCTGTACAAATTTAAACTTTAAATTTAAAATTTACTAAATGGTTAGATCAAAAAGATACTTCTCAGCTTCAGAGCTTTTGTCACGCCAATTTTTAGTCGATGAATCGGTCAATGGGACATGTCTTTAGTCGACCAAAGAAATTCTACAGCGCTAATTATGTTTTTCTCATTAATAGACCATTTAACAAGATACATCTGTGCTAGGAAGACACTGAAATTAAGCTAATAGTCCAATATATCTTGTTTCACGGATAATTTGGCTTTCTTACATTTGCCAATAGAACAAGCAAGTTTTATTCTTATTTGAAGTGAACTGACTTTTTTATTTCCTGTTTTCAAACGAGAAATGCTTGTAATTTCCTTATTCTAAGTAAAACTATATTTTATGCTTGTTTCATTGGTAAATCATATCTCCAGACAGTCAAAACAAACTCTAAACAAGATAAAAATTTCAAGCACTTATGAACTTGTTGCCTTAATTAAGATGCTACTTTCAATTGATTCTTTCGTTCTAAACAACTAATCGATGAATCAAAAGAATCGTTCGTCGCAGCCTTAGTTTTGACCTTTAGCAACTTAATAAACTATAGTATTTAGAATGTGTTGCTTGAATGGTCACTAGAAAAATCAATTCTAATGCACATGAGACTAATGTTATTGGTCTGAGCCACAAAAACCTCTCAATCCAAGAGACGTCAACATTATGGTTTGTTTATTCTGTCCCAAAGGTTTCCACAGATCTATTACGAGTGCTTCAGAACGACAGAAACCTGATTGAAGAGCTGCTGGATGAGGCTAATTCTCAGTGGTAAATTTCCCTTTAGTCAATGTGAAAAGATGGAAATAATATAGTAATTCAGCGTTGTGAATTGTTTATGTAGCAAAAGACATTTTAATAATTTTAACCAATACTGGATAAAATATTGTTTAAGCAAGTAGGGCTGTGCCATTAATTGAAAAATCGAGAGATTGAGATCAAATCGAAACGAATCGTCAATTATTTGGTGGTGGGTTTTGAATCGAAAGATCAAAAACCAAACTTTTGTCAATAAAAATGTGTCGTTTGGAGCAAAAGTCAATCTTAGAGACAGAATAATGATATACAGCTTCAAAATGATCTAATATTGGGCGACACGGTGGCGCAGCGGTTAGCGCTCTGGCCTCATAGCAAGAAGGTTCTGGGTTCGATTCCCAGTCGACCCGGGGCCTTTCTATGTGGAGTTTGCATGTTCTCCCCGTGTCTGCGTAGGTTTTCTCCTACAACTAAAAACTAAAAACATGTCCATTAATGCCTCCCCTGACCCTTAACCCAGGACTCCTCTGCAAAAGAGATTCTGAATCTCAGTGGGACTTCCCTGGTTAAATAAAGGTCAATAATTAATTAATTAATTAATAAATGGAACATTAAAAGTTTTAGTTTTGTGTATGTTCATGAATGTCATTTTTCATTTGTTTTTGAAAAGGTTAGGCTGCTAAATTGAATCGAAAATCGAGATCGATCGATATGAGAAAAAAAATCGTGATTCTATTTTTTCCCAGATCGCCCAGCCCTATAAGCAAGTATTTTTTTCATTCTGCTAGGGCTGCAACAAGTTCATTAATTGCAACTAATAGATTATTGAAAAATAAAAAGGTCAGGCAATTTAGTAATTTAAACAAAACAAAGATGGTGGCACTTGTGGATGTTTGTGTTTCTGCTGCATTTCATTCTGTTTTAGCAGAAATACGGATTGTTTTCTTTTTGAAAGAATAGCAGAGAGGTGTGTGTGACTTGTTCTGTCCCACACGGATGATCTCGGCCGCTCACCCAATCAGCTCGATGTATTTCAATAAACGTCCCTCCTTTTCCCAAGCGCTTTACGCGAGTATCCAGATGGATACTGTGGAAGAACTAAAATCAGAGTTCAACGCATATCCATCTGTCGTGAGCCAGGTTAGACCAAATGTGTTCAAAATGTGTTTCTTATAAACACATTTTCTTCTTGCTCCAATGAGTATTTAGATTTGATTCTAGCTTTAGTGTAAATTCATATATGATTTTTGATTGGCCCATTTTCAACAATCCTATTCAATGAAGGCGTCAAAACATGCCATGAGCCGAGAAAAGGTTCATATTGAACAACAATGATGATAAAAATTGTGTAATTTCAACGTTTTCAATGGAAACACCAGTTTCTATTCTACACATACACATATTTTTACTTAATGTGTGTCATTTTGAAGCACTCAAAATCTCTCAGCACTTGATACTGTATAGTTCATTAATTATCTGATTACTAAATTTACTTTATCTTATAACTTGTTGCAGAACCTAAACATTTGAGATGCACTGATCATTTTTCTAGAGGGATTTTCGGTCGACGTCACTTTTAACCCTACTGCGCAGGCGTTATGCAGAAAGAGCTGTTTACATGGGGAAGCTTCTTTGAAAAAAACAACAACGGGACGAGAGCTAACTGGTTTGATCAGGCCTAAACCGGTATGCTTGAGACAGTGTTTTTCTCGCAGTTTTTTTCATTCACCTGAATGTAGAGCTGGGCGATATTGACAAAAACAAATATCTCGATTATTTTTTGGTCTACCTCGAAAACGATATTCAGGCGATATTTTAGTTTGTCCTACATAAATGTGTGAAAACCTGTCTTCAAATTTGTGACAACTCTATATAATGATAACCTTAAATATTCCAATGAGTTTCCATGATTTTAGCATGTTTTAACTTTCTTAAAATAAAAAAAAAATTGACAATAGAACAAAAATGTAGCCTTTGTTTCTTCTTATTTCATGTAAAACAAGATGTTTTGCTTGTTCATTTATCTTAGTGCAAACCAATAAAAATCCTTCTCATTCCAGGCACATATTCATCTGTTTTCTAAATTGAGTTGGTAATTTTTGGCCACTTTGTTTGATATCTAACAAATATTTGTCAAATTAATTACAAGTGTAGGAATCTCCCATTATATAATAATTTTACTATTTTGTGAAGCGCACTGAATTAATGTACAAATTCTATTAGAAAGTTGATAGCATCATTTATTCAACTTTTATTGTAAATTTGCTCTTTTGTAGCGTGTTTTCACTGCACGATATACTCGATATTCAATTTTTGCATATCTTAAAAACAACATTCACGATATTATCTAAAATTCGATATATTGCACAGCTCTACCTGAATGTAACTTCTAAGGGTCGTAGGGTCGAATTTCATTTCCCAGATGTTGATTTAGCAGCAGAACAGTTGTTTTTGCACAGTGATAAACTCATGTAGTTACCTTTTTTGACTTGTTTCCACTGTTTGTGTCTATGAGCGGCGGATCTTTCTACAGGCAGGGTCCGCTAATCAGATCATCATTTTGACCACTGCTTTGAAAGTTACCTGGAGCAAAAGCCTGAGCGGATGCAACAAGCTGTCTCTTTCCAGCCGCAGATTAACACTCCTGAACCACATCTCGGCTCAGTCCGCCCACTGGTCGCGCTGACGCCTAAACAGGACAGCTGCTGTGATCTGCATTAGCGCTGTGATCTCCCACAATATGAGCAGACCCCAAACACAACACACTGTATTTATAAACCTCCGCTGTAGTTTTCCATGTGCCCTTCCATTATGTCTGTCATGATTGTGGTCGACCTCGCTGTGGCAGGAGGTTACACTGTTTTCATTAATACCAGGCTGCCCACACTTAGCTGCTCTCTCCCGGGACATAATCGTGTTTTATGTAATGGTTTATTTCACTATGCCATTGTCACGGCCAAAGCACAAAGCATGGACCGGATTAAAGAGTCTAACAAGCCACAAGAGTATCAATGACCAGACTGAAAAGGCATTCGTGTTCGGGATGCGCTGTGATGGGAAATAGTGCTTGTAAGTATTAGTTCTATTAAGTGAGGGGACAATTGAATGACCTTAACACATAAACAGTCACAACTCTTGGTGCTCTAATGTGAATCTGATATTACCTTCTTTCAGAGTTATGTACAGATCTCGACAAATGTTTAAAAACACCACTATGGAGCTCAACAGTGACCGCCCACTTCCTGGTTCCTAAATCTCGAACCCCATGTTAAATTGCCATAGGGAATTCGATAAAAAATTATATTAAAAGTTTGAAAACGTCCTTGGGGCTAAGCAGCTATGTGGTGAGTCACGAGTATAAGACCTACATTTTTGTTTAAAAAACGTTTTTTCAGCTTTGTAAACTACGAAGTTATTACGACATTTTGCCGAATTTTAAGTTCTAGATGTGCTTTTTAGACTGAAAACAACCGCGCTGTGGATCTGAGTTAGCACATAGCTGGATAGCCCGCGGTATGTCTTTAAACTCTTAATATTTGAATTTTTCGAAAAGCCTATGGCACTATAACATAGGGCAAAACTCTTCCGGAACCAGGGCGGGCTTTCACTGTGCAGCTCCATTGTGATTGGTGTTTGAATACTTATTGTTGAGAGAGAAAATCTGGATTAAGATCAGAAACTGGATGAAAATTGTTGGTCATTGTTAACGGTCCCATATTACGCAAAATCGACCTTTGTGAACTCTGAGCTATTTCAAAATGTTGTCTTAGGGCTGGGCAATATCGTGGTAAAAATCGAATTGTGCGCTCACTGTTCTGACAATCTGCTTTTTCTTTATTTAATGTATCTGTTTGTTAATACAGACAATTATTTCCAACCTATTTCTCTTAGCCTCAGAGTTGCTAAACCTGTTTCTTTCTTTATAACAAATTTGGGCGTCTGTTTTTAATAGTTTTTTTAATTTTGAAGGTCATGTGTTGAGGTCTTTTGCTCCAGTTTCAAGAAGTCCCAGGTGAATTTTAGCAAATTTTCAGCTTTGATTTACAAAAATATATCTATATGAATGAAACATGGACCTTATCATATTTTCAAAAGCTGTTTTTAGTGTTAGAAATGTCGAATTGGTATTATCACACAATGTTCTAATTAATCTATTGAACTTAAGTAGATGCCTTTATTGGACAAAGATCTTTTTATTTGTTAAGATTTCTAAATAGGCCTTCCAAATATTGTATTAAACCGTGAAGTGAAGCAGTTCAAACAAGGTTAATACAATAGCTGTAGGTTCAAATTTGTAAGCTTTAGGAAATCCAAGGCCCAAGAAAGAAATGAATGAAGGTGTGTAAAGTTTAAAGAACAGTCAAGCACTGTATTTTCGTTAATGACATCATGAGGAGAAACTACGTGTTTTTAGTCTCAGTAAATAATGTAGTTAGAACATGCTGGGTTTTTGTGCTAAAATGAATGTGGATGAAGAAAAGCACAACATCAGGCACGTGTTTGATGATGAAATTGCATTATAAAGAGTGAAATACGAACATATTATAGGACCTTTAAGGACCGATGTCATAGATGGCTTGTTAAGAATGTTCTGTATCTAGTGAGCAGAGTGTGCCAATGAAACAATACTGAACATTGTCTTTGTGTGTTGATTCGACATAATAATATGATCACTATCTGCAAGTCCAGTCTCTGTGTCTCCCCTCTTTTTGTCTCTAAAGCCAAGTACGTGAGGCACATGTGCACAGCTCATGCGTGCGTCCCTGATAATTCATTCATAATGAGCAGCTCTGGCACCAGGCGGGCTCAGTCGTGCAGAATGCCTGTGTGTCAGATGTAGGTCACTGTGTTGGACTCTGGTGTCGTCCTGCTGTGAGAGGCTACTGTAGCAAAGCCAGCGCCCCCTCCCAGACTGAGCCTATTGTTGTCCTGCCTGCTGTGCCCGGCAGCTTAAAGGTGTTGATCCCTGAGCTGGCTCCACGCGAGGCTACTCATAATACACCACTGACATGTGCCGTGATGACAGTGGGTCTACTAATGTTCAGCATGTTTAAAACAAACTGTAAGTGAAATGATCCAAGTGCTCACAACACAAGAGATATCAGCTCCATCACAGTGTTTTCACAAGACAAGGTATTGGTAATGGTGTTAAAGACAGCAGGCAGAACTGAAAATGGACGTGACCTTATCTACTGTATTTTACTATAATTCACACTTTTTTTCATCATTTAACTGAGGGTGCGACTTACGCATCATATTTGCGTTTGGTCGCTGTAAATTACTCTTAGAATTTTCTAATCATTGTGAATGTAGAAAACTGTCATAAACATGTAATTAATAAAGGTTTCTCAAATTGTTATGTTCTGGCCAGTAGCTGTACCTTTATAAAACATCAATGCACCCTTTGTCATTTTATTCTAAACCCGTCGAGTCAGGTGTGACTTATTAATACAAAAATATATGATGGGTCCTGACTGGACTGGAGCGTTCCCTGCTTCTCAACATTAGGCCACAGCAAGGAACAAATGCCATTCGATCCTATTGATGTGCGCTGTTGTTCCATCAGTGACGCCGGTGCAGTCACTTGTGTAAGTGTGGAATAATATTTGTAAAACTGCAGCTTCATGAACCGCACTCACGCTGCGGAACAGGCTTCATTCAACAAAAATAACGGGACAGAGCGTGTTTCAGTTGGATTTCAAGACGATTAGTTCTCTTGACCACGATCGCTCGAGAGACAAACACTGATGTTTATTCAGATTCATTCACACAACCAAAACTTGCGGCTGCATTTCCTTGTTTTCGCCCAAAATATCAGCTGAGCGCTCGCAGATCAACAGCAGAACAGCACGAAGGAAAACTTTCCAGAAGAATGAATAAAGGACTGGCTCGATGCAAAAGCGGGATTGGAAAACTAGTCACATGTCTGTTCTTTGTGTCAGATTTTGTAAAATAGTCTGGTGTGACTACTTATTATTTTTTTTAGCATTTTTGAACACTTTTTAGCTTGTGCGACTTATCCTCCAGATCAACTTATAGTCCGGAAAATATCTGAATGAGAAGTTTATGATCATGTAGAACAAATGAAAAAAAGGTTTAACTGCAGGAGAGTTTAGTGAACAGATGATGTAAGGCTCGTTAGTCCTGTGAACATTAGCTCTTGTATCTATTTGCAAATAATTAATTGCAGTGGTACGACATATTAACTTTGAGCTGGACAAATGGCTGCTGTCTAAACGAGGGTCATGACATTGTGCTGTTATAAGAAGACGACTGCTCTGTGATAATACTTGTCACCTTAACACAGGAAGAGCCAATGCGATGCCCTTCACTGAGGCCTAAAATTATCACTCTGTCTTTGTTGCTTTGCCTCTCATTTCTACAATAATCACACGTGCTTAATCCAAAATGCTGCTCCACTCATGAATTTCAGTTTCATTTGGTTTGAGAGTCTGATCAAGGTAATATTCACTTTTTTCATTACTGCAGTCATAAGTAGAGCCTATTTTTGAATGGTGCATAGTCAGAGACAAATATTAAACTAAGCCATTAGACATTTTGAGCTGTAATTTGAAGCAAGAAGTAAAAATAGTAGCTTGTGATAATTAGGGCTGGGCTATATGACAAAAAAAATCACAATTTTCCTGGAGACAGATCACCATTTCGATTTTATCACAATTCTTGTCGACTATTGTCCTTTTGCCTTTGGAGGTAAATACAATCATCTGCTTTTTCTAAAAGCTCCTACTTTACTGTGATTGGTTAAATCCAGATGTCACTCACTCAGAGCAGAACAAAGACTGACCAGTGGTGCCAGATTTTCAGAAAAAACTCAACTAAGCCTTTGAAAAAAATCCCTAAACAAGCGACCTCAGCCCATAAAAAAAGTTATTCAAATAATCGATTAATTAGAATGTTCCGTGATAATACAATTTTGGCATTTCTAACACTAATAACAGCTTTTGAAAACATGCTAAAATCTATGTTTCATTCTTAACTGGATATATTTTTGTAAATCAAGCCTGAAAATTTGCTAAAATTCACCTGGAACTTGACTCGAAGCAAAAGACCTCAACACATGACCTTCAAAGCTCACAATAACGAATTTGTCGTCCGTTTTAAATAAAGAAACAAACTTGGAAACTCTGGTTGGAAAGAATAGTCTGTATTTAAACAAACAGATGCATTAAATAGAAAAATGGGAAATCACGATTTGACAATTTCACCAAAAAAGCAGATTGTCACAACAGTGAGCTCACGATTCGATTTTTATCTCAATCTTGCCCAGCCCTAAATATAATATTGTAATAGTAGCTTTAGGTTTATAGTTAGCTCCAGCTCAGTAAACACGCGTCTCACTGTTTAGTTTTGGGTTGCCATGATTCACAACATTGACTTGCCATAAACGACCCAATCATCCCATAAATCGATCCTAGCTTGAGCGCTGAACATTTGCTGTTTTGATAACCGCTCAACAATAAAAAGATTATCCCTACACACGACACAATGTTACATCACGTGAGAAAACAACAGTCCTGTGCTGCCGTGGTAAAGCCTGATAACATCTGAAGGTAGAGCTCCCTGCGTTCGTTTCAGGGACTTTCCCCCCTGGTCAGTTCACGTGACGGTCCGGCCCGGGCAGCAAAGGCTAAGACCGGCTTGGATTTCTCTGGTATGTCGTCTCCTCTCAGCTCTGTCGCCACTGATCATTTTGTTCCGCCCGGAGACCATAACAAACTAATTTACAAACAGCAAATAAACAAAGCAAATGTTAACGATAGATACAGTATTTACAGTTTCATTGATTATAGATTCTGTCATAGATTTTTTTCTTGGTGGACAGTCAAAAGTTCACGGAAGAAACTTGAGCTGTGCCCTTTCTGAAGCTTGAACTGTTTGTCCCGCTGCTTAGAAAACTAATCAGTGTTTTTGCTACAGACTGTTCTCAAATTAAAGCGGCCCCGGTATTTTATTACCCAAACTCTTGTCTTTAAAACCAGTTTATTTATGTACTGTAGCTGTCGTCATTTAAAAATGTATTAGTGACGTGTGCTGTGGTAAAAAATTGTTGCCAATCACTGAAATGTTGCAGAATTTGGTTTAGATCTAAAATATTAGTTCAGTCAATATCCTGGTCGACTATCTACTTTGTAATTTTAGTCACATGAAATAGTTAAATTGTTATTTACACAATAGATGACAGGTAACATGACTCTATATTATCAATTCTCTAACAAGCTAGCTGAGTTTGGAACGGAAAAAATTGAATTGGTGGTGCACCCCTATAAATGATTTGTACTTTTTAGTATTGGCTATGATGAACTGGATCTTCTTAGCTAGACCTTCTCCACAGAGTCTGCAGCTTAGAGCAAAGACATTAAGTTAGGAGACATGCAATCAGCAGCTGCCGATTCCGATACTTTGGGTTTAGACATCTGCCAATACCCGATATTAACTGATAACTAGTGAAAGGACAAAAAATAGCTTTTATTATCTTATCAAAACATAAGCAATTTGGCCATATAGTGACAACACAACAGCTTAATCTGAATAAAATGTCAAACATTATGGATCAGTGCATCCCGAATGCAAATCAATTCATCACAATGGCAATAGTTGTACTTTTATAGATAAACATACTAAAACAAGCAATTTTCACAAAACCATGAGCAAAATGAACTAATTTGGGTCATTTCAGGCTTTTTAAAATAATAATGACTAATAATATTTTCCAAACTGATACAGCCATAGACATTGAGTTAGTAAGTGTGCAGCCAGTGACTCTGTTAACACGAACCACAAGCCGCCATAAACTTGGACTAACTGGACTAATCAAATCAACTTTTATTTGGTGATATTTACTGTATGTTATTTGTCTGTTGTTCTCAGTGACATGTAAAAGCTTGATGGTTTTTAGATTCTTAAAAGATGCGTACGATACGATCATACTTGAACTTCGTTAGCCTTTAGCTTGAAAGGCAATTTGACACTCTTAATTTTAGCAGTGAACTACTAAAAGGTTGCCGGCTTCAACAATGACTTGTAATGAGCATCTAACCTCTGCTAAATGTGGTCAATAAGTTTATATCAACACTCTAGGAGCATTCAAAACTTGGGCTAAAGCTAACGATTAGAAAGAAGAAAAAACACAGAAAATCAATCAGTTCTTCAAATCATAGTGGACTGCATCTTTATGTTAGCATACCTTTTCCAAATTTCTAAATTTAACCAAATTAATTTACCTAACTCTAACCTTCCCCAAATTTTGGCAGTAAATGCAATAAAATGTAAACTTTTGCTAACTATAGCCACCAATGCAAAGCGATGGCAGTGTGGCATAAACTGCTGTGAACTACAGTATCTATCTTTAAGCAACTCTGCACCTTTGAATCTTCTCAAATTTTAATGAATCTAGCTGTTGGCGGATTTATTCAATGTATGGGTGTGATTTGGTGCTGCTTTGGAAAACATCATAATGGTAAAAGACTGCATGATTCGTTTTGAGTCGACTGGTGTTGTTCTTGTCTGAACTTGGTACAATAACCTGGTCCTGACATAATCCACAAACTCGTGCCACTACACTGCTATTTTCGGGCAAACTCAATCCGATTAGAGACTCTGGGAGGCAACATTCTCAGCAGAAATGGCATAACTATTTTGTTTCGATACCAGAGCGATGTAATATTGCAATTACCAAAATCTAAAACGTTTTGCACAGCCTCCAGTTACGACTTCCTCCTCTTTTATGATCATTTGTGGTAATATGTTTGTAGCTTTCTAATTGGAAGCACTTTGGATGACATTAAGCGGTTTATTTTTAGCGTTGGGTCTTTTATATAATTTAGTTACAATCTCTTTTACGTCAGCACTTTGTCAGATTGTAAAAATCTAATATTATTGCAAACCTGCCTAATGTTTGGCGTTTTATGAGAACCACATATTCCCTCTCCACATGATTCTGTCTGCGTGTTATTCTTAGCAGCCACCAGTTTTATTATTGAAAACAAAAGCATCCTGTCGAGCAGGAAGGTGGAAGACACACGCAGGAAGCTGGCAGAGACTCAGTGTGTAATCCTGCCTCATTCACAAAGTTTGTCAGCGAGACAGTTTCATGCACACAGGGAAGGAAGAGTCCAATGACATTACAAACAATCTGGAGTTACGATCATGTTTTTCTCCTGCACTAGAAGTCGTTGTGTAACATTAAGCTGGCAAATTCAGACACTCTGAACTACATTAAAGCTGCCACGTTTTGTTGATTAGCAATGTCTAGGGCTGTAGTTCACCAACAATTCCTTAGGTCGACTAAAGATGTGTTTAATCAACAGTTTAATCGACTAAACAACTACAACCCTAGCAATGCCTTGTTTTTATGAACTTTGAACTACAAGTGGTGATCTGCTACACATTAAAGTAGATAACCTTTTAACTAAGTCAGTTTGTTCGTCTAGTTGAGGTTTGTTTTAGCTTGAATGGTCTTACTGAGAAATAACTATTTCTTATGAAACAGTTGAAGGTTTCTAGTCCGGAAGTAATTAAGTTTCTTGCATGAATCGTCAATGTCTGCAAAAATGTCTGTTATGTTTTCCCTGACTTTTGCCTACTGTATTTCGCCAAACTCAGATGTCTTCTGGTAACTCTAGTACCGTGTGAAAGGTATGTCTGTGTTTTCAATTCATTTAATGACTCTGCAGCTTATTTTTAAATTATTATTTCTATTCGCCACCGTTCATTCTTCAATCAAATTGTTGTGTTTTTGCTCCAATTAAAATAGACTTAACAAAAACATATTTTTGGTCATGTAGATTTCTTTGTTGCTCTAAAGGAGTATAAAAATCTGTCTTGGATTAGTTTTCAATCTTTTGATTCAAAACCCACTACTAACTAATTGACAATTCAATTCGAACTCAACTCAATCTCTCGATTTTTCGATTAATTGCCCAGCCCTACTTTGAGCAGGCTTGGCCACAAAAGGATTGTTAGTTAGTCTGGAGAGTCTCCTCTTGTCTTTTTTTTGTAGAAAATCTAATTTCTTTAGGTGTAATTTTATCTCTATTCATAACATAGCAGTCCTTTTCAATTTAAAGGGGCAAATTTAGCCCTCCAAAGACCTGATCCGGCCCTCAAACCTTCTTGATGAAGATGCAAATATGCATACCTTTCTTCTTTGCAGGCCTAATTCTTGTGGTGTACCTTATATCTTATATTCTGCTTTAGACCAGACCAGGTATTGGCCTCATGTTGATTACTCATGGACTTGGCTTTTTATTTCTGGTTCAAGGCTGGTTTGGACAGTTTGCAGAGCATTAGTGACTAACACTATTGAAACAGATGGATATTTCATACAACCCAAAATTTTGGCAACTTTGGTCACGTGCTGTGAAAGAGTGCTGTGTAGTTCCACAGCACTATTTCTTCCCTTTGGTAGAAATAGTTTAATGCTCCCGTGGTATAGTTTGAACTTCCTCTCTCCACTGAATTGTGTAGTTGACTTTTCATCTTCAGTGCACCTGTTGTGACCTGAAAGTACAACCCTGTTGTCGGGACAACGGTAGGTTGAAAGGACAGATGTTAGTCAAAGTTTGGATGGACTGACTTTATCTCCGTAAATGGATTAAAAGAGTGACAACAACAACTTCATAAGAAATCTGATTGTGGATGTAATTTTGATCGACAATCAATACATCAACAATTTGCTGTAAATTAAACATAAAACAGAAGAAATTCAAGAATTCCATGAATGAAGTAAAAGGGTATTGTCTTATCAAGGTCTATCTCTCGCTATTTCTGGAAAAAGTCTGTAAAAACAATTGTCCCTAGTATAGGTTAATATAATCCCGTGCGAATAGGACTATAGGCGCATAATCCCAGCCATCATACAGTATATATGTTTAACTGATCTAATCCTTCAGACTGACATTGTAAATCTGATTGTATAACTCTCCCAGCATGTGACCTCTCTCTTCACTCTCTCCATAGACTTTTCCTCCGTTTATCTCCGAGGGGCACATCAAAGGCACACGGCTGTACCTATTTTCGTCCACTTCCAGCCACATCCATCATGTATCTCGTGTTTGGCCTGTTATTGAGACATTCCTGCGAACCTCGGGCATAAGAAGCGTCTCCTTTTCTGGAAGTTTTTAGGTTTCCGAGTTGGTGGGCCTCTGCGCGTTTTGCTCTACTTGTCTGCACTTTTCTGAATTTGTGGCCTAAGCAGAGGATTACATTTGCCCATTAAGGCGGAGGGGAGCTCTCGTAGCGGTGGAAACAGCTGTAGGTCAGATAGAATGGGAGCTCTTTTCAATGCTGAATCAAACAAAAGCAGATAAAAGGCGCTATCTCCTTGGTATTTGCACGTCTTTGTGGTTGACATTTGGGACTTTGCATGTGGTTTAATCCCAAACTAAACTTTGCATTTGGATAAGACCTTTTGGTAAATTGAAAATGTTCTTTTGTCTTGCAGCGATTCAACCTTTTCGTCTTAAAGGAGACATTCTGCGGCTTCTATCGTGTATTTAGTATTAAACTAGAACATTCGTACATCAGAAGTTCAAGTTTTTCTTGTAAAGCAGAACTTTGAACTTTAAACAACTTACATACTGTATATAAACAGATCCATTTACTTCCTGTTCAAATCTGCAGAACTGATAAGCATAGCAATTTTGAACCTTACCTGTTTTACTCAGTTTAATCTGTATTAAAACTAGTTCTTCCAGTCAAATCTAATTCCTCGCTTTCACAAATCCTTCAGCACATAACATCCACATACATTATTTTTCATCTGCAATTAAACCTTAAAAACATAGTTTTACGGATTACAAAATGAGACTGGAGGTGACCACTCAGGCACAGCCAATCAGAGCGCTGCATTTGACTCTTGAGGAAAAATAAAGCCTTTTATTTTGGTTTAGACAGTCAGCAGTAGTCTGATTTTGTCACAGTCTGCTGATTGTGCTGTATACTTTTTGGAAGAAAAGACAAAGTTTATTTACAGTACAGACCAAAACCTTCTTTCTCATTCAAAGACTTTTTCCTTTACTTTTCATGACTATGAACATTGCAGATTCACACTGAAGGCATCCCAAGCTATGAATTAACACATGTGGAAGTATAGAATATAGCCAAAAAGTGTGAAACAACTGAAAACATGTCATATTTCTAGGTTCGTCAAAGATGTCATTTTTTGCTTTGATTATTCGATTGGGTTCAGGTCTGGTGACTGTGGAGGCCAGGTCTTCTGGCACAGCACCACATCACTCTCCCTCCTGGTCATTTACGATGTTTATATCTTCAGTGTGAATCTACAATGTTCATAGTCATGAAATAAAGGAGACTCTTTGAATGAGAAAGTGTGCCCAGACTTTTGGTCTGTACTGTATTTACAACAACAACAAAAAGAAGTCAACTACCCCAACTTTGAGTTGATCATGTGTCAAAATATGTTTTGGTCGAGTAACTCTTAGGGTAGAAGGATTAAAATTGAACAGACACAAAAAGAAGTGATTTAGCAATACAGTCCCTGACAAAAGTCTTGTCGCTTATCCATTTTGTAGAAACAAAAGCTTATAACCTGACTTTAAATTAATCGATTGGTTTTAGAAATGTCTCATATGAAAGCTAAAGCCCTCCCAAATTATGCTCAATATACTAAAATAAATTTGCTTCACTGAAGAAAGATTGATCATTTAATGAACACAGAAAGGTCAGATTTTGGCAAGACAAAAGTCTTGTCGCCTTGTCCTATGATGCACCCAATCCTAGATTACAGCCTCACCTGTGATCAGTTACTGATCAGTCAATTAGTGGGTGTGTAGAAAAAGAACCTCAGCACACCAGACCTTCACATCAACTGCAACTTGACCGCTGACAACATGCCTAAGATCCACCAAGACCAAAGCGTTAATTATCAAGAGGCTGCAGACCAGATCCACTGCTGAGGACGGCTGACACCTTCAATGTGTCTCAGCGTCAAGTACAAAGAATAAGAAAAGATCTGAAAAGACTGAAGATGTTTCTGACAAGCCCAGGTCCGGCAGACCCCGCAAGACAACTGCTCGGGAGGACCATTTGTTGATTCGAAAATCCAAGGCCAGCCCCTTTTCCACTGCAGCAGAGCTCCACCATGCCTGGTCACCTGAAGTGCCTGTGTCAACCAGAACAGTTTGCAGAATTCTGTCTAGAAATGGCCTCCATGGTCGAATCAGTGCACAGAAACCAGCACTAAACAAAAAGCAATTAAAAAAACGTGTGGCATTTGCCAAGGCCCACAGCCTGCTAAAAGGATGGACACTGGAAAAGTGGGAGAAGGTGGATTTCTCAGATGAATCCTCGGTTGAATTACATCACAGCCGCCGCAAATATTGCAGGAGACCTACAGTACAAAATGGATAAGCGACAAGACTTTTGTCAGTGACTGTAGATTTTGGGCCAAAGTATTGGCGTAATCTGCCTTTAGAGATAAATACAGTGTTACTTTTTCATTTTTTGTACACATTGCTGTTTTTGCCTTGCATTTTTAGCACAGTTAAATGGTCTATTTAAACAATCTATTTATATAGCGCTTTTCTACCTTTCCAAGCACTCAAAAAGCTTTACAATCTAGTATCAAAATAAAGCTTCAGATATATTTGCCACACCAACTTTTTACTCAATTATTTTGTTGATGGGACATCGCTTTAGTCAACCAGGAATTGACCACAGCTCTATTATGAAAACATGATTTTTGAAAAGGTTGAAGTAACGTTGCTTGAGAAGGTTCTGGTGTAGATTCCTCGATTTCATTGGTGTTTGTTTTGAAGCCAATAAAGAACAGACAGCAAGTATTTTATAATTAAATCAATTAACTTGTCGCAGCCCTAGCGGGATTTCCCAAAATAACCTTGTAATTTGTAGTTTGCTTTGCTTATATTTATCACCAAACCTCAAAGCGTTCGACGACTTCTGCTTCACAAGGGCATCACAAACGTTCCTGTTTGAGTGTGTCGCTTGCTCAAGGCTTTGTCATTTAGCCGCTTAACCGAGAATATCTCCTTTCCGTGACGAAGATTCTGTTCTTTTGTCCTGATGTTAGCGTATTAGTAGCGTTACAAAAGGCTGAGCAGATGTTTACGTCCTTAACAGATGCTGATGACTCGATGACGTAATTCACTCTTTATATGTTCAGTTTGCTGGTCTTTTACACACTTGTTGACTTGTTCTGATTTGAGTTTAACACAACCATAATAGGAACTTGGTAATAATCAAACTAATAAGATGCAAAGGATTAGGCTTTATAACAATTATGATTGCATACGTAAGAATACATTTTTTGACATAGACTGACTTTTCAACAAAAAAGTGTGTTATGTAAAATAATTTTGACAAAAGCTCAAGTTTAGTGCTCAACAGTATCATATTAAATGTCATATATTGTTTTATACTTCGGTGGATTAAGGTGTGATTTGGAATAAGGCTGTAGTCGATGGCATCTTAGTCGACCAAAATTTGTATTAGTCGACACATATTTTTAGATAGATTATTATATTGAATAGGGTCATAAAGTTGAGGATTTGGGACAGAATATTTGGTCAGATCTGCTGTTGTATAGCATTCATTTTGTGTATACATTGTTGTTTTTGCATCAACTCCATTTAGTGTTTTGTTTGAGTCAGAAAAAAGGAATAAAACATCCTTTAAAGCTTAAGCAGTACCCCTTTTTTGTTGTTTAATCGGTCGAATACAGCCCTTTTTTGGAATATGGTGATATAATTGAGGCAGACACAAGCCCCATGGAAGAAAAATTACCAGTTTACCAGTTTAGCAGGTACTTGCATGATCCTCCGCCGATTAAACATGTGCAGTTGTTCCTTTCTTTGGACTCGTGTAACATGTGACCCACGTTGACCAATCAAAGCCGAGGTTCACTACAGCAAGTAGAGTGAGCCGAAACTTAACATTAAAAAGCTGTTTGCATGAAAAAGTTGCATAATGTAAGGATGTTTGTTTCCTGTGTAAGTGCCAAAGAGGACATGGATTATGAAAGATCAAGTCAGAAAGGTTTTATTTAGTGTTGCCTTGAGCAGAGTGAACAAAGAAGCTACAAACTCCACGTAAAGGACAGCATGAGAGCTCTGATTTGTGACCTGTTACACATTATACAAGTGTGTTTGTGTGTGAGAAGGAAGATCTTCTGAGCCACTGAGACTCACTGCATCTTCAAGTTTGACTCAAAGCAACAATGTACCGTTTGTGTGTGCAACTTACTGTTCACAATCGCCCTTGACATTAGCATTTGTACATCAAGACACAAGTAGGCCAGAATAGGACGCTCTGTTAAGTGTGGATACTTTAAGATTTGTCACAAAATCAGACTTTTTTAGATCTGTTGGTGCTTTGTGAGCCGAGCAGCACCAATTGAATGGCCACTACTACAACTTGTGTTCTATGTAGCTTTTCTGGGCACTCGTACTCAGGGATGTCAAGATTATTAGGTTAATCGATAATCGTGATTATTCAAGCCACAATATAATCGTAAGAACAAAAGAATAATAATCGTGACTAGCTCAGAAGCAAAATTTTGTATTACAAAAAATACAAAATATCAGTTCTGTTTTGGCATTGACCAGGTTTATTAAAAAAAAAAAGTGATATTTAACTAGAACAGATGTAATTTATGATCTAATATCCCAGATAAATAAATGTTGTGTTTATTTTTGATTAGCGTGAAGTATATTTGAGATTTTATGAGACTTGCTATGGATACAAAAATTCAAATATTGTAAAAAATCAATTTGCAACACCAGAATGTTTAATAATGAATATTGTTTTTGGCTAAAAATTAAACAAAATCAGACCATCTCTAATAATGGCCATTTTAAAAGCTAAACTTTTTCTTTACAATAAAGAATAGTTTTAATGTTTTACAATAGTAAAACAAAAGCATCTAAAGTTTTGTTTTTAAGTCACATTAAGTTTTTATATTCACAAGATCTGATATCAAAAAAGTGGTCACCAACTTCTGGAAAAGTGACGACATGTTAGACATGGAGAATGAAAGAAAATGAAAGATTGATCATGACGACAGTAATCGTGAACAATCGCAAAATCGTGATATGTAGTCTCACAATAATTGTAACACTTACATTTGATATCGTGACATCCCTACTCGTACTGTATGTTTCCATGGAGATATTATTGTTTAGTATAAAAAGTCAGTCAGTAAAATAATTTTTCATGCTTTTTACTGTGAATGGGGTTGACTCTTCATAGATCTCGCCTTTGACTGAACTTGTTAGGGTCTTCTGCTTTTTCCACAGAGATAAAACATATTGAAAACCATATTGTGACACATTCTTGGCAAATCAGTAACATCACCATGAAGGAGCGACCTAAGCACAGACTGTAGAGGATCTGCAGAGGCTGAAAAATTTTAAATGGCTATTGTCAATTGCAATGTCTATGCAAATTTTCTCTTTTATACTCGGATAAACATGTTAGATCTTAGCCTACTCAAAATCAGTCTCTAGAAAATATATGTAGTGTACTTTAAAATACACAGTCATTTCGTTTCACTTTTTACTTCAGTCTTCAATACCGAAAGGATTCAAAATGAGAAGTTCAGTTCTCATTCTCTGTAAAGTTCATAAAGTATTTTTATAGATGCGAATTAAAGTTAAACTAGCAAAACCAGTTTCCTGAATAAGTTGTTTTTGGCTGCATGTGCCATCTGCTCTTGTGATGTGTTTCTGTTTCTTCAGAATCACCTGTGTGTGTTTATGATCCATCGTATGAAGTACAGAGGGAGGACAGCTCATCACATACACTGGAAATCTGAGAGAGTAAAAGACAACAGCAAAAGAACAATGCAACTAGCAACCCATCCAAATATTTAATGTTTATGTTAATGTTCATATGACTCGGATTATATTAAAGCTGCTTGATTATGGAAATACTTGTTTACTAACAAATAAATCCTACAAGAAATAAGCTATTACCAGTAAAAAGGCAGTCTTTAATCAGTGCACCTTAAATGGTAGTTGCATTTTCTTCTGGAATTTTTGGAGAAAGTGTACTTTTCAGACTTTCAGATCTTGGCTGCACAAAACTGAAATGCTGATTCCCCATGTTTAGTCCTGACTCTGGTCCATGTTTAGTCCTGACTCTGGTCCATGTTTAGTCCTGGCTCTGATCCATGTTTAGTCCTGACTCTGGTCCGTGTTTAGTCCTGACTCTGGTCCACGTTTAGTCCTGACTCTGGTCCACGTTTAGTCCTGACTCTGGTCCACGTTTAGTCCTGACTCTGGTCCATGTTTAGTCCTAACTCTGGTCCACGTTTAGTCCTGACTCTGGTCCATGTTTAGTCCTGACTCTGGTCCATGTTTCCTCAGAGTGCAAGATGGTTCATAAGGCACTAACATGTCAGAGATGTACTTTGGTGCTAGTCCATGGAGAGACTTAAACACAAGCAGAGCTGTTTTAAAGTCTGTTCTCTGAGCCACTGGCATCCAGTACAAAGACCTAAAAACAGGACTAATGTGATACTTCGGTGAGCAGTTTGTTACGATAGTCTAATCAACTGGAGTCAAATGCATGGGCAAGTCTCTCCAAGTCAGGCTTTGACACTATACTTTTGATTTTGGCAATGTTTTGTAGATGGTAGAAAGCTGCTGATGTTATTGACTTGATGTGGCTGTTAAAGTTCAAGTCTGAGTCCATTATTACCCAAAGATTTCCAACTTGAATTGAAGGTTTTTGAGACAGAGAGTGACTCTTTCTCTTTGTTTCTGTGGGCCAAAGATGAAAACTTTGATCATGTCTTAGTTTAGCTGGAGAAGGTCATGTGTGCATCCACACACTGATCTGTTGGATGCAGTGACAGAGTGAATCCACTGGCCCATATTCACCTGCTGTCAGGGAGACATCTGAGTGTCGTCTGCATAGTTGTGATAGCACACATGTAAAGTATTGAAAATCAATCCCTGGTAGTTTGTAAAAGCACAACTATTTGAAGAAATCAGACCAGGGCCTCATTTATTAATAGATGGTACTAAATGAAAAGTAAACTAAAAAAAAATACATGTTCAAGAGTTTTTAAGAGTACAAAGGTCACGTATTGCCATTATTGATCAAAAACATTGCTCAAAACATTGTTAAAAATCCATTTGCACATGAAAAGATCAAGTTATTTTTACAATACATTATTTTAAAAGCTGCAGCAAGTTAGCAGCCCACAATCTTTTCTGTTGTAGAGAATTGAACAGATGTTTTGAACAATTACACTATTCAAATGTTTACTTTATCTATGGCCCGTGTGAGAGCGCAGGTGTAGGCGTGCCAAGTCCAAAACAAAACAGGCTGTCGACGCATTTGAATCATGCAAAGTGAAAAGGTGACGAGGTTCACGGCCAAATTACTCCCCAGGCGCCTCTTCAAATGGTACAAATTCCACAGCTTAAGCGTGACCAAAACATTACCTGAACAGCTTTTTTGCCTTCAAGTAATCTGCTTTTTTAAATCAGACAATGGTAGACTCTAACGCAAACACTTTATAGTCAAGACAATATAATTTGCAACCCAAAAATATTAGCATTGTGTGTTTGTTACCTTGGGAGCCTTTACGAGTGCTGATTAAATGAATGATTATTACAAAATTGTGTGGATGCCCTCTTTCTCCCCAATTCACACCACAACTGTCCTGTTTTTGGGACAGAGATAAAGTATAATTTTGTCCTGTATCAATATTTCAAGCTACGCAGGTGCATTGTCAGTTTAAAGGTTGCAAAGTTCTCTTTAAATAGCTCACTTTAATGAACGGCAAGTGACTCTCAGATCCCTGTACAGTTACTGAATGTTAGCATAATGTTAGTAAGTGTCCTGATGTTTATTCATATTTGGTGAAAAAAAAAAAAAAAACTCATGCACACAAGAGAACAGCTACAAGCATACACTTCCATTCATAAGTTTGACTACGAACAGTACTACACAACATTGATAATGATTTTTGTGTAATTTGTGTTAATTATCAACAAAGTGGAGAACTACAGACTCACAGCAAACTGCACCTGTGTGGTATTATTTTGTGCTGAATTCTACAGGTTATTGCATGAAGGACTTCAGGCTTATACTTCCATGACTCTGGGGCCATATTTGTTTTGTTAACCTTTGGCATTAGCGATCCTTTTCAGTAGCCCATATCACAAGTGTTTTTAGTACTACTTACTTGTTTTGTAAAGAAAGTTGTCAGGAAACTATACAGAGAGCACCAGTGAGCACCCACCCCATTAATTGACGTAGGATCTGAACAGATCTATATCTCATCATGTAAATAGTGTGTCATGATATTTAATTTTCCTTTTCTGGCGACTTTCTTTACCTATGACTTTTTCCATAGCTTGACACAAAGTTGAGTTGACATTGTGAATAATGTTTTTTTGTTTTTTTTGTTTTTTGTTCTTTTCTCTTGTAGTTTATTTGGGAATAATGGCTAGGTTTAGGTCTGAATTTACAAAATTGGTTCAATTTATGTCTGGGGCTTGCAGTTGATTAAGATTTGTAATGAGATTTTTGGGACATGCCAGAATGACATTAATGTGGCCCTACTACATTTGACATAAACAAATACCATTTTAAAAGGTCCACATGTGTTTTATTACAGTTAAAATGTAAATATTTACATTTCACACTGCACGTTAGCTTACCTTGTATGCATTGAGACTCATACTTCACCATGATTAGTTTAGAAGCACTTTTCACAACTTTCAGAATCAAGTGTAAGCTGAGCTTTGCCGGTAGGCTGAGTTTTTTTCAACAAGATAAGATACGTATCTTATTATTAGATATAGACTGCAAACTTCTTTCACCTGAATAAAGAAACTCCTGGTCGACTAACGACATGTCAAATCAACCAAATAATCAACTGAAAAGGGGCTTTGGCTAAAGCTAGAAACCTATAGCTACCTTTTTGATCATTTACAGAATGTGACTGTTTAGTGACATTATTTGTAACGAGTCAGCCGTGTGTTGAAGACATGTTGACAATCACACAGGAGTTGCACAGATCAGGTGATTATCGTCGGATTTACCCACATCGGTCACACCTGCATGTGGCAATAGGGGATTCCCGTGTGTCTGTCTCTATGGACTTAACTGTCTGCTATTGGCCTGTTGTCCCAAAGGTCTGGGTCACCGTAAACACCACAGACAGAGGGCACATAGCTGCTCCTGTCTTCTCCTAAACAGCTTTGACAATACCTGCTGTACTCCTACTGACCTACTTAACTGTAATTATTATTTTAACGTCCTGCTTTGCACTTTAAAGTATGCGTTTGACAGCTCAGCCCTTTTGTTTTCCGAATAGTTTTGAAACCAGTTTGCCAGCCCTGGTGACAGCTCTTCATATCGTGTTATTGTAAAATGACTTCCTGCTGGTATTTGCATGTGTGTTCCTCACATCTGTGTGTGTGAACAAGGGAGACCTCTGCCATTGTTAAGCCTTTACATCCTGACAACTGCGCGTCTCGATGGGTTAAAAATAACCGTGTGCTTTCCATTTTGGTCACAGAGCTGTTTTCAAAATCTCAGCGACTCCCCCCGGTACACGCCGAGGTCAGCGGGGGTCACTTCCTGTCGCACAACTCTTCCAAAACACGCTTAAAAACATGTCTTGACTGGGAACGCTGGTGCTGCTGTCACATTAGTTAGCGAATGACAGCGTTTTATCCTCGGAATGATCCTGAAATAAATATTAAATTCAGAACAAAGACAGAACAGAATGAGGCCACAGAGAAAAAAAGTAAAAAAGTTGTGCTTTTATCAGAATAACATAAAACACAAAGGAAAGTAGATACATTGGGTGATTTAAAACAAGTAAGCAGTCAAATAGATATGCCTATGCAAACAGCAGCAGCAGCAGCCTATGTAAACTCCAGCAGGCTAAGCAAATGTGTTGTGTAACCTGTTCTCATACTCTCAGTACACCTGGGTAATATATAGAATCTTAGATAATATTGTGATGTTGTTTTGAAGATAAATTTGCAAGTGTATCGTTAATACCAAGAAATGTATTTAAAAAAAGTTGTTAGATTTTGTTTCAGGGTAGATACCTATACCAGGCTATAATGACTGAAAAAATAAACTACAGGTACTCCATTATACTCAAATAAATCAATAATCAATAGCCTAATAATAATGTAAACTAGATTTATAAGTCTCTGGCTACATCCATAAAATAATGTTACGTCATCAAAAGTCATATGTTTATTGTAAATGTTATGTATTTGGATTTTGAAAATGATTTTAGGGTCAAATGTAGTATATTCTTATTTGACCTCTTTCCACTTCTGTGCGTCATAAAAAACAACAGTGAGGTCTGTAAAAAGACGCTTATCCTACCGTAATTTCTGGGCTATAAGCCGCTACTTTTTTCTCAAGCTTTGAACACTGCGGCTTATACGGCAATGCAGCAAAATGATAGATTCTCATAGACTTACTATTAACAAGTGCGGCCTATATATGTACTTTATCATTTTTCTTACTTAAATCTAGTAGGTGCGGCTTATATTCAGGTGCGCTCAATAGGGCAGAAATTACAGTAATTAAATGCAATAAAAACAAATGTCCAAGTAGCATGTTACCATTTTTAGAGTTATGCTGTGTTCCAGGTAACGAGGAACTTGGATTTTTCCCAGTTCAGAGCGTTCCAACTGAATCAACCCGTATGTAAGCATTATGGCTAAAGCTAATCTTCAGACTGAACAAAAGTTACAGTTATATAACCTGTAACCAATGTTTACAGGTTATTTAACGTTTAAAGTTTTTGTGGCAGTTAACTTGTTGGTGATTGTTGATCTTGTAAGTGAAGTGGGTCTCCCTCGACCAGGTCCCAGTTCACGAGTAGCGCTTGTCTGGAACGAGAAACTCGAGAAATGATCCAAAAAATTGATGAAAGAAGTAAAACATAGACATTTATAAATGAGCAGGCCAAAAATGTGTCTGTATGTTAAATCTTGCTTTTTTTTTAAAGTCAAAATTAAAATGCGTTGTCCTAATATTTGTAACAACAAGTATTATCCACAACAGCAAAACAAACACTGATAATAACTGAATACACAATATTAATTATACTGAAACATGCGTAGATGCAGGGCAACAAAATTAGGTTACATAAGATTCAGGTTGTGCAATATTTTGATCGAACTAATTAAATTGTCAGTAAAAGCTGTCATGATGTCTTTTCATTTGCCAAAACAAGCTGTCGCCTCCTGCGACACAAAGCATTCAAAACCCTGACCACAAGGGTTAAAAAGCCACTGCAGAGCCTTTATTATGCAAAGATTAGATTTGCAAATTGAATGATATTTCTGTTTCAAAGTTATTAAGCACAGCTCTGTTCTGCAGTCTGGATGAGATGGTTGGTAGTATTAGAGCTGCTGTAATGATAGTAATCACTCGTCAAAAAGAAAACATATGTTTGAAGTTCTATATCTCTGCAACAATCAATATTTAGATTTTAAAAACTCTCATTTGGGCAGTTAATAAAAAAAAAATTAAGAGATTGAGATCCAGTCATGTGGAATTGTAAATTATTTGGTTGGATGTTTTGAATTGAATCCTGTCATTGAAACTTGTGTATTTGAAAAGGCTGAGCAAAATTGGATCAAAAACCCAGATCTGTCAAAATGAGGGATAAAATCGTGATAATGTTTCTTCCCAGATCGGTCAGCACTGTTCTGACGTCAGTGTAACCTGTTCCAGCGTGTGTAAATTACATCCTTTAGTTCCTCTTTGCAGAGTTTGTACAGCTCCTAATCTTACCAGTGTTTTGATCTTCTAAACACACAGCTGTGTGCAGCTCCACACAGACACGTTGGCGTTTTGCCAGCTCAAACGGGCCACTGCTTCAGAGACCTGTAATAATGGAGTCTTTTCCCCAAAGGAGCGGGAGTAAAAGTGAGAGGAAGAGAGCTGTCCCAGACGCTCTGGGAATGACAACGGCACACGCAGTCTTTATGTGCTCTCCTGATCTGAACTTGAATAGTGCTGAGTAGAACCAGAGGGAGGCTGTTTGTCCATGGAAGGCTTCCGTAAACTGTGCAAACTTGTCAAGTGCTGCCTTCCTATAATATTTACATATGTAAATGTAGTAGTTCCTCAGGTATTTGACTTTAGAGCCTATGTTCGACGGATTCTTGAACATGTAAATGTGTACAAACTATGGTCTTAATGCAGTCTTTCTTTCACAGATCCCTGCCTTATAGTGATGCCACCATGTATAGGCGAGGCGGACCGCTTCAGCCTGGAGGCCCTTCGACACATCCACAAACAGCTGGACGACGACAACGACGGGGGAATAGAAGTCAACGAGAGTGTGGAGGTAAGAAGAGAGCTGAACTCAGCACATACATCTGCTGTTGTGACCTAAAGGACACAAGACACAAACATGAGGAGTTAAAAAAACCTGTGACCAAAAATACTAAAAAGCAACACAGAAACAGGCCTGATGGGCCGACCAAACAAAATAAAAGGTGTGTCGCCAGGTCAACTCTATACAGGGCTGTAGAAGTCCCCTAAACTATAAACCAAAAACCCCAACTAAATCCTAAAACAAAACAAAAGCGAAAACGTGACCACCTGTCCCACCAGACCAAACAAAATTAAGGTCAACTGAGTCAAAAAGCAAACCAGGTGCAGCAGCAGCAGCCCAGGCACACAGGTGGAGTCAGTGGTACTGTAAATGTATATATTAAAGCAGATTACTAACAGCAACTGAGGAAAAATATATATTAAAAAGTGCAAAAACTAATGTACAGAAAAAAAAATCTGCAAAGTAAATGAAGAAAAAAGAAAGAAACAACAGTGTGTGTGCAAACAACACACACACTAACAAGAAATATGTTTATTTTTTTTTAGAACTAGTGTTCAAATCTGCCAAACCAGTTCCTAACTTCCTCGCTCTCTCAAGCCTTTCACATTGTCTACATGTATTCAAATATTGACCAAGATTACAGAATAATACCAGTTTTTTTCAGAGGTTGGACCTTTCAAGTGCAGCCAATCAGAGCACTGCTTTTTGATGCTGAAAAGAATAAAATAATATCTGCAAATTTTGTCCCAAAGTGCTGCTTTTGCACTATAGATTTTGGTCGAAAAGATGTTTACTCATTTACAACAATAAAAAGTCATGTTTTATGGGAAAAAATAATTAAATAAATGTTTATATTGTAATGCAAATAGACAAGCCTACCTTACATTTTATGAAAAACTAGCAAAGCAATTTGCATGGCTTCCTCGTATGTTTTTTTTTCTGACCTTGCAGCACAAACCAGCTAAAACTTGTAAGACTAAACCCCTCTACATCAGACCTGAGCAAACTGCGGTCCAGGGGCCAAATGCGGCCCGCGACCTGTTTCAGTCATGCCCCTGGCATGTTTTTGAGAAACAGAAATGCAAGAACTTGGGCTACGACAATAAACTTGTACCATTTTGAGATCAAAGTCACATAGTTTTGAGAATAAAATCAAAGCTACAAAAAGCAATTTTTCAATATTAAACTTGAAGTTTTACTAGATTAAAACTGTAATTTGAATCATGGAACATTGTTATAAAAATCTCTTGTGGGTTTTATATCCAATCCCTAAAATTATCATAATCAACTTTTATCATAAGTAACATTTTGAGATTAAGCTAATAATGTTATGAAAATAAAGTTAAATCTTAAGAAAGTTATGATTTTATTAGAAAAAAATGATTAATAATAAAAAAAAAAGTCATACTTTTTCTGAGAATGAAGTTGAAGCCATGCATAAAGCTTTTTTTTTTTTTTTTTTTTTTTTTTTTTTTTTAAGATTAAGCTTGAAGTTTTATGAGTTTTTTATACCAGTGTTGGCAGTCCGGCCCTCCACCACTCTTCTGGGTTTGAATATGGCCCTTGAGTCAAAATAATTGCCCACCTCTGCTCTCCATGCTTCTAGTGAAATGTGTTTTGTAGGGATGGGACGAGACAGAATTTTCACGAGACGAGACGAGCCACGAGATTGGGTCCACGAGATCGAGACGAGACAAGATTTTTAAATAATTTGCATTAATTGTTTCAATTTAGAATTTAAACAAGGCAAATTACAAAATTTTATTTGTATTATTTATTATTGTTAGTTTATATTCTTTTAGTTTAGCTTTACCTTGCATTATGTGTATCACCTTGGATTTTTATTATTTGAACGATGAACGATCTGTGTTTTGACTGAAATTGATCCACTCCTCCGTGTGTAGCTCAGACTCCGCCCCCTTCCCCTTCCTTCACAGCGCTGCCGCTGCTGCTGCAGGGACCAGACGCACACAGATGAGGAGACTTTCCTACTTTTTACATGACAGAGGCCAAAGTATCTCTTTGTGGATCTATTTTAAACTATGTTTAAGTGTGAAAAACACTGCGCTGTTCTCGCGATGTCCGCGCGTATATTTGACGATTATATATTTTTCGCGCTAACTTTTACAATGTTTAGGACTAATTATCTCTGTCAATATTGGTCCTATCTTTACAAAATAAAAACTGAGACAGAGTTTAGACTGTTTTCTGTCAGAATAAGTCTGCTACAAGTCTGTGTGTGGAGGAGAATATTTACTACAGCTGCTCAAAGATACGAAACTTAATTTCATGGCCATGGAAAAATCTCACGAGACAGATCAGTACGTGTGCGCACAGTATCGTGACAGTTTGATCTCGCGAGATCTCGCGGCACGAGATCTCGTCCCATCCCTAGTGTTAAAGGCAGTAGGTTAAAATGTATTTCACCTAATCACCTAAAATGACTTTGAAGTGGTAAAAGAAGAGAGGCAGTAAAGAAATCATAATCTTGACAACTAGGTAATATTTTGTTCTTGCACTACCATATTAAAGTAAATAAAACATAGGTATCAGTTGACTATTTTGAGGTTCAGACAGTTTGACATGTGAGATGGCCCTGTCCCGCTGTGCCCTGAGACTATCTCCACAATCCGCCCTCAGAAGAGACCCCTCCGGACCACGCTCTCCTTCTGTGTGTTTGTTGCCTGGGATCATTTTTAACTGGCAGAGAAGTGCTGGTGTGAGAAACGGGTATACCGTGTGACCCTGCCGTGGCGCCTCAGCCCAGATCCGGACGCTGTTTGCTTATGTGGCCAGACTTAAAGCCCCTGAGATCTGGACTTCTGCCCGCACGACGAGGGTCCAGGGTTGTCCTTACTGTGGACTGGTCACTTTAAAAAGGCTTCTCCGGTGTCCTGGGCTGGGAGTTGTTTTTGGCTGCCACTCAGATTTCCATTTTACTTAATATGAGTTTTGTGCTTTGATGGATCTTCAGACTTTCAGCGAGTTAGCTTGCATTATATAAGACAGATCTGACATTTACAAGGTCAGCTGTTGCCCCCTTATCAACTCTGAAGATCTCACGAGCCCCCCAAACTTTTCCTTTCAGATTTACTTTAAAAAAAAAAAAAAATATATATATATATATATATATATATATATATATAATAATAATAAGAGCAATAGACTTCATATTCATTAAAACTCTAGCTGACTCCAGGCCCCACTTTAAGACGCACTGAGATATTAAGGTTTTTTGGCTGTTTGAATGCATTTGTGCTTAAAAGCGTTTTGTCTAACTCAGATTAATTGTTTGGGATTAATTGTATAATAGTTTTGGCAGAACATTGCGGCCATTTGTGGTGAAAGGTTTTGCCTCCCTTTTGTTTTCTTGGAAATGTTTCTTTTTTGGCTTGAGTATAGATATCTCAGGATTAAGACATGACACACAAATTGAATTTTCAGTAAATATTGTACCAATGGCAGTTGTTAAGATGCTACATACAATATTTGAATTTTATTCAAATTATTCCGACACCATAAAATGATTATGTAATTCCCAGAAGTGAGCCAGAAATTTATTAAGTTGTTCTTCGAGTCTGATCTTTAGTTGTTGACTTTGTTTTGATAATGTATTTCTACATTTTGCACTTATGCAATATGGCAGATTTCCATGGCAACAACATCTTTTCATGTTTTCACTTCCTGTTTAGCTCTGCTAAAGTAGCTTACTTGTTAGCTTGTTTGTCTTGTCAACAGTTACTGTCTCTCCCCAATCGGAGTCAGTGCCGAATTTGAGTCAAAAGTTAATGTGTGCATGCCCAGAAGCTTTTGCGCATAAACGTTAGTGTTTGACTACGGCAACACCTACAAGGACAAACGACATAGAAAATGCTCTATTTATCATTTACTTTTTAAATATGTTTATTTTAGATTACATATGAACTTAACACTTGTGAAAACACAATGTTTAACTGTTACTAAACTTGAGCAAACAACAGTTACAATAAACCCAACACACTAATATTCTAAAGGTTAACCGCAGCTAAAGAGGAAGTGCACTGCCAAGGAAGGAGGACGGAGCAAAATAAGGTGAATAGTTAAATGTGTCTGTCTTTTAGTTACTCAGTTCAATAAAAAATGAAAAGAATTTTGTTAAAATTATAGATTTTTACTTGCCAGGACACAGATTTGAACTATAAATTGAAGTTGTAACTGTCTTGTTTCCATGGAGATTGCATTTTTTTTTGCCATACATTCAAGCGTTCAGTCAAAACAATAACATTTCTACTGTACAGGACAAAGAGACGTCACCAAAATCTTCCACAGCAGCGCATCTTTACAGCAGCTAGACACAACCCAGAGCTAAACACAATTATAATCATCACTAAATCACTGTCGCCTCGGTGGCGTTTCCTGGCACGACTTGAAAGGGGCGCCACGGCGATGAAAGGAGGTGGAGGTCAAGTCCTGTGGCCCGCATCTGGTCCACGCCTGCAACACGACCCTGCTCTTATCTAACACGCTACAGACTGCCACGCACAGTCGCACACAAAAACAGAGCTCAGAATATAATCTGTAAGACGTAGAGATGGAAAATATAACAATATTTAGAAGTTTGTTTTTTCAAGATATATCGGAATGCAACAAGTTAATTAATTAATTGCAGCTAATTTAATAACTGACTAATTGTTTATAGTGTACATAAAGTCAAAAGCTTGTCAATTGCTGGAAAAAGATGTTTTATGAATCAAACAAAATGTAATTCAAAATTACATTAGGGGTATAGAGGGATTATTTGTTTATCACCCCGGGGATGTGCATGCAGCTGGATAGCAGAAAGAGCAGCAGCTGATTGACACTGTAGCTGTAGCAGCAACACTAACCAAGTAACTAAGTACAAAAGTTTATCACTGTGCGAAAACAAAAGTTCTGCTGCTAAATCAACATTTGTGAATGAAATTTGTCTTTTTAACTCACATTACATTCAGGTGAGTGAAAAAACGCAGAAAAAACAGGGTCTCAGGTTTTAGGAGACAGACGTCTGTCAGACCAGTTCATACCTGATCCAAACAGCTCTCATCCCGTTTTGTTGTTTTTATCAAAGAAGTTTCCTCAGCCAACTAGATGGACAGCGTCTCTTTCTGCAAGTGACATGCACAGTAGAGCTGAAAGTAGTGTCGACTGATAATCCCTCATATAAACTTGTATTTTTAATGAAAAAGTTAACCCTAACCCATTTGTTAAAATGGTGTCAATCAGGAACATATTATCTTGAGGTTTTGAAAGAGAGAGAGAAAAGAAATTTTATAATCTGAAGAAATAATTGACAGAATAATAGTTGCAGCCTTAAAGATAGACAATAATTAGATCATAAACTGAGCAGATTAAATATACAAACAATGAAGAAATGTCCCAATAAGTGTAGAACAATGATATTTACATTCATTTTCACATTCACTAATTGGTGTCTTATCAAACAGAATTTGTATTAAGATTTTACATTACATTTTTATTTTGACTTTTTTTTGTACATTTGAAAATCTCATTTGCCATTTTTTTTTTTTTTTTACAAATAGTTCTCTACTAGGACATTTTCTGAGCCTGTTGTTTTGTTTTATGAGTGCAGTTTGGGTCTTTTAATTTACTAATTGGTAGGACTTCTTTTGTATTCGTACAGTAAGTCGATTAGGAATGACTTTAATGAACTTCAACTCTATTTTTCTCATCCTTAAGCTTCAACTAATTTATTCAAAAACATAAATCATCTGAATATTGTAATCGAAATATTTTAAAAACATCTCCCAGCCACAGTAAGACGCTTCACTTTGATAAAACTATGTAAAGCGTTTGGCACTTTATTATGTGAGTAATCCTGGAGCGGGACGTGAAGAGTCAGTAGCTTATGGTCCAGTTCAGGGTGAGTAATGTCAGAGCCATCTTGTTTTTCATGACAGGCATTGCAGAGATTGTTCGGTGCTTGATAAAAGATGACATAAGGTCTAACACTCAGCGATGTTGTGCACCGTGTCACGCATCCAACAAAACGACTCTGATTGGCTGGATTTAAATAACACAAAAACAACTTGTGCTGTCCTTTCTGTAGTTGAACTTGATGTTGCTTCACCGTTAGTTCTATTTTTAGTCCAACCTGCCATTTGAGTTGTATTTAAAAATGTCTGTCCATCTTATTTTGCTCTGCAGATTATTGCTTCTTTCTGCTGTGGATGGACACTTGTTACCATGTTTTTTGGCTGTAGTTCTTTAGTCGTTTAGTCGATCAATCGGTCGATGGAGTCTTGGTCGACCAAAATTGTATTCGTCGACTAATTCTTTTATTTAGATTATAAGGAATTTGTATTCAACAGTAACAGAATCATTGGTCTGAACTGCCTTTTTTTATATAAACACACTGTTTCCTTTTCATTTTCTGCATAAACTATAGTTTTTGCATAAACTACATAAGAATATTTGTCTTTTTGAGCAAAGTTTCTTGCAGTGTTGTCACAATACTAAAGTTTCCAACCCGATTTTGATACAAAGGAATAAACTTGAATCTCGATACCACAATGAGAATTAAAATGCTCTTACAAGTAAGTCAGATTTTTATTCAATAGACTGACATTTTAACACAAAATCCAAGTTTAGGATTAAACATTTTAGTTTCAAACCAACTTTGATGAAACTCAAGATTATTTTAAGATCAAATGAGTATCTAATTTCGACACCAGTTTTAGCGTTGATTTGCAATATTTTCGACAACTCTACTTTTAGCTTCAGAGCTTTTGTCATGCCCCCTTTTTAGTCGATTAATCGGTCAATGGGACATGTTTTTAGTCGACTAAGAATTTCTTTGGTCGACTACAGCCCTACTGATTTCTATGTTCGAGACACTCTTAAAGGAGACCTATTGTGTTTTTTTCCAACTCTTTAGTAAGAAACTCCGTCATTTACCTTTTGTTTATTGCAAAACTCAAAATTGATCTAAAACAACTTGAAAATAGAAACAGCTTTATTGACGTCCCGTTCAAAACTGCAGAACTGATAAGCCCCGCCTCTTCAGTTTAAAATGCAATTGTAAAAAGCAACACATTTAAAATAACATTTTTTTTGCTGAAAAGTGGTTATGGGACAGTTCTGGACTATATATTCTTCACTTTGAGCTTTATAACAAGAAATTACAGACAAGTGCATGAAACAATTCAAATATAACTTTGAGTAAAATAATAGTGAAGGGAGGCCATTTTAACAAGGTAAAAATCTTTGAATAATACATTTTACATAATAGGACCCCTTTAGCCAAAGATCTGTTCCTAATCTTAAAAGGACTGTGCAATAATTTACAATTAAATAACTTAAAATCAATTTCTTCCTAGCACTGAGATCTTATTAAAGTTTCTATTCAGGTGGAAATTAGTCCAGAATGTCCGAACTATGTCTAATAATGTCTCGTTTGTTCACCGATTTCCACTAAGTTTGTCTGTCGTTGATGTTTTTGTTTTTGTTAGCATGTTTCGCTCCTAACCGCTGTGAAAAAAGCTTAAAACACTACTTGGTGAACAATTCTGAGGCTCAGAAGAATGCGATAGATAAGTGAACAAAACATTTGGACTGATATAGAAAGTTTAAAATACTGGCGTTCTATGTCCTTGTGGTCATAATCTTAACTAAATGATCTGTTCCTAAACTTAACCTAAAATACACTCTTACACTAGCTTTAAATATTACATAATCAAAAAGAAACATTTGCTTAGAAAATGAGCGAAAAAGCTCAGCTCCTGGAACAAAATGTACAACTTTGAGTGAGTCATTTTGGGTTGAGCGGGAATATAAACCGACAGAACTCCGGCTGAGTTTTTGATAAGCAAGAATAGTGTGCTTTAAATGGAAAGATGTTGCCGCTGAAATTTTCTGTAGATGTCGGTTTGTGTAACATATTTGTTGTTCATTGTCCATTGTCAAGATCAGCAGGCCTATCTAAAATACTACAGAGTGAAGGACTTTACCACTTCCTGAGTAAGATGAATAGAACAATAATGACGCAAAAATTAATCCTTGGGGAACTCCTCAGACAACAAGAGTGATCACGTCAGTCCTTGTTCTTCACACACAGTTTAAACATAATAGATAGCTGCCGCAGATTAAATATTAAAGTGAATTGTTTACCTTTGGGTCATTAAGTATAAGTACGTGCGTCACAGATACAAGACACATTCATCTCGTGTGTGTAAACGTCTGGTTTCTCAAATCACGGGTGGGACCAAGACACTGTTTTGCAAGTCTCAACTAAGTTTTCATTCTTTGGTCTCAAGTTTGAGGCAAGTCCCAACTTATTTAGTACATCTCACTTTTTTTTACAATTTATAAATTCTTCTATTTATAAATTCTTCAGTCACAGAAGAAGTGAGAAGATACATTTAGCAATTTAATATTGTAAATTGAGGTGCAAGGTAGTGGAGCAGTTACAGCTCTGGCCTCCCAATAAGGAGGTCGTGGGTTCGACTCCTGGGTCAGACCATACTAACATCTCATGATCTCTCTGGGTGGAGTTTGCATGTTCTCCCCGTGTCACCGTGGGTTTTCTCCAGGTATTCCGGTTTTCTCCCACCTCCAAAAACAAGCATGTTTAGGTTAATTGCTCCAGTCACCTGCGACCCCTGACAGGATTAAGTGGTAGAAAAATTAATGATTATAGTAAATTATTCTATTTATTGTTTGAGACGCATCAAGCCCAAGTCGAGTCTGAAGTCTTAGTCCATTTTGTCAAGTCTCAAGTCATCAAAATAGTGACTCAAGTCTGACTCAAGTCCAGTCAAGACTTGTAAATCCACACTAGGGTTGTTAAAGGAATCAAAAATCAGATATTAATCAGTATTATATCTAGTATGCTCATTTGAGAAAGAATCGTGTCTAAAACAATGACATCAACACAACACAATTTGACTTTTCTTTTACATTTTTAGAAGGCTCTACCATAAATCTCAGAGAATTAGTGCATCAAAGAACTAGGGCACAATGTTTAATGAAGTGCACAATTATATTTTTCAGTATTATGTAAAACTTTGACCTGAAGAATGGTATTTTTATCCATCGTGGTATCGTAATTGGTGTCAAGAATTAGGGCTTCGCATTATCGTGATATAAAGTCTTCTTTTTTTGATTTCCTATTTCTCTATTTGGCACACACTTGTTCAAATACAGACTATTCTTTCCAAACTACTTCACTTAGCATCAGAGTTATCAAGTCTGCTTCTTCATAGTGTCTTTTATTAAAGTTTCTCTTATGAATTTTGTGTCATAAAAGAGAAGAAGTTTGGCAATTTTTCAGGCCTGGTTTACATAAATATATTATCCATGTATGATGTTTAGCTTATTTTACTGTCTAAAAGTTGTTATTAATGTTAGAAAAAAATACTAGAATATGCCAAAATAACACTTATTAACACTTTTTTGGAGGTGACACATAATCTAATTAATTAAACAATGTTGTTGAAGTGTTGAGGTTGCTTGTTTTGAAATTGTTTTTTTAAAGGCTTGGTTGTTTTTTCTCTCTGAAAGACTGGCAACACTGCTCAATCTTTGTATTTCTTAGGTGAGTGATAGTTTTTGAAATAACTAGGAACTTTCTGAAAAATCAAAGGCAACTTAAAGTGTACAGGAATTTTGATAAAATCGAAACCATGATCCGAAAATCCTGATATACATTTTTCACCATAACGCCCAACGCGAGGAGCCGTGGCGCCATTTTTAAGTCCTGCGCCTCTCTGGTATGTCACATCAAGCCATTATTGCGTTGATAAACAGCAGAAGGACCTTAGTGCTTCTGAAGCGAGATGAGTTTCCCTGAGAATGAACTTGGCCTCTTGGGAAATGCAGGCACGAGTATTTTTAGCTCCGCAGTCTTCAAAACGATCACTTTTTTTTACAATCCGCCCGTCAGCTCCTGTAATCCGACTACCGTGGAAGAATTTTATTAGCGGGGGTCAATCCGGCCGTAATCTGGACTTGTTTGGCCCGCTTGGGAGTTTTTGAGTGACGTGAACGGCGCGTGTGGCTCTTCTGCAGATCACGGTCGCGGGGACAGCAGGTGCATGTCTTCTCTCGAGCCAAGGAGGCTTTCAAGATCAGGTTGCAGGTCGCTTTGATAGACCAGGGGCGGCTGCGTGTCCGAAACAAGGCTGCGGTTGAACTCTGGGTTTGAGTTCGGGCACATCTGTGTGAGCCGACCGCTGGCTGGCATGAACGGAGTAACCCGAGCAGGCGCATGGTTCGTCTCCGCTCGTCTATAGAAAGAAAAGAATCCTAAACGGTCTGCATGGGGGTCTGGAAATGTGCTTAAAGGAGCGTCACGGAGGTGTCAGCTCACCAAATGTTACATAAAGTTGAGCGAGTTACCATGGCGAATGGAAGTTTGTCGTGTTTTTCTAATCATGGCTTTGTTTGGGATTTGGGACCGTCCCCTGTTTATCGCTGTATAAATGTTTGTCATAGTTTCACATCAGTCGAGCTGCAGTTTGGGAAGAAAAGTTGAAATTACAGGAAGTAAAGAAATGATGCTTAACAGAATCCCTTCATCTACATGTTTAAAAAGCAACAAGTTACAGCAGCGGTTCTTAATCTTTTTCAGTTGTGACCCTGAAATAACAATTGTTTCAGTTTGTGACCCCCAAAGGCAAAAGTTTCCCCCAGAGTAACAAAAAGTGACAGCGTATCTTTCTGAAGGTGAAAAGTGACGTTGATCTTCTATTGGATTCGAAGCCACAGAATTCTTCACCCACAACTCCTAACAAAACAAACAAATGAAAATAAATGAATGGGAAAAAAAAAACATTTCCTGGATTTTAGTGAACAAACTGTACTTTATTAGATGTTGATGAAACACTTGGATCTAATTTTCACTCAAATAGATGCTTTAGCAATATATCTGATATCACTTTATTAATTATACCTTATTTAGCCTTACTAAAGCCTTCTTAAAGCATGAATAAAGAATTAACAAAGAGTTAACAATTAATGGACAAATCATCAGTTAATGAATAGAAGTGTTTATTAAGACTTAGTAACTGCTCAATAAAGGAGCTAAGATTAGGATTTTGGGTTGCCATAACCAAAGTAACCTATTTTGTTCATTAACTTCTCATTTGCTCATTAAGAATTAATCCATTATTCATGCTTTATTAAAAGTGTATTAAGGCTAATCAAGATGTAGTTAATATAAAGTGTTACCATATATCTTAAATAAGTAAGTAACTTTAAGAATGCAACATCTGATTTATATACTGTTAAGTGAATGTATTTGAAAGGACAAGACATCAAAGCAGCACAAAAATGTGTATTTTATGGCTGCAACAATTGATTAATTGCAACAAATTGATTATTGAGCTATTATAGCTGTTGAAAAATTGTTAACTGGTCTTTAAAAAGGCTTCAAAACCTACCATAAGCTGAGAAAAGCATAGAATATATGTAAACTTAATGTTTTTGAAGGTAAAAATTCTGACTGTAGTGTACAACTCAAATGTGATTTGTGTGTTATCATCTAATCGATTAATTGAAAGTATACTCGACCAGTTAATTGATTAGCAAAATGTGTGATTTTAGAAGATAAATACAAAATCATAAATACAGCCAGAAGAATAACCAAAACTTCTGTAACTTCAGTGACAACATTACATTAAAAAGTATGATTAGTTAAAAAAGTATTACCCGTCTCTGGTCTTGCAGTGATAATGTGACAAACTCAAATGAGGACACAACAGAAAACAGACATTCCTTCACATTCAGACCTCCACTGTTCACTGTGATTGCTTCTAAAACGATCTTTTGAGCAGCTCTTGAATACTTGGTCTCTCGCTGTGGTTCCTCCAGTGACTCAGCAGCTCCTCAGACTCTGGCTTTACGTCAGCTAACATCCTCATTAGCATTAGCTTTGTGTCGGGAGCGTTCAGCAGCGTTTTGTCTGGATTCAGCAGACCTTCAGACGGGCTATATGGTCCGGAAAAACCCATGAGTGACATAGCGAGACTAAATAGTGAGTTTAGAAAGTCACAAATCTACGAGGTTTGTACAGGCGTAGAATAGGATTGTCTAAAGTATTAAAAAAGATGTTCCTGAAACGCAGGGTTTAATGATGCACTTAACTTGATGAATAGTTTAAGTGGGTTAACTTAACACAGTTTATGGAAAGTGCAGGTTCTTAGTGTAAAAGAAACATGAACTTTTGACTCTGTAAGGTCACTGCATTTGATTAGAATTTGGTTTGAATTGACAAGTAATCAGGATATCTGTGTCTGACTTTACTAAAAAAGCCCAGTGACTTTGGGCCTTAGGCAGGGCAACATCCTGGACAGTGGCCAACTCGTCACAGGGTTAACAAACAGAGACAGACAATCGTTCACTCTCTCATTCATTCACTAGTGGAAATTTACAGTGTTGCCACTTAACATGCACCCGGAGAGAAACCACGGTAACACGGGTAGAACATGCAAAATCCACCCAGAGAGATCGTGAGATGTTGAACCTATAATCTCCTTATAGGGAAACCAAAGCTGTAACCATCCAGGTTTCATTTATGATTCAGTTATTTGTGAATATGAATTATTTCCGTAATCATGCAGTTACTGTTTTTATTCTGTGAAGTGTGAAGTACGTGCAGAACTATTATTGTATTCTCCTTTTTGTTTGAGGTGGATTGGAAACCCCATATTCAAATTTGTGTAGAACAGCATTCACAATACTGATTCATAGTTTATTATATTGTCATCTGGAAATAGGGCTGGGCGATGTAAAAAAAATGAATACCACAATTTAGGTTTTGTCACGATTCATGTAGATTCTTAAAGGGGAGGTAAATAAAAGCATCTGCTTTTTCATAAAGTTCCTACTTCACTGCTATTGGCTACATCCAGCTGCCACTCACTCAGAGCAGGACCAAAGCTGACCAGTGTTGCCAGATTTTCTGAAAGAAACAAGCGACCAAGCCTTTCAATAAAATGAATTATTTAAAAATAAAATAATTCTGGTATCTTTTTGTAGTATTTTTAACATTACAAACAACTTTTTTGACATGAAATGTTGCTAAATGTTCAGGGTTCATACAGTCACGAAAAACCTGGAAAAGTCATGGAAAATGCAAATCTTATTTTCAAGCTTTGGAAAAGTTTTGAAATTCCACTGGTTTTGGAAAAGTTTTGGGAAAATTGAAGAAAGTTTGAATTCAAATTTTACTACTTTTGCTCTGTCCCAGTCTGGCATTTGTTTTTGTTTTTTTCTTTAGAAATCCCCAATATTAATGTTTTTCTTTGTCAGTTAACTGATGTGTGGATAAGTAAAGCCTGGTCATGGAAATATTGGGAATTGTTTGGAAAAGTCATTGATAAGTCATGGAAAACCTTCAGTTAAAATCTGTACAAACCCTGAATGTTTCAGTTACAAAGTGATCTATTTTTTGTGAACCAAGCCTGAAAAATGACAAGAAATTATGCAGAAGTGCAGCCCAGGAACAAGCCCCAAAAAATTAAACTTGCAACCGTCAAAATTCACAAGCAACTTTAAATAAAAAATAAAAGATAATAATAAGCTCAAAGTTGCTGTAAAGAAGCAGTTTAGCCAGCTTTGACCATTAAGAGAATAACGTTGGAAAAATGTACCATGTTTGAATAGACAGATGCATCAAATAGAGAAATTATAAATCACAATATAAGTTGGACAAAAAAAAAAAAACATTGTCACATAGAGGAGGTCATGATTGGAGTTTTATCACAATAATGCCCAGCCCTACTTGGAAATACTGTCATTCTGGGCATACTATTTCTTTGACTTAAACTTTGATCATGTCTTGCCTCTATTATTATGTTATTTGTGTCAGACTAATCTTAAATTTGAGAAGAGCTCTCATCTTATAGTGAGATTCAGGACGACTCGCTCTTGAATCATCCTGACACCGACAGTGAGCGTGTTCTTTTATGAGCTTCCAGTGATTTCTCCAAGGACTTTTTCAAACACCATCTTGATCATGACATGAGTTTTTTTTTTCCTGTGACAGACAAAAGACTGTCAGCAGCGCCTCTGTCTACGCTCCATGACAAAACTAAAACGCCGCCGGAATGTACATTTGGCATTGAACACGGTTAAGCTACTCTTGTGTAGTTTGAAGCATCTATTGTCTGGATGAATTTACAGCAGAAAGTGTTTATCGTGAGTTTGAGCTCCGTCTATCAATGCTACTATTGTTAACCAGGAAAACAATGCTATCATATGCTCAGTGAGATCATCCAGGCTGACGCTGACCTGCTGTTCAGACCAGCGAAGAACGTGAATTTACACATAAATCATTTCGTAGTTGCTTTGTTTATCAGTCCACTTCTTTTCAACCAGTGTGTGCCTTGAAAAAATAGAGAATTGTACTTAAGTGAATAGTTCAGGGCAAACTTCAGATCCAAACAAGACAGCAAAACAATCATTATTGCCAATTTTAAGAAGTATTATTATGTATTATAAAATGGTTTATGACTGTTTTAAGACCTCTATATTTTAGTATGTAAGTAGGGTTAGGTTTTTTTTTAAATTTTAAAGACACTCAAAAATACATTTTAGAAACAGATATTTTGCATTTTTCTGAGATTATTTGCTTAAAACATGTATCAGTGTGCACTTTTTTAACTTTTGGGAGGGTTTGCACAATTAAATCTATATTTAGATCCATTTACAAAATGAAAACATTTTAATACTTTGTAAGGATCCTCATGATGCCTGACTTTTCATCTGAAAGTTGTATAGTGTTATTTGATGGTGGGGTACCACAGAAACTTTCAGCTGTCAAAGTGTGCCATCAATCTACCACCTCCAGAATGAAAATGACTTTCTGATGTCGAAATGTTTTGATCTTTGAAAACACTGTTCAGATGACTACTTTGAAGACTTCTACTATGGGTCACTTCTGGATGAATGAGGGACTACACCGTCTTATCACTCTGAAAAGGTTGAAAAAAACACTGCAACCAGTCCAACTCTGGTGCAGCCACCGCAGTCTTTACTTAACTTGAAAAGTCCGAGAGTGGCTCGCATGGCGTACAGTCCAGTCCGGTGTCTGCGGTACGGCCAATCCGGCGCTCCGAATACGTTTTGTTTGTTTCAAATTTAGGCTGGACGCCGGAGCGCACCGGAGCCCTTTTTGGTGAAGTTATGAAAACAAGACACGATAAACAGGAAACCAATAATACAAAATATGTCAAAATACAACATTTACACAATTATATAACACACAGGATGTAAATAAACCTCCCGTGCTTATCCATGTGGCGAAAAATCAAACAGAAAATCAACTGACGTGAAATCAGCCCAAAACTCGGTGCATGTGTTCTTTGTTTACATATACAGTACATGTGCTCAGCGATCACGTAATCTCCCACGTTGAGCGTGAACCTCCGTGAGTTCGGGGTGTCGCGAGGTCGGCAGCAGAGCCTGTGACTGTAGCAGGACTGTAGACAACCGGAGCTAATGTGAGTCACCCACCGTAGCAAGACCGGAGTTGGACTGGATGCAGTGTGAGCCCGGGGTTAGAGCTTTATGGAGTCAGCTGCTTACAGTTGTGTACAGTATGTACTGTATGTCACGTGTTGTATTATTCCTCAGCACAGTAGAGACACCTGATGAGTGTGTAGTTTAGCTTACAATGCTTTCTGTGTGTAAATACTCAATGATATCACAAGCCGAGCTGAGCAATATACTTAATTTTAGATCGTAAATGTTGTTTTCAAGATATCCAAAAATAAAATATTGAGTATGCTACAAAAAGAGCAAATTAAAACTTTCACTACAGGTATAAATGTCCTATTTTTGCACTTTTCGGATTAATTTTGCACAAATTCCACAAGAGATTTCATTCATATGGCACCACAACAATATTTAGGTCAATAATATTTAATACAAATGGGGTCTATTCTCTAATAAACATCCCTGCGTTGAAATGTGTGAATTGGAAAAACGCTATCAAATTCTGCAACATTAACACAGTCTATTCAGCTTTATAGACAGGATTTAGTTCATTTCTGTTGGATTGTGAAATATCGTCTGAACATTGTTATTGAGATGGAACAGAGTGTTTTCAGTTCCAGAGCACAGCACGGCCTAAAATGCAAGATTTCTGTCCTAAAAATGTGTCAAGGAAATAAGACACAACTCCAGATAAGTCTTTGATGAGGAAACGATAATTTAATATAAACAAAAATGACATTGTGCCTGCACTTTAAAGCAGAAGTAAGTAAGTAACTGTCACAGAAACCTCCAAAAGCTTTTAATAACATATACAAATGTTACTTAGTTCTGCTCTAAGATGCAAGTTAAAGTGTTTTTTCCAACTCTTTAGTAATAAACTTGACCACATGTAGATCACCAACTTACATATTGTTCACTATAAAATCCTAAAATAATCAAAAACCGCTTGAAAATAGAAACAGCTCCACCAGTGACTTCCTGTTTAAAACTGGAGAAGTACTAAACCTTCACTTTAAAATGTTACTGTCATTTTTATTGTTGGATAGTGACTGTCACAGCCCCTTTCGTACCGGTAGACCCGATCCGTCCGGAAGTTTTCTATTTTACTAAATAAAAAGGAAATGAAGGGCTATTTTTTTTTTTTTTTTAAACACGTAATACTATCGTCATCCACAAGCCCTATGTTCATTTACCCACAGCCGTTATTTGCCTTTTAGCAGTTTATCTTGTGTAATACAAGAGTTTGATCTTTCCGTTCAACCCTTGAACGCATCATCACACGTGACCTTACGTGCCTCGAAAAAAAAATTGCCGATTTCTTGAACAACACTTTTCTTTACATGTTAAATAATTTACGAATAAAGACTGTGTAGATTAAAAACATGGTTTTTACATTATTATTTTCAATGTGTGCATGCTTTAATCATACTTCCGGACGGATCGGGTCTGCCGGTACGAAAGGGGCCGCGACAGTGACTATACAAACAGCTTTTTTAATTAAAACGAGTAAATCCAGACTAGGGCTGCAACAAACGATTATTTTGATAATCGATTAATCTGTCGATTATTGGATCGATTAATCGATTAATCGGATAAAAATGACAAAATAATAAATATAAGGTGTTTTGCATTTTATTAAATGTATTTATGCAAAAGACAACTTGTGTGCACTTAATGAACACACTGGGCTTTTCTTGAATAAAAAGAAAATACAAAAATAAAGTAGGATAACCAGATTTTGCTATCTAGCTACTTCTTTTAATGTGGTTATTATAGGTCTGGGCGATATGGCCAAAAAATAAAATCTCCCCTACTGTTATTAGCATTTGTATCTATTAGGCCCTGTTAAGATCATTATTATTGTTTTGTTTCATATCTAAAAGTTTTAAGTTTGCGAGTGTTCACCTCTCACTCCTGTCACTCAAACTGGTCGCCATGGTTACTAACACAGAGGGGAAAGGGGCGGGGCCTGCAGGCTGCTGCTTTTTTTGGTGAGAGGAGAGGAGAGAGACGCTGTGGACTGCTTTTAACTTTATCAGAGAAAACCTTACAGAAAGCACACGCGGCAGCTCGTGTAACAGCAAAGACAAATCAAAAAGACGCTAGATTTTGCACGAGATGTTTCTAGAAAGTTACCGCGAGTCTAAAGCGCTGAAAGCGGCCGACTCACCCGCGGAGAAATAACAAACTCGTAACTTTATGAGATTAAGCTATACACCACCTCTGACAGGTTACTCTCGGCTATTATTATGTGATTAAAAGATCCGCTAAACAGGCGCAAGGTTTTTGTTCGAGGGAGAGCTCTACAAAGCCGCTGATGTCCACTCAAAGCGGCTGGATCACAGCGGACTGATAGTAAAAGTTTTTAGCCAACTAATCGATGACCAAATTCGTTGACAACTATTTTAATAATCGATTTTAATCGATTAAATCGATTAGTTGTTGCAGCCCTAATCCAGACAAGTGGGTGGGATGAAGAACAAAGTGGGCGGAGTGAAGAACGGGAAGTTTCTGAACACTCGAGCAAGAGCTGTAGAAGAATACAAGATTACTCAAACATGCATGACTCCATTCAAATACAACTTTGAGTAAACTAATGATGAGGGAATGTAGTTATAACAAGGTTCAAATAATTGAATCCTTGATTTTATATGATAGGCCCTCTTTAAGGTGTCGAGTTGCAGACATAGACACAATTGTTTTGGTAAAAATATCTTTCAGATAAGAAAAAGATTGATATAACCAATTCAAATCATTAAGATAAGACAGACTTCCTATCCTTTGTTCACCGTCTATCTGAATCTAGACCATTGCTGTCGTTACAACCAGCTCGGACAAAGAAAACCCTGTGTAAAACCAACCCAATTGCTATGGCAGACTGAGCAGGTTGTGTGAGAATGACTGTGGAGTTTGAATGTGGACAAGCTCGATAGTTTATGCCCTGGTGCTGTTGTTGTGTTGTGAGGGGATTTCTCTGGCTCACGGCTCCAGGACGAGGGGCAACCGGAAAGTACAAGTCCCACCACACACTCACTCGCAGGTGGAAGTGTTGCCCCTGCCATGAAAGCACTGTTCCTCTTTTCAAAAAGTCCCTAAAAGGAAGAAAAGGAGAGTGTGTATGTCGTCTCAAAGCCAGTTCTCTCGGCTTTCACAAGTCTGAGCTGAAAGAAAAATGCTAATCCTGAAACTAGGCCTGCAACATAAATTATAAGATTGTTTTTACTGCTGTTTTGGTTAATGCAGTCTTCATGTTAAGCTCAGGTTTGCTCTTGTAACATTGATTTACTTTTTGCATAAGAAAAATGTTGTTATTTTTGTTACCTGTAGTTGCAAATAACCTGAAAGAAAATCATTACATCCCTGCATTTTAGTTGGGAAAAATAGATGCTTTAAAGTATTTTATGTTGTTGTTCTTTGTCCAACACTTGTCAGACAGTCTCTGGAAAAAAACTAAAAAGTGACGTTACAAGAGAAAACGTAGATACATTCTTTTATAGATGCATTTGCAAATAGATGGATGGATGGATACTTCTGTTGGATACCTCACCAGTCCTATGCAGCGGTAGTAAATGTTCTTTAGCATTTCAGAGGTCGAGAGTTAGCATTAGCTTATTGCATGGTCTCTAGGCTTACGAGACAATGCTTATGGTGCGATCCAGGCCACAGGGAACTGGGATATTTCCCACTTCCCACTTATAAAAAAGTACTAGAATGTAGGACTGCGCCATTAATTGAAAAATCGGTAGCACTTTAAAAGACCTCCACGGTACCTACCAGTTAAGTACCATGTCAGTTACTAGTAACTAACAGTGACACTTACTAGTACTTACTCTGGTACTTACTGTGGTACTTACACTGGTACCTAGAGTGGTACTTTGAGTGGTACTTGTACCAGCAGTTACTGGTACATACCAGTGGTAGTTACTGTGGTACTTACACTGGTACCTACAGTGGTACTTTTACCACCAGTATTGGCATGCTGGTATGGTCGTGGCCATACCAGCATGCCAAAGCCTGATCCCGTCAGATCTCAGAAGCTAAGCAGGGTTGGGCCTCAGCAGTACTCGGATGGGAGACCACAGCAGAACCTCAGGTGCCACAGTGGGGCAACTTCAGTGGTACTTACTACAGTAGTTGACAGTCAACTACTGTAGTAAGTACCACTGAAGTACCAGTATGTGTCACTTTAGAACAGGTCCCGTTGTTACTAGTACTTAACTGTCAACTACTGTAGTAAGTACCACTGAAGTACCAGTATGTGTCACTTTAGAACAGGTCCCGTTGTTACTAGTACTTAACTGTCAACTACTGTAGTAAGTACCAATGAAATACCAGTATGTGTCACTTTAGAACAGGTCCCGTTGTTACTAGTAGTTGACTGTCAACTACTGTAATAAGTACCATTGTAGTACCACTATTTACCATTATGTCTCATGGTATTTATCAATAAATGTTTGAATTAAGCTAAGACTGTTGTAAATTTTTTTCTGTTGTTTAGTTTACTGAAACAAATAATTACTTTGGTATTTGTCAATACCCAATATTGTTGTGACATAAATAAAGACAGTGGTGCTTTTTTAACACTTGCATTTTATTGTTATTCATAATTTATAAGCTCTACTTTTTTAATTTAGTACCAATAATACCACCACTGAAACATATGTGTAAAAGTGGTAAGTGTACTAATAGTTACCACTGTAAGTACCAGTCACTGCTGACACAAGTACCACCTTAAGTACCAGTGTAAGTACTACAGTAAGTACCACAGTAAGTACCAGTACCTATCAGTGTTATGTACCAGTAACTGCTGGTACAAGTACCACTATAGGTACCAGTGTAAGTACCGCAGTAAGTACCACAGTAACTACCAGTGATATGTACCAGTAACTGCTGGTACAAGTACCACTCAAAGTACCACTGTAGGTACCAGTGTATGTACCACAGTAAGTACCAGTAACTACCAGTGGTATGTACCAGTAACTGCTGGTACAAGTACCACTCAAAGTACCACTGTAGGTACCAGTGTAAGTACCAGTGTATGTACCACAGTATGTACCAGTAACTGCTGTTGCAAGTACCACTGTAGGTACCAGTGTAAGTACCAGTGTAAATACCACAGTAAGTACCAGTGGTATGTACCAGTAACTGCTGGTACAAGTACCACTCAAAGTACCACTCTAGGTACCAGTGTAAGTACCACAGTAAGTACCAGAGTAAGTACTAGTAAGTGTCACTGTTAGTTACTAGTAACTGACATGGTACTTAACTGGTAGGTACCGTGGAGGTCTTTTAAAGTGCTACCGAAAAATCGAGAGACTGAGATCGAATTGAATCGAATCGCCAATGTTTTGTCAGTAAAAATGTGTAGTTTGGAGCAAAAAATAAACAAACAAAACAAAAGGTTAAACAAAATTGAATCAAAAATCATGATTGATCAATGTGAGAAAAAATATTGTGATTATATTTTTCCCCAGATCATCCAGCCCTACTAGAATGTAGAGTTGTGCAATTAATTGAATTTCATTTTCAGTTACAATTATTGCTCTAAGTGTTTACAAAAATGCTGTACTTGAGTAATCGTGATTATTGACTGATCTAGTAGGTTTTTTTGTTTTTTTTTACAGTTGTAGAATACATTTAAGTGTATTTCTTTGAGATCTGTCACATATTTCATTTTATCTCTCCACTCTCTACATTTAAAGGACACCAAGTCGCTGCAGTCTCTCTAAGCAAATAATCCTTTGAATAATCGTGATTTCAATTATGATTTAAATAATCCTGATTATTATTTTCATCACAATCGAGCAGCCCTACTAGAACGCCACTCGTTGTGAGCTGGGACCTTCATCGAGGTAGGCACACGTTACATAAGAAATCAATAATCACCATGAAAAGTGAATCTGAGGGTTTAACTGTCACAAAAACTAAGTAAACAAAGGCTACAGGTTATTTAACATTACTTTTGTTTAACTTAAAACTTAGCATTAGCCATAATGTTTACGTAGAAGTTGATTCAGTTGGAAATCTTTGAACTGGGAACTGGTATTTTTGCTTGGAACGCAGCATTAAAACATGTTTGTTGCAAATGCCACACTTAGTTGATTGAAATGGTTTGATGTCCTGTTACAAACTGTGCCCAAAAGACAAAATGTTTCTAAAAGTGTGTCAGCCTGAAGCCACAAGAGCAGCCAAAGACCAAATGCCTGTACTGACGCAAAACTGATGACAAAATACTACATTAAACTGTTAATACATACAAAACCAACTCAAACTGATTATGAAATATTGATACTTTTAGCTAAGCCTTAAAGTTTTGTGTTAAAAAGCACATTGAGTTCAGGCTATTTACAATAAGAATGTGACTTTTAACCCTCTGACACCTATGGGGACCGTTTGTGTACATTTTGCAGTTTTTTTTTTTTCATTGTTGAAAAAAAATGGGTTGTCTTGGGGTTAGAGCCATGAAACTTTCCAGGTAATGTTATTTTTGATCAAATTAAAAAATGCCACCTTCAGACCTCACCTAGCCCCGCCCACTTCTTGGCTACATTTTTTGCCTACACTCATCACCAAAAGAACCGTTTGTGCCCCATTGACTTCCATTATAAACTCACTTTTTCAGCCTGGTGTAATACAGACATTAAATAATGTGAGATCATGAAATACCATCTCATCCTAAGCTTCTGGGTTGAAAATTAAAGAATTTGACATTTTTCGTGAGTTGAGACCCCTGGACCCCCAGGGGCCCCTATGGTATTTTATAAGGAAGTTTTTGTAAAGCACTCCTGTTCTATACATGGCCCCTGTGTAATATTGGAATTTATGATCAGGGCTCAAATGGTCTGAATGTGTTGGTGATGAGTCAGGGGAGAGGCCTGAAGTGTTTGAGGGCACACAGATGAGTAAAAATGTGAAAATGAACATGTTGAAAAAAAGAGTGAAAAAATGTCTAATAAAAAACGACATGCATCTTTTGACCTAAAAACTAAATTAGAACACATTTCTTGAAAAGGGGTTGCAATTCCTACATAAATAGTATGTTCTCCAATATTTTATATTTATCACATTCAAAAGTAGAGCCATCAGCACTACACAACTAACAATACTTGCACATACAGTGTGCACCTGCACAGAGTGCCAATGTTTATGTTTACCTTCCAGTCAAAACAGTCACACTCTGCAGCCTTTGATCACACTTTTTTTATAACAGCCAATCACATTCACTGTTTTTTGTTTATACTTTGGCAAGCAGCTGTTGTGGAATGCTTGGTGTTGGCCTCAACCTCCGACCAACACCAAGTATTCCCTAAACTACACTTTATTGGCTGCTGGGGAAACCAGAGTACCCGGAGGAAATCACTCAGACGCGGGGAGGAACATTCAAAAATGCAAACTCCACACAGAAAGGTCCGGGCCATGTGGGAGTCGAACTTGCAAACTTCTTGCTGTGAGGCCAGAGGGCTATCCCCTCTGCCACCGTGCCGCCACATGAAGAAACACTAAGTATGTCCCGCCTCAAATTTTGACACCAGGGCCAACCCATTATGGCCCTGGTGTCAAACCCATTATGCATTTGTCGCATCTCAAGCCCAGATACAGCATTCAAGTTTTTTGGGTTTTTTTTACGAAAGAGGTGATTCAGGTAATTTTAAAGTATACTAATATGCAAGTGCACGTGGGTGCACTGTAGCAGAGTGGTTAGAGCTCTGGCTTCCCAATAAGGAGATCGTGGATTCAACTCCTGGGTTGAACCATTACAACATCTCATGATTTCTCTGCGGAGTTTGCAAGTACCCCGTATCACGGTGGGTTTTCTCTGGGTACTCCGGTTTCCCCCCAGAGTGAATGTTTGTCTGTCTAACCCTGCAACGAGTTGGTCACTGTCCAGTGTGTTCCCCGCCTAAGGCCCAAAGTCACTGGGATAGCTCCAGTCACCCGCGACCAACGGGAACAAGCGGTAGAAAAGTAAAAAATAATAATATTTTTTTCATTGATAAATAAAAAATAATAATTGTATTAGTTTATGCAAGTATACTAATACTTGTATTACCATGCAAATATACTGGATTCCTGGATGTGGAGCCAACCTTCCAGAAAACCTATAGGAGTTGTCTCTTTTTGGCTCAGCTAAGACGCTGATCACAACGCTCATAGCTCAGAGAAAGTATCTGCTACATTCACCTGCCGCTGCTGCCATTGTCCAGGAGGGTCAGTCTTTATCTGGGGATCAGGAAGGAAGAAGCAAAGACCGAGGGGTCTTACAAACAAAGAAAGTAATGTTTTCTCTGCGAGAAACAAAACATAGTTTGGACTTAGCGCACATTGCCACAACCATGTGTGCAAGTACCACAAACTCCTCCTGCAGCAGCAGCTACACTGCAAATGCTTGAACCTGTTTTACTTGTTTGTTTATTGGAGTTAATTTTGATAGCCTTTAAAGTTCTATTTTAAACAAATAATTGGCATTGTATTTGATTATATTTTCATACATATATTGGAATTTGTTTGACCAAACATTGTGTGTTATTTTCCCCATTGAAATGCATGTAAATCCCTATGTTATCCATTTAATCTGACTTTTTCTCACTACACAATAATGCATCAAAATGAATGTTGTTATAAATTATTGACATATGTGAGGGTCTAATAACATCAACTCAAATAATCCACTTCAGACTTTTATTTTTGAAAATGTTGCATATTTTGTGTTTTTGGCATTAAAAAAAATGACAACTTTTGGACCTAAATTGGCCTATAACAAAAAAATTTAAATAAACTTTGATTTTTTTTATATATATTTGGACAGAAGACAAGCTAACGAAAAAAATGAGCCATTGAAAGTAGAAAAAAAATAAAAATAAGTATTATTTTATAGCCCATATGTGTGTCGGGAACCGTTTGTGACACGAAGGTTACGAGTGTGACCTTTTTTCAAAAATGGCTGTCACTCAAAACACAATAATGCATCAAAATGAATGTTGTTATAAATTATTGACATATGTGAGGGTCTAATAACATCAACTCAAATAATCCACTTCAGACTTTTATTTTTGAAAATTTTGCGTATTTTGTGTTTTTGGCATTCAAAAAAATGACAACTTTTGGACCTAAATTGGCCTATAACAAAAAATTTGAATAAACTTTGATATTTTTTTTATATATTTGGACAGAAGACAAGCTAACGAAAAAAATGAGCCATTGAAAGTAGAAAAAAAATAAAAATAAGTATTATTTTATAGCCCATATGTGTGTCGGGAACCGTTTGTGACACGAAGGTTACGAGTGTGACCTTTTTTCAAAAATGGCTGTCACTCAAAACACAATAATGCATCAAAATGAATGTTGTTATAAATCATTGACATATGTGAGGGTCTAATAACATCAACTCAAATAATCCACTTCAGACTTTTATTTTTGAAAATTTTGCATTTTTTGTATTTTTGGCATTCAAAAAAATGACAACTTTTGGACCTAAAATGGCCTATAACAAAAAAATTTAAATAAAATTTGATAATTTTTTTATATGTTTAGACAGAAGACAAGCTAACGAAAAAAATGAGCCATTGAAAGTAGAAAAAAAATAAAAATAAGTATTATTTTATAGCCCATATGTGTGTCGGGAACCGTTTGTGACACGAAGGTTACGAGTGTAACCTAAAATATCTATGTGTCAGAGGGTTAAAATGTCAAGTATTCGCAGATACTTCACATTTACTTTAACTAGTTTTTCTACTTGTTGTTTTCACTCACCACACAAAGGCGTAGTGTGTGTTAACCCTTTAGGACACAACAGTAAATATAGAAGACTTCAAACATTAGTCCAAGCTCTTATGTTTTAATGCTGGTACAATCTATTGGAGTTTGGACCCTGGAATTTGGAGATGGAGAGCCTGGAATGAGTTAAATGTTCAGTTTGTGTGTGTGTTACATTTGACCTTTACCTTTTTTGTGTTTGCTGTGTAGTTCATTATAGAAGACATGAAGCAACAGCAAACCAACAAACACAGCGTCCTGCACCGGGAGGACCAGCACATCACCGTGGAGGAGCTGTGGAGAGCCTGGAAAACCTCGGAAGGTAAACACACAAACAGGAAGGTCACACAGTCAAGGAAAACACGGAAACGTCATGAAAAAAAACAAAAGAAAAGTCCAGCCTGATTGAGTGGAAATCAGGTCTTGGATGTTCAAATATGTAATTCAAATCATGTTCGTGGTCAATCCTGCTGTTTTATCTTTTTTTATTTATTTGCCACTGACAACTTGTTGACTTTTTTGATACTAGACTAAAATACATTGAATTAGAGATCTCCAACTTTTTGAGACCAGGGACATGTTTTTGGTGTGAAAATAATATATCAAGGACCCCCTCATAGATCCCATGCAGTCAAAACACATAGTCTAGCTACACTTAATAAATTACCTTTTTGCCATCAAAGTGCCCCTGATTTTTCTTTGTTTTTGCTATAAGGCTCGAGAAGGTGACATCACACAACAGCAGAATATTCAATGTGGAGATTTTAAACTATTGAATACTAAAAAGATTGTGATTAAAGCATATTTTGACATTACAGACTGAGGGATAAACTTACCAGCATTGACCCAGTAGTTTATTGTGTGGTTGTACGGCTGTTTTGCTTCCCTTTTTATGTCGTTTTTGCCAGTATATCCCGATGGAAGTTCTGCAAGCTTGACAGGAAACATTTTTTCCATGGTATCTGCCTACTGAGCCTTATTATCAGTGACTGTCTCTATTGGCTCTGTGCACAGAACGTGACTAACTTCTGGACCTACTTATAAGCATTTCTTGTTCAGTTCATTTCTATGAGGTTTTAACTAAGTCAGTCAAAAAAGAATATATACTTGGAAGATCAGGCAGTGAAAAGTGAGTTGTGGTGAATGTCTCCGAAAAGACGTGAAAGACTTTACAAATCAAAAGAACACTTCGCCAAAAGACCAAAGCGTGTTTATAAAAAGCTGTGTTTGTGTCTAAAAACAGGCAATGCTCATACATACAGAAGTTAGCTATTTTGAGTATAAACATGCCAACTGATGAGCTGTGCACAGAACCTATTTACCCACTGAAGCAATTCTTACCTTTATCCATGTTTTTCACCAAATTTGAATGAAATGACTATCTTTTTTAGCACAGATTTGGGTTTGTTTGGATCAGTTTGAAAGCTTGCCCTCTTTTTAGTCGACTAATTGATCAATGAGGCAAGTTTTTATTCAACCAAGAAGTTTATCAAGTGCAAACTAGATTGAAATGTATGAAAAAGTTATACAAGGTCACAAAAAAGCAGGGAACAGTTATGTCATGACAAACCTTTACATCTCTATGAACCGTGTCTTACAAACATTATTATTCAGATTGAAACTTAAGCCACAGTTGTGTAATAAAAGCAGCCACAGACACAGGTGTGGCTTGTCTTAAACTAAACTCGGGCTTGCGGATGATGAAAGAAGAGGATTACGTTTGGAGGATTGGCCGTGAACACCCACATACTGTATTTGGTGAACCTCTTGTGTCTCTTTGGATTCTGTAATAATCCAGTGTTTGTTAGCGTCACGGTTCATGAGCCGTGTTTGTTTTGCTTTAGATGTTTTGGTCCTTCACAAACGCACAAAGAGAAGCACACCTGGATAAAGTGTTGGCCCGCATCAGCTCGTGCAAAGCTTTTTAACCAAAGCTGGGTCAAACTGAAAACATCGTAACATTGAGACTAACTACATTACACTTTGTTCAAGATTTAGCTCATGCGTGTCTTTAGTTGAAGTTTAATGATCACAAAAATTTGGCTGTGGTTGACTATAGACAGTCTTGGTCGACTTAAGACATTGTGCTACAAATAAGCAAAACTGGCAAATGTTTCAACGGCCTGACCAAATTTCCAACCCAAACTGCATTCACAAGACCACAAGCTCAGATGTTAGCATGCTAATAATCACTCAACAGCTAAATGAGATTTCCATGTAAAAAAATTCCGAATAAACTTACATTTTGCTTTCTAACTAATACAAATTTTGATCAACTAAGACATTAATCAGTGATCAATTGACTAAAATACAGTGTAACTTTCTTAATTATTTCTTTTAAACAGCTTTTATTGTTGCATTTGCATTTGCATTTTTTTTACTATTGACCCTATTTTGTCCCGCCCACTTTTCTAGGATTTGCACTTCCTGGTTAGCTCTGTTACGGTAGTTTACATGTTTGTCTGTCTGTCTTGTGGGGCATTTTCAAACATATGTCATGACAGTTAAAATAAAACCATCGTCTGAAGTCTACAGGCTAAATGCAGCTAAACAGGAAGTACAATTCCTAGAAAAGTGGGCGGGACAAAATAGGGTCAATAGGCGATATACTTGATATTCTGTTTTTGCATAACTTTAGGATAACAATCCCAATATTATCTAAAATTCGATATATTGCTCATGTCTACAAACAACATGATAGATAGATAGATAGATAGATAGATAGATAGATAGATAGATAGATAGATAGATAGATAGATAGATAGATAGATAGATAGATAGATAGATAGATAGATAGATAGATAGATAGATCGATCGATCGATCGATCGATCGATCGATCGATCGATCGATCGTTACAGTCTGTCCCAGAGCCTCTGTGTGGGCCACTGTTATAACCCCACATGTTCTCACGTGTCTGTGTAGGTTTCCTCCGAGTACTCTGGTGTCCTCTACCACTAAAAACATGTCCATTAATGCCTCTCTTCTCCCCTCCCCCAGGACTAACCTGTAAAAGAGATTCTGAATCTCAGTGGAACTTTCCTGGTTAAATAAAAGTTCAATAAGTTTATCGACTCAGCAGGGCCGCAAATTGTGTGCTATTGAAAAAAAGATTTATTCATATATTTATACATGCATATTGCAGATTTATATTTATTATTCGTAGTTAGAGACTTTTAATGCCTATTAAACTTCTGTAAATGTTCTTATAATGATATTTTTGGACATAGTGGTTAAACTGCTAGAAATTATCGTATAATGATGTTTAAGACATTTATAAAAGTAATGCACCAATCCGATTCTGGGATAACATAGCAGTGTGGATCCATGAAATTAAGCTGGATCAGTTCAGCCGATATCAAAGCTGTGCCTTTATTGATGTTGAATGTCTCATAAAGTTTGAAACGGTAGTCATATCAAGTTGTTACGTTTTTGCTTGTGCAATATTTAACAGCTACTGTACATAGCACGCTAGGATCAATTTTTAATTTTGATCGGTCACACTGGTATCGGTTGGTATCAAAATCGGTATAGGAACTGAAAAAGCTGGATCGGTGCATCTCATTTATAACATAAAACTAAAGTTCTCAAATGAAATAAATCCTGTGATAAACAGGGTGGTGTGTTGTTAGCAGGGTGAGGCGCTCTGGTTGTACAATGGCAGGAGAAACGCTGAATACTAATACAGTGTTATAGTTGAAGGAACAACATTTCCATGGAAACAGACCTTTAGAGGCTCCTCTAGGACAGAAAGAGTCAGGTTTGTTGAGATGCAGCTGAGATTCAAATGAAACCATCTGCTTTCTGGCCAAAAATACACGTACTCTTCCTTTAACTACTTGATAAAACACATGCATTGTTTTATCACGTGGCTTGGTAAACAAATGTGCTAAAAATCTCAAATAAAAAATGTTTAAAGATAAATAAATACAGCAGTACAAGAGTGTTTGCAGTAGTTTGATGGCAGTTGTTTGTTTGTGTGTTGTTTCAGTGCATAACTGGACGAACCAGGACGCGGTGCGGTGGCTGAAGGACTGTGTGGAGCTGCCTCAGTACGAGAAGAATTTCAGAGACTTCAGAGTGACCGGGAACACGTTACCTCGGTCTGTCTCTGCTCTTGTTCTCCTCTCAGATCAGACCTAGTACAATGCTGCCCTCTGCTGGCCCTTTAGTGTAATACATGCATCACACTCACCTTCACACAGTTGTTTAGAAACATGTATTTATGTTCTATAAAACGGTATGAACACAACTGTAACTGCCACACACGTGATGATTTTTAATGTGAACAATGTAGATTCGTGTTTACTCAGTAGTTAAAGGTGCTCTGTGTAACTTTTCAAGTGGGAAGTTTGTTGGTTTTGACTAAATTGTTCTGCAATATAGTGTTAAGTATGATCTCTCCTACATTTATTCAGCTAAGATACAACAGAAAAATTTCACTCAATTTTCAATCATGCAAACTAAATTTTCTCTGAAACCCTCAAAATTGGCAAATGTTGCTGTTTTACTCATAAAATGTTTATTTCTTTATGAAAAAAACAACACATGGTGTGTAACTTGTAATAAGATTTTTTTTTCATATATACTGTATGTATTGTCCCGTCTCAACCCCTTAAGAGGGGGGCATTTTTGTTAAAACGTCTGACTAAAATCATCTAAAATTCAAATGGAAACTGTTTCTGAACCCTTTGGAGTAGAAACAACTGGCTGGACTCTTTGTGAAGCTGAAGCTTTGTAGTTTTAGCCTCTGATGTTTGTTTGATTCTAGTTTTAAGTGAGAAGAAGCTCTAGACAAAAGAACATCAGGTTTTTTTGTCCGCCTAAATTTTTTTTGGTAAATGTAAGAATCAGTATAGCTGGTGTAACAGAATGACACTAGGTTTGGCATATTTTGGGTTTTGACCTCTTCAAAAGCTAAAGCTGTTTTCACAAAAAAAAAAATTGTATTAACTTAAAAAAGTTAAGGTGGAGCACATTAAAAATCCTATTAAAATATGAAAAAAATAGTTTTTTTTTTTTTTATTTATTTCTAAGTTTAGAGTAAAAACTGATTCTGATCCATCCCACAATTGTTGATTTGACTGTGAATAAGAGGGTTTCAGTGATTTGACTTTTATCTATAACATGTCAGGGAGCTTCAGAGTTGATTTTTATTAGATTGTAGGCCTCCACCTCATAATTAAACATACTATTATATATGTTTTGTTTTTGCCCAAACACCTTGAAAAACAGATCCTGACTTGGAGGTGTCACACATTTGTCTTCATAAATAATTAAGTTTAAATGTTTTTTGTGGAACTCTTAGACAGAGGTTTTACTAAGAAACAAGCTGATGATTGACATGTCCTATTGTAATAATGTGTGAGCTCTTATATTATATTATATTTAATCTAACACGATCACCAGACCAGCGGCAGTCAGAACACTCTCCACAATAACAAGGACATTTAGTTTGTTTGTGTGTGTGGGTGTGTTCTGTACAGGCTGTGTTCTTTCGTACTAATCCCTTTTCTTAATGTGTTTTGTCATTATTTCAGATTAGCAGCGAACGAGCCGTCGTTTCTGTCGATGCAGCTGAAGATTATAGACCAGCGGCACAAGCAGAAGTTAGTTTTAAAAGCTCTGGATGCCGTGCTCTTCGGTCCTCCTCTGCGTAAGTCTACAAACTACTTCAAGTACAGCAGAGATGGCAAAAGTACTGAAGTTTGTACTCAAGTAAAAGTACAGATACATGTGGGAAAAAAAAAACTACTAGTACAAAAGTAAATCTGTGTAAATGTACTTGAGGAAAAAAGTGAAAAGTATAATCACACTGCCAATAGTACACTGCAAAAAATGAATTTCAAGACAAGTTAAAGTTGCTTGATTCTAAGATTTAAACCTAATTTCAAGCATTTTGACAAATTTACTCTTGATTTATTGTAGAGACATGGATTATTTTTCTTGTTTCAAAGTGTTTCGAACATATTTTGAAGACATTGTTTCTTATTCCAAGTCAAATTTTTTGCCAGTGGTTTAAGAAAATTGTTCTTACTCCATTGGTTTTTTGATGTCTTCTTATTTTAAGCCAAATTCTATTATAACCAGATAAAAATGACTTGAAATCGGTGAAATATTCTACATTACATAAACAATTAAATCTTATCAAATTAATACAACTCAAACCTGGATTAAAATTCAAATTTCCAAGTCATTTAAGTCATTTCTCTAAATTTTAGCTGTTTTTGCCAGATTATTAGCCATCTTATTTTACTTGTTTCAAAACATTTCTGACTCTTCAAGTGATTTTAGCTTGAATCAAATTTGCCAGTGTGGTGAGTAAAAATGTCTTGCGTCGTTAGTAAAAAAAATTGGTTTGAAATAGAATCAAATGAATTGAAACAAGGCAGAAACGGCTCGAAACAAGTCAAATAATCTACGTTCATCAAGTAAAACCATCTGAACCATAAAAAAATACCAAAAATAAAGATTAAAATCCAGATTTAAAGACATTTTAAACATCTAAAAATACATTTCTTGCAATGCTCAAAGTTAGTTTGTAATGTGTTTGAGCGTGAGATGAGCTTTACTCTGCAAAAACTACATTTCTAGACTTGCTTAAAATGACTTGGAATTACAATTATAATCCAGTTTTGAGCTGTTATAACGGAATAAGATTTATTTGCTTATGTAATTTAGAACATTAAACTGGTTTCAAGATATTTTTAACTGGTTATAAGAGAATTTGGTTTAAAATAAGAACAAAAAAATTGCCAATCGGGTAAGAAAATAAAATACTTTGGCTTGAAATAAGAAGCAATGTCTTGAAATCAGTACAAAACACTTTGAAACTAGAAAATGTATCTATTTCTCTAAAACAAATCGAGGTTAAATTAGTCTAAATGCTTGAAATTAAGTTTAAATCCTAGAAGAAGTAGCTGATACTGCAAACACAATTTAGGTTTTAAATCTGACAACTTCCTCTCTTAAATCCTTCGACACATGGTTAATATTGACATGCATTAATTTTGGTTGCATTTATAGCCTATAAATGTCTTTTTACAAACAACAAAGTGAAACTGGAGAGGACCACCCAAGCTCAGCCAATCAGAGCGCTGCATTCAGCTCCTAATTAGAACTAAAATTCTTTATTATTCACTTCAGACAGTACTCAGAGGTCTAATTTTTTTCACAAAGTGCTGTATTTACTATATACTTTTTAGTGGAAGGCACAAAGTTTACAAATTTACAACTAAAAAGGTAGTTACTCCACTTTTAACTTGTCTTGAAATTCATTTTGCAGTGTACAATGAATTAGTAATAATTCTTCTGAATTTTAATCATGTTGATAAATGTTTTTGGCAGTTTGCCCTTGTTACTAATTTGTTGACAAAGCTCTGATACACGGCAGGTCTGCACTTGTTTTAAGAATTAAAACTGTTTATGGGTTTCTAAAGTAACTCAGCTGATTTGTAATGTAAGAATGTAGTTGAAAGTACAGACATTTCTTGAGTAAAAAGTAAAAAGACACAGATTTGTGTAATAATCAAGTACAGATACTCAAAAAAATCAAGTACAGTACTTGAGTAAAAATACTTACTTGCCAACTCTGTAGTCCAGTTTATCTGTTCATTTGTCTCCATTCACGTGCCTTTTCTACATTTATCCTGGCAGGTCCGCAGCACAACTGGATGAAAGACTTCATCCTGATGTTCTCCATTGTGATCGGTGTGGGCGGCTGCTGGTTCGCTTACGTCCAGAACAAATCCAGTAAAGTGCACATTTCTCAGATGATGAAGGATCTGGAGAGTCTGCAGCACGCCGAGCAAAGTCTCCTGGATCTGCAGAGTCGGTAAGAGCACAAACTAGTCAGATGTGTTCTTTACGTTTGAATGAAGTGATGGTAAATACATCTGAATCACATTTACCTGTTTGCATATGAAAAATTAGGCACAAAGAGTGTTAGTGTTCCAATTTAAATGTCTAAATCTAAGTTATGTTGTGTTGTAGGCTGGAGAAGGCGCAGGAGGAGAACCGCACCGTGGCCGTGGAGAAGCAGAACCTGGAGCAGAAGATGAGAGACGAGATCACAGGAGCAAAGAAAGAAGCTCACAGACTGAGAGAGCTGAGAGAAGGAGCCGAATGTGAGCTGAGCCGACTCAAGTACGCAGAGGAGGAGCTGGTGCAGGTGAGGAGCCAGTAGGAACTTTTTGTTGTTCCTGTAACCTTTTCAGCTCCTGTCCCCATTTGTGGCGTGTTCCCTCATAGAACGGACCAGGAACTAGGGAAGCCAATGTACAGACTTTTTCAGTGACACATTGTCCGTAATGTGTGACGCAAGTTGTATCTCTCACTGGTTTCATTACAAAAACGCTTCAATGACCTTATTTGGGCAGAGCGAACGTAAGCAGACAAATGTTCCTGGGAGAAAAATGGAAATTTCTCCTTAAAAGAAATGAGGTAGAAGTGTTGTGACGCCTGGTTCTTGTTAGCCTGCCCTGCAAAAACTATATATATACACTTGCTTAAAGTGACTTGTATTCAGAATTTTTATCTGGATTTGAGTTGTTTAAACTTGATAAGATTTAATTGCTTATGAAATGTAGAATATTTCACTTGTTTCAAGACTATTCTGACTAGTTATAAGAAAACTTGACAAAAAAAGAAGAAAAAAACGATTTGCCAATGGGCAAATAATTTGACCTGAAATATGAAGTAATGTCTTCAGTTCGAAGCTGTTTGAAACAAGGAAAATGATCTAGAGTTCGACAATAAATAAAGCTTAAATTAGCTAAAATGCTTGAAATGAGGTTCAAATCCTAGAATCAAGCAACTTTAACTTGTCTTAAAATTCACTTTTTGCAGTGTGATGCATTAGACAGTTTCATTTCAACCCTCATCGCATCATTGGGGTTTGTTTGATTCATAGTAGGCGTGGACTTTTTAAAAAATTGAACCAATCACTGCTTTTTGGTCTTTTTGTCGTCCAGGAAGTAAAACATACACACGTGTCAGTGATTATTGGCATATTTATGTGGTAAACTGGTAAAATAAAGTAAGTAAGTAAGTAATCTTTATTTGTATAGCGCATTTCACAGACACAGTATATATAATAAAAGGTGCAATATCATATTCTAAGTTAGTATTTGACACAAGGTTATAGGAGAAGAACATATACAGTCAGCTATCACAACTCATGTTGGTTCTGGCCAATGCAATACTTTGCTACTGCTTGCAGTCGTGCAGTACCTGAAATAGTAGCTGAAGTGTAATGATACTGGTGAAATGAAAAGGTGGTTTCCCATGAACTGTTTTTAGTTCCTGGTACTTTTTTAGTTCAAGTCCCCATTTTAGGCACAATCACACTGCACAGACTAAAGTCAGTTTCAAATTGCACTGCATCACAAATACATTTATAGTTAATGTGACCCAAATGGTTTTAGCCTTTTATAAAAATGTTCCTGTGTCAAAGAAGCTTTTTAGAAATGATGTGGGCACTTTAGGAAAATGGAAGTTTATATTTCTCAGTCTATGGCAGTTGAAATTTGTTATGGTTAAGATTAAGATTAATGAGTAAAAGTGAAGTACGAGTTAACTTGCCTTTGATCAAAACTTGGAACTCTGTCTCTCTCCTGTCCCGGTGCATGTCTGTCCCTGAATGCCCCACACTCGACTCTAACATGTGTTCTTTGTCCCGTGAAGGTCCGTAAGGCTCTGAAGCGGGCGGAGAAGGAGATGCAGTCGGAGCGCTCTGTCCCCGAGGCCCTGCAGAAGTGGCTCCAGCTCACACACGAGGTGGAGGTTCAATACTACAACATCAAGAAGCAGAGCGCCGAGTTCCAGCTGTGCGTGGCCAAAGACGAGGTACTGTCCCGGGACTTTCACATCTACCAGCACTATTTTACCCCAATAAAGACGTGTTGTCATAGTATTTATTCAGGTGAAAATTAGTTTGCAGTTTCATCTACAGTTAATAGTAAATCAGTTTGTTCTCTAGAACCCAGAAAGTGTGCTTGTTTAGCATGTAGTTAGCCTCCATTAGCAACACAACATGGTGAGTGAGTGAGAAGAAAGAAGAGAGTAAGAGAGAAAAGAGAGAGAGGAAAGAGAAGGAGACAGAGGAGCTATGAGAAAAAGGAGAGAGAAGAAAGAGAAGCGAAAGGAGAGAGAGAAGAGAGATGGAAGAGGGAAGAAAGTGGGGGAAGCGAGAGGAGAGAGAGAGAAGGAGTAGAAAGAGAGAGGAGAAAAATATGAAGGAGAGAAGAAAGAGAAGCAATAGAGAAGAGAGGAGAAAGAAGAAAAAGAGATGTTATAGAGAAAAGAGAAGGAAGAGGGAGGGAATTAAGTGGAGAAAGGAGAAAGTGAAGACAGAAGAAATATGAGAGAGGATAAAGAAGAGAGAAAGAACAAGAAGAGAGGAGAAAAGAGAGAGAAGTGAAAGGAGAGAGAAGAGAGATGGGCGAGAGAAGAAAGTGGGGGAAGCGAGAGGAGAGAGAGAATGAGTAGAGAGAGAGAGGAGAGAAATATGAAGGAGAGAAGAAAGAGAAGAGAGAGGAGAAAGAAGAAAGAGAGATGTTATAGAGAAAAGAGAGGGAAGAGGGAGGGGAAGAGGAGAAAGGAGAGAGGACAAAGTGAAGACAGAAGAAATATGAGAGAAGAGAGGAGAAAAGAGAGAGAAGCAAGAGGAAAGAGAGAAGGGAGAGGAGAGATACTAAAGAGAAGAGAGATGAGAGAGATGTGAACTAAAGAGGAAAGAGAGGGAAGCAAGAGAGAGGAGAAAGAAGAAAGATGTTAGAGAGAGAGGGAAGAGGGAGGAGAAAGGAGAAAGTGAACACAGAAGAAATATGAGAGAGGAGAAAGAATAGAGAAAGAAAGAGAAGAGAGGAGAAAAGAGAGAAGCAAAAGGAAAGAGAGAAGAGAGATGGGTGAGACAACAGAAGAAAGAGAGAGAAGCAAGAGGAGAGAGTGAGAGAATGAGTAGAAAGAGAGAGGAGAGAAATATGAAGGAGAGAAGAAAGAGAAGCAATAGAGAAGAGAGAGGAAAAAGAAGAAAAAGAGATGTTATAGAGAAAAGAGAGAGAAGCGAGAGAGGGAAGAGGAGAAAGGAGAGAGGAGAAAGTGAAGACAGAAGAAATATGAGAGGAGAAAGAAGAGAGAAAGAAAGAGAAGAGAGGAGAAAGAGAGAGAAGCAAAAGGAAAGAGAGAAGAGAGATGGGCGAGAGAAAACAGAAGAAAGAGAGAAGCAAGAGAAGAGAGAGTAAGAAGAGATAGAGAGAAAAGAGAGAGAGAAGCGAGAGGAGAGATTATAAAGAGAAGAGAGATGTGAACGAGAGAAGAAAGAGAGAGAAGCAAGAGATAGGAGAAAGAAAACAGAGATGTTAGAGAGAGAGAAGTGAGAGAGAGGGAGGAGGAAGGAGAAGAGGAGAAAGAGAAGAGAGAGGAGAAAGAGAAGACAGAAAAAGATGTAAGAGAGAAGAGAGAGGAGAAAAAGAAGATAGAGAGTGTTTTACTGTCCAAAAGCCAGTAAATAATGAAGAGCTGATTTAAACAAAAGCCTGTGACGTGAATTCCTCTGCGTATGTCCCTTTCCATTGTTGTTCTATGATCACAGATAAAACTTGTCACTGTGTCTGACCTCTGGGTTTGTATTTTCAGGCAGAGAAAATCAAAAAGAAAAGAGGCTCAGTGTTCGGGACTCTTCACGTGGCCCACAGTTCGTCGCTGGATGAGGTGGACCACAAGATACTTGAAGCAAAGTGAGTTCAATATGAGCATATCACTCATCAATACAATTTAAATATCCTTTTTGTGAAACGTGAAGAACAAATATCTGAGTAAATGTTGTGGTGCTGCAGGAAGTCTCTGTCTGAGGTGACGGCCTGTCTGCGGGAGCGTCTGCATCGCTGGCAGCAGATCGAGAAGCTGTGTGGGTTTCCTGTGGTGAATAACTCGGGCCTGCCCAGTCTGACGGCCAGCCTGTACTCGGACCACAGCTGGGTGGTGATGCCCCGAGTGTCTGTGCCGCCTTACCCCATCACAGGAGGCGTGGACGACCTGGATGAGGACACGCCCCCGATTATTCAGCAGTTCACACGTGAGTGAGAGGAACAAGATACAAGATAAAACTTCTCTAAAATCTCTGTAATGATTACCTATGTATTTTGGGGGCATCTGAAGCATGTGTCCACTCTCTCAGTAGAAATTCCACACTTTTCCACACTTTCATTTCTTAAATTGGCATCGTGAAATGTTTGGATTCTAACAAGGTATCGCTCACTAACGTGTCGGTGTACAGTGCAGGTGACAAGTTTTCATGCTAAGCTAAGTATAAGCAGAGTTGCAGTATATAGAATTCACAGGAAGTCATTTTTTGCAAGTCTCAAGCCTTGTCCACATGAAGCCAAGCTCAGGCGTTTCAGAACAAATATTTGTCCTACACCACATCGTCCTCAAGAAGCAGGAGTTTCAAGACACTGAAAACAAATCTTTCTGAAACCAGGTCCCAGAGTGAAAAGATTTCAAAAGTTACGCTGTATCCGCAACTTCTTTTTTACATGATGACATCACTGCCCCAGTTTCACGTCTCGACGATGGCAGATTTCTCATTGTTTATTGAGCAATGAGAAATCTGCCATCTCATTGCTCCATAAACTATCAAAAACAAGCTTAAAGTGAAATAAATCCACTACATTTTCCATTAAATCTGTTTTGAAGTTTTGGTAAAATATTCCAAAGAATCTAAAGCATAAATCCACTTTCTCTCTCTGTCCCTTTTGTAGGTTTCAGATCCATGTTATTGATTCAGAACGTTTGCTAGGTTTAAAAAATTCTTCGCTAAGTTTCTGGAACAGTGTCATCATTTCTAGTTTCTTTCTGTGTCAGTGCCACAGCGCCACACTCTGGTCAGTTACAAGTATTACACCGGCTTTAGGCTGGTTTACTGATTTGTGTGGACGCTCACAAATCCTAAGACAACTCCAAGTTTATGCAGATCGTTTTTAAAACTATTCTCGTTTTGTCTTCGTGTGGACAAGGCATCAAGTCTTTGACCTCAAGTCAGAGTCAAGTTTTAAGTCAAAAAGAGACAAGTCAGTCAAGTCCTAAGACAAATAGTCAAGTCCTAAATGAAAGAGAGATACAGTAAGTACGAGTCAAGTCCCAAGTTAGTGTCCCACAAGTCAAAGTTGAGTCTAATTTATCAAGCCAGGTGCTAAATTGCGGGTGCAAAAATGAAAAATATCATCTGTTATTTATGAACATGTTGCACAAACTTTAAAATTGGAAGATGCACATACAACATACTAAACAAAACAGATGTGAACCACCATAAGTTCTGCACCTTTAGTGTGTGTGAGACAGAAAAATGTCATCTCTGCCAAGGTTTTGCTGCCCAAATTATTTACTATTGATTATTATTGAATAAAGCTTGTATTTTTGCAAGTGTATACCTTTTTCAAAGTGTGGAGTCGGAATTGGACGATATTAGAATTTGCACTCACAATTATTGTAACCAAAATAATTGCGATTAACGATATTATCACAATAATTTACCAAACGTATAGGTGCACAGTTTAAAAGTCACATGATTACTGCACAATATGCATGTGTTTGTACAACTACTTAATGGAATTTGGTGTAAATGGAATCAACAATGATTCAGAGGGAACAAATGTGAACACAAAGTTGAGCAAAAATCAATCAATTACTTTGTCTCAGAGTCTGTAATTAACTCTGAATAGACTCACAATCGCGATTATCATCATGTGCGATTATCACAATTATGAAAAACGTTACAATTATTTAATTGCAGCCCTTTATTATCCGATTAACAATAATATCGTACATCGTCCCATCCCTAGTGTGGAGGAACATGTTATTGACCTTCAAGTCTAAGTTGAGTCCCAAGTCTTAGTCCATTTTATCTGGTCAAGTCTCAAGTTACCAAAACAGTGACTCAAGTCTGACTCAAGTTCAAGTTATGATTTAGTCCACACCTCAGTTGGCTGTTTTAAAACCTCTATGTACTGTAATTGTATCATGAGGACACTACAGTAGTTTAATCTGTTCATCCACACTTATATCTTTTACCTCCACATAATCCTCTCGCTTGTTCTCCTGTGTGTTCCAGCTCCCAGTATGATGCGTCCTCCTCTGACCCGAAACAGCAGCATCTGTCGCTCTCGCCGCAGCCTCCTGAGCTCCCAGCAGCCCTCTCTCCTCTCCGCCGACCCCGACCTGCTGTCCATGGCCGGCTCCACCCTCTCCTATCACCCCGAGGCCGACGACGACCACATCATGTTCAGCACGGAGAGGAGAGGGTACGTAGCTCCCGCCGCCGCCGTCGCCAAGCTTAAGAGGCAGCATGCTATCGACCTCTGGATTAAACTCAGGTGGATTACCCAGAAGTCTCTGCGGTGACGTGTGGTGGGCTCTGGTGGTGGTGGAATGAGGCGGCATCTTTGAAAAGGGACTTGGAGATGCATTAAATATTATAATATCGTAATATTTCTGGTCTTTCTGGTTTGTGGGTTTCATAAGGCAATGTTGGTTGTGGGAAAATTGTTTTGTCTATTTCTTAAAATAATAATAATCACTAATATTTAAATCAGAAAAACAATGACATTTTCTTAATATAGAGAAAATGAGTTAATGTGACTTATCATGATTGCTCGATTACACAATATTTGTTTATAACTTAAGAGATATAATCATAATTGAAACAGAAATTTGATGAATTGCACAGCCCTAGTAGAGATATGAATTCATTTTCTGACTGACTTTCCCACATAAATATTTCCAACCAATGCCTAAACTTAACCTGGCACTGGTCTGCAGTAGGACAAGAAGAAAGGTAATCAATGCTGACCTGCTAAAAGTGAAGTAAATATTTATAATGACTTGCTGTCAATGTCTGTCGCAGCTTTTATTAAGTAAAAGTATCGTTTTAGAGATCAGTAAAAACATTTCTTTGATTATATTCCTGCTTCATGTCAGGTCTAAATGCTGCAAGTCCTTGTGCGTGCTAACCCTTGTCCTGTCTCTGCTCAGGGAGGCCGTCATGGAGGGCAGCTCGGACACAGACTCGCTCAGCTCGATGGGCCGTAAGCCGTACCAGTGCCCCTGCTCCATGGGCTCGGAGACCCCGTACAGGAAGATCTCTCGGGAGGAGATGTTCTTGTACACTCAAACCCAGGAGCCTGTAGCGTCCAGCCCCACGTCCAGCAGCAGCAGGGACTCCACCCCCCCTCCGGCCACCAGCCCCTCCGGACCCCCCTCCACCAGCCCCTCCCCCGCCCTGGAGCACCACCCGTTTGCACAGAGCCAGTCCCCCGACATCACCTGCATCATGCCGGAGTCTCACAGCGCCCCGCCCACCCAGGGCGGCAAAGGCCTGTACAACGGCATCCTGGAGAAGTCTTACAGCTTCAGCCAGCTGCCCCCCAGCATGCTGCCCCCTGTGGGCCGCTACCCCTCCCTCACCTCTCTGGACTCGGAGGGCCGCAGTGTGGGCCGCGAGCACAAGCTGCCCAGCACCTCGTCCCAGGACTCCTGCGACAATGGGGACAAAATCAAGCGCTCCTCCTCCAAAATCAAATCTTTATTTAAGAAGAAGAAATAGCGCTGCAGAGCGGAGGTGTTAGCACTAATCTTTATGAACTTGTCCTCTTTGTCATCAGAGACGAATGTAGCTCAGCGTGGAGCTCCGCCCACACTGACGGCCTTATTTGAATATTGCCTTTACGTTCATTCAGCCTCACAGGGAGAGCCTGGAAAGGTCAAACTAGTGTCAAAGAGAGGTCAAGGGTCACATTTGCACAAGACACGTTCAGTTTCTTTAGTTTGAACCAAAAGCCACTGTGTTGGGTTGAATGGTGTTTACTACAGAGACTGTGGGTGAGTCTACTGAACCTGTCTGTTCAAGATTTAAAGATGACAGATTATTTTACTAAGTTATTCTTCACCCTTTTGAAAGCTCTTTGTTGTCCAGTGTTTAGCCTCATGCACTTGACTTCTTTCTTTTGAAACAAAGGTCTGTTGCACTGCTGCTCCAGTGCTCTGGGCGGCGCTGTAGACTTCTAGTGACTTTGTTTTGGTCTTAGATGTTTTACATAGATTTTTATTGGTGATGAGCTAAAGGTTGTGGAATATGCAGATTTTACCAATCAGTGAGTACATTACATCCAATGTAATCCAGCTGACCTTTACTACTTGATTAACTGCATCCTGTAGCCATATCTCCTCCATTTTTGTCTTAAGCTCCACTTCCCCTCAAGCTCAGTGTTACAGCCAGAACAAGAAAGGATTACATTTCAAATGTAACGCTTCAGTGTGAATGCAATATGTATCTAAATATATATTTTTATTGATTCATTTCACTCTTGAATAGTTGTTAGTGTACACATTAAACTTTTAGGGCAGCAGAAGTGAAACAAGTCTATATTTCTAGACAACATACAAATAAAACAGTTGCTCTGTTTATTCGTTGCAAAAAATAATAAAATAAACGTCTGAGTTCTCCTGCTGCCTGAGCTGTGTCAGGCAAAACTGTTTCAGACTTACAGATTGTCATGTGAATAGTTAAAAATTGTGTTATTCTATTTTCCAACAGTTAGTACAGAAGAAGGGGCAGCTACAATGAAAAATGCTTAAATGCAGTTTTTTTGTTGTAATGCAAAAAGTGAATGGATGTAGTATTCACAGATTACTGGTTTGAAAATACCAAGTACAATGCTATTACCAGTTAGAAAAACTTTCTCTTGCCCACCGTCTGGCTTCATGACGTAACCATAACCTATTAAACTTGCCCTAAAACCCATCCTAAAGTGAGATCTGGGCCTGTAGCACTGAGCTTGTCCCCTCACACTACGCTGGAGCTGACCCGTGCAATACGCTCCTGTGGGCGGCTCCAGGCTGATGTCAGAGCTCTGCTTCTCACTGTGATCCTGCCTTCTCCTTCTGCTTCATCACCAGGGGGCAGTGTGGTGTCGCGAGAGAGACGCCACACACAACAGCACACAATGAAGGACGCCACAGAAGAAGAAGTGGAGACATGAATGTTTACGACTCATAGGTTTTGTCATTGTGTGTGTGGATATATTTGTATACTGTAATAAAATTAATAAAAACTTGAGTCAATACAACTGTTTTAGAGTCGTTTTCAGACAGCGGACCTGCTCAATAGAGTGGACTTTTAGTTATTATAGCTAGGGTGACCAGACGTCCTGGGTATTCTCTGTTTTGAGCCCGTGTCCCAGCAAATGTTACCAAATCTACTTATTATTTGTCCCAGTTTTACACAAGACATGTCCCAGTTGTCCTGGTTTTTGACCACTCTGACTATTTCCAACAGTGAAGGAAGGAATATATGGCTTTCCTTTCATTTCTTTTGTTAAATGAGAGAAAACCGTCTTGGAAAATTACAAAAATATGAGAAAAAAATGCACCGATTTGCACTGACAGAAGTTTCAGAGTGAGTGAATGGTTCATGAATTGACTAAGTGCATAAAAATGTACTTATTTACCCTTTAGTTTAATCAAATGTTCATTACCTTGAACCTTAAAACTTGACTGTGTGTGACCGGTGTGTTTCTTTCTGCGTTGTGTGTGCTGGTTTATGATTGTTGGTGCAGGAGTGAACCACAGGACACAGCCGAACACTTGGAGGCGGTCTAAATTTAATCTGGATTACAATAAAAGTGAACAGTGTCAACATGTGCTGCTAACGGTTGACTCAAACTTTTCCACTGCGGAGGTTTGCAAAAGGGCAGAGGAAGTTCTGACCCCCCAATATACACTAGAGCACTGCAGAGACACACGAAGAAGAAACAAAGGTGGACCACAACAGCGCAGTAACTGGATGCCAGGTATGTGGAACAAACAGCAACAGAAAGACAATTTTGTGTAACTAATATATACATATAATGAACCAGTTACTTGTGTCCCACTTTTTAATTTTGTAAATATGGTCATCCTAGTCACAGCAGCTTGTCAAAGATCATTATGCAGATTTCAGAAGCTAAACATGTTGGGACAGGTCAGTTTTTGGATAGAGACTCGAGAAAATCCAGGTGTCACACAATGAAAGGACAAGAGGAGAAACTTGCCGCTGTGTCCTTATAGGGAAAAACACTTTACCCACATTGTCTAGTGTGGATCTGGTGTGTGAATTGTTGGTGGTGGTCAGAGGGACCGATCTCGTAAAATGGCCTTGCTTCTGTCAGCCTTCCCCAGGGCAGCTTTGGCTACAGCAGTAGCTTACCACTACTGAGTGTGGAATGAATGAATAATGCATAATGTGAATCAATCACTCAATCAACCTTTATTTGTATAGCCCTTTACAACACAAAAAGTGACCAAAGTGCTTCCCATTAAAACACAATAAAATACAAAATACGTAAAATCGGTGCATAGTAACAGTTAAAGAAAAGCTACAAAATAGACATGTTACTACATTACTGAATGTTAAAAACCATCCTGTTTTGAGCCTTGATTTAAAAAGGCCAAAGTCTGTGATGGTGCGAATATCAGGGGGAGATTGTTCCAAAGTCTGGGACCAGCAACAGAGAAAGCCCGCTCGGTCACCCCAGTGTTTCAGCCTGGTTCTGGGAACCTCAAGCATAAGCTGGTTTGTTGACCTTAAAGCCCGACTAGGGTTTCGAACACATAAAAGTTCAGTCAAATAAAATGGCTCAAGGCCGTTAAGAGCCTTAAAAACAACAATTAAATTTTAAAATCAATTCTAAAAGAAACTGGAAGCCAGTGAAGTTCAAAAAGGACTGGGGTGATGTGCTGACGTCTGGGTGTGTTGGTTAAAAAATGAGCTGCAGCATTTTGCACAAGTTGAAGGCGACTAAGTGCCGATTGGGAAACACCCACATAAAGTGCATTGCAGTAATCTATTCTAGAGCTGATAAAAGCATGAATAGTCTTTTCCAAGTCGGCATGATTTAAAAAAGGCTTTACCTTAGATAAATGGCGCAAGTGATAAAAACTTGCTCCCACAACGCTCTCAATTTGTTTGTCGAATCTAAAATTGTTGTCAAAAGTAACGTCAAGGTTCTTCACTGTTAGTTTTAACTGCGGTGACAACCAATCAAAATCTGTAGATGCTGATTCACCAAATAAAATGTATTCTGTTTTGTTTTCATTCAGAAGAAGAAAATTATTCCCTAACCACCTCTTCATGTTGATATGCAGTTGGCTAGGGATTAAAGACCAAATAATCCTATGCATTATTATTATTTCAAATGCAGCCCTCAATCAACTCTGACTCTGATCATTTTTCTCTGTGCACGGAACTTCAGTCAGCTACTTTGTCCATGTTCCAAATAGCTAACTTCTGTACATACAAGCATTTCCTGTTAGTGTTAGCATTTAGATACAAACACTTCTTTTAAATACACAAGTGTATGGTGAATTGTTCTTCTGATTTATAAAGTCTTTAACGTGTTTTCTGTAACATTCACCACAAAATCACTGTCACTGTCTGATCTTCAGAGTATTTATTATCGTTTTAAGCTGGTGTAGTGACAATGAACTGAACAGGAAATGCTTGTTTGTACAGAAGAACAATTCACCATAGGACTACTGACGTTCCGTGCACAGAGCCTATTGAGTTGAGCTGTTCTGCAGGCAAATAATATTTCAATCAAGTGGAGGGCAGCTAAAAGGAATATTGTTTAAATGCATTTTTTTGTGTTGTACTGTAATACAAAAGAGTAATTGGTCGAGTCATAAGGAAATTTTAAATTACATACAAAGTCATTAGTCGAGAAAAAAAAAAAAACTAACACATCAGATTGTAGAACGAGAATGAAACCTGTTTGGCACAAAAAGAAAAGTAGGTTTGGTTTCCATGACAACACAATATCCTCTAGACAAAGTTATTTAATCCAGATGATTGGCAGCTAAAGTGAACATTGATTTAATGCAGTTTTTGTTGTAACACAAGAAGTGAATGGGTCTTGTCTCTTGTAGAAATCTAAAATGGCCTTTTAGATTTTTCATGGTAAAGTAAATTAATAAAAGGCGAAAACTGGTTCTTGTATCAGGCTTTATCAAATTCTAAAACATTAACACAACCTACTGACTATAAGATAAGACTAAAAGCGACCGATAAATCATCTTTACTAAACCTTTTTATCTGTATTCCTCAAAAATTTCATTCGATTTTCCCAAAGTGACACAAAATCCTCCCAAACAAGTGAAGTGAAGGACAGAACTGACAAGTCCGGCTGATGAAAAGGGAAATATCTAATCACGCGTCAAAATTTCATCCCAAAATATTTCAGAATTTGCAAATGAGTCGAGCCCCGCGGTTTTCTCCTCCTGCATCAGTATTCCTCTGACGGAGCCGGATCAGAGGGAAAAAAAAGACAAAGAAATGACAACAAAAACATGAGGAACAGCGGGAGGCCAAGGTCACCTGAATGTGGAGACGAGCCAGGAGAAGAGACAGTGAAATTGGAAAAAAAGAAAGAAAAAAAATAAATATAAAAGTGTCCCGAAAATGTTCTCCATCAAAAAGTAATGTTTGGACGGAGGAAAGAGCAGACTTACAATGCAGTCCATTATCAACAGGATTAAGATGAATAAAACATGACGGACATTTTGTCAAGAAAATAGAAATACTGTATTGATTTATTTTTTTCCCCATTTACATTTGTACGTGCTGATGTATTTATTCGCACATCACAACAGACAATGAGAGAGACAAACCTATAAGTGCAAAAGGATCGGCTACACTCAGAAAATGACTTTTTTTTGGCACGTGTGACAGTTATGTATTTCCCATGTCAGGAATTGAATTTGAGCTCCATCTATTGGTTGCAAAGGAAATTATACAGGGGGATCAAGTATAATAGGTGATATGCTATAGACTAGGGCTATTCAACTTGACTTCCAGAGAACCGAGAACCATGGCTTCGGGGCAGAGTAGTTGTACAATACGTCACCACTTTTGACACAAGGTTTGACAAATATTCACTCTAGTAGATAAAGATCTAACCAAGATCTAAAGCAGAAATCAATTTAGATCAGGACTGACCACTGTGAGAAACAAAAAATACTTATATTTATCTTTATTTTAGCATATTTTTCGGAAGCTCAGTACTGCCAATCTCTACTTTATTTTTTTCCAGCTGTATCACGAAATTTCATGATATGAAAAAAATAAAAAAATTATCAGGTAAAAACTAATTACGTGATACTATCACGTAATAACGTGATACAAAAAAAAAAAAAAAAAAAAAAAAAAATTTTGACCACGACTTCAAAGCTATTTTTAGTACTTATGTTACGCCGTGCATTTAGCACGATATAAAAAAGTGTAAAAATTACACGAGATATCACAGTGTTAAAATAGGACGAGTTTTGGTTGCAGCCACGTGGGGACGTTTTCTTCAGGTGAAACGGGTAAGTTTAGGCATAAAGTTACTAAAATGGGTAATATTAGATCTGGGGCTTGGGGCAGGTTAAGATTAGAATCAGGATTTCATGAATATTCATAAATAAGAACACGTCTTAACAACCACCATTGAAATGAATGGAGACTGTGACGCGTACTATAATTACGCAGGACGGCCGTGAACTCGAGCTAATCATACTTCATTTACATATTGGGTAATGTCGTGGTAAATGTACGCTTTCTTGTGAGATCAGGCTCTAGTCTGATCTTACCTAGACATGCAGGTGCAATTTGATGTTCAAATTGATGTGTTTTAATAATAATTCTAGCTACTACTGTATTGTTGTTAATCATTATATTTTTGTACACAAGACCCAAGACACATTAAATTGAGTCAATTTAATGTGCTGGTTAAATTGACTGAAGCTCCACCCAACAGAATTCAATGCAAAGTTTACCAACATGCAAAGGGTTTATCGGTACAGAAATGCTAAAAAACATAAAAGATCTCAGAGATCCATAGAATATGACATCGAAATACACAAGGGTGTTTTCTAGGGCTCAGAGGGAAAACAATATGATCACACTGTGTTGCATGGTGAAGCAATGTAAGAACATAGTAAGCATTCAAAAATTAGTTTGGCATATTATGTGTCAATTAAAATATGGAATAGAAGCTGCCAAATACGGTTTTTCTCTCTAATACAAGCCTATTTTAAAGGAAACATATTATGCAAAATAGACTTATAATTTTAATATCTGCCTTTCATAGTTCTCACCATTTTAATTTCCAAACACAAAACTTTTAACCAACTCCTCCAAACTTGTAATGAGCGATTCCACCTGTGTCTATAGTCTCCCAGATCCTTCAGACAAAGAACACTCTCAGCTTTGTGTCCATGAATAAAAGATGGCCGCTCCTCGTGTTATCAAGCGACATATTCCCTTTGAGCGAGGCCTGGAGACTATATCTTTTAACTTTTAAAGATAGACCCAGGTATGGACCACACAGTAATGAAAAAACTTTATTGAACTAGACCAGAGAACCAGAGGAATCATGGAGCTTTTTCAATTTGGTCCAACGTGTCCAATGACTTTTGTGGTTTCAGTGTAGGATTAAAGATGTGTAGGAGCTATAGTATGTGTTATAATCCAGGAGAAATCCATAATTCATCATAAGAATAAGACTCCTAGGTTATATTAGTCAGATAAAGGGGATTTACCAAAGCTTAATTCTGACATTTGAAAGAATTGTGACATTGTAGAAGCTGAAGAATTATAAAAACACTCTTCTATTCAACATGTACGCCTACAAAGCCTGTCATAAAGTTATGTATACTGTGTTTGTAGAGGACACAACTAAAGCCAGCTGCGCACTGGAGAAGTTTGAGATCTTTTGCGATTAACAAACACATAAAAAACAGAACAGGCCACAGACATAAGGACATTAACAAGGATTATTTGTCTCACAGTTGCATCATGTTGCAGAAAGAACAGAGATGACTCAGACTTGTGGAGCGCTGCAGCGAGCGGAGAACGGTGTGTCACGTGATCGAGCGCAGTGTTTTCTTTCATGTGCGCAGTATTAGAGGTATTTTTTGTTTATCAACACGTGTGCACCCTGCCTCCAGAAAGAGCTGCCACAAACAGTGGAAACAAGTCAAAAAAGCTCCGTTGTCAACTAACTACACGGTGCAAAAAAAAGTTTTTTGCTAAATCTACATCTGTGAATGAAATTTGATCCTACAGGATCCATTCTCAGGTGAAAAAACGGCAAGAAAAAAAACACAGTCTCAAGCTTCAGGAGACAGACGTCTGTCAGACCGGGTCATGACTGATTGAAACAGCGGCTCTCGTTCTGTTCGTTGTTTTATTCAAAGAAGTTTCCCCAGCTAAGCAGGTCACAGAAGAGCGCAGGGTCATTAGAGCTGTTATACTGACACATTGTGAGCGTGAAATAAAAAAATTCCAAAAAATTCCGTGTTTGCCTTGTCCTATAGTTTAGCAAAGTTGCTTCACATCATTGAAGGAACAGATGCACAAAACGTTACATTTTTTTTTTTACAGATGATGAGGCAATGTCTCTTCTTTATTTAATATTTTAAGCCACAAGGCAGATGCACCAGATGCTTCTGTTGTAAAGATCCTCATGCAGCCGGTGAACCTCACCATCATGCTCCTGACAAAAAGTCATACCAGAGTCGCAGTGACGTACAGACAGAAGGAGACCTACCTGTTTTTATGTTATGATGGGAAATAAAATACTTTAACATTAGATTCTGACAGAACAATCTCAAAACCAGATTCTTGGAAATACTTCTGAGGGGTCCATTTAAAATAAAATACTTCAGATTCATTTACTACAGTTGTCTTTGAACTTTTTCAACTTTTGACCCCTTTTTGTTTTTTGATTGCCAAAAACATAAAATTAACCTTTTTTTAGGCAGATTTTTTCTACAAAACAAAACTTTGTACTTTAGGGCTGCACAATTTAGTAAAATTTAAAATTTTTATGTTTGCGCTTTTTGTATATGTTGTAAAAACTTGGATTCTTTTCACATTTTAAGCATGTCCAGACATATTGTGGAACAGAATTAAAATAAGCCTAGAGTCCTATTATTTTGAAGTTATTAACTTGTCTAGACTGAGTACAATTTCTTTGCTCTAACACCATCTCAGCTCTAATCTTCACAATTAGATCTTTTTATTCAGAATTGGATAGAACGTTTTGTAATGAGAATAAAATTAAGGTTTACGCCCATTAATATTTAGATTTGGATTCAATTGCTTTAACTGTATCTCACATCTCTGACTCTTTTTCTGACTTCTCCTCCCACATTGTCCACTGGAGGGCAGCGTTGCTCTGTGCGTCTGACGGATCTGAGTTTGTGAAGAGTCTGCACAGAAGAAACAGGTGGAAACATGGAGTTACATTAAACATGCAGCAGAAGCAGCCTGGGCTCTATCCTCGTCCAAAAATCTGTGACGGGAACATGTGAAAGTTTAATGCTACAAACTAACCCCCAGACAAACAGTGGCATTAAAGATGTATAGGTGGGGATTCCTTCATTTTAAACACAGAAGAAGAAACGCAGAGAGACAAATTACAAACAAAAGTAAAGCATTCACTCTTGCTTTAGGTAGATTTTTGTTGTGAGACTGTAAGTTTATAAGTGATGAGGTGAAACATTTTAAAAGGGCGCTAGTGGAGGACCTGTCACTGTTTGTCTTCAGAAACTTTATTGATTTGTTTCGTATGGTCCATGTTCTGTGAGAGTCGAAGAGAGCACAAAGTCAAACAGAGACAGAGGCATGAGCTGGGTTAAGAAGGCTTCCAATGATGTACAGTAGTCCCTCGTTTATCGCGGGGGTTAGGTTCTAAAAATAACCCGTGAAAGGCGAAACCCACGAAGTAGTGATCTACATTTTTTACCAGTAATTTCAGTTGATAACCTGCCTGGTTCTGATGTCTAGTGTCTTTTGTACATGTAATAATGCACAGAACAAACAGCTCGAGTGGTTTTTGTGACGCTTGAAGAGGGACGGTGCTGTGTGTGTTCACCTGCTCTGTTTTTGACATGTTGCCCGTCCTGCTGCGCTCCACAGCCGACCGCAGAGCCACGGATCACACGAGCTCCAGAGCCACGAAACACATCCGGACTCTAGTGAAGTCTCAACATGCTCCTCAAACACATCTCTGAACTACATAAATGAAGTTCCATCGTGCACAGAAGCTCTTTTAGAAAACTTGAGACAGTTTGGATCATGCAGGGGAAGCTGACCTGACGCTCGGACGTTTCTCCAGGTGAGGATTTGACTCTTTGAGCTCGTAGTTACGATGATAAGTTTGTTCACGCTGGAACGTCGTTGTGTAGTTCAGAGATGATTTGAGGAGCGCGTTGTGACTTCGCTAGAGTCCGGATGTGTTTCGTGTCGGCTCTGGAGTCCGCGTGATCCGTGGCTCTGCGGTCGGCTGTGGAGCGCAGTGGGACGGGCAACGTGCCAAAAGCAGAGCAGGTGAACATGTACAGCACCGTCCCTCTTTATGTGATCACATAAACGACTCGCGCGGTTGTATCTGGCGGTGAATCATGTGTTCAGCACAATATTACCTGTACAAAGGACACTAAACATCAGAACCAGGCAGGTTATGAACAGAAATTGGTAAAAAATGAAGATCACTACTTCGCGGGTTTCGCCATTCACGGGTTATTTTTGGAACGTAACCCCCGCAATAAACGAGGGACCACTGTAATGTATTGCATCTTTAAACTTAATAAACACGACTCTTTCTCTATAACCATCCTTTCATCACATTTACAGCAGCTGCCAATGCAAACATGAACACAAACACACACACACAGACTCTTTATGTGCACACAACGCCATAGAAAAGATTTAGCACATGTTCGGTTTCCTCACACGGCTCGTTTAAATGCACACATTACATGTTTATTATTGGGACCTTTCTGCCTCGCCCGAGCACTGTTACCGCTCTCTCTCCATTATTCCCATAAACGCCGGGCCTTAAATCATTCAGGAGCCTATTCAATTTCAGAAGTGTGCCGCGGCCAGGTCATTTAGCTCTCATGTATCCACCCAGGAGGATTTCTACATCCTGGTCCTTCCTGTGTGTCCATATGAGGCAGGAGCAGTAGATTAGCGTGTTAGCATGTTCACAGCTGCATAACAATGGTGTGGATGTGTAGAGATGCTGTGGATGAGAAATGAGAGCCGTGCATCGTCTGACAAAACAATCAATGTGAGAAGATGAGAAGATTTTAAAGAAATTATTGCTATAAACATACTTTTGATTTTACATTTCATGTTTTTTCAAAATGTGTTTACAAAAGTACACAATTAGCATTTTAGTGTTTCCTGATTCAGAAATTGAGTTAGAGCTTGTTTTACTGACTGCAAACATGTCCAAACTGTGGCCTAGGGACCAAATATGGACCTTGTTTGTTGGCCCTCTGGCCTCATGAACAATTGGCCCAAGCAGCAATATGTAATGGGTTTTACACAGACTTTTAAAAATCTAGCTTTTACACGCCAGTATCAAATGTATTAGCAAAAGCATACTATTGTGCTTTACTCTATCGCCTTTCAACTTCTGCACACTACAGGAGTTTTGGCCTGATTTTAGGCCCGATGTGCCCCTATGAGTTCAGGGAGGTGAGGATTTTCGAAAGACGTTTTATTTTGTTTCTCTCCTTTTGTTTGTGCGTCACTGTGACTCTGTTATGACTTTTTGTCTTGAGGTTCACCTGCTGCACGAGCGCGAGGACCTTTACAACAGAAGCATCTGGTGCATCTGCCTTGTGACGGCGACTCTTAAAATGTGAAATAAAGAAGAAACATTGCCTCAACAGCTATAAATAAATGTAGCATTTTGTGCACATAGTAAATGATGTACAAAGCAACTTTGCCACTTTACTACACTGTGATCTTTATAAACCTGCTTTAATCCACTGTTGTTTCATCATTGTTGCTGTTGTTTCACTCTTATTACTCCGCACAAGAAAGAAAACACTCTGCGCTCAATACATAACACGCTCACTGCTGCGCTCCACAAGTTTGTGTCTGTTCTTCCTGACACATGATGCCACTGTCACATAAATAATCCTTGCAATTGTCCTAATGTCTGTGGCCTGTCCTTTTGCTGATGCATCTAAAATAGCAAAAGATCTTAAACTCCTCTAGTGTGCAGCTGAGTTTTAGCTAGTACGGAGATCCACAGTGCAGTTGTTTTCAGTCTAAAAAGTACATCTATCACCTAAAATCAAGCAATACGTTTCCATAACTTTGTAGTTTAGAAAGCTGCCGAAACAGATATTAGACAAAAACGTAGGTTTTATACTTGTAACTAACCCCGAGGAGGTTTTCAAATTTTGGCTAATATGTATACTGTATATATATATTTTTATATCCCTATGGGGCTTTACAATGAGAGGCTGTTCTTATGAAACCATAAAGAGAGCGGTCCCTTTTAAGCTCTAAATTTATCAAGAAATAGAAACTGGATAATTGACTTCCTGTTCGAAACTTCAGGGCTGATTAGCACCGCCTCTTCACAATGACATTTCACCTTAGATTAGCAGATTGTCATTTATATGTTTTTTGTTTGCAACCCAACCTGTATCTTCAGGAGTCTTAAGTCCACAAGTGGGCGGGGACAGGTGGTAGGTGAAACAGAACGTTTCTGAGCACTCAAACTTCAGCTGCAGGACAAAGCAGGATTATTCAAAAATGCATAAATCAATTCAAATTCAACTTTGAGTAGAATAATGATGAGAGAACACTGTTGTAATAAAGTTAAAAGCTCATGAAGGTTAATTTTGTATAATATATTTCTTTAAAACATCAGTTACCATGGCTACTCTTGTCCGTTTGTCCCTGAAGTTTGTCTTGATGAAACACAGACTTGTACCTGTTAAACAAAGTCAAAGTGAATCAGACTCACTCACAGATGTAACAGTACATGTTGTATTCACAGTGAAATATAGACACTAATTAGTTATGTTCAAAGACTGTGCATTGTAATGAATGCTAATTAAATGCTAATTTGAGATAAAGTAGTAGCTGTAGTGCTATCTTTAAAAGCTTTCACGTCACGAACATGCATCTGTAACTTCTGAGTACAATCACTCTGCACTTAAGTTACTCTTGCGCTAAACAAAAACCTGATTATTACCTCCTTAACAATACAATATATAACGTTTTGCTCACGTACTTAAAGGTGGAGTAGCTGATTTTCACACTACAACCACAATTTAGGTTTTACATCTGACAACTTCCTCTCATAAATCCTTCGACACATGGTTAATATCAACATGTATTCATTTTTGGTGGCAATTCTGGCTTAAATACCACTTTTTACAAACAGCAAAGTGAAACTGGAAAGGACCACCCAAGCTCAGCCAATCAGTGAGCTGCTTTGGCTCCAGATTAGAGCAAAAATTCTTTATTATTCAGTTCAGACGGTAGAGTGGTGCTGCATTTATCATATACGTTTTAGTTAAAAACGCAGTCTACTCATTTACAACAACAACAACAAAATCAGCTACTCCATCTTTAATGCATTCTGACCCTGTATGCAGTCAACTGTTAGCCACAACAACTAAGCACACTTAGTTGATTTTTGTGAACAAAAAGGACATTATATATAGGCCGAAGACTAATTTTCACCTCAATACAAACATAAACAATATTTTCTTTAAAATTTTGGATAGTTCCTTTAATGTGGCACAGTGGTTAGCGCTCTGGCCTCACAACAAGAACGTCCTGGTCCAGACCCTCACGTCTTTGTAAAGTCGTCTGTCAAAGTGTCTAGAGCAGGGGTCTCAAACTCACATGGAGCTGGGGCCGAAATGTTCACAGTCAGAGATGGTCAACATATAACAACCTTTCTTTTATACGATGTACGATAAAAACACTCGGCCCGTTTACATGACGGCTTTAATTCCGAATAAAGATAATTTAATTCTGAATTAAAATTAATTCCGCTTTAAAAATACCATGTAAACACTTAATTCCTAATGAACAGTTTATTCGGATTTAAACTTAATTCCGAATAAAGTGGGTGGTTTATTCCGCTTTTAGATCCGAATAATTGTATTCCTTTCTCATGTAACCGTTTTATTCGGAATAAAAATAATTCCGTTCGCACTGCGCATGCTCGTTACGTCACCTCTCTGACCCGGTGACGCTGCAAGATGGCGGCACGGACTCGAAAACTTTTTTGTTTTACATATACGTGCGCTGCAGGAGCTACAAACAATGAAAAAAGTGGGTGAGAGAAAACACGAAACACTAACCTTTTCACAGAGGCAGCGGAAAGTTTTGAACAAGGAGTGTACGTCATGTACGCGGAGAGAGACGCTGCGACGATCCCAAACAAGTGGAAACTGGACTACAACTTTTCCTCCGCTCACAGAACATTACGTGAAGCTGATGATTCTCCGGTTGCTGCTTAAAGACTTTCATCGGAACGACTCCAAAAAAGTTAGTATCATTGCGTCCGTGGCGTTACATCAATCCCAGGAGATAAAAAAGCCAAAAGCCAGTATCCCGTATCCATCGGATGTGTGTTTTTCCGGTAGACGTAATTACGCAATGACGTATGTGCGTTTCCTTTCCTCTCTCTTTCTAACCCAGACGTTAAGCAGAATAAGATAAAGCCGATTTAGCGTGTTTAACATGTAAACCTTTATTCGGAATTATTATTTCCATGTAAACCTGAAGGAAAATATTTTAATTCCGAATTAATTAATTCGGAATAATTAATTCGGAATTAGGAAACATCATGTAAACGTGGCCAATATGCTAAAACATAAATTCAGTTCAAATCGTAACAAACTGAGTGGATCACCAAAGTTCATCAAGTTGCTGCCTTCTGCTGAAAATTATGAAAAATCAATTATGATTCAATTTTGTCACAAAGAGCTGCATCTACAATAGGTCTATTTTAACTATACAATATATAAAAGTCAGATCGTCCAGGTTTAACAGCGAGGGGACAAGTCTATCTTATTTAAATTCAAAGCGTAGCAAAGGAGAAGGTTATTGCATTTCTATACGTTGCGATGCAGCATTAGCCTGAGATAATACCTGAGCTAATACCTTCCAAATGTCAGAGCTGCACCAGCCACGTGCTGCCATTTAGCGCTGATTATTTCTGCATTTCACACGTCGACCATCGGCCAGGGACGAGAAGATGGCAATGATTTCAAGTACCACTATTTATTTACTTTAAGTAGTCATTACTTTATGTAACATTGGGTCAAAGTAGCTTTTTCCAGCACCAAGGAGGGGGTTCCATAGATACATGGCATCACTGTATCACAGGATTGAACATTTATGAAATTACATTTTTAAGGCAACCATTTCAAAGTGGGTCTCATTCATGACACAATCTTATGGCCTTCTCATGAACATTTGTGGCATTCACAAAATGTGTTCTTAACTGAAAATGTTCTTCTGGAAGAGCAAATCCTAAGAATGAGCCCCCAAAAGAACAAAAACATTTGCTGTTTTAGAATATTATAAGCCTTCAAAAATGGTAACTCCTACATAATTGAAGGTATATAGCTCACAATACAACTCCCATGACTGTAAACACTCCCCATGTGCTCCTCACTGGAGGGATAGAGAGAAAAGATACAGAAAGGAGAGAGAGGGACAGTGTGAACACAGCGAGAAAGAAGGGAGAAAGAGAAGAGAGAGAGAGATAGAAGAGAGAGATAAGGGAGAGAGAGAGAGACAGCAAGAGAAAGAAGAGAGACAGAGAGAGGAGAGAAAGACAGAGAGAGGGTGAGAGAGCAAGAGAAAGAGGAGAGAAGAGAAAGAACAGAGAGAAAAGAGAGAAAGGGAGAGATTCACAGAGACTGCAAGAGAGTTTTAAATGAAAAGTTTGCACGTTCAAGGAGTTACTTAAAGGGCAATGTGATCAAATGAATAAATAAATATACCATTGTTGTTATGCTGTTCTTTCTCGCTGTAATTACAAAACAAACCTTTCACATTACAGCCTCCTCAAAACAGTCCTATCAGTAACAACAAAATCTTCACAGAAACAAAACCCACTCCAAACTTCTTTAAACCTTGATTATCGCCTCACAGACCTCATCGCCTCTGTCTCAAAATGCCAAGCACTTGTCCGTTTGCCCTCTGCCTCCTCCTCCTCAAAGAGCACCGGGGCACAACCAAACATGCCTGTGCATTTGCGGTGTTTTGGGAGCTTCCTGGAAATTGGAACGGTGTGACCTGCCAGACACCGACGCCAGCGCTTTCACTGAAATAAATAAACAAGACAGAAATAAATAGATGGCTGTGGTTATTTTGAAATTAAAACAATCAGTCAAAGGTGGGCAGATGGCTGTGGAGGCCGGCCATTACAAGAGCAGAGCTGGAGCGGTTATTCTACGCCGGGACAGGGCACATAGCTCACAGCAGCGGGAATATGAATGTAGTGTCTGTGGACAATGGCTATAATGGGTACATACTGTATCATGTGACTGTGCTGGAGAAAAGACACGATTATATAGAATGGCCTGTGTTCAAATTAGGATGAACTTCTTGAACATCGGTCCAAAGAACCAGTAAAAGCTTTTTATTTATTTATTTTTTTTTTTTTTACGCTTTATCTGAAGTCGGCAGTAGTTAGAGCAAGGATTCCCTGACTTCTGTTTTCACACACACACCTCCTCCAATCAGATCTTGACACGATCCCAGATGTCTCAGAGTGTACTGGGTCTTCCTCAAGGTCTCTTCCCGGTGGGACATGCTTGGAATACCTCTCTTGATTCTAGGATTTGAACCGAATTTCAAGCATTTTGACTAATTAAACCTTGATTTATTGTAGAGACATAGATTATTTTCCTAGTTTCAAAGTGTTTCAAACTGATTTCAAGACATTACTTCTCATTTCAAGCCAAAATTATTTGCCAAAGGGTCAAGGAAACTGTTGCACATCTTATTTTCAGACAAATTTCCTTAAAACCAGTTAAAAAAAGTCTGATTCCAAGTAATTATAAGCAAGTCTTTATTTATAGTTTTTGCAGTGTAACTGAGCTGCTGACCTGATCTCTATAGGAGCGTCCGGCCACCCTGCAAAGGAAACTTATCGGCTTATCGGCAACCTTGCACTTTCCCAGTCATCAGAGAAAATGTAGATATACAACAAAATGTCAAAAACATACAATAAGCACGCCTTTTTTCTACTAATTTTGGTTGAAGCGAGTAAGTTTAGGTTTCAGGTTAATGAAATGGGTAAGTTTAGGGCTGGGGCTTGGGATAGGTTAAGAATGAACTGTGGCTTCATCCAAAATTCACGGTTATTTTACGTTTTGGCTTTTTGTTAATATGTTGACGTAAAAAAGACGTGAAAATGTGCTTACTGTACATTTTGTTGTACATCAACATATTCTACAAAGACTGAGCTTTCTTTCAATCATTACCTAAAGTTCATGACGATTGGTGAGGGCTTGAACCCCAAAGAATACTTACACTGTATTCAAGACAAAACTGTTTTTCCTTTTTTTATGTTCAAAACCAGGGGTGGGACCCAGTCACTGTTTTGCAAGTCACAACTAAGTCTCAAGTCTCAGACCTTCTTGTCCAAGTCAAGTTCCAAGTCAGTGCCCCACAAGTCCAAGTTTCCCAAATCAAGTCGCCACAAGTCACTGGGTTCCAAGTCCAAGTTAACTCCCACGTGTTAGACAATTTTTACAAAACATCAAAATCAGACTCAAGTCTATGTCACAACCTGCAAGTCTACAAAACCTCCCAGCACAACTTTTACTTTCTTAGTTTCACAAATAATACAACACATAATTTAATCCAGAGTATATTCCTTCTGCTCCGCACTGGGCTCTATGTAACTTTCACAATTCCCTCTCCGACTCCTCAGCTTGTAAATAAGTCTGTGCCTGATGCGTCACCAGATCGTCTGAAGGACCTATTCCGGCACAACACCCCATCTCCTCCGCTCTAATGGACTCCCAAGTGCGACCTTCTCCCCCCGCCGCCCTGTCGCCATAACGATGCGCTCCAACTTATTGTAAACAACTGATACTGTTATGGTTCCGACCGCTATCTCTCCGCATACTTCCGCCTAATTAAAGCAGGATTTAGATGGTGGCATTTGTGCTTGTGTGGGCCGGTCTCGTGCTAAATGACCATATCAACTATTATAATCCGTCCCACTCCTCTGCTCCGAGCTCGCCGGCTAATTGTGAGCATATTTCGCGCCGTTATTTTACTCGACGGGTGTAAATACTGGCTGACGTTTATTGAATGTCAAAGGTCGGCGGGCGGTTGATGGATTTTGACCCCTGGAGATGGCGTCGTCGTGTGATTTGTTGCCTCATCAGGGCCATCTTGAGAAGCCGGTAGAAATGCTAAGTATCAGTCTAAAGGGGAAACGCCATACACAGATAGGTTCAAAATGAAGAGTAATGTGAGTCTTAGGAGGCCTGTCGCAAAGCAGGACAGAGGATGTCGTAGATGTGAATAGAAATAATGAACAGACGTGTGGGCAAATTTTGCTGTGACACTGTGCAACTTTTCTGGAGGAGATAAGAGAGAGATACATTTTGTGCAAGGGCTTTTTTCATGAGAGACACATTTTTTAGAGGGCCATGTCCTGGGACGTTGATGTTCACGACACACCTCGACTTTCAACAAAATTTAGGATTTAATAAAATACGCCCAGCAACAGTGATATTTCAGTTATGGTAAAGTAACTGCTGCTGTATTTGATTTTTGTGGAAATATACTAAAAGTTTTCTCTGCAAAATTGCCATTCTAATAAAAAAAAAATCTGATTTCTAATGTTTTGAAACTGAGTTGTTGCTGATTTAATACATTCAAAAGCTTTATGTAGAGTTGCCCTGCTTCATGCCATACATGCATAATGATTGGCCAGTCGCACACCTGCCTAGAAAAGGTGCAAAAGGTCCCTCTCTGCTCCTCCCACCTTGATGTCAGATGCCAGAAAAGCCGAGTTATGTTTTTTTAAATAACATTTTTTAATTGACCTTTATTTAACCAGGGAAGTCCCACTGAGATCAGAATCTCTTTTGCAGTGGGACAGAGACAGGGCTCCTCTGCAAACATTAATGGACATATTTTTTAATTTTTAGTGGTAGGAGGAAACCGGAGTACCCAGAGGAAACCTACGCAGACACGGGGAGAACATGCAAACTCCACATAGAAAGGCCCCGGGTCAACTGGGAGTTGAACCCAGAACCTTCTTGATATGAGACCAGAGCACTAACCACTGCGCCAGTGCATGAGTAGTATGTAGAACCTTTTTGCAACTGTAAAAAAACAGGTTGTGTCAAGCTAATGGGCAGTTGTTTTAGTTCGCTATGGCCTGGTATTGGAGCTCTCCCCTCGATGCTGGTGGGGTGTTTTGGGCGGCTAGACAGGCCCACTCCGGCTGTTGTGGTCCTTGATTTTCTTTTAGCCCTGTTTCGTACATTTTTTTGGGTCTCTCAAAGCCCTGCTGTAGCGTACAGACTTAGCACTTCTTCATCCGTCCATCTCGCACTGCCATAAGTAAACATTTATGCCATTATTAATTGTTGATGTCACGAATAACGTGGCTGCATCAGTGAAAAGTTCTCAGTCTGAGAGAAAAGCACTTGCCCCAGAGCAAGAGCTACAGTAAGTTGGTTCCCACATAGACCTTCCTGGTTCCTGGTCCTTCTTATGTGAGAACACGCCAGAAAAGTCAGGTGCTAAAAAAGTTACAGCAACAACAGTGGCATCAGTGCCTCTTTGCTTAAATGTTTGTAAGGCAGTATTAGTTAGCAAGGAATCCCTCTTTTGATCAAAACATTCTTTGGCAATTATTTTTTTTGTTTTATTTGTAACTCATTTGTATTTTCAGCTGTATATGGCATCATTACATTGTTTTGCTAACCTAATGTTCATAATTAACCTGAGTTTTAGTCCAGCCTTTTCAGAAAAGAGCACTACAAAAGCAACAAAGTTCTCTTCAATCTCAAGGCATTCTTTATAATTTACACGAACAATTTGCAATAACAACCTCCTCCACATGCTAACAAGGCCACGCACGAGATTATTCAAACAACATTAGTTTGAAAAGCTACCAAAACTTTGAAAGAAATAATTAGCCGTAACTTTACATTTTGGCTGCCTTTAGGGTCAGGCTTTATGTGCGACCTTTTGTTGTCCATGTCTCCTTCTTCACACGCTTCGCACTCATTATCGTGTGCGCCGAAATGCCAGGCGCCCCTCCACAGACCCGCCACGAGACAGACGACGTGGGCGGGCGAGCAGGTAATAGCTTATGGCCGCGCGCTCGGGCCGGGGAAGCCGCGCCGCGCACAATTGATCGGCCCTAATGATGTTTTTTAAAGGCGAGGTGATGGCTGGCGAAACAAAGATGTCCGCCGCTCCTGATGGACTTTTAAAGGGGAAGGGGGAGAAGGAGAGAAAGAGGGGGGAGATCAAACAGGAACACTTGAGCGGTCAAAAGTACAAGAAGCAGCTGCAGTCAGAGCACGGCTGGAGCTTAATGATCGACAAGACACAAGTTTCTACAAGAGAGACGCACATTTGTAAAGACCAGGTGAGTAAAGCTAAGTTTTAGATGTTTTTTTTTTATTATTATTATTATTCATGAGTGTAAATTAGGGCTATTTAAATTAAGCAATATGATCTGGAACGTCATAGTAAAATGAGCCGGAACATTGTAAAAAAAAAAAAAAAAATCTGGCAAACACTGTTTCAACCTATTGTGAACAACACAGGTACAGCAACAGTTAGCACTAAGCCAGTGTTTCTCAAACTATGGTACATGCAACACAGTCTTTGGAGGAAACGTAAATATACAACGAAATGTCAAAAAGGTACAATAAGCATGTTTATTGTGTTTTTTTTACATCAATGTTACGAAAAGCCTAAACGTAAAATAAACACAAAATTAGTTTGAAGCTATGTGGCGACAATAAAAAAACATTGACATTTCGTTGTGTGCCAGAGTTTAAGCTGGATAAGTGGACCCTACTCGATCTCACAAGATAGCATACAGACAGAAGGATTTGTTGTTTATCAACATGAGCAATGTGCGTGGACCCTGCCTCCAGAGCCGCTGTGCAAAAACAAAAGTTATGCTGCTAAAGCAACATTTGTGAATGAAATTCGACCCGACGACCCTTAAAGGTTACAGTCATGTGGCCATACCTGCTTGTCAAAACCTGATCCCACCAGATCTCAGAAGCTAAGCAAGTTAGGGCCTGGTTAGTACTTGGATGGGAGACCGCTTTAACACCAGGTGCCACAGTGGGACGGTAAAAGTGGAATGTCGTAGTGTCCTTGGGCGAGACACTTAAACCACATTACCTCAGTGTCTGCATACACTGGAGTGAGTGGATCTCTGATTGTAAAGCACTTTGTGTGCCTTGTAAGGTGGAAAAGCGCTATATAAATAGAGACCATTTACCATTTACAATCAGGTGAGTGAAAAAACGGCAAGAAAAACACTGTATTAAGCTTCAGGAGACAGACGTTTGTCAGACCAGTTCATACCTGATCGAAAAAGCTAGCTCTCGTCTTGTTTTGTTGTTTTATTCAACAAAGTTTCCTCAGCTATCCAGACGGAGAGCAGCACTTTCTGCATAATGCAAGTAACTTAGAAACAGGCAGGTCTTCAGCAAAGTTTCCAGTTGTATTTGTAGGTGTATTTCACACACAGAGCTTTTGCCTCCATCATGGAGAAGTGGGCGTTCCCTCGATGAGCGTGACGACGCGTTAAAGGGTCAATAGTGTTTGAAATATTCTGTGAGATCCTATTTTTGAAGAGGTAATGCATGTGTCAGGGCCCTCTGTAAACGTTCCTGAAAATAGTCTTGACATCCCAGGATCTACATTCCTCTCAGTTTTACGACACACCCTCAGTATCTTCTCCTCCTCTGCACCAGCTGGGATTAAAATGTTTATATGTTTTAATTCCAGATAAATTGTTATTAAATTTGAAAATCACGGCCGTCTGTAATCGTTAAATCTAGCTCGTTGTTGGGTAATACATGTCCCTGGTGATGTGCCCTGCAACCTTGTGTTGGTCTTCAGGTCCCTGGAGAGTCATTATGTTCCTCCAATCTGCAGCTCTGACTTGATCACCACTAAAACCTACCAGCACAAATCTACAGCCACATGTTCTGTGTCTGTGGAGGTGTGCACACAACGTAGAAGGCAAATATCAGTTTTTAAATAGCACTTTTTTTTTTTTTTTTTTTTTTTTTTTACATTTTCTGATTAGTATTTACCTTATTCTGCCTTTTCCTGTTTTGCTGCATTTAGTCTGCTGGGTTTATTTTAATCTCAAATTGTCATTAACTATTTGAGATTGCCCCTCAAAACAGACAAGCTAACTTGTTGACTACCTTATCAGAGCTCAACAAGAAGAGCTTTGCCAATAAAAGTGGGCGGGGCAGAATAAGATAAATACAGCTTAGACCTTAGGTTTAATTCTGGGTTCAAATGATCTTGCACCGGTTCGATTCTGGCCTAATTCGTTATAACGTTGTTTTTTATTCTGCAACAAAAACTAGTATAATAGCATTTTTTTTTTGTTTTGTTAGAAATTATTGGGAATGTTTTGTGCTATCTCTAAATTGTGTTAAACAATGTCAATCTCAGGAAGTTTTGTTGTGATGTCAACCTCAAGATCTACAGTAAAACAAAAAAGAAGCTGTTTACTTGGCAACTGTGCAAAGAAAACACTTCAATCCGCATTGAGACGCAAATAATGAGGTGTAAAAGAACAATCTTATATATGAAAATTTGAGTTGATGCATTTCTCCAACAAATGGCACTCTGCTCCTACCGATGCACTGGACTTTAACACAGACACTTCGCTGGAATTTGTAAGAAAAGGAAGTAATAAAACATTGGATCACTTGCATAATGCCTGTACAGATAGATGCTGTGTTGTGGGAAAGAAAAAAGTTTATTCAGCCTTTATGATTCAAGGTGGATTCTGATATCATAACTCAGCGCTTTTGGATTTTTTAAAAACTAGTTGCTGTTTAAACTGGCCTTAAGATTTTTATCCCTTGCTTGAAATATTAATATCATAGGTAACCAACTGATCTAGAGATGTAACAAAAAAATAATTGTTTCCTTCAACATCACTGACTACAACACCTTACACCAGTGTTAAGTTATATTCAAACAAACTATAAAAGAAGAAATAATCGAAGTTACAAAGTGAATCAATGATTTATGAGAAAAAACCCAAACAGTTTTTCTTCTTTCTCAGCCGGTTCTCTCGGACACAAACCACCTTCTTCTTTCGAGCTCTCCAAATATCAAAGTCCGATGTTGCCGAGCTTCCACAACAAAACCGACTGCTGCTACTGTAAGAAGGCCACAGTCTCTGCCGTTTGATGATTCCACTTTGCAGACTTTGTCCGCTGCCCTGAGGCATGCTGGGAAAACTGTTCACCTTTTTCCTTCTAGTTCAGACATGACGGAGTGTTGTGTTGTTGGTTTGCAAGAGGGAAGGCTTAAATTGTCAGTTTTCGGTAACAAAGCCCTTACTCTTCTGCTCTTCATCACTCAGCATGAGGCAGCTGACCCAGTAAACTTCATCATTCACTACATTTATTAGCTTCCTAATTTGGCAATCATAATACAAACTTACATGACATTAATTTTTATTTACATCTCTTACAAGAAAGTCTGAAACAACCAACAAACTTGTAGATATGGCAAAAATCCTTGTGTTTACATGAGAGCTTTAAGTACGAATAAAGATAGCTTAATTCTAAATAAAAATGAATATGCAAACAAAGACACTGCACTGATCCAAAACAAGTGGAAACGGGACAACTTCTGCTTAGCTCACAGAACATTATATGGAGCTGCTGCTTAAAAACGATCAGAACGACTCCTAAAAAAGTTAGTATCATGTTTGCGTCCATGGCGTTACAACAATCCCAGGTGATAAAAAGCCAGCTGATGTGTTTTTCCGATAAACATAATTACGTAATGATGTACGTGTGCTCTCTGTCCAATCAGAACTCTTCCTAGCCCACAGTCGTTAAGCTAAATGAAACAAGGCAGATTTACATCCAAACCTTTATTCTGAATTATTATTTCCATGTAAACTTGAAGAAAAATAGCATGTAAACGTGGCCATTGACAATTCTGCAAATTTACACTCCAGCTCCGCTCCTGAGTTGGTGTAGTTCTCTCACAGAGGACAGCTCACGTTCAGTCCAGTGTTCTTTCAGTGCTGCTGCTGTCACCACCTTTGATCCCGGCACACATCCGACTGCACGCTCTTGCAGAAATAAAAAAAAAAGAAAAGAAAAAAGGAAAGCATTTAGAGCCCCAAAGCACCTCTGTGTGGAGCACCAGACTGCACTGTGTGTTGTGTCTCTTCTACTTTTAAAAAAACGAAAGCTTGCCGTGACTGCAGCAGACCTCAGTCGAATGCAGTCTGAGCCCGGGTTATTTCAATTTATTTTCTCTATTGATTTACTTTGTTGTTCTAATTTTAAAGGTGGAGTATGTCACTTTTCTGTCGGGAGTTTGCTTGCCTGCTTGTCGCCAAATCTATTATCGCTGTACCAAAAATAATCCACAGCGTAGTTCATCTACTTATTCATCCTGCATTAGCTCAAACGTGTTTTACAACTAAAACAATTAAGAACATGAAAGTTTGCATTGATATGTACGCACATCACTGTCATCATTGCAGAGTAGGTTTTATACTCTGTGAAAAGATTTGATTGATTTAAATGTTCTACAACAACGGCCTCCAACTGTTTTCCAGAGAACCACTATTACAAATGCAAATTGTCCATGAGCTGCTCCTCCATGAGCTTATACAATACAGTACACAGTTAAGTGCTCATATAAGATGTTTTTTCTTACTGCACCAAGGTTAGGCATTTACAGTCACTTTCACAACGGTAATAATACATTTTTAATTACAGCACAGAATAAGTATGACTACAAAAGATATTGGAAGGTGATGGAGAGGAAGCTTGGAGGCCCCTTTTAAACTTAACCATCCTCAGCACACAAGCGCCATCAAGTTACAGAACGGTGAAGAAATAAATAGAAATAAGTAAGTAATTGTACGTCTAAAAAACAACTCCAATAAACAGTATAGCGACCATTTTGTAGCCCGACTTTGCTTTTCCAAGAGTTTAGAAGCATAAATCGCCTCTGAATCTGTCATTTTTGGACACATTTGATTCACTTTCCACTTTTTTATCTCATTAAAGCGTTTCCATGATGATGATTGTGTAAAATATATTTGACTCTAAAGCCCTGTACATATAACGTTTACTCAGACTGACCATTTAAACAATCTGATCTTGAGACTAAATTGAAAACACGTTGTGCTGCGACTAATGTGAAGCTTTTGTACATAATAAAAACTAACTGCTTTGAAAGGCATTTGCTAACATTTTCTCCTCACACACACTCAAAAACACAATCGGAACGAAGATTTTGAATTGTTTTGGGACGATAGTTGAGTCATTAACCAGATTAAAATACAAATCAATACATCTGTAGCTTAATTAATGCAAGTTTTGACTCACTTCTAGTTGATTTACATTCAGAAATCCACTTTTTTTTGTCCAAATGGCGTCTGTCAGCTTTAAAAAATGACCTGGCATTCTTCTATCTTTGATAATTTGTAAATCTCAGTGTACAAAACTAATGATACTCCAATAAAGTTTGATAATTCCGGCCTGAGAATACTGGGATAGCTTGACATCACCTGCAGGAGCTCTATATTATTAAGAATTTTCCACAAGATCAGGAAATATAAAACAAAATTAAGACTATTTTTAGGCCTTACATTCAAACTCAAACCTTTTCATACTACACCTTTAAGAACTGATACAAAAACAAAATTTTTCTCACCCATAATAAGTGTATAAATAAAAGGTAGCACGTTTTATGAATCCTCTGTGCCTTACATTAGCCCCGTGTTTATTACTGTGCCACAACACTGGAGCGAGGTCTGTTGCTATGATACCAGTCGCCGCGGTAATAAATACGCACCTTATTTATTTATCCGCACAAATTAATACCGAATTTATACAGGCAATTGTGGAGGCAGCTAAATTATGCATGCAGTGACTTTATTGGAGGCCGAGGAGTGTTTGCGTCACTAAAACAAAGAAGTGGAGATGAAGCAACGCAGAAGCAGTAAAAAATATGTCTTTGAAAATGTTTAATGGCACGAGATTGATCTGAACTGAAGAGGAAGATTATTAGATGCGTTAGATTACTTTAGATTAATATGGAGATGGCATTACAGGATTCTCAATGTCAGCAGTGAGTGTCAAAAATGAATGAGAGTCAATGGAGACAAATTATAGCAGACCTGGGCAAACTGTGACCTGGGGGCCAAATGCGGCCTGCGACCTGTTTTTGAGAAACAGAAATGCAAGACAAAGTTTAAAAGATAAAAACTTGGGCTACGACAATTTAATCTTTTAACATTTAAAGATTAAATTCTCACTCTATGTATATAAAACGTTTTACGAGAATTACTGTAATAGTGTAATTTGGATCATAGAACATTGTTATGAATATGTTTTTATGCAAACATTTGAGTCTTGATAATATTTAGCGTAAAATAACAATGTTAATTTCCTAAAACTTTGGCTTTTGACTTTTTTTCTCACATTAATGAGTTTTTCCCAAGTAAAATCAAAACTTTTACTAAACTTTGACTTAATTTTCATAAAGCTTTTCTCTTAATCTCGAAATGTTACAAGTTTATTATGCTAGACCTAACATTTTATTTGTAATGGTCTTCTATGTTCTGTCAAAGAAATGTATCTGCAATAATGAGAATTTTTTATACCAACGTTTGAAGTCTGGCCCTCCGCCTCTTTTTTGGGTTTGAATATGTCCCTCGAGTAAAATACTTGCCCAGGCCTGAATTACAGGCTATCTGCTCCTATAAGTGCTCAAAACACAACTAAAATAGGAAAAAGCAGCTACAGTCTAACAATAAATATAATCAACCAAAACTACTGCTGAATACTGAGTTTGTGTGTGACATGTAAAAAGTAAACAGTGGTAGAAAAGCAGAAAAAGTACAACAAGTACAAGTACTGTTTTTCTCACAAAACGGTCGACGTCGCTTTCTGCTCTGCTGCGCATGTTGCCGACTGAAAGATATGCTGTCTGTCTAGCTGGCTGGGGAAACTTCTTTAATAAAAACAATAAAAAAGGACAAGAGCTAGCTGTTTCGATCAGGTATGAACTGAAGCTTGAGACAGTGTTTATCACAGCGTTTTTTCACTTAAATGAATGTAACTTGTTTTGAGTCGTAAAGACGAATTTCATTCACAAATGTTGATTTAGCAGCATAACTTTTGTTTCCGCACAGTGATAAACTCTTGCAGTTATCTGAGAACAGCGCTGGCTAGTGTTGCTGCTACCGTTTTGTGTCAATCTTATGCAACAAAATAACTTAAAATTAATTTATCCCTATAGGTGAAAATGAGTCTGCCATATTGTGTCTAAATGTCCCGTTTGTTCACCAAAATCCACAAAGTTCATCTGTTGCTGTTGCTAGCATCGTGGCTAACTGTCATAACATAGCCTACCGACACACCTCGCTCCTAAAAGCTGTAATAACTTTATAAAACACATTGTGATAAACTATTTAGAGACGCAGAGTGCACTAGATCAAGTCTTTACCTTTGTATGTTTAAATAAGATGTTTTTAGTTGGTTTGATGAGTGAATGTTTTGCTGTGCAACAGTAAAATTGTCCTAAATCTCTGACTGTCGTTAGCAAACAAGCTAGCTATAGTCTGCGCTGTTGCCATGACAACAGAAAAGCTTTTTTTCCCATTAACTTTCTGCCAAACAAGCTTTTCCAGGATAAAAAAGGGAGCCAAAAAAGCTTAGAAACACTTTTTTTTTAATCTGTGTTCTCATTAGACTTTTGCCACTTTTTTCAAATTATGTCTATACTGTAGTTATTGCTAAATGCTAATCTTCTTTTTTCTTAATAAAAAAGAAAATTTGCTTGCTTTCTTCTATTGACATATTTCTGCTTGGACCTGAGGATTTATTTAGATGTGGACAACAAATACAATATTGTCTCATATGACTTGGAGCTCAGCAAAATCTGCAACTGAATTACGGGAGAAAATATGGAGGGTTTGACGCATCGTGGTTCCATCTGTGTTGGGCAAACAGAAGAGTGTTTTCGCTCTCGAAACGCTGAGACAATGCATTTCGCTTTGCCAGTTTACACTTCCACATGTCACTCAATCTGCTTCAGAGGAAAGACTTTGTTTGGAGGACACAAAGGCTGGTTTCTGCAATGACCAGCACTTTTCAAGACTTTGTAATGTAACCTTGACTGTTGTTTTAGCTGAAGTAGACTGTGGTTCGGAACAAAAAGACTTTAAAGTAAGATCATTTAGTTTCTCTTGGAATGATTCTGTGAAGTAAACCCCACAAATTCTTTCCCCAAACACATCTCAGACAAAACTCACTACTGGAAAAGCAGGAGGAAAAGGTGAAAGGAGTGGCTGAGAGCAGGTGTTAGCACAGTGGACAAATCTATAGGCTGGGCGATACGTCAAAATAATGAATGTCTTGATTTTCTTGCAGCCACATCACAATTGCTTACCAGTGCTGTCAGATTTTTAGACAGAAACAAGCAACAAGCAACAAAATCCTAAAACAAGCAACCTTTTATAACAACTTTAAACAATATAATGACAAAGCTATGTTTCTGTCAAAAAATGATACAATCTTTCTTGGCTTGACGACTGCAGTCCCCCAAAAAAACGCAACTCGCAACCTTCAAGATTTATGAGAGACTTAAGTCGCTATAAAGAAGTGAACTATGCAACTCTGGAGCAAAGAGAAATAGGTTGCATGAGGGACTCCGTGTGAGTTTTTAAATCATCCAAAAAGACCCAGGAATCACAGAGATACGGCCTGTTAAAATCCTCAAACCAAGAGTGACACTAACACCTCGTTAAATATGCACAGGGAGAATCAGCGCTCGATCAGCGTGAATGTGCCAACTTGTATATTTTGAAAAGTTTGAAAATGAGATTGTTTTAGTTCCCACAGTTTATTTAGTGCACATTCAGCTGATTTTAACCAGGACGATGCCAGAACTGGACCAGGTTTTCATCAGGACTGTGGTGCCCAAACTTTTTTCTTGGTGGGCCAAAATTTGCAGATTTTTTCTTCGCGGACCAAAATGTATTGCATTGAGGAGTGCCAAGGGCCAAACATAATTTTGTTTGTCATTTAAAAAAACATTTTGAGAAGAGATGAAGATTAAAATATCTTTTTTTAAACACGTTTTAATAGATTGCACTTGAATTTTGTCATTTGACAGTCTTTCAGCACAAAATTGAATCAAACAGTTAGTCCTAACAAACCTGAACACCCCTTCGCGGGCCAAATTGAACCATCTGGCGGGCCGAATTTGGCCCCCGGGCCCCACTTTGGGCACCCCTGCATTAGTGAAAAAACACATTAGCTTTGATATATAAATACCTGTTCATTCTAAACAAGATGAAATAACATTTGAAACAAAAAATATCCAAACTGATGAACACTGGTATTGTAATTATGTAATTGACTACATAGTTCATTTATTGAATTTCAAAATATACATGTTTTAAACAATAATTGATGAGCTTTTGGCTTAGATAAAAATGTTAGCACCAGTAATTTTTTGTACTGACATGGCAAAAAAAGTTTGAGAAGCACTGGTGTATGGGTAACTTCGAGAAAAAAATCAGGCATCAGAGAAAGAGATTTCTGGAGCCACGCAGCTGGCCCCTGATTGGCTAAAACCACTTGTCAATCACCTCTATCTGAACTCAAGTAAGATGAAATCATGACCAGACTGATATCATACTAATATATATATATATAATGATTCTGGACTTTTGAGGCAAACCAACATTGTGCAAATGACTTGTTAGCATTCAGCAGTGCCACAGCAGTTTGTGTGAATGTTTAAATCAGTGTTACTTATGCAAATCTACACACAGTCTGCCCTTTTTACTGGAAATACAGCACTCTGGAGATGCACTTTAGCTATTTCTTTCACTGTTATTTATACTGGCAATATAGCACTAATAAAACATTTATGTTTTAAAGCCACAGTACATAAGTTTATAGCCAAATATGTTCAATTGCACTAAAATATGTTGAGAAAACCTTACCTTAACTGGGGCTGTATCTGCACTGAGCTGACTAAGTGGTTTGCTCTTGCTGCTTGTTTCCAGAGAAATTCTTCCACAGTTTGGTCTGAAATGTTAACCTTTACCTCTGCTAGGTGATAACTCATAGCTAAAAAGTTCTGGCCAGTCACATGTTGGAAGCCAAAGGTGAGGATCAAGACAATCACGGTGGCAATAACATATTTCGGTTTGTTTGAGCAGAATTAAAGATTGTTTGGACTTCTGAAAACCATCCACAAAGAGGTGCTTTATGCATTTTTGGAGGGATAGATCTATGTTCTTTTCTTTCAACGAGATTAAGCTAGAATTTTATTTTATTGGTGTGTTGTGTTGCTCTGTTCCTTTAGTTTGCACTAGTCTGGTCTATGTGTGATACATTTTTGTTCTGTAGTGCCCAGGAAGTGCAATGTCATCCATCTTGTTCACAAGGGCATGGCAATTTCTAAAAAAAAAAAAGAGAAATTGAGGTTCAGTCTCGTCTTATCATCAACTAGTTGGTTTACTTTGTCAGTAAAACATTTCAGTAATTGGAGCAGAAGTCAGATTTTTTGTTTATGTTACTAAATGCCATTTCTCAGATTGACCAGCCCTATAATTGTTCAACTGTCTTTTCAACACAGTTTCTGAAAAAAACATAGATACAAATGTCAAAAACGTGACATGAGCACAGTTTAGACTTCATGTTACTAAAATGGGCAAGTTTAAAACTGGCTTGCAGTAGGTTAAGATTTACCCACTAAATCCAAAGAAAATGTCGCCATGTGGCTTCAACCAAAATTCATATTTATTTTACGTTTGGCTTTTCGTAAGAGCGATACAGTCGCCAGCATATCATATTTGGGGCCATGACCTTCTGTGGGAGAAAGTCATGGGGAAAATCCTATGGAAAGAAGGAACATTTTATCTCTTTTAAGATGTTTTCTGTGTGTACAATTAACACAACTAATTCAAGTCGAGTCAGAACAAAGTTTTAATTGAGGTTATTGATGTGGAGACTCAGAAAAGTAAACAAGTTTTTGTAGATGTGAGAGTAACCCAGGCGACACTAGTATAACATTAGCATTTAGCTCACAGCCACTGTTAGCATTTTTGGATATATTTACATATTTAAACCATTGGATCACTTTATTGTTCTCGATGGCATTTTTGACACAATTTGTTTCCTTTGATCCAAATTTGAGTGATAAAGTTGTTCATGTTATGCTTCCCCCACAGAGGTCTGTTAGTGGGCGTGGCCTCGGATGCTGACTGTATCTATAGGCAACATTTTTACAACACCATAATTGACCAACCCCTCTTATTTACATTACATCTCATGCTGCTTTCCTTTTTGTCAGGTTGAGGAAACTAAAGTTTGTCAAAAACAGTCTTCAGACCTGTATGTCCGTCCTGTTAGCGTCGTGTTGTTAACCCGGGCGTGTTTACTATCCATGATCAGTCCTGAGCCAGCGTTAGTATCCTCATGTGCACTCCTCACCGCTCTCACTGACTGTCGGAAGAATGAAACAGCAGGGACTGACTTTTCCGCCGTCGATGTGGAACTGAAGAGAATTTTGTGGAAACTAGGAAATCCAAACTTAGAATTTGTCTATTTTGACTTGTTGGCAGGGATTTTTGGGTTTTGTGGTTTCATGTGGAAGTTGGTGGGGGAGCAGAGATATTTCACTTCTTCGAGGTGAGAGTGAGTTTGAGATAAGAAACTGTGCAGGATGACAGCGTTGCTTTTGAGATGTTTTTCTTAAACGTGTTCAAAAAAGGAAGTTATTTCTCCATTGCTCTCGTATTCACTTAGTTGTATGTTTTTAATTTGCTTTCCATTGTGTAGCAAACCTCTAAAAGCTTTCGTCAAGCTACAAAAATTGCTCGAATGCCTGTCGTGAAAGGAGGAAATGCATTGTCTAGAAACCATTTAGTATTTTACCATCTGGCGTAACATTAAGATTAAATGGAACAAAAAACTGGTTTCGTAGGAATGTTAAAATAACACGAATAACTGCAAAGACATATTAAATTCAACACCAATCGTTCCAATCTTTCTTTCTATTGGGGTTAACTTAGGGTAACCAGACGTCCCTATTTACCCAGGACAATCCCTATTTTGAGCCCTGCACCCCATGTCCCAAGGCATCCAAATCCACTGATTTGTCCCAGTTTTGCACAAGACATGTCCCAGTTGTCCTAATTTTTGACCACTTTCCAACAGTGAAGGAAGGAATTTATTGCTGTTTCTTTTGTCAAAATAGAGAAAACCTTGCATGAAAATAACCAAAACACAAGAAAAAATGCAGCAATTTGCACTGACAGAAGTTTCAGAGAATATACATGAGAAAGAATGAACCATGAATTGACAAAGTGCATAAAAATATACTTATTTACCCGCTATTTTAATCGAATGTTCATTGCCCTCCAAAAAACTTGAGTGTATTCCACTTTTTGAAAATATAGTCACTTTAGACTAATTGTTGTTAGCATACGAATATAAATTGCTTCTAAAAGCTGTAAAAAGTCAAATATAAAGAAAAAGAACCAGGGTTTCTAGGAGACCTCTCATCAGGTCAATGCAGGTGTTCTTTTGGGAGGCAGCAAAGAGAGCGAGCACATGCATTAGAGACCCCGAAAACAGGTCTACATGTTAAATATCACAGCTTTTGCAGTCCGGGTTCAGACGGCACAAAGTCCTCTTGTGCAGTGACTACAGACTTTCCATATCATTGTTGCTATGGATTCTTCCATAGGGTTGAAATTGTCAGGTAACTTTGGTCACACACCGATGTCCTTCACAGTCTTTTTCCAGGTTTAATTTGCTCATTGCACAAAATGTTAGTTAGCTTATTTATATTCAAAATAACTAACTTCTGTACTTATGTGCATTTCCTGTTAGCATTAGCATGTAGACACAAACACATCTACTTTTAAACACACAAGTGTCCTATGGTGAAATATTTTTCTGATTTGTAAAGTCTTTAACATGTTTTCTGTAACATTCACCACAACTCACTGTTCACTGTCTGATCTTCTGAGTATTTATATACGTTTTAAACTGGTGTAGTGAAAACCTCATAGAAATGAACAAGCCAACTGATGTTCCGTGCACAATTGATCTGCTACAACATGAACACCTGGTCTCACTATTACAGTGATCACAGGTGGTGTCAACAGCAGCAGAACCACAAGAGCATCAGCTTTTATACAGCGATTACCTATAGAGGGCTTTTTTGTTCAACACAGGAGATGTGCGTTGTCAGCTAACTAGAGTTTATCGAAAACAAAAGTTCTGCTGCTAAATCAACATTTGTGAAATTAGACCCTATGACCCTTAAAAGTTACATTCAGGTGAGTGAAAAAACAGTGAAAAACAGTGAGATAAACACTGTCTCAATCTTCAGGAGACAGACGTCTGTCAGACCAGTTCAGACCTGCCCGAATCAGCTGCTCTCGTCCCGTTTTGTTGTTTTATTCAGAGAAGTTTCCACAGCTAAGCAGATGGAGATAGGGTCTTTCTGCATATTGCATGCACAGTAGAGCGGAAAGTGACGTTGACCGAAAATCCCTCTATTTGTATAGATATATATCTATAGAGTTATTGTTCATGAGAAGACCATACCAGCTCAGTAGTTGGAGCAGGACCACATACAGTCAGAGCCTGGAGAAAGAGTGACAGTCCAAAAGATAGGACAAGATCTCGATTGTGCAGATGTTGAAACAGATTTTGGGCTTGAACTAAAACTTGGCCAATGCTCCTGAAGTACCTCTCTAGTTCCTACAAATACTGCAAAAAAAAAAAAAAAAAAAAAAAAATGCTAATGAAAAATTGTACTGGTAAGATGGGTCTCTTGTCTCATTCTCGTTGACCCAATCTCATGTCTTGTCTTGTTGGAACTTTATCTCAAATCAACCCTTAATAGCAACAGTTCAGTCCCCCAGTTAAAAAGTTTGCTCTCAGCCGTGTATCATTAAGTGTGAGGTGACAGTAGGTAAGCAGGACGTTTGCACATTCGACAAAACAACAGCGGTATACATTGAAATCGGCAGCGTAAGCACAAGTTTGCATTGGGTGGGCACATATGCAAAGTGCTGTCACTGTACACCGCTTATTCTCCTCTTTACGGTCCTGTTGTGCTCCAGGATTTGTGCTTCCTGACGCCGACAGCTCCTCCACAACAGCAGCTTCAGAGCGGGTAAACACAAAGATGTGACATTTCCACTGGTCCTATACTGCATAATTACTTTCACTTCAGCGCGGCGCTCACAGCTCCCAGACGATGCCATTTTATCTCCGGTATTTGCGTTTTTGCAAGTGCTGATGTCGTATCTGCGGAACAACGCTGCGTTTTGGGGGAAGTTTGGGGAAGTTGTACTCTCGGTTTGTCAGTGCCACTTGTGTTGCAGTGTTTTAGGGTTTGGTAGAGTTTGTGAACAGTGCAGAGTCAGACATTTGAATGAAGACACAGAGCAAATCATGTGGCCACTTTTTTTTACCATATTAAAACAATTACATTTTTATATTTCAGTCCACATATTTACCTTACCTCATCCATTTGGAGCCTCATATTGTTTCTAAAAACCAAAAGTCAAAGTCAAAGTCTGTCCCATTCCCTCTCAACTCAACACAGACCCGTAAGTTCTTCTGTTGTAGTGAATGCCAGTCAAATGACACAACAAACTACTAAAATAATTAAGATTGTCATGGAAACAGAGTGAATGGCTGCTCTCCTGCTGTCTCTCTGAAATACTGACCACATTTTGAAACTTCTTGATTTTAAGCTTAGTTTTTAACAGGACTTCAACTAACTGACTTCTGATTTTCAGCGGTCATGAGTTAAAAACATCAGATTTGTGAAAAGTTTTTTTAATAACCATGGATACCATGCAAAAACTAATGCTACCTATACTAACTTTGGACTTCTGATATGGGAAGGGACGCTGGTTAAGTTTAGGGGAATGGGTAAGTTTAGGAAAAGAGTTTGGGAAAGTTTTAACAGAGATTAACTCATTGCCATGAAAACCAGATCATTTACGTCCCTCTGAACCAGACTATCTAGCACTAACCTTCTGATTCTGATATGTCAGACTTTCATACCTGATGCAACAGAGAATTTTCCAGTGAAAATATTTTGAATCCTGGGATTTCAAGCACCTTGTGAAGTTCAACAGACATAAGTAACGATTTTGTGAATGGAGTTGTTTGTTTGTCTTGTAACCATGGGGATGGGACATGAGGTTTTGGATGCTAACTTTGAACCTCTAAAATGCTACAGAACTTTTAAGGAATATTTTGAGTGAATGGCCTTACTGTATCACCGACTGAAACAACAAAACTTCACCTTCCCTACCTCGACCCCACAGTGAGGTGTCTACTGAGTTCAATTGGACCACCTCAAAACCATGGCAAATCCTCCAGCTAACGCCCTGACCAAGCTTAGCACATCATGGAACTGGTTTTGAGTGCTGTTTCTTCTCACAGTTAATCCACGTTGCTTGGGACAAAACCGGACCGCAGTTGACAGCATCTGATGCACGTGTCCCGACCCGCACAGAACTTGCAGTCAGTGTACATCCAGAGTAAAGCTTATTTTGACTGGATTAACAACTTGAAAACATTACAAACTTCTATTTCATTTTGTTATGAGGGTCGAAGACTTGCTGCCATGGTTGTTTTGGGGGCTCTGGTCTGAAAAGTTCTGGAACCCTTGTCAACTAATATAATCCCCTGCTCTCTGGTCTTCCCCAAAAGAGCATTTCAGGTTACAATTGTTTCAAAAGTCAGCAGCATGTGTTGTGGCTGACCATGACATTGACTATTTTTTTATGTCCTAATGGTCTTGGGCTGTCTTAAACGACATTTACTATGAAACACACTGAAACAAGCTCACACCAAGTTGAAAATCAAATAATGTAATACTTACTTTAGCTCACTATTAAGCATTTTTCTCCAATCAACAGTTTTGCCTTTTAATACCAGACTGTAGATGTTACTTCATGACATGTGAAGACTTTCAAACATGATTTCTGAGGCAGGTCTGTGCTAAAGACATGTTCAGATAAAATGTCTTAGGCTGATTACATTTAATAACTAAGAGGTGTCATAATTAGATTTCTATCAATCATCACCCAGCAGCCTTAACAAGCGCCTCAATCATCCAAATCATTATCCAGATTAATAAGTCATATTCCTGCACCAAATGAAGATGTTCACCGCTCACATCAGTCTGCTGGGATCTTGTGTAAGGTAATGGCACTGTTATATAGTAAAGGAGTTTTAAATGGAACTCAGTTTTAACTCGTTTTATGTGTAGAATATCAGGTAAAAAATGCTGGAGGATTTTACATTTTTGAAAGACAGGTTACAGACATTTTGCAACAGCTATTTGCAAGAAGCCACAGTGCTTTAGACTAATAAAGCTGCTTGTGAATTATTATTATTTTTAGTTAAACATGGTACTAAAACCTTGCACTGTCTGGCTGCTCTGATTGGTTGGGCTAAAGTTCCTCCTCACATGTTGGAACCTAACTAATAAGGTCATTTTTGAACCTTAGGAACTTTTTACTGTTCCTGTAACATTTTTAGTTCTTGCCCGGTTTTGTGGCGTGTTCCCACATATGAAGGACCAGAGAGGCCAATGTGGGGAGACCAAATTAGCTCCTGCTCTGGGGCAAGTACTTTTCCCTTAGATCGAGAACCTTTAGTGATGCCACAACGTAATTCGTGACCAGTGTTGGGAGTAACTAGTTACAAAAGTAACTAGTTACTGTAATATATTCCCTTTTTCAGTAACTAAGTAGTGTAACTCATTACTTACAAAAATGTTGATAATATATTACAGTTACAATCTGAGTAACTCAAGTTACTTTCTAGTTACTTTCAAATAAATTAATTGCTTTTATATTCTATTGAAAACAACACTTCAGGATAAAACACCACTAAAAGACTGTCTGTTTGCTTAAAGGTGACTCAAATAATGTGTTGTGATGTCACATTTCCATAAATTAACCAGTAATCAATTGTAAATGTAACAGGATTCATGTTGTACAATGTCTTAAAAAATGTGTGATCGGCTCAAAGTAACTCAAAGTAACTCACAGTAGTGTAACTCAGTTACATTTTTGAGAGAGTAATATTGTAATACAAATGTATTACATTTTTCTCCCTGTAACTAGTAATATATAATGTATTACAGTTTTAAAGTAACTTACCCAACACTGTTCGTGACATGCGACACACATCAACAACGAAAGTGAAAGAAGGAGTGTAGAAGTGTTCCTAATGCCTGGTTCTTGGTACTTTCATCTGCGAAAACGCCTTAAGAAGGCCAAAGTCGAGACCATTTTAGTTCCTGCTCTGGGGCAAGTACTTTTCTGTTGGATCCAGAACTTTTAGTTGACATAACAATGTTGTTCATAAAGTCATTGACGCAAGTTGTCAGTGGAGTTTGTAGGCATGCTCGCTGATTTTATTTCTGTAAATAACAGCCTATCTGTCAGCTGTAGGCGCAAGCTCTCTGCGCCCAAGGAAAGTCGCCTCTGTGTTGTCTTTAGTTTCAATTTGACAAGTGTTTTTATGAAAAAAAGCTGCAGGGGGAGCACAGCCTGGTAAGTTGGTTAGTTTTGCTTGAAGTTGTATATGTGTAACTGGTTCATTTATATACTAATATTATTGCTGAAAATGGTCTTTCTGTTTGCTGTTTTCGCTTTGAATATCTGCTGATTGGTTGATGTGTTGTTGTGTTCCAAGCTGTGCACCAAGTGTAAGTAACACGTGTTGAAACTGTTTGCTTTTGTTGTGATCCAGAATAAATGGAGAGCAGTTCAGTGGTGTCCCCTTGTTGACCTTTACACAAATACACAACAAAAGGGGAACTTCAAATCACCTCTGTAGCTTTAATATGATTATATTTCAGAATTCAGACTAAATAATTTGTACCCATTTGAAGAAATTAGTGTCTGGTTATTGCAGTTACTACTATCACTCTGACCTTTGCCCTGACTCTTAATTAGGCAAAGCTTGCACTTAGCACTTCCACCTTTTATTGAAAAAGAAGCAGCTAAAACAACTGAATCAATAACCCAAGACTAACAAACAAATCTCTGCTGCTGCTGCTGCTGACGACCTCTAAAAGCAGAAGTATGAGAAAACTAGGGCACAGATATCAATAGGAGAGTGAACAATGGCTCTGCTTCCTCTCTTAAAACACTCAATACTCAGATTACAGCACACAGTCGGCAGCGGAGGGACAGAGCACTTTCTTTCCCTAAACCTGCCAGGGAATTAGTTCCTCTTTGTCTTCAAGGCAATTTATTTGGGAGATAAAACAGGCCGCGGTTAATCCCTGACGTGGCGGCGCGGTTGTTGTCGTGTTGTTGTTTTGATGCTAACGCCAGCTGTAAATGAAGGAGAAGATGAGCTCAGATTGGTCTTACTCAAAGCAGACAGCGGAGAGTGAGATGAATGAGAGAAAAGCAGGTTTAAATAAATGTCTGCGTTCAAATGTTGCAGCCTCCGATGTCTGTCTGTGTTGGAGAAGTGAAGACGATTCAAGATCAGACTAATCTTGGTGTTTATAGTGAGATTTTAAAGGTCATGTTGCAGATTTCTTTGAATAAAATAACTTCAGTTTTACATTACAGTATAGATATATTGTCATTGTCTGTCTGGTGGAGCTCATCAGTTCTGCATTTCCTTTCAAAGATGACCGTGGTTAAGCTAAAATTGTCGGTATTTTTTGTCATAGACATTTAGAAACCAGCTAACAAGCTACATGCTAACCAGTAACATGCTGTCATTGTCTACTTTGTGCCTTTAGCTTTACTTCTCTTACATTGTTTTATGTTTTGAAATTTGAATTTAACAAAGGCGAAGATACATTTTTAAACGCAAAATTCTCTCACTGAGATCAACAAAGCAAAGGATTGCCAAATGACATCATTACTATTTCAAAGCCTGATAAAGCTAGTTCTGAGAGCTAACTGTTAGCTTAAAATGGCAATAAATAAGTGTGGCATTATGGGATTTCCATTGATGAACCTTTGTGAGATACAATCATTGATATGAATTAAATAAATAATTTTAACTGTAAACCTACAAATAATGGTCTTAAAAACTTTAACATTTTGATCTCGCATGCGTAGTTACGCTGAAAGGTACAAAGTAGGCAGAGGTACGACGTGAGCATTGACAGTGCTGTTTGATTAGTCATGCACAGGTCAGCTTTTTGTGCTTAACGTTCAGGACCCGACACACACTCGAACCCGCACACATTAAAACTACATAAAACTACTGTTTTGAGAGCTGCTGCAGCTGCAGGGTAAGCGGCCTGTCTGTGGAGGCTCGCCTCCTGAGCGCACGATCCTAGTCTGGGCCTATGCTAGGCTAATACTCAAGCATGCTTTTTGCTCACATGCACAGTTTGGGAATTGTGTTAAATCATCAGCAGTCAAACAGCTCTTAGAAAACTTCAGGCAGCTTTGATCAGGCTGGACGTTTCTCCAGGTGAGTATTTGACTCTTTGGGCTCGTAGATTACGATGATAAATTTGTTCACGCTGGAGAATCATTTGTGTAGTTAACATGTGTTTATGACTGTGTCAATATTGTGGCTGCTCCCTGCGCACAGAACACTGTGCTTTTTTTGTATTTGTCTCTTGCCTTTTTCTTACTTTATTGTTTTTATACACACACACAAGTCTGTGTATGGAGGAGACTTTTTCTACAGCTGCTCAAATACAAAACATGACCATTCATAATAGCCTACTGTTAGTATAAGGGTAAATCTCGTGAGATAGTTCTGTACGTGTGCACAGAGTATTGTGACAGGTTGATCTCGCGAGATCTCGTCCCATCCCTATTAAACAGGGACAGAACATGCTTTACATGAGGCTTATTGGACTGATGTTCACGTCACTTGAAGCTAAAGCATAAGAGCGTTTGAATATTGGTTTAGACACAACCCACCTGAACTTCTTTTAATTGCATTTGATCCACTCTAACCCACATCACTAGTTTTGATGAGAAAACTTCAACGAAATATATGCCCTTTAACAAACAGGACCGCCTAACTACAGTATCTGCATGTCCATTAATCTGTTCATTTATTTGTCTGTTGACATTGTGTGTAACTTTTTGATAACTGAAGTAGTATTGTGTAGCTGCTTAGTCGAACTTCTGCAAAAGAGCAAAACGCTGGCTCAGCTGGTGGTGCCATGATTTGTCTTTTGGAATTATTCTCTCTGGGGAAACGGGTCAACATCCATGCTTTGTTTTTACTCTACAAGTTAACAATGGCTGCTTGTTCTTAGCAACAATTCCAAACAAAACATCGATTTAAAACTTCTATATACTCAGTGCATTTGTGTGTCTCTACATTTCCTCTGGTCTCCAGGTTTCCCCGCTGTGAGCCGACACAGACGATGAACATCCGGCCTCCTCTCCACTCGACCGGACCGGTGCCACGCTGGGCTAAGGACCTCGAGCTGGCGAACACACAAACATATTTTACACCATTTTGCGGGACGTTTGGAGGTTTTAGAGAAGTGCGATGATCAGGAGAGGAGGGACCAGTGGCTGTTATGGCAGGTCAAATGGTGTTTTCTGTGTTGTTACATTTTTGCGGCCCCAGAAATCAGAGCAGAGTGTGTAAGATCAGCTTCTATTGAGAGGTGAGTGGAATTTAAAGGCTAAACTTCATGCTCCATTCCAGGCAAAGATGGAGACAAGTCATTGTTTTGCAAGTTTCAAGTAGGTCCCAAGTTTTTGGCCTCAAGTCCAGCTCAAGTTTCAAGTCAAAGAGAGACAATTTCAAGTCAAAAAGAGGCAAGTCCAAGTCAACAAGAGACAAGTCCAAGTCATGTCTCAAGTCAACAAGAGACAAGTCCAAGTCAAGTCCCAAGTCAACAAGAGCCAAGTCCAAGTCAAGTCCCAAGTCAAAGAGAGACAAGTCCAAGTCAAGTCCCAAGTCAAAGAAAGACAAGTCCAAGTCAAATAGAGACAAGTCCAAGTCAAGTCCCAAGTCAACAAGAGACAAGTCCAAGTCAATCCCAAGTCAACAAGAGACAAGTCCAAGTCAAGTCCCAAGTCAACAAGAGCCAAGTCCAAGTCAAGTCCCAAGTCCAAGTCAAGTCACAAGTCAACAAGAGACAAGTCCAAGTCAAGTCCCAAGTCAAAGAGAGACAAGTCCAAGTCAAGTCCCAAGTCAAAGAAAGACAAGTCCAAGTCAAATAGAGACATTTTCAAAACAAAAAGAGGCAAGTCCAAGTCAACGAAAGACAAGCCCAAGTCATGTCCCAAGTCAACAAGAGACAAGTCCAAGTCAACGAGAGACAAGTCCAAGTCAAGTCTCAAGTCAAAGAGAGAAAAGTCCGACTCAAGTCTGAAGTCATAGAGAAACAAATCAAGAAGAGGCAAGTCCAAATATTCTACTTATAGTTTCAGATCCTTTCAAGTTTTTATCACAAATTACTAACTACAGCTAAACTTTTTCACCAGTTTAATCGATTTAAAATTTAATTTTGGTCACAAATGAAGAAGTGTGAAGGGACATTGTCCGGTTTGTTCATGATAGCACAACTACAAAAGATATACACTGATTACCAAATGTATTTTTGAGGAGAAATATCAAGTTGTCTCAAGTCACAGAGTCAAGTCCCAAGTCCCTTTTATCATTTCGTCATTTTGCTTAGGTGGTCCAGTCTAGTCTCACTTTAATGTCTGTAAAAAAGACTGTTCATGTGAATATATAAGCAAGGACCACACCAAACATACTCTTTATTGAATGAGATGCGATTCTGATACTAAAGTTGATGAATAACAATGGCCAGACGGTGAGACTCAGTATGAGGGTTTTTGATCTTTCCAGCCAATTCAAGCCATTACACTGTTTAGCTTGCATTGTACATATTGTAATTTCACTTTTTTCTGCAGAATTGTGACTGTTGGAGATAATTCCCTTCGACATCTTGACAAATGAGTTTGGAGGCCTGTCACTTGCACACTGCTCCATACGTTTGCGGTGTCTTTGATTCTCCAGAGCTGTGCTTCTGTTCTGGCAGCAACGCCACACTTTTATTGGCGACACATGAAAGGAAACGACAAAGGAAATCACAGTTTGCACGTGTAACTCTCATGACAGAAGAAGTTTACAGCGAAGTTACGCAGGCAAAGATATGAACTAATGGACCGCCGATGATGATGATGATGATGAATATGAAGGCTGCTAACAAATCAGTGTTAAGCCTTTTCTTATTTATGCATCATTTTAGCTAAAAATCCTTGTGGGGTCCTGTCTACATCTAAATATAGAGACTTTCATTTCTACAAAACCAGAAAGAGCATTGTCTGTCTGCTAATGTTGTTGAGACTACCCTTACCTGTGTTCAGGTAAAATTAATGATTTCTGTTTGTTTATAGTTTTATGGAAGCAAAAATTAGGTATAGCACCTAAGTCATTGCAAACACACGGTTTGAGGTGTCCAGTGAATTTGTACTATAAATTTGCATTCAGCGCAAACACATGTCAGCGCATGCGGCGTTCTGCGAAGTGGAAGTGGAGATGAAAGTTCTCCTTTAACATCAAGAGGAAGAAGGCGATTTACCTAGATATTTTATTTACTTGTTATTTAAAGGTTGAGGCTGCTTGTTTTGGGTATTTTTAAAGGCTTGTTTGCTTGTTCTCTAAAAAATTTGGCAACCCTGACTGATCTGGGCAAAACAAACAATAAAAGAGATGTTAAAAATTGATCTATAAAAATTGTCATTGTGTTGTTTAAACCACGTACAATGTGACAATGGAGGAGTACAGAGAGAGGTTTTAAATGGACATTGGCTGGAGGACAAGATGTGAGGGAGTTATGTTATTGGGCAAGTTAGCCACATTTTTCTAAATGTAGTAAAACCACTCTCTCAATGTGGTCTGAAACAAAGCCTTTTGTAAACAGCAAGACTGCTAAGATGCATGTTTAGTTATTTATTCCGACGCCCATTCTTTCAGCAATGACAGCTTCATAAGATGTTTAAAAAGACCCATATATGCGAACTGTCCAGTCTGAATGCTGCATATAACATTTTAGCTTTTTGTCCATGTCAGCACTAGCATGTTCCAAACCTGTACTTTTAGACAAATATAATCTTTTTAAACTTGTGAAATAATATATTATCTTGAAAAGACTTGAAACTAAAATCAGTGGACTTGACTTGGACTTGTCTCCCTTCGACTTTGGAAACCAAAGACTCGAGACTTGCAAAACAAAGACTTGATTCCACTTTCTCTAATATTCCACATAAACAATAGCGTCTTATCTCTAAAAACGTGTTGCTTGTTTGTTACATTAGAAGTTCCATTTATTTTTGCAACTAAACTTCTGCAATCCTTCTGCTTTCAAAGTACAAAAGAGTCACACTGAACTCCCAACAGTTTCATAACTGTGGTTTGAGTTGCCAACAAAGGCTGAAATATCCCAGATCTAAGTGCATCCATGTGGGTACAGTGGCCGAAGGGAAGGGTCAGAGGAGGCTAACTCTGGAGATCAATAAGAAGTGTGTTTGTCGGGCCTAAAGTGAGAAATGCAATCAGAGCCTATGAGGTTTCTCCAGCGAGGCAGCATTTGGGTCATTTGAAAGAATATGGCTGAATCAGCGAAACTGCCTCCACCGCCGAACTTAATCTACTCAAGAGTCCTGCGGGCGAGAGAGAGACGGGGGAGAGAGAGAGAGATGGAAAGAGAAGGAGGGAAAGAGAGGGAGAGAGAAGGAGGGAAAGAGAGAGAGAGGGAGAGAGAAGGAGAGTGAGAGATGGTAGAGAGAGAGAGAAGAAATAAACTGAGAGAGAAGAGAGAGACTGACAGAGAGAGAGAGAGAAGAGGGAGAGTGAGAGATGGTAGAGAGAGAGAGAGAGAGAGAGAGAGAGAGAGAATAACTGAGAGAGAAGAGAGGACTGACAGAGGGAGAGAGAGGGGAGAGAGGAAGAGAGACGGGAGGGAGAGAGCTAGAGAGAGAGGGAAGAGAGAGAGAGAGAGAGGGGGTGAGAGAGAGGAGAGAGAGAGATGGGACAGAGAGAAATAGAGAGAAAGAGGAGAGAGAGATGGGACAGACAGAAAGAGACAGAACAAGAGAAAGAGAGAATGACAGAGAGATGAGAGAGAGACAGAGAGAAGAAAGAAAGAAGAAAGAAAGAAAGAGAGACGGGAGAGAGAGAGGGAGAAAGAAAGGGAGAAAGAGAGAGAGATGGAGATACAGAGAGAGAGAGAGAAATGGAAGAGAGAAAGGGACGGGGGAGGGAGAGAGAGAGACAGAGGGAGAGAAAGAGAGAGAGAGAGAAGGAGAGAGATGGGAGAAAGAGAGATGGGAGAGAGAGAGAGAGAAGAAAGAGGGAGAAAAGGTTATTTTCGTAGCACAATATGTTGTGTTCACGTGCTCGACTGATTTTAATGATGTAGTAATTTCCAAGGGTTGACATTAGCCTTTTTGGTAAATTTACTGTTTATTATTAATTTGTAATTTAAAACAGCTTGAAGGAGACCTGTTATCTACCTAAAATCTATTTTTCTAAGTTTGTATTCTCATTATGACTACTTACAGTAAGAATGATTCCTGCATGTTTGAGTATACAGCTGATGAGTGAGTGCTCAGAAAAGCCCTGTCCTCACCTACCACCTATCCCCGCCCACTTGTTTGTATTTAATTGTGATTATTTAAACATTCAGATTAAAAGCAAATGAGAAATTAAAAATCTGCCGCTTGTTACATTGAAATCTTGCAATGAAGAGGCGGAGCTTATCAGTTCTGCAGTTTTGAACAGGAAGTAAGAAGACCTGTTTCTGAGCTGCAACTTTTTTAAATAGTTTTAATAATAGTTTAGTTTCAAATCAAGATTACTCAAAAATAATTCAAAATTGCTTCTGGAGAAGCATTTGTATCTAATCTGTCAACAAAATAATATATATAATATTGGCTTTGTCCATGTTTCCAGATATGTGCAGTTTTGTCCATTTTTGCACAAATTTCTATAAAAACACGACATGTTAGTATGTCTCTAAGTAAGTAAACTAGCACAAGATCAATAGCAATACATTATTTTCTTTTCCTGTTCACCTGCTTGAAAAACACCCGATGTATTGAATGTCTTTCTTTATTGAACGACCCTGCAGGTTTCCAGAATAAGAAACAGACAAATACCTGCCTATATAGTACCTTGAAACCATAAAATAGAAATAATTACAATGTTCCTCTTTAGTAAAGTAAAGAAACCTTGCTGCTTCCTGGTTACCAAATGAAGATGACGCACATGCTGTATTATCTCATATTTTATTATGTATGTTGAAAGACTTCCTGCTGCGTGAAGGAAACAGTGACCCATTTTACACTAATGCAGCTGAATGGTGCTGCCTTATATTCAAACAGGAAACTAACTAACTAAATGATTCACAATACACAACGTTTGATTTGAGACGCTTCAAAACACACAGCATCAGACTTATTCTGTAAATGTTTGTGCAATCACTAGGCAAAGCAGGTAATCAACAGTCTGGTTTGTTTACGCAAAGTGTGGAATAGAGGTAAAAAGTAGAGAGCACATTCAAGATATTGCGCTATAACACAAATAAATAAAAAGAATTATTACTTAAGTTGGTTTAACCCAAAACCATGAATTTGTTTGCCCCATAGTTACACTGTATGAAACCACTGTTATTGTTTTTATAATTAAAGATATGTGCATCACCTGCTCGTCTCCATGAAGGCATACGCCATATTATTCTATAATATGGCGTTAAGCCTAATCACATTTAATGTATTTCTTGACTTGTGTGCTTTTTGCTAATAAACTACATTGAAAAGTATTTGTACTGTGAATAGGTTTGACCCTCCATTGATCTGGTGCACAGTAGCTGAGTGGTTAGAGCTCTGGCTTCCCAATAAGGAGGTCCTGGGTTCGAACCATATCAACATCTCACGATCTCTCTGGGTGGAGTTTGCATGTTCTCCCCGTGTCACCGTGGGTTTTCTCCGGGTACTCCAGTTTCCTCCCACCTCCAAAAACATGCATGTTTAGGTTAATTGGGCTTCACTGTAAATTTCCCCTGAATGATTGAGACAATGAATTTTTGTCTGTCTAACTCTTCGATGAGTTGGCCACTGTTCAGGGTGTTCCCCCGCCTAAGGCCCAAAGTTACTGGGATAGGCTCCAGTCAACTGTGACCCCTAACAGGATTACGCGGTGGAAAATTAACGAATGATCAGACCTGTAACTTTGCCTATTGCTGTATCATGCTTGTGTGTAATATCTCAAAGAGGTACATACTGCCCCGGGGCTAAAATTTAACAGGTGCTTTACATCTGTGACTTTGCTCACTGGCGTTCATGGCCATATTGGTTGGTGATGGTCAGAGGTTGAGTGTGTCGGCAACTCACTTCTGCTGACCTGCCCCAGGGCTGCTGCTGCTATGAGCGGGGAGGAGGGGAGACTGTGTTAAGCACTTTGGAAGACATCTGTCAGTGTAAATGTGCTGTATGAACAAACCATTCATTCATTCATTCATTCATTCATTCATTTATATTGGCCTGAAGCTGCTGTTTTATACAAAATTGAAGATTTCGAAACAAGAAAAAATGTAATATCTCAAAAGAGGTAACATAATTACCTTAAGATACGACTATTCTTAAAGCTGTAGATGCTCTTTCTGCTGGATAGTTTGTATTTGCATTGTGTGTTATGGAAAAAAAATCCAAGGAGGTAGTCAACTGGCTTGTTTATTATTGAACAAAGCTAACATTTAACCAGCATGTTCATTTCCAGCTCAGTTCATTTCTATGGGGGTTTCACTCCCTCAGTCTATAATGAATAAATACTATAAGATCAGGCAGTGAACAGTGGGTTGTGATTGGTTTAAAACTTTACAAATCAGGAGAAAACTTCACCAAAAAACCAAAGTGTGTTTACAAAAAGAGGAGCTTTTCTATAAGTAAAGCTAATGCTAAAGCTTTACTTATAGAAACCAGATTACATGCACACAGTATGTTCCTAATCCCTCTCCTGTCGTCTCCACTAGATGGCAGCAGTGCTCTTCCTCTCCAGCCTCTCTTCTTCTTCTTCTCTGGCCTGAGCCTAATGGCATGTGGCGGCTGCTGCCTGTGAGTAATGCCGCAGGAAAACGCGTTCTATAACCTATTGTTCTTATTGGAAAAGAGCCGCAGACACAGGCCAGCAAAACAAACAGAAAAAGAGACAGAGGAGCAGCATGAGACGGAGCGGTTACCGGTCCAAAATGTGACTCACGTTTAGAGAATATAAAGTCTTCTTTACATCCTCCTCGATCACATCACATCACTTGTTCTGAGTCACAATATCTGACATTTTGTAAACTTAAAGCTGTGGTACCAGATTCTCAAATAATAAAAAAAAAGTCCAACTACATCCTAGCTCTCACAAATCCTTCTGCACGTTGTTAATATCCACATATATTCACTTTATGGCTGTGATCACAACTTAAGAACTTCTTTTTACAGACAGCAAACTGAAACTGAGTGGACCACCCAAGCACAGCCAATCAGAGAGCTGCTTTTGAAAAATAAAATACCCTCTTACTCCCATCAAACAGAACACAAGGTATAACTTTGAGTGCTTTGCAATTTAGTTCTTGGTGTTAAAAACAATGTTTACTAATCAACAACAAAAAGTGCAGTAGTAAAGCTTTAAAGTTGCTTTCAAACTGACAATAACATTTCACCTGGTTCTGTTTGACTGAGCAGTGCCTGGAGGACTGACGAGGCTGCAGGTATTTATGAAATTATTTAGGTTTATTTGATAGAAACAAATATGTTTCATGTCATACAACATTTTAGTTGAGGCTATAGTTCTCAATGTCTGTCCCTCTTTACATAAATAACGTTCAAAATACAATACAAAGCTACACAATGGAAATATAATACACATAATCAATTCAAAACATCTCAGTGATTATACATCTGACCTGTAATTAAAAAGTCTTTAAGTATTCATTTAAAAAGGACCCTTTTTTGCCTCCTTTCAGTTCTAAAGGTAATGTGTTCCAGTAAGGAGCTGTGTGATTGGTCAGACACAGACACCTGCAGCATTGGTTGTAGTCAGAGAAATAGCTGCTGTAATCAAAGTGGTCACATGTTAGAAATGAAAAATAATTTTTTAGAGGGAGCAGTTTTTTTGGCCTGAGAGGTGTAAATTACAAGTTTAGCGAACAGTAGCTGATTTTTACACTGCAAACATGATTTACGTTTTCAATCTGACAATTTTCTCTTTTAAATCCTTCAACACCTGGTTAATACCAAAATGTATTCATGTTTACAAGTTTTGTACAGTTTTTATTGTGTTGATCTACTTTTATATTTAACCAGGAAAGCCTCACTGAATACTGATTTGTTACGGTAGTTTCAAGTCCTAAAGAGGAGGAGCCTTGTGTAAATGTGTTTATAACACAAGTTTACACAGACACAAAGGAACACAAACTCCACACAAATCCAACAAAACCTGGGAGTCAAACCCAGGTCCTTCTTGCTTGTAGCCCAGTACGTGTTGTGATAGTGTCAGTGCCAGGTAGACATTTTGTATGTAAGCTCAGTCATTAATGTTATGTTAATGAGGAGATGGTGGCATGGCTGATAAGCCTTGATGACATATTCAGGAGTTGTTGTTTTTCACAACATGATTACTAACATATGCTAATAAGTCATTAAACATGCATTCATCTTCAGATTTTCCTCCTGTTTGGATCTGCAGATGTTTTTTAGAATGAGCCAGCAGCTATGGACCGAAGACACACGGCACACAACCATTTTGTTCCTCTGCTGGCTAATGTATTTATAGATACGAAGCACACACTTGCTGCAGAAATGGCGGACTTCCATGGTAACTGTTGCTTTTTTTATTATATTTCCTGATAACTATACTTTTTACAATCAGAAAAAAGTGGCAGTGCACTTTAGTATACAGTATGTGACCTAATGATAGTTATTGAGGCTAACCGAGCTCTATATATGAACTTGCGAACCACTCTGCCACTTTGCTCTACCCAGCGTTTATTCCACCTATGCATTTGCTTTTACTGCGCAGATTAAATAGGAACTTTGCAATCTGACTGTTTCCATAGAGATGGTATTGTTCGACCTGGAATGTTCCACATAGATACAGTCGGCATCTGAAGGAACGCCTGCAAAAGAACCTCTGTGACGGAAAACTGTGCATGTATTCTAATAGAAAATAACAGTTTTCTCACTTGCTGCTCAAAAACTACAACAGCAAATGTGGTCCTAAAAAATGCTACTTGCTCTGCCAATTATAGAGGGATTTTCGGTTGACGTCACTTTCCGCCCTACTGCGCATGCTTTGTGCAGAAAGACCCGCTCTCTTTCTGATTACATGGGGAAACTTCTTTGAATAAAAAATTGAAACGGGACGAGAGCTAGCTGTTTCGATCAGGTATGAACGGTCTGACAGATGTCTGTCTCCTGAAGCTTGACACAGTGTTTTTCTCATAGTTTTTCACTCACCTGAATGTAACTTTTAAGGGTCGTAGGGTTGAAATTCATTCACAAATGTTGAATTAGCAGCATAACTTTTGTTTTCTCACAGTGATAAACTCTTGTAGTAGCTGACAACGGTGCTTTTTCGACTTGTGTCCACTGTGTCTATGAGCGGCGTCTCTTTTAGCATATCGGGTGTGTCCGCATCGCCCGTGTTGATAAAGAAAAAAATCCCTGTAGATATGAAGACTTGGAGATGAAATAAGTGATCCAATGGCCCGAGTTAGTAAACGTATCCAGCAATGCTAATGGTAGCTGTGTGCTAAATGCTAACATGATGCTAACACCAAATCAACAACCTCCATGCCTTAATTTTGGACTTCCCCCATGACTTTCCCCCTTCTTAGACCACGCCCCCAAATATAATGCGCTGTCGACTGTATCGCTTATGGCTTTTAACTTTTTTACCCTTTAAGCGCCAAAGTTGCAATTCTGCACCAAGTGCCTCTCTCTATTCACACTTCATATTCTGTTTTTGACAAGTTTCGGAAACTTGAAAAATACCAAATGTGACTCTGTACCAGCGGTTTTAAAAACTAACCCAGATAAATATAGGTTTGGATTCTCTTGGAGAAGGTTTGAAGACTTTATATTTCTAGAAAAGCATTTCACCTGAAAAACCTAAAGGGTTAAAGCTCTGGTTTGTATTGCAACAAATCACAGAAACCATTGGAGATTTCAGCTAAACTTACCATTCACTCAAAGGTACATTTTTAGACTGTTTTTGCTAATGTCTGTCATTGTAAAGGTTGAGCTCATCTTTCTTCGATTTTGTCACTCTTTCCTCTGCACTGGCTAAGCAACACTCTGAATAGTCTGTCCATGTTTGTCTGTTCAGTCCCTGGTATGTTCTGCTGCTAATAAAGCCATTACCAGTCGGTTCAATACAACAATCAATGCTTGTTTCTTCCTTTTAAATGACCTCAAAAACAGACAAACGCGACAGGAATCCGCTTTTAAATTCTTCTTGAAAACCAAATGATAAACCAGCACATTCCTAAGAAAGTGATAATTAAACTCGACAACAACAAGCTAGAAAAATATGTATCCCAACTATGAGCTAATGGCCCTGTAGGAGAACCCAAGCATCACTTATAATTCGACTGGCCTGATGGGGGGCTTCCTCTTTAGTCGGGGCTGAAAAGGGTCTACATTCACGGGCGCAGCAGGATTTATCCGTGATGTGATGAGGCCGCGTGGAGCTCGGCGAGTCGTAACAAGCAGAATATAGATCCTAACTCAAACAATGGGCCGCAGTACCTGCCTTTTGAAGCGCAGAGGGGTGGGCTTAAAATTTAATGCACCGCTGCAGACGCAAGGTGAGAGTCTAAAAGGAGAATGTGAGGTTTGGTTAAAGAAGAAGTTTTGATTTGTGAGCTGTAGATAGAGGCAGGAATTGTGTTGAATGTATGTATATGTACAGTATGTATGTATGTATGTATGTATGTATGTATGTATGTATGTATATGTAGGTATGTCTGTATGTTACATTGTTATATACGTATGCATATGTTTTTCTTTCTCTCTCTTTCTTAATCCAACTCTCTCTTAACCTCTCTCTCCCTCTCTCTTTGTCTCTCTCTCTGGGTGCTTTGACTTGCTCCCACCTCCAAAAACATGCATGTAAGATGTTATTTACGCCACTGTAAATTCCCCTTGTGAATGAATAAGAGAGTGAGTGATTGTCTGTCTGTAAACCTGTGATGAGTTAGCCACTGTCCCCCGCCTAAGGCCCAAAGTCACTGGAATAGGCTCCAGTCACCAGCCAATCTTAAAAAAGGAACCATAAAGAGAATGAATTAATGTCTTCCTAAACACATGCCTTCAGGACAAGTACTGTACTTCAAGTCAACTTACAACCGAATGTTAACAAAGAAAACAAACAGATTGTTCTGTAGGTGTTTAAATACAGCTGTGGGCGTTGGCTGGTTAACTGAAGAGTCTCATTGTAAAGCCTTAATGTAAAAAAAAGTCTTTTAACATAACGCATCACATTCAAAATGCACTTTTGTGTTAATTTAATCTTTGTAATTCTACTAAAATTTGTACAAGAAATGTAGAAAGAGTGAATATTGATTGACCTGCACACATTAAGGGCACATATATAACATTTCTACATGTTTAAAGTTTGGGTAACTAACTTTTTGTTGTAAATGAGTAAACTTTGTGTTTCCACTAAAAGTAAATGCAGCGCTTTGTGAAAAAAAAAAAACAACACTGTGCTGTCTGAACTAAAGACTTTTATTTCTCACAAGGAGCCGAATGCTGCGCTCTGATTGGCTGTGCTTGGGTGATCCTCTTCAGTTTCACTTTGTTGTTTGTAAAAGTGTTTTTTTAAGCCATAATTGCAGCCAAAATGAATACATATCAATATTAACCATGTGTCGAAGGATTTTTTGAGGAAATTGTCAGATTTAAACCTGAATTGTGTTTGCAGTGCGAAAATCAGTTTCCCCAGCTTTAATAAGATACTGGGAGTCTTTTTTTAGGCTAAAATGTTTCACAGTAAAGGGCATTCATTTGGTCAAAATAACTAAATGTGCATTCAAAGTGCAGAGGGACAAGATCACAAATTACAGACATTTCTAGACTATAAACTGCTGCCGTTTTTCACAAGCTTTGAACCTTGCGGTCTACACAACAAAGTAACTAAACTATCATTGACTTACTATGATATATAAGTGAGGTCTTTAGCTTTTATGTTCCTTTATTGTTTTCTTTTTTAAGTTCTAGTCAGTACAACCAGGTGTACATCTTAACTAATAATATGCTTAAAATTCTAGACTCTGAATATGAGAAATACCTTTGAATAAGCGTCCTGCTACATGACACAATCAAACCAAAGTTCCTTGCACAGACACCATCCACACTCCTGTCACACTTCCACCTGCTCGATCTCTCCTCCACCCACAGACCTTCACACACTGCACTTTCTCTTGTCTCTTGTTATTGCGCTCTGTGGGAGTGGGAACGCGCCTTCCAGATGTGTAGAATCTCACCGTCCTATAGCATCATCTCTGCCAAACAGAAACATATACTGTGCACCATACACACGCTCACACTCAGACTTTTCTTAGCTCAGGCGAGGGAGAGAGGGAGGAGAATATATTGACACTTATGATGCAAGCTTGTTCTATCATTCTTATCACCAGCCAAGCAAAACTGTCTCTGAAAGTGGAGCTATAGCTTTGGGATCTTAAGTATATCACTGTTAATGAATCAGTGATAATGTGCATGGCTAAAAGAACAGTTTAAAGAACCGTTATTATGTATATTTTTAATAATGTTATAATGTAATTTACTTTTAAAAAACATACTTCAGTTGCATTTTGTTTTATTCACACTTGGTTATGTTTAGGCTGCGTTCTTCACTTTAACTGATAACACTCTGTTCCACTTTGTGATGTCATTAAGCAAAAACACAGGAAGTGCTCCATGGTGTTTCTGAACAGCACACACCTTCACAAGAATGGGATGTTGCAACAGTGTAATTGTAATAATTTAAAACGGATGCAGAAAAATACTTATTGTAGATTTGCTTAAACTTTTTCACTTCTGAATTAATTAAAAAAAGCTTCCCAAGCCTGATCCCGTCAAATCTCAGAAGATAAGCATGTTGGGCCTGGGCAGTACCTGGATGGGAGGTCGCTGGAGGATCCTCAGGTGCCACAGTGGGTCAAACAAAGGAGAAACTCGTTGTTGTGTCCTTAGGCAAGACACTTCACCCACATTGTCTATGAATCTGGTGTGAGTGCAAATGGTTGGTGGTGGTCGGAGGAGACTATGACGAAAAATGGCAGCAACACGTCAGTCTGCCCCAGGGCAGCCGTGACTACAGTAGTAGCTTACCATTACCCAGTGTGGGATGAATGAATAATGCAGAATGTGAAGTGACTTTAAGTGTCATGAAAAGTGCTGTATAAATCCAATGCATTATTATGATTTTTAAAAGTGAGATTTTCTGTGACAGTCTCAAATGAACAAAATATAACATCATAATAAGAAAAAAATGGGAACTAAATGAGAGCCTAGTGTTTGTTGGTTTTGATGTTTTGATGATTTAAGTACTTTACAACAGTGCAGAATATGTACCTGTGACAACACAGATGTGAGACTTTAAGAACAGTGTTTTCTGAACCTCAGAAGGAAAATATCTCTCAGACAAAACTTCAGCTGTGTTTTTATGAGAAAGCAATGTTAGAGCAGGATTTAAAAAGAAAACTTCATGGGCGCTATCTTACGGAGTGGCGCTAAACTTGGCGCGTGCGGTGGTGCGAATAATGGGCGCCAGCGCTGTTTCAAACACCAGACGCAAAACTAAGTTCAAAAGGCGGAACCAGTTGGTGCTGATTAGAATAGGGTGGAGCTAAGCTGCCTGCAGGTGGAGCCCCATGAATTTGAGGATGCGTTCTGGCCAAAAGCCTACAATATTTGCTGTTTTATAGTTTTTATAATTTTCCTATTATAACTTGTATTTAAAAAACCTTTTGCACGTGACTAAGGAATGACGACATCATTCATCACACCGGGAACAAGGAGCAAGTTGGCCCCGTAATCAAATGCGTTTGGAGGACTGTTTACTTGGAGCGCTTTAAGCTGAAACACGGACTCTTGGACCAGAGACAGAGCGACAGCAGTCTTACAGAACTTTAGAACACGGTCGTTGTTTGGATTTATTTAACTTTTCTTCAATGAGGACAGTTGCCAACACGTGACATGGATGTGCTGCTTCTGACACAAGGTAATATTTGCATGCTTGTGTTTAAACGTGGTTTTATATGGTAAATAAATGTGATCTGTAAAAGTGCAACGTATAAACTATTAAAAATACATTAGAGAGGCAACTGTCTGATTCAGTACTGAGTCCTGGTCCTGGCTCTGCGTCAGTCCTGTCTTGTGGTTCTGTGCCTGCGTCAGCTCCTCCGCAGACTCCACAACCTGCTCATGACATGAACGAAGCCAATGATAATGAACGTTTTACATTTTGTTTTTGCTTGTCTTTATAATAAAATGCAGCGCCTTTCCACGGTTCGAGCAGCAGACGCAGCGGCAGCGATCTCCGCGACGCGCGCTAGATTCATTATTATGTTGCTTTTGGTTTAGTTATTTTCTGTTCTGTAACTACGCGGTTACTGAACGGATTTAGAAAAAATAAAAACTGACATAGAGGTGATAATTTACTCTGTTGATATCTCCATACGGCCAATCCGAGTTGTGGCCTAGTTTTTGGCAAAACACATTTAGGAAAACTCTTCTTGTAGGCTTTTGACTGAGAGGACAACTTTATTTTTTTTCACTGACACAAACCTACTTCTTTTGTGTCACAATTAGACCCTCACATAGGCTAGGCCACGTTTCGTGAATCATGCAGCCTTTGTTGTGCAGCCTATAAAACAAACACAAAAAATTATAATTCATTAAAGAAAAGAATGTGTTAGGCTTAGGCCTATATTTTTATTAATTAGGCCCATAGCCTATTGTTCATTTTCTTTGCATTTCACACTTTCTTTCTGAGAGCGTGGGTCAGGCCACACTCCTAGGTTTTTGTCCAATGTGCGTCCTCAAATTCACGGGGGTTCCACCTGCAGGTAGCTTAGCTCCACCTTATTCTAATCAGCACCAACTGGTTCCGCCTTTTGAACTTAGTTTTGCGTCTGGTGTTTGAAACCGCGCTGGCGGCCAATATTCGCACCACCGCAAGCGTCAAGTTTAGCGCCACTCATAAGATACGGCCCCAAATGTCTTATAAAATGTGTCAAAATTTTTTGCTTATTTTTTCTTCTGTATTCAAAACGGTTTGAAATCTTCTGTTCAGTTCTGCAAAAATACCAGGAGCTGTCCATGGTGCTGATCCTCCTCTGGCAGTACACACAGTTAAACAACTTCTGCTTTGTAAAATCCACATACGTTTTTGAAATCCTCATACTTAGAGCAATGACAATGTGTGACAGTTAGCACAGTACAAGAGACTGGACCCATTACAACCAGAAAAGACTAAATAAATTGTCCTGTCCTGTTCAGTTCACATTTTAACCATGTTTGTACTGTTGTTCAATCCAAATGCAAACGTTTGGGGACAAAAAATCTCACAAGATCAACTTTATCTCGTAAGATCTTAAAAAATGAAATCCCATCTCTACTTATTTATAACTACTGCACAGGCAACCAAAATATCAGCACTTTCTGACTGGAGGGAGCAGTGTTGGTCAGATTTTTATAACGAACCGGCAGAAACAAGCTCTTGGCAGACCCGTAATAGCCTCTGTGGTCTATTGAAACATTAAGCAGTAATAATGTGTAAGGAACTTTCAGCTGACTCCAATTACAGCCTAATACAACTTTTCAAACTTCTCTTACCTGTGCGGCGTATGATTCTATTTCTGCCTCTGCCACAGTCTGAAGGAGCAGCGCAAATGAACAGACACCTGCTTTCTCCTGGGCTCATCTCTTTCTGCAAATAAAGCTTTGTATAAATATTTAAATCTAGTGAAATAGGGCTGGTTTATTGGTTACTGGTATTACTGGTCGATCAGTCAGATGTTGAAAATGTTGATATTTTTTTCTGTCTTGTTTTAGTCTTGTGTCTTTCTCAGTTTGTTCTCAGAGCATTAGATCTGCCCTTAAAAGAGAAGCATGAGTGACTAGCAATAGCAAAGCAATTTAATTGCTACAAACAATGGCTTGATGCTTAAAAAAATCATGGCCCAAGTTATTTAATAGAAATATATTTTGCCCCATAAGTGCCCCATAGTAGTCGCTGTCTGACCTTTTCACAATAAAACTCTGCTTTCAGTGAGATTATGTTAAAGCTTTTATAGTGTAGGAGACACAGGAAGTGAGAGTTTTGTTTGGCGGAGCCTTGACATCTCAACTCGCACAAAACATGTCCTACTTTTGATAGACTAATGTATTGAATACTTTAAACAACATGAGAGGACAGACATGCCGTGACCGAAAGAGACAGACAGAGAGAGAGAGAGAGAGAGATGGTGTTATGGATCAAACACAAAGGTCAGGACAACATGTAACAAATATTAAGTAATTTAATAAAGTTTACACAATTGAACAAAAGCTTAAAAATGACCAATAGCCAAATTGTGGGCCAAACACAAGTCAACTAAGAATAACAGTAACTGAATAAAAACCTCACCTCAATAAAAAAGGAACTGAGGGGCATAAATGCTATCAGGCTAACACAGGCAGTGGCATAAGACTAACAAAATGCTAACTTTAGAAAAATAAACGTTTGAGGAAATATAAGTAAGAATACAAAACGTTAACTAAGCAAACTAAACAAAGTCATTGAACAAAACTACACACAATAGTGTAAATTTTACGTGTATTAAAAATTTTTTAGCCGTGTGACCAAAGTATAAGCATTGTGCATCTTGGTGTTCTTGACTTAGATCTGTATAATGTACAGCTATTCATTGTTTAATTCTTACTTGTGAACTAAGACTTTTAAATACTGAATTTTGTCAGCAGCAAATATATGTTATCAACCACAGCAGAAGGCAAATATCAGATACTGGTTTATTGGCTAACACTATTATATTACTTGAAAATTAAACATGTACAAAAATAAAATGAACGAATGGATTTTCTGTCTGGTCTGGCAAGTGCATAAGTAAAGTTGCTGAAGCTGCCATGAGTAAAACTGACAAGTGGATCTGTGTTTGCAGCGAGGACGCAACAACAGTGTCTCTAGTAATATTAGGATTTCTCAGAAACAACAGTAACTTCACACTCATTGTGAGCCTCCAGCGTCACCATCTCTGTTTCCAGTCGGAGACACATCTGCTGCTGGAGAACAACATCGACTGAACCCAGTGAACAGACATGTCCACAAAGCTGCAGTAACATGCTAGAGGCTTACTTCCAGCTTCATCACATTTCCACACACCACAGGGAGCGGGATTATCCACACCAACGACTATTTAAGACATGTTAGCTGTCAGTCTCAGAGATGTGCAGACCATCAATAGTAAGTGTGTGAAAGCTACAAGATCTTAAAGCCCAAATGACAGATCTTTGCATTTCTGACTTAGTTTGGTGTGATAGTCCTTGTGGTAAATATTTATCATAGTTTTGCAAGAGGTAAGTTGCAATTTATGGAGAATTTGTCAGACAAAAGTAAAAAAAAAAATACAGTAATTTGAGTTCTATTACAGAATTCTTCCACATAATATGTTGTCAAAAAGCTCCAAAATGTAAAGATTATTTACTCACAATTGACACAGTTTCATTATCATTTGTCAAATTGTAGCTCTGCAAAATCTGCTAATTTAGCAGAGTGGTTAGAGTTCTGACTTCGTATTAAAAAGATTGTGCTGTTTGGATGCCTGGTCTGACCAAATTAATATTGCACAGGCTCTTAGGTGGAGTTTGCATGTTCTGCTTAAGTAACCATGGGTTCTTTCCTATTGACCCTTTGCACGTGTCATCATGCTCTTCGAGGGAACGCCCACTTCTCCATGCTGGAGGGCAAAAGCATTACAACAATGGAAACTGCCTAAAACCTGCCTGTTTGTAAGTTACTTTTATAGATTTCAATTGTAAAATGTCTGTATCTTGTGCGACACGCTGCACTAACAGACAAGGAGGTTGTAAGCCCACGCCTGTAGCTTTTTCATTTACATTTTGATGAAGACTGAAGACGCCAGTGGGTGGCAGTGGCAGTTTTTGGGGTGGGCGAGGTGGGCAGCCGCCCAGGGCGGCATTTGCCAAGGGGCGGCATTTGCCGAGAAAAAAAAAATCCTTCATCAGCGCCGCAGGATGCATGCAATCTAAGGTACAGTTAACAGGTCAAGCTATACCAGAAGAAACAGCACCCTCTACTGGCGGCCGCATCCCTTTACAAACAGTTCTGTGTCTTGGTCATGAGCTGTGTCATAACACCGCTGATCCTGCAGAGGGCGTTACGTGCACAGTCTGTTTGATTTCACTTTTTTTCAAAGCCGCAGATTCTTTCATATTAAGTTGTTAGCGGCAGACTGCTCCGTCTTCTGCAAACTTTATCCGGTTATAACTTTATTAATGCGATGGATCTGTTTAACAGCCAAAATAAAAGGCAGCTGTCTTTATTTTTAACACAAATCCGCCGCCGTGGAAAGGACGAGCTCTGAATCACCGCAGTGTTGGACAAACATAAACTTTCACAGAGTTTTTTGATCAAACAGCGCTGTGTTTCTCCGGGTTAGTTTTGATCGACGGACCTCAGCAAACATGTTTTGTTTTTCTGGTGTAACGGTGCTGCGTGTCTGAAGCATTTTGGACAAAACTACTCAGTCTGTGTGGATTATTTTGGCTTTGTTTATCACCCAAGTCCCTCCTCCAGAGCTGCTGCAGCAGGTATGTAACCCGAGGGTCCCGTGGGTTTGAATTCGCTTCATGAGTTAATGCGAATAAATAAACACAAGTTAATGCAAACAAATAAAACTGCGTTTCCAGCATTCAAAATTCGCTTCAGTCGTTATGTGCATAAAAAAAATCTACCTCTAGAGAGCGTATAAACTTTTATGCGCATTAGGGATTCTAAATGTGATATTTGCCGTTTCCACCTCCCAGGACTTATTCGATACTTCTTAATGCGCATTAAAAACAAGGGGGAACGCTAGTCGTCTCTTTAGTCATACATTTTTCATTTGCATGTCCAATGAGACGGTCAAAACCTCCAGGTACTCAGTTTTTAAAAAAAAGAAGAACAGGAGAAAAAAAGGATAAAGGTATAATGACTTTTGCCCAACTGTCATAATTATTATTTAGCCTGCCTTGCTAGCACACTAATTCTCCATTTTAATATCAGGAAGAAGGCCCAGACACTATATGTAATGCTGCTGAGTTCAATTTGATTATTAAAAATCACATATTACTGACAGATTGTTACCACTTTTTGACAGATGTGGATATACAGTAATTGTAAAAATAATTAAAGCCGCAAGCGGCATTCCAACGGCCTCGGGGCGGGCTAAGGGGGTTTGGGGGACGCCAGAGGAGCTTGTTCGCCCAGGGAGTCATGCAGGCCAGAACCGCCTCTGGTGGGTGGCAGCAATAAATCAAAAGAACACTTTAAACAAGGTAAGTCAATGCAAATGAGGAAAAAAATATATATAACAATTGAAAAGAAAAAAAAAAAAAAATAGATGCAATAAAAATCTGAAACAACCTGCATCATGTGGCTAACACTAGCCTCACATGATATACAGCCAAGTTATTGAAAACCAGACTCTTGTAGCTTTTAAATCTGCTCCAGTGTGAGACAAAACCCTGTTTACCACAGAATGGTGCAAATCATGAGGAGTAAAATCAGGCAAACTTTATTAATCGGCAAACATAGCAGGAGGAAGAGGGTCTGGATCAGCTGCATTCATTGACTTTTCCAAATACATTGCTTTGAGCGTCTAAAAGATGTCCTACTTCCACAGACAAATGTACTGAACATGCACTGGAAACATCCACTGCTTTTTTTTCTACAAAAAAATTAGGAAATATGTAAAAATTGGTCCTTTTAATGCTGCGTACATGCACTTCTGCCCTCCGTCATGGCGCACCCACGTGATCAAGTAACGTAGGTGCAAAGGGTCAATAAGTCAAAGAAACTTATTGTACAGGCAACAGCGACAAAAGATGAAACATTTTCGCGAGGTTTACATGTGCACTACTTTAGGATGTCACCTAGTCCAAAAAGAGAGAGTGAGAGAGAGATTGTCGCACAAGTTCCTTTAGAAATGAATAAAGAAGCTGTGACGTCGTTCTACGTGTTGAGCCCATAATGCACCAAATACTCAGTGAATGGACATCAGGATGTGATCAGACACTTGAGTAGATGTCAATGACATTTCCAACACTTATCTCTGAACAATTTTAGGAATAAACCCACAGGGAACAAAGAAAATGAAAATACTTTTACATGTTGCTTAGCGCCAGACTTGCCTTTGCCAAACTTCTAAACCTGATGAATTCATCTGAGGTAGAGACAGATTAGCGTTAGCGCGCCACAGGCAAATCTCACATCCGTGCACTTATCAGCACCGCCATGACACAATACAGCACCAAGGGAACTTCTGTATTCATTTAAAAATAAATCCTTCCGCTAATCGTTCTGGGAGATGCACCGAAAAAAAAAAAAAAAAAGCCTTGTGCGAATTTCTCAAAGATTACTTCCTCCTCTAGGTTTATCTACAGGTCCAATTCCTCAAGCTCCTAAAGATTCCGGTCTAATTCCCGTCGGACAGGCACGTAAGCGGGATTTACAGTTAGCTGGAAGTGTCCTCGAATGCCTCGTTTTTTTTGTCTCTGGTGAAACAAGATAGCGGTAATGCTTTTGAAGGTAAAATGCTGTGACAGAATGAAAAGATGTGGACCAATTTCAGCCACTTTTGACACGGAAAAATACGATGTTTGTGTGGAAGGATTAGTAAGTCCAAATTTACAGTATTTTAATCAGAGGAGGAAATAAACATGATGTGCTTATGAATAGTTTGTCCTTTAATTTGAAACTGCAAACTCAGCCTGTATTTGCACCTTTACGATTACTTTCCACCCACAGGCGATTATGTTTTTGATTCGCTGAAGGGCCGCTGAGCTGAACAATGTGGTTAATATTCATAGAGCGTTTTTTAAGATGACAAAATTATCATATCACAGTAAAAATATAAATCTGATCATCACACAAAAGGGAAAATGTGAAGAATTGAACAGAAACTCTGAAAGGCATTTCTGTTGCGGGTCTGGCATCTGCTCATCTCCATGGAAACATATACATCTGCTCTATGTATTTAAATGTGACAGATACACAATGATTATACAGTATTTTATTTCCTCACAGATTGATTATTTTGGTAGGGTTTTTTAATATTCTTAGCAACAAGTAATATTTTCTAGTGCGATGCTATATTTTACCACAAAGATGTAACATTTGATATTCTATAAATGTCTTAAATTGGTATAAAATTTGTTCAATGTAAAATAAAAAAATAAATATAATGACTTAAACTCTGTTTTTGTTAGAAAAGCTTAAATACCTGCCGTGAACACTATAAGTGGTAACTGTCACCCCTGTTGTACACTGTGAGTTTGGTGCAGACCTTAAATCGATGTGAGCACATCTTCGAGAGTTGTGCGAGTGTGCCTGCAAGATGAATTTTCTCATGATATTTGTGAATTTACAAACTCAAGATAATCCACCTGACATTCCATCATTATTTTGGAGTCCGACACAGCAGGTTACCGGCTTGATCACATTCCAGCAGAGGGGTTTGAAGGGGGTTGGTTGCAATGACGAGGGAAAGTACTGCTTGAATCAAACAAAACAAAGATAGCAGCTCAGTACACGTTACTGTGCGTTTGATTCTGTTTTAGCAGAAATATGGAGTATTTTCTATTTGAAAGAAGACCACAGAGATGTGTATGAGATTTGTTCTGTCCCATGCAGACATTGGATACACCATTACGATTCTTTGCTGGGATCGGTTAAGCACAAATAAGGAGATCGCACACCCAATCAGCTTGATTTTCATAAAAATCATTAGATCGTATTTCATTAAACATCCCACTTTTTCCCAAACACTTTCAGCACGTAAAGTTCCAGATGGAGACTGTGGAAGAACTCAAATTGGAGTTCAACACAGATCCATCGGCGTGAGCCAGGTTACAAAGAATCCCTAGAGCAGGGGTGCCCAACCTTTTTCAGCTCGCGAGCTACTTTTAGTCTGAGCACAGCCCGAGGATCTACCTTTGGATTTACATTATTTTATTTATTAACAATGTCGAAAAAATTGTTCTTTAGACTAGTCCTGATTAAGACACAGTTAGTTTTTTTTAATAGTGCAATAATATTTATTAAAATGTAAATTATAAACCTGTTAAAAAGTGACACATTTATTTTTGAAAATAAATGATTGTGGCTACAACTATAACAACAAAAAGTCTTCAAAAAGTTCAAGCTATCCAAGTCACCTCACTGGAAGCACTTCAAACTACAGTACTATGAGTGATTGGTGATTACCATGGTAACAGTGAGGGGGAGGGGCTTGAGAAAAGTTAGCTTTTGTTTTTGACTCGCATCAGCAAGCTGTTGGACAACAACACCGCGTCAGCAGGTAGGATTCTGTGACACTACCTGTCTCCTCCTCCTGCTCCTCTCTCTTTCTCTCCTCCTGCTCCTCTCTCTTTCTCTCCCCCTGCTCCTCTCTCTTTCTCTCCTCCTGCTCCTCTCTCTTTCTCTCCTCCTGCTCCTCTCCCCTCTGTTCTATCTCACCCCTATGAGCGCGTGTGTTCAGGAGCCGCGTTGGCAAGCTCTCAAGCACTGTGTGGCTGCTGTGTGCTCCAACGAGCAGACAGTGGAGAATTCTTGCTGCCGCATATAAATCTAGCGCTCATATATTGCGGTTGTAATTCGCGCGTGTAGTACGCGCATGTAGCGCTTGTTGATACCGCGTGTAGTTCGCGCATGTAGCGCTTGTTGATGCCGCGTGTAGTTCGCGCTTGTAATTACGCCTATATATATCTCGCGGTTAAAGTTCGTATTAACAGACGGGGCTTTGGGAGCTACTTCCACTGCCTCAAAGATCCACTAGTCGATCGCGATCGACGGGTTGGGCACCCCTGCCCTAGAGAGTCTGATGCGACTTTCAAGTCATAATACAAGCATTCTGGAGGGAATTCACGTGATACCATGTGGCTTTAGGCAAATAAGAACTGCAGTGGACTGGAGCTGGTGTACAAGGCTCTTCACAAGAAACTCACACGTGTCATGAAGCAAACTCGCCTTGCAATCAGTGTACAGGAGGTGTCAGGACTAGAACAAGTCTATAACCAGGGCTCAGACTGTACTTGGTTCAGCTCTGGTTCTGGGCTGATGCTGTCTTTTTGCGGAAGATAGCTCAAATTCAGTCCACCACACTCAAGACCACGCACTTTCATGATATATGGGTATTTGTACATGAATACAGGCTCCGCTCGATGAAAGTTCCTTCCAACAGGATGAATCTAGCGCTCTGGAGTACATTTGCACGGAGCACCAGACAGCGTTGTGTGCCAAGTTAGTTCTAAAAGAAATGAAAAGCCCAATAAGAAACAATACATTGCAGATAACATACAACACATTACAATTATTAGAACTAAAACATGTTGCATATATTAACAAATTGTAATGGGTTATAGTTGTGAGCGGCTACCGTGGGGCTACCGTAAAAACTGGAACAGAAGACTATAAGCACAGAGCAGACACTTCTTTAAAAGATTAAAAAATGATGATAACATGACTAAACCTTAACCTTCCCACTTAACAGCTCAATATGTTTCCTGTGCATGTGGAAACAGTGGAGCGTCTCTCTTGGGGTCGGCCCTGTATTGACCGGTTTGTACATTTCTGTAGATCTCTTACAGGCTGATGTAATGCTATTTATTCCACCGCTGCTGTATGGACTCATATTGAAGCAGGGGCATTGGGAAAGGCTTTCAGTGTAATTCCCACATTCCGACTGCGATCGCTGAAGCCGCCTCAGAAAAAAAAATCAATAGGCTTTTAATTGATCAGCTCTGGTTCTCTGCGGGAGCGTCCTCAGGTTTTACACGCAGGCAGGCGCTGTGCCAAACATGAAAAATACCAATACACTTCAATACAGAGGCACTTTGAAAAGATCTGCTGCTTTTACTGTGCCAGATCAACGGTAAGATCTGAGCCAAAGTTCGATTTAGTCCTGCAGAAATTGTGTTCAAATTGAGTTGATGTTTTGGAAACGATTTAAAATAAGAATCTACTGTATATCTGGGTTGCGCAGTAGGAGAGTAGTTTTAGTAACTTGAAGCCTAAACTTACCTTTTAAACCTAAAGAAAATGTTGCCATGTGGCTTCAACCAATACTGTATTTGTGGCCGTAAAATGTGCTTATTGTACCTTTTTGACATTTCATTGTATATCTTTCTTCCTTAGACTGTGTTAGTTTAACAAGCCAAGTCAACATCTCACAATCTCTGTGGGTGGAGTTTGGATGTTCTCTCTGGGTACACTCAAACTTCCTCTCACCTCCAAAAACACTGTAAGTTTCTTTTAGTGAATGAGTGAGTGATTGTTTGTCTATGTGTGCTATGATGAGGTGGCCACAGTCCAGACTGTCTCCCCGCCTAAGGCCCAAAGTCAGTGGGATAGGCTTCAGGCATCCGTCACTGTAACAGGAACAAGCAGTAGAAATGAGTTCTTTATTTATTATAAATGATGAATGAGCTTAACAGCATTTGTAGCTGGTTCTTATGAATGTTACAGTCCAGTCGCTGAAGAAAATGTAGAGATACAACAAAATGACAAAAAGGTATGATAAACATGTTTTCATGCCTTTTTCAAGTCAATATGTTACAAAAAGCCAAAATGTAAAATACCCACCCAAGTTTTGTTGAGGCCCATGTGGCAACATTTTGACTGGTAAATCTTAACCTACCAAAACCCCAGTCCTAAACTTATTCATTTTAGTAACTTGACGCTTAAGTTTACCTGTTAAACCCAAAGAAAATGTTGCCACATGGGCCTCAACCACTATTTGTGGTTATTTTAGATTTGGGCTTTTTGAAACATATATATGTAAAAAAAGGAGTGAAAACTTATTAGTCGTAAGATTTTGACATTTTGTTGAAAATCTTTGTTTTCTTCCGAAACTGTGTCCTAATTGGCATTTTAATTAAAAATGTGTTAATTTACCATGTACAAAATGTTTGCAGTCACTGTAAAAAAATGTAAGTAAGTCTTAAATGAACGAGTGTTTGCAAAGGACTTTTAAGTGCTTTCAGAGAACATTCTTCTAGATTCCTCCAGAATGTCATTTGGGCAGATGAGACAAATAAGGGAAAACACTATTGTGAAACACGGAGAAGGCGTGGTTCTATTCTGGGCCTTTGTAAAGTAAAATAAATTCAATGACTAAGAAGGCTTTCTGGAACAAAATGTGTTGTCTTGTGTCAAAAAACTTGGTCTCAAATGCATCCTGTAGATCGTCCAACAGGGTAATGACCCAAAACACAAGAATGAAGAGAATAATTGACTGTCCTCAAGTGTCTCTTTGAGCTCTGATCTCAGACAAACATACTGTCCGAAGGTTCCTTTTAAAACTTGTCATGAGAACTTGGCACTTTGGATTTGTGCAGAAGTCTCAATGACAGCTACAGAAATTCTCCAATTTCAGTGATTAGCCTAAAAAGATGTGCAAAAAAAGTTCTATCAATTTTGTCCAGGCCAGTTGTATTTGTTAGTTTTCTCAATCAAATTTGTTAAACCACAAAGCAATGTTTCATTTCATTGAATAATTATCTGGATTTCTGTCAGTTTCAAGTTTTTTTTATTACTAGAGGAATACCAACAATTTTGTCCACCTCTGTAACCATCACAGAGACTTACAAACAACATTTAACAAGGTACTGCACTGAGTTCTGCTTTATCTTGTTTTTCTTTTAATGTATATTTTAACCTTAACACTACAAATCCTGCACTGTCCAAGCACCATTAGAGCTGACACCAAACTCATAAAAAAGCTCTTTATCCTTCCACTTGTCACGTCCACATTTACAGCAGCTCCATAATGTTTAAAGCAAACAGGGCCTGTCGTCAGCTGCAGCCTGAGCACCATCTTGTCCTCGTGCAGTGTGGTAAATCCTGAGAGTGCTAACAGACTTAGCGTGATGGCCCTCCAGCTCCACACGGCTCCAGCATCTCCAGCTCTGAAGAGGCCATTCACAGCACAAGCACCTGCCGACGGAGAGGGAAGTGACCAACCAGTGTAAAGCTGCCATTGGGATCACTGTGGATCTACGTAAACACACTCACACTGATTGGGTAACGACTGCAGTTCATTAAAAGTACTTAACGGATATCTGCTTTCTTCAAATGTAAACAAACAGAAATAGTTTTAGTCTTCCTAGATATGTCTACATGTTTTGATCACTTACTATGCATTCTGAGCCTCTGAATCAATTACCACAATGTGTTTTAAGCTTTTTTTCACAGCTTTTAGGGGCTGGTATGCTAATGGAAGTTAGCCACAATGCAAACAACAGTGGAGTTTGGTGAACAAACAGGACATTATTAGATTTGAACAGGACTAATTTCTACCTCAATAGATACATTAACAAGATAACTAGGTGGAAAAACTAAACAAAAACAAAACACCACCACCACCACCACCACCACCACCACCACAACAACAACAACAACGACAACAACAACAACAACAACAACAAAATCAATACAAATAAGATAAGATTAGATAAGATGCTGTGCGTCAATGGCACTGGTTCGTTCTCATTATGGCTGTTAGCTTTAGCCTTTTGCTAGGTGCGCTAGGCTGTGGAACATGCGCAGTTGTGTTTCTACCATGATTCTTTGCACGAAGAGCGGCATTCTGACCAATCAGAGTGGAAATTACAGAGCGTGCAGCTGAAGCTAAAGCTTAAAAGGCTGTTTTATACAAAAGTAAAACCTTTTGAACAAGAAAAAAAAGTTTATGATGTGAAAAAAGTTAAGAATTTCCACAAAATCTGACTGTTCTTAAAGCTGTAGATGATGTTTCTGGTGAACACGGCAGTTTGTGCTAGCATTGCACTCTAGGAAAATAATGTTTTTAGCCTGTGGACGGATTTTTTTTTGCTGTTTGGAGCGATCACTGCGGCTGATTTACAACGGCTTTAAACTAGCAATCTCATATCCAGATTATACAAGTATAATAGATCCATGAACTAAAGCCACACTACATAACTGTTCCATGTGACTTTCATTTAATTTTTTCCCCACAACTTGCATCCATTTATCAAACCCAGTGTTCGTGACAGAAGAAGAAACAGATCATGGATAGATACTTGCTTGTTTTACATCGACGATCCACTCTCCTTTTCACACAAGCACATTACAATGACACTCGGGGTGAGGTAGGTGAAGTGTTTTGCTCAAGGACACAACACAAACACCTGCAGCAGCTGGGAAAACTCCTGTTGGCAACACAAACTGAAGGTGTGTCCGCTCTTTCTACTTGTCTTATCATAAACACACAGTCTGCTGCTGATCACTGCTCCAGGCCTTTCAGATCAAACCTGTCTGTGGACGGAAACAGAATTTACAGTGGCGTGGACGGAGCGTATCTTTGTCTTTAGAACATCTGTGGAAATGAGAGAAGAGGCAGTAATACCTTTGAGTCTGATGTTTACTTCTTTCATTTACTGATAATAGAGAGCTGCCTCTGGCTTTCATTAGCTGCACTCACAACATTTACACACCGTTTAGTTCAATAATCACCGTATGTGAGTTCAATTGGATTTCTTTGCATTCTTGTGACCTTTAATGAGCTTTTGTTCATTTAGGTTTTTTAATTTTAAACATAAAATAATGAATGTTTTTTTTCCATTTCCAGAAAGACAGGTATTTAGGAATTAAACAAGTACTTTTATTTGTGTATAGCCCAAAATCACAATAATCTCTGAGGACTTCCAGAATTATTAATTTACCAAACATCAAAGGTTGAAAATAAAACAATGAACATTCACTAGTCAAAACCAAACAGTAATACAGAAAATCAGAATTGGTCATTGGTTAAGCATGTCAAAACAAGTTTTTCAACAGTAAACAAGCAAATAGATAATTGTCTCTGTGCACCTCCTGTCTTTAGACCAAGCAAAAACTCACAAAAGGAAAGAGAGAAACCTTGAGAAGAACCACAGTGAAGGAGAGATCCACTCTCCTGGACAGACAGGCTATCTGTGTGACTTAGACTGATCTAATTGCAGATAGAGTTTAAGTCTGTAGAACCAGAATTTATTAGCAGAAGGAAACAACTTGTCTAATAGGACCAGGGCAAGCTAATCCAGTAGACGTAGATCACAAATCAGCCCTTGCCATTTCAAAGCCGTCAGATGACTTATAAATGTCTTTATGTGTGAAGGGTGCGTAGAGCAAGAACAAAGCTCTAGGCCTATTATTGGCAAAACAGTGGAATGACATTATTGAGTTGATAAGGTTAATGTAAGGTACACTTTATTATCCCTGTAATGCATGTTTTGGTTGGTGGGGGAAACCGAAGCGCTCACAGGAAACATGCAATCTCCACACAGAAAATGACAGGAGTTGAACCTAAAACCTTTTAGCTGTGAGGTGAAAGTGCCGGTGTTGGGCACTCCTGTCGAACTCTGAGCAGACAAAGAGTTATGCCTGAGCTTAGCCGAATTCATTGTTAGCAATTCCCAGCAGTAGTTTGTATTTCACGAACAGTCACAAAAGCCAGTCAGGGGTGCTCTCGATACCACACCGGCAATGTTTGTGGTCCATTTGAGCTCGCATAGATGACAACTACTGCTGGGTCCTAGGACAAGACACTTAACTTGCCTTACCCGACTGTGTCTTAGTGATCATTTCCTTGATATAAAGCAGTTAAGAGGAGAAAAGCTATCAATTTACAATTTACCATTATAAGTATACATTTGCAAAACCCTCCTGAATCTTTCTTCTGTCAGCACATCACCACAACAAAGAAACAATGATGCTAAATGTACATTGCATTGTATTGATTATTCCACTGTTTTCCAGCTCAATAACAGATGCCTCATATACTGCTTGGTATTGTATGTCACATCAGATCATTAAATAACACAAATGATTCATGACTCATATAGAGTCTTAACTATCACAGATCTTATTTATTCAGTCCTCATGCAGCTGTGTCATGGAGTTAATTCTTGTTGGGGAATGTGTAAATTTAAGTAAATGTTTTGGGTGAAGGTTAAGGTGAAAAAGTATATCAGTTTAGCAACAGAAATGATGCACAATCAGTGCCTCTGTTCAGTTGCTACATCACTGACAGTATGACCCCATATTCCTCTGGTGAAGTGATGACGCAAATCAATTGAACACAATGACGGAAGATGCATTTTATTTCAAACAAAACAGACCGATTTGTGTCTTGTGATATTTCCTAAATTGATGCATTCAAAAGCAGGAAATGATATACAAACATCGCCATATATATAAAAAACTCGATATACAAACCTCGCCAAGGCAACCTGAAGCTTTATGTCCATCTTTCATTTTGAAATATTTATGTATTTTGTCTGCTGTTCTCAATAGTAACATGTCAAAGAAGATGTGTGGTGATCATTTGAGCGTTCATTTGCTTGTTTACTTTTTTTTACCACGGCAAAATACGGTGGATTCTTTAACATTTTTCTTTCAGAGGGAAACACAAACCATGAATCTAGTCTTTTTGACCAGAAAAAAAGGTACAACTACTATTTCCTCAAACTGTAGCGCAAGGATGCAGCTTACGTTGAGCTGTGTTCATTGTGACCAGGAAGGAGAAATGGCGGGGCAGAGGGCAGTTTGGGGGGATGAAGAAGGCTGGGGCCCCAATGGAAAGCAATATGGGAAAACATTGAAATTAATGGACTTACTGGTCTAAAACATCCCAGATTAAAGGTATCCATTATGTAAAAAGAAAGAAATAACTCTCAGACCCTGTGTTTTTAAAAGGGTTCTAACAACATAATATCTAAATGTAGTGTGTATGAAATCTTGCATAGGGCACTCAAATGTCTAGCAGCGGACCTGACCACCAACATATTCAGGCAGACAAAGTGTGGAAAGTTCAGTAACAAGTGAATCAAAAAGGAGCGAACACAAGCTTACACTGCTTTGTTAGAAAAATATAATTCTTTCACATTTTACGTTTCTCAACTTGTTTCCAAACACATCGTCTGGCCTAAGTTTTGTTCCAGTCTGAGCGTTCATTTGCTTGTTTACTTCTGCGGACAAAGGGTCACTTGCTAAGCACAAACATGGCCGCCGGCTCTCAGTTTGACTAATTATTCCGTAGACCCAACACCTTTTTCCAATTTTTCCTTCTTCATTTAAACCATTTTCTTTATTTTTCTTCTCCGGACGCGACCGCTCCACCATGACATCTGCGCTTGATATTTGCATTTGTATTAGCGCTCCAAATTGCCATATTGATCCGTCTGCAATTACCTCCCATCCTTCCACGTTTGCACATTTGTTTATAAGTGTTTTTTAAACTTCTTCCACTGAGTTATTCATCACAGCGGCCATTTTGACTTTGACGTTTTTCTTCAACTTGTCCCGACTTTAAGACTCGATCATTTTCCAACACCTTGACCGAGGGCAGCGGAGGGGCAGAGTAATGCACAAAACATGGCTTGACGTAAAATCCATACGGAGCAAAGTGGATCAAATTCCACATAAATGCATAAATCAGTGGGAGTTATTGATGGTGTAGGCATAGAAGAGTTGGTGAGGAAGAAGAGTAAAACAGCAGATCAAGAGGTGAAGATTTATCGAAGCACAGAAAGAGAAATTGAGCTTACACAAAGATCTCACGATACATTCATTCGATTTGAAGTCAGTCTTGAATTTGAGATCAGTGTCAGTTTTGTTTGATTTGTAAAAGAAAGTCAGACCATTTTGACTTAATTTTGAGCATGAGTGGACAAGAAAGTTATCTGAACTTTATTGGATTTAAAAGAAACACAATTTCTTGACCTCTTTTGCTTCGGCTATTCATCAATTAATGATGTCGTGTACTTGTATGAACTCTACTCAGGTTAATCAAAAATCATAGCTCCAGATTCTTAGGACATTTGTGATTTTCCAATTAAAATATCCCAAATACCAACTAAATTTCACAAGAAAGCGTAAATAAACCATGACATAACAGGACATGTCAAAAGCCTATGATTAGCACAAATTCATGTATGTATTTTTTGTTTATCATCACGGGCTGTCTCAAGCTTCAGGAGACAGACATCTGTCATATGGGTCCATATCTGATCGAAACAACTTGTTTTGTTGCTTTACTTAAAGAAGTTTTCCCAGCTAATCAGACGGAGAGCGTCTCTTTCTGCACAACGCATGCACAGTAGGGCGGTAAATGACGTTAATCTAAATTCCCCCTATATGAAGCTCAACATTGACCGCCCACTTCCTTGTTTAACAATTTCAGGCACCCATAGTAAATTGTCATAGGGTTTAGAAAAAAATAAAATAAAATTCAAGTCTGAAAACATCCTCACAACTGCACTGTGAAGAGTCATGAGTATTTTTTGCTTAAAATTAATTTCTGCATCTTTACAAATTACAAAGTTATTAAGACATTTTGACGAATTTCAAACTGTAGACTGAAAACAACCATGCTGTAGATTTGAGTTAGTAAGTCTATGGAATTTACAATGGGGAATTTACTTCTGGAACATGGGGATCTTTCAAAGGGGGGCTCCATTTCTCTCCAGCCCACTGGTCAGGTATTGCAGGAATTGGCCAATCAGCAAACAAAAATGAAGCAGTATTTTGGCCAGAACCAACCAAGCAGACTATATATGTTCTCCTTTGACCTTGCATAAAATATTGACTTAAAGGTACATGATTCTGCACGTTTAATTTGTTAGCTTACTGCAGACAAAATCGCTGATAGACATTCTTACGCTCTACTTCCTGGGCACTGATGCATCTGGGGACAGTGATTGGCTAAAGCAAAAAAGTCCCTGTGCGTGAACGAACCCAAATGGTGCGATGTCAGAAAGTTTCCACAAAGTGAAATGAAACTTGCTGATGTATCAGACTATGGTGGGTTTTGGTTGTTAAGTTTACCAATTCCAATTCGCTGATATTTTTTCTACTTCTTCCCAGATTATTCTCGTCATCCTCAAGTCCTTTAAAACACTTCTTTTCCAGGTTTCTAGCGGTCTACTTCTCCCTCATCTTTGGTGCAATCCTTGGCAGTCTTTGATTGGCCGAGCACAAATGTGGCCAAACCAATTTAACCTGAACTGACAAACGATTTCACATTTTTTTGTTCAAGAATGTTTTTGTTTCTGATCTTGTCTTTCCGTGTTATTCTGACAAGTCTTCTCAGACAGTTCTGCTCAAATCCATCCAAACCATTTCGTCCTTTTCGGTTGCCAGGTTTGTGCCGCTTAGAGTAGAATGGAGAAGATTGACTGATTGTTCATTTTGCCAAAAGCTGCACCAGACTGGACGAAGCCACTGCCAACTTCATGACAATTTTATCTTTGTCTCTATTGGTTTCTTTCAATGTACAGAGTAGATGTATGTACGGCTCTTAAACTTGTGATATTCTGAATCTCATAGGGTCTATGGTTTGCCAACTCTTTCACAAATCCGACTCTTGTTTTTTGTCTGTTTTTTAACACACCTTAGTCCACCTTTTATTTATTTAAAATGTCAATTGAAATGTTCCAAAGAACAAAGTATTATTTCTATTAACTATTATTAACAAATAATTTAGACCGCAACTATTAAAAAGAGTGGGATTTTGCATTTTTCTTTAGCTCCTTTTGCTCTCTCGTCTCCTCACAATCTCTCTCTCAAACACACAAGTGCAGGAAAGCAACGCTGACGAGGAGAACTGAGACAAACACAACTAAACCAGAGAAATTGAGGACAGAAGGGACATGAATGGCTTGTTTCATATTTTTTAAGGTTTAAAATGATGTGTGTTTTAATACAATATGGCTCATATTCATGGAGAAATGAGCTGAATAAGAACACAAACTGAGACCTGTCTAAATGTAAAGTTGCCACAACCTGTTGCTATGAAATAAAATCTGCGATCCCGACCTGCAAGCCCAAAGACAACGGCAGTACATGATGTATACGTATACTTGCTAATGCAGTGCGCTCTTGTGTAAGCGAAACGCACTTTGTCTGAGGTGACACCAGGAGAGACCAGTGCTCTTTGTTCTCTGCACATTGGAGTGAAAAAAAGCTCCCTTTGTGTCCCTCTATCTGTTGTTGTTTCCTCCCTGTTGAGGAAATGAATTGTTTACCTCCGTCACTCGAGGGGAGCTGGGGCCCAAATAAGTTGGTTGGTCAAGAGCTTGCATTTTAAAATACAAACCTATACACACACAAGTGAAAAAGTAAATAAAAGTATGTAACCAGGGTCCAACTGGTTTTGACAAATTGTAAGTAATTTGCTGTATTAGTGCATTTCATAAATTTTATAGTCAGATTTCAATGATATTTTTGATTGGTGGGCCACTATCAAAAATAATAAGAAATCATCCTGGGGGCCACATTAAATCATCTGGAGGGCCACATTTAGCCCCTGAGCCGCTGGTTTGAGAGCCTTGTTCTAAAGAAATGTATCGTTTGCGAAGGTCACATCACTAAATAACATATTGACCTGCAGGGAAAAAAAATGCACACATCTTGGCCCACAAAGGATAAAAGTTTGTGCACATACTACAATATTCAGTATTAATGTCTTTAACTTTGCTCAATTGTTTGCTACAAACCCTCTCACAGTCACAGGCAGGAATCACTGGTGTGATTATGTTGCAAATTGAACAGACTGTGGCTGCTCTCAGACCACTCAAAGGCCCTGGAGCTGACCAGGAAATGTCTATTTGCCTCCATCCTGTTGTGATGTGAGGATCAGTGGAGCACCTGCGCTGCTGTCTGGAGCTGCTCCTCTCCGGTCCAGGGCAGACGGGGGCGGGCTGGGGTTAGAGGAGGAGGCGACTGGGGCCTGTCGGTTCTAAGTGGCACTTCTGAGCAGAGCTGGACTGTCCCTCTGGAGAAGAACAACCAAACAACCAGAGGAAATGGTTTTCAGGGAGCTGTTTCAAGGGCAAACCAAGAACTCTAGACAAAAAATCTGGCAAATAGAAAAAGGAATATGTTAATCTTTTGAATCTCCACTGCTGCAGTTCATTTCACTTTGAGAAACTGTCTTTGTGCCTGCACTCGCTGTTTCTGTGAGTTTAAAGATACAATATCACATTCTATGTTCATATTTGACACAAGCTCAAGGAAGTGTGCTATCTCAACTCTCACTGATTCTGGCCGACACACCTCTTTGCTTCTGTTCACTGATTGGCTGATTGTACTTTTGGAGAATAATCTGCAGTTCTGTGATGCTTGACCTACTGGGAATGAAATGAAATTGAGCGAAGGAACTAAGTGGCACCAGCCTGGTATAAAGATGGTTGACTTGTTGCTCAAAAACATGGACTGTATCTGGGACAAAGACACAAGATTAAACTTTAAACCATTATACAAACATCAAAAACAGACTGAGATTTACCTTAATCAACACTGTTCAATATTTTAAAATCTTGGTCACACAGTAAGCCTTCCTCTTTCTTTGTCAATCTCAGAAGAAAGTATGTGACAATCAGTAAACTTTTTCCTCATTGTTCACCGCTAAATCTTACCGGCTCATCATTTTAATAGTACAGACAAGTGCTCGGTCAGTCATTTTTCGATCACTGGAACAAAGCAGGATTACTCAATCGATCATGAAAGCATCACTCCAGATGCAACTTTAAGTAAACTTATGATGAAAGAACAGCAACATAAAACTCATAATAGTGGATTTTACTGTGTCTCCTTTAAGCTACAAAAGGTCAAGCCACATTTAACTGGACCACCTCCATCTAAACCACAGCGATGGCCCAGAGTGCAGCTCATCAAAGTCAGTCTGAAGCCAACAGTAGTGGGTGGTTCTGCCGTCCACACGACAAGTCCAGACCTCCTGACCTCCTCTGCTCCTCTTTATTCTGTTTCCTCTACAACAGATACCTCATTAAAATGCACTGTGGCTTTGAGGTTTGTGGGGGAAGTCAGAAGTCAGCCAGGCATCGCGAGAGGTCACAGGAAGTCCTCATGAAGCCAACAAACTGAGCCCATCTGGACAGTGGAAAGTACCGTCTGAACCAATGGTGCCCAAACTTTTATACTTGGTAGATCAAAATGTATTATATTGATGCGTGTGAAGGGTCAAGCCTAATTTTGCATTTTAAAAAGTTTATTTGAGAATAGATGATGATAAAATTAGGCATTTTTGCACATGAATGTGCCAAGAACCAGGCATCAGGAACACTTCTACACCCCTTCGTTCACGGGGTCAGTTCTACCCTAGCAACAACCTGCTGCATTGACACTGCTCAAATGAGGATCCAGGGGAGATTCAGTGACGTCAGCCTCTGGACATTGGCCTCCCTGGTTCCGAACACCCCAGAAAAGGGGCCAGAGGCCAAGAAGGTTACAAAAAGTTTCTACAGTGTGAAAACGCCTCTTTTTTTTAGCATGTTTAGGAGAAGACATACAGTATGATTTGGTGTCTTTTGACAGTCTTTAGCATAGACTTTAATCCAAAATATTTTCATAACAAGCCCTATTAGACCCCTGCAGAGCCAAGTTTGGCCCTTGACTCCCACTTTGAGCACCACTTGTTAAAAAATTTGCTATGATGCCTAACTTCACTTGAATAGGATTTGCAGGGATGACAAGCAATCTTGGAATTGTTTATTTTCCAACAACACATTTTTATTTATTTTATTTATGCTCCTTTTGTCAAATGTCAAAAGTTAAATATCTTTCCTTATTTAGATTTTAATCTGAGAAATACCTTAAACCGTTTCTCAAAATGCCCGTTTTTCTAAAATTCAAACTAAAATAGTTTCTAAACCCTTTGGAGCACAAACAAATGGCTTTACTCTTTATGAAATTGAGGCCTTGTAGTTTTGTCTTTGATGACTTTGATGAACAAGCTCTGCACAAAAGAACATCTGGTCTGCTTAAAATGTTTTTAAATATACTGTATAAAGTAGTATTGCTGGGGTCAATATTTTGTCCCAAAGTTGTGCTATCTTTGATTTTTTAAGAGCACAATCCATCATCAGTCCTTCAAAAAATGTGTGAAATTTCTCCTTTAGGGCACTCTACCAGATGTTTGCCATTTTCAAAACTATTTAAGTTCAAAATTTTTCAGAAGTATACACATCCTACTTACTTAATGCATACCTTGCGTTTTACCACCTTCAGAAGCCAGTGTAAGTTGTGCCATGAGGTCAGCTGGATGCTAACAATATAAACAAGAGCACTTTTTAGTAGTGTATTGAAAAGTTATATGCAAACAAATTCAGAAGAAGAAGAAAAGGTTATATGCAAGTGTCTCAAAATATACCAGGAATAGTTTCATTTCAGCAAACAGAGATATAAAAGACAAAGAATCAACAACAGAAGAACATGCAACTGTAAAACCCACTGTGAACCGTGTATCAAACTCACGAGCCTCTTGTTTTGTGGCAGAAGCGCTAACCTACACCACAGAGCATATTTCGAAGCGTGCCCTTGTCTGTGACCTCCAGCCCCGCTCCGTCCCCAGTGACAGTCTCAGATCATGATCCAGGAGCTGTTAGATGCATGTGTTTAACTGCCTCAGATCAAATTAAAACAGTGATTTCCCTGTCGACTGCTCCTCTGCTCTGCGCGGCTGGAGAGAGAGAGAGAGAGAGTGTGGCTTTATTACATTTATAAAAGCTTTTTTTTTTACAGTGCTCCTTCACCCTTATCCTCTAGTCAACATGGTTATTTACACTTGGATTCATTTAAGGGTTTTAAATGCTTCCAAACAACGTTAAGTCCCTTTACTTGATCAAATATTGTGGGACAATATGGAAAATGAATAGCTAGTGGTGTCTCAATACAATTCTGTTGTTCATCATCGTCATGTGTCCCTTTTGTTTTGTCACTTTTGTGAAACAGCAGCTTATTGTCGTTATATTCTTATTGTGGGGAGTTTTGTCATTCTGTGTCTTTATGTTTTGACCCAGGAATGAACTTGCTTTAAAATTACCTTGATGAACTATTCACTTAATTCTTTAAAACCTATATTAATATCAGAATAGTGATCCCTATAAATCAAATCATACCAAAACACAAACTGCCTATCCATAAAATGTACAAATGATACATAGCATTTGTCACTTTCTGTATGTTAACAAACTTCGCACACATTCACACCAGTGTACACAAACACAGGGACAAAAAGGGTTCAGTGTTTTGCCCAAGGACACAATGGCAGCAGTCTCTTATCCAGGCCTCGACTTGGTGAGCTTCTGAGATCTAACAAGATCAGACGTTTGACAAACATAGAATAATCAATAGTCAACAACAACAAACAGGACATTATTAGATGTTGTCAGGACATTGGAGATTCATTTCCACCTGAATAGAAACATTAACAAAATATCTGTGCAAGGGTGAAAAGATTTTAAGTAATTTTATTGTAAAAAATCTGTTATTGTCACATTAAGTAAATAATATAGGAGAAACAAATTGTGTTTCAGACTAATTTTGAAAACTGTTAAGGCATCATGTGATGTAGTTGTGTAAAAGTTTGGTCAAAGGGAGTTACTGAATCAATATTTAGCATGTCCAGTCATTTTTATGTATTTATTTTAGTCAAAATGAGATTTTTGGTTCTTTTATTATTATTTTTTATGTGGTGGTCCGGTGGAGTAAAATGTACACATAACTGCTCTTAAATGTAGTGACATAAAAAGCATCCTCTATATGTTGTATATTACTTAACAACATTTTTATGCGAGTTTTTGTTAAATGAGTATCTTGTTTTGATAAATGTCTGGGTATTCCAAGCCAAAAAATTCCAAAATATCCTACTGCATTATATTCGATTCTTGTTTATAAAAGTTCTTGACAAGGCCTGTTACCATTCCTAATTTATTCCTCTCCGCTGTGTCTCTTATCCTGTAAAAATGTTTGAATCAGATTTACTTAATGCCGTGGATTTCTGTTTCCGTCTTGTCGAGCTTTCCGTCATCAGGCACAACAGGACGAGACGCAGAACAATACAAATCAATTGTCGTTGATACAGTTACTCGCCTATCACTCAAGTTGTTTTCACGGTTAGCGACTTAGCGAAGGGATGAAGCGGACATTATGAAGCGCTAGCGTGGGATCAGCTCGCGATCTAAATGCAAATTGGGCTAGCGGCTGTGAAAGCATTGTAGGAAGTTATTACCTACATGGCTGGCTTTGATGAAGAGCTGGAGGCGTCGGCGGCAAAATACCAAAGCGGAGAATCGCGACCATGTGATTAAGATGATTAATTACTCTTTAAAATGCATTCCTTCAACCTTCCGAGTCTGCGCGGAGTGGAGTCGTGGTGCTGCGCGGTGGGGAGGCGATGCAGGGGTGTTGAAAGGAAAATATTGTGTTTAAGATGAAGGACTCCCGCAGGATCAAACCCAGCTAAGATGCTCATTAGTGAAAGATCTGAGTTGGAGAAGTTATCACAGGCATTAGAGGTTGAAGGCGTTCAATAGGAGTTTGGGAAATTGAAGAAATGCATTCGTTTCAGAAAATTGTGAGACTCCTCTTTGAACAGTCTACGTTTAGATTATTAAGCAATCAAATAGTTGTGAATGAGGAGATATGATGAAATCTGTGTTTATTCTGCAGAACGCAAGTAAAAAAAACTGGGACACACTCAAGTTTTTGTAGCGTAATGAACATTCGGTGAAAATAAGTATATACTTGTGCCTTTAGTCAGTTCATGGCTCATTGACACTCACGTATAATCCCTTAAAGTTCTGTTGGTGCAAATTGGTGTCATTTTTTCTTGTGTTTTGGTAATTTTCAAGTATAGTTTTCTTTATTTTGACAAAATAAATAGCAATTCATTCCTTCCTTCACTGTTGGAAAGTGTCAGAGTGGTTCAAATTCAGTACAACCGGGACATGTCTTGAGTGAAAGTGGATTTGGACGCATTTGCTGGGACATGGGACACAGGACTCAAAATAGGGACTGTCCCAGGTAAATTGAAACGTCTGGTCACCCAATGCAAGTGCCATGTGATCGAGGCTGGAGCAATGGATCCAGAGTCAAGTGTCCGAATGCAAACATTGGACTTCACGTGCTGTTACTCATAAAGCTGAACGATGAACAATGAAACACTTGAGATATCCAGACAATAAAGCTCCTGCTACGTCCCGCTATCCCAGCATGCACTGTGTATTGTCGGGCTGGGATTATAATACTTTATCGGAGTTCTACAGAATACGGATTGTTTTTGCAAATTATCAACGACAGAAGAAAGCAAGGCCATATCTGCAGGCTTTTTTTTTTGACATTTTGATAAAAAAAAGTGGTTTTGTGCAGCGAAACTGACTAGAACTGAGTCAGACTTACATGAATTAAGCTGCAGATGTATTGCTTTCAATTCAAAATCTTTGTTAAGATTCCATGTTTAGTTTATTAAATAAGCAGAGTGAGTAGTGTGAGAAGAAAAAAAATCAGAATTCAAATCAGTCTTTGAATGATTTATGGTTTAATAAAAGCACAAACTAAAGCTTAACCGAGTAAATTAATGTTAAACCAAAATGATTTTCAGATGTTTATCACAATGACATGAGAGAGTTAGCTTAGGCCATCAGTTACAAAAGCTTCACATTAGTCGAAGCACAACGTGTTTAGCCTTTTGTCTCCAGATCAGATCGCTTAGTAAGCATGAGTAAATGTACAGGTCTTTATAGAAAAATATATTTCACACAAACATCATCAGGCAAACATTTTAGTGATATAAGAAGGTGGAAAGTGTATTAGATGTCGAGCAATGGCAGATTCAGAACGTGATTTATACGTCTAAACTCTTGGAAAGACAAAGTCGAGCCACAAAATGTTGGCTAATGTTTATTGGAGATGCTTTTTAATGTACAATTATTTATGGCCTAATTTAATGCCAATCACAGGAGCTAAATTTTAGGCTTCTTCCCTTTAGATTCAATGAAAGCGTCACTGCTGTAAGGAGCTTAATCAACAGCACTTCAAAGCACTAGTTTTTACTTTCACTTTTGCATGTTGGACCAAAACCAATGGAAAGATGATCCTGACAGCCAGTAAAACAAGTTCTTCACTTGGTGCAATGCGACAATATGAAACTTGTGAACATGGACAAAAATGCCACAACAACTCTGCGAATACTTGAGTGAAAAAAGAGATAAAAAAAGGTAAACACTTGTGACATCTAGTGAAAATCACTTCAACTTGTTCTTCTGGAAAACTTTACCAATCTCCAATCCCGCAGCTGTTTTATCTTCACCCGTTTTAAGTGGAAAAAACTGGAAAACTCAACAAGCTGATATTTATTTTTTATTTCGACACACCAACGTAGTATTTGGAGGCAATTATTCACTACTCACATGTGTTCAAGAGACGCGCACTCAAAACTTCTGCATGCCAAAATCAAGACCTTTAAACGTGATCTTACAGCAAAACTCCAGTTCAACCCGCAATTTGTGTATGCCAACGATTCCCAAGGACACTTCCCCAAACATGCCAGACACGCTTTAGATAAACTCTCACAAACACAGACTTTTGGAGATATTCAGACAGGAGAAAACCGAGCAGGAGAAATGAAAGCAATTTTACCTCTTTTGAAATGTAAATTCGGAGCGATTTGCTGAATACCTTTGAAGAAATGGTGTTATTAAGAATCAGGTGTCGGTATGGGGGCGACCATTGATTCTGAGTTCATAATCTTAAATGAAATATATTCCTTCCTCTTTGCGGTTTCTCAGCTCTTTCAGCAGAGCGCGCGTTGGAGAAAAGGTCAGGGGTTTTCATTCCCACACGACAGCCCAATGTCAGCACCGCCGCCCAGACTGGATAATCACTGCCTTTAAAGTCGACATGCTCCCAAACAACATTCAACGCACTGGGAGCTGCAGGAGCCGGTAAATACATGGGATGATGATATTTGCCCCTGTACAGTGCAGTGCATTGTGGGTAGAGGCTTGAAAGCTTGATTGAGGACGTAACCGCTGTTGAATAGGGGTTTTGTGCTAACTTCTTCCGCTCTGAGATTGACCTAAACCGCTACATCCGGTTATGTAGTTGCCATAGTGACACATTAGTAAGATTTGATATAGCGTTTGTCAGTTGTTACAGAAAGTCCATCTGTGGGTTATCAGTATGTACGTAGGCTAGCTAGGTTAAGGCTACATAGATACAATCGACAATACATCACATTTGGGGATGTGGCCTTCACATGCCTTACTATATTAAGCCAATGGGAGGCTGAACAATTTACCTCTTTTTAGACATTTTCTGACAAATTAAGTGTATTTTTAGCTCAACAAGTTGAGATCGAGTCACAACCATGTTAAATGAAGGTTGCTGATGTGGAGTTATGCTAAAATAGCCAGCAAGCACCACGTTAGCATTTAGCTTGCAGCTACCGTTAGCATTTTTGGATACACAGTTGGATCACTTTATTCATCTACATATCTTCATATCTACATCTGACACAATATATTCCCTTAAGTCCACATTTGCAGTTGTTGAGCAGTGAGTGATAAAACTGTTGTTCTGATCCACTCTCAATGTTAGCTTTCCCCCCACGAAGGTTTGTTAGTGGGCGTGGCCTCTGATGCTGACTGTATCTTTATCTTGTTGCAGACATAAGTGCATGTGAGAGGGGGTTGCAAGAAGATTTCACGATGTAATTATACCATTAAGACTGTATATTTGGTCTATTTTTTCTACTGAAAACTTGGGTTGCTTGACAACATACACTGCAAGATAAATATAATTAAGCCATATGTTGACTGGTTTAAGAAGTTAAAATAGTTACAAATATTGTATGGTGAGGGTCTCACAAGTTAGTTGCATGATTATTTCGGGTCTCCTAATCTTAAAAGTTCCAGAAACCCTGCTGTTTAAAATCTATAGTGAGCCATCCAGCTGCAGACCTCACACGTCCCAAAGTACACATTCCCATTGTAAGCTCTCATAAGTACAGTATTTCGCAAAATTCAAATATTTAATTATAAGACGTAATTGTTGTCAGTCTAAAAAATGCATACATCTTAAATACTGTAGGTCTTATGCTCATAACTCACTATAGCTGTTTTCCACCCAAAATCTATGAGTTTATAATGAGAGTCTGTACTTCCAGAACCAAGAGGTGGGACAGTCAGACCAATGCATTGCCTGGAAAAGTTCAAAGAATAAACAAAGCATTTCTTTAGTTCCTTGTGTTTACTGCCTTATTGTTTAACACCCCAGTTAAATAAAAAGCCGGTACCAAACCCCCCACACAAATGACACTGCATGCATTTAGCATTTTCTTCTTTTTTAACAGAATCCTGATAAAGTTGTGCACAATGTCAGACTAGGATGAAACGACTGACTGACTCGAGGCTATAAAGTCCTGCACAAACATTGACATTGGCCTATACAATCGTAATACACAAAAACAACTGCATACGCTGTTTATCCCGAGGCCAGATCCACAAAGCCCCAGTCACACCTTTCATCACAGGAGCTCACAGCCACTTTCTGCTCCCAAACAAAGCACATCTCCGATCCCCCCATCCATCAGCACAGCCGCGCCCCCCGACTCCAACATAAGTGAATTTCCAAATCTTGTTTTTCTAGTGAACAAACAGAATAAGTCATCCATTCTGCTCCGTCCTCTCTGCGGAATTGTAGTAGTTTTATGACAAATTCCAGTCAGCGTCGTCGGATTTGAAAAGAAGAATCTGTGATGCTGTTCGGGAAAATTGAGTTTACACAACCCACTGTATCTCTCCTCTGAATAGGCTGCGTTTGGGGTTATCGTCCCGGAACTGAAGGGCTTGTCTGCTAAATAGAGATCTGTATATACACAGTTTATTTCTTTGTTTCTAATCTTTACAACATCAGGCAAATATTGGGACTCAGTTGAATTTTAATGCAATGATTTGTCCTAATTAAAAAAAGCTTGTGACTCAATTAATTACAGAGAGTGACAAGATGATTTATGTACTTGATGTTAGTGTTGTATTTGTGGTTAAATGAGGTGTGCTTCAGAGATAAGAAATGGCTTTTTTATAGTAATGTCTATTGAGAAGATATACAAAACATTAAAAGATACATAGGAGAAATAGCTTTTTAAAGGGCCTATGCACAATTTTTGCCATTTTGCGCCATCGGCCCCTCTGACCACCACCAACCATTCATACACATACCAGATCCTTACTAGGCAATGTGGGTGAGGTGTCTTGCCTAAGGACACAGCAATGTGTTCCTCCTCTGTTCGCCCCACTGTGGCACCTGAGGTTCTACCCAGTACTACTCAGGCCCAACCCTGCTTAGCTTCTGAGATCTGACGGGATCAGGCTTTGGCATACTCCCATTTGTTAAGTAAAGCCTGGTGGTAATGAAACATGGTCTTAGTGTCATAGATAAGACCAAAACCGAGTCCAAAACAAGACTGAGTCCAAATGTGCTTGAGTCAGAGACGACATTGTAACCTTAAAAAAGCTGTCACGAGATCGGTTTTACGACCAAGACTGATCTTGAGTGTTAATACACTAGTTTATTCTGCTAAAACATGTTAATAAAATACAATTTAGTTACTATCTTCTAGCAAATAAACTTTTTATATACAACATAATATTAAGTTTGGTTCTTGGCGTGCTGTAAAGTCATTCACATTGGTCCTGCGAAGAAAAATTGAGTAATAAAGTTTGAGCACCCCTGACTTAGACTAACGAGAGAACACTGTTCTAAACTGGAAGTAGAGTTTACACATTACTGTATGTCTCCTTCAACCCTGGAGACACACTGAGCATGTGCAAAGTTAAACGCACATATCAAACTCTTACGATTGTAGAACTTCCCTCCAGGTAACAAAAAGTCACCTCATACAACAATACCTCCACGAGTTCTTCCTAAAATCTGATCGTCTGAGCCTTAAGTAAGAAACCACCCACACACATGCACAAACGCAGCTCTCTCAGTAATTCAACACTGCCTTAAATCTCGCTTTAGCTCCCTGGAGTACCCACCTGCCTCCAAATCCGCCTCCCCGATGCTTCCGCTGCGACGACGTTTCAACACTACAATTTGGAACTGTTTAAAAACTTGTCTAGACCGAATCTTATTGTTTTTTTTGTTTTTTATCGTGACCTCCATTCGGCGCTTTCCCTTTGGCTGCTCCCACATGCAATCCATTCTTCATGCCTGCGTGGTATTGTTCTAACCCACTTTCCTCCCTCCTCAGGTGCAGAGGTAGGCTGTGTGTCGGAGGGGGAGACAAAGAGGGGAGACGGCGTGTGCTAGCAGCCTGCCGAGAGAGACTGTTTGCTCAGGAACGACTCGTGCTGTTCTCCGCAGACGTCGCCAGTAGAGAAATTAGAGGTATTGTTTTAGTTTGATCGGAAATGAGATGGGAAATGCAGCCTGTTGTGTTGTTTTCAAGTCCTTCTGCATTGAAGTTGTTCTGTGAAACTGAAATCACAATAACTGACTTTATCAAACCAAGTTGCAGATGTGTTTGGAGGTGGACTGGACAAAAATATGTTTTTCAAGCACCTGTTAGTAACATTCTGTGAAATAACATGGGTTCATAGTGCTAGATTGACCGTTTATGTTTTTACTGTGTTGCTCAATATCTTTCCAACCTTGATTTATGATCTAGGTGTTTTCCAGTCCTGGACCCAAGTTCTGTATGGAGTGAAAAAACAAAACAAAAACAAATGTAATGTAGCTTATGTAGCTTAAATTGGGCGCTTTTTATTTTTCAGTCAAATTTACTTAGCTCTGAGCCATTTAGTAATGTATGTACTGTTAATAGTTTTAATTGACTTTGAGCTCACAGGCTATTTTCACAAAAAAAACATTCACATTCCAAAACTAACTTTAAGGTAAAGTAAGGTTAGGTTTATTAGGGCAATGTACAATTACATTAAACACAATGATAAAGATGCTTGTACCAGATTCAAGTTTTACAGATAATTTTCATCTGTAGTCCTGGAGAGAGGCGGCACATGTTTTAGTGGGAGGAGTACCCAGAGGAAAACTACACAGACACGGAGAGAACATGCAAAGTCCACTTAGAAAGGCGCCCCCACATGAGATCTTCTTGCCATGAGGCCAGAGTGCTAAATGCTGCGCCACCGTGTCACCAACAAATCTCAAAAATGAGGTAGACTTTATGGCAGACTTTATGTTTTCATGGTTTAGGTCAAGGATGTTAAACACAAGGTCTCAGGCAAGATCAGGCCCTTCAACCAGTTAAATCTGCCCTCAAACCATCTTTTTTGTCTTATTTACTTTCATTTTAAGTTGACACTACTTAATATTTACGATGTTTTTGTTTAGTTTTTAGACCTCGTTTGGTCCTGATCTGGTTTGAATTGGGGTGAACATTTGTTCAGACCTTGCTCGTGTCTTGTCTTCCCCACATCAATAATTTTGGTGAAGTAATGCAGATAAATGTTGTACAGCACTGAAACATGTCGAATAATGCTTTGTGTGTGTCCTGCTTACAAATCTGGCCCTTGGTAAAATAAAGTTGAAAAATTCCGACTTAGTAGGGAAGATGTAATATCTCAGTTGCCCAAGTCCATCATCATAAAGGATTCTGACATTTTTACTTTTAGGAATTTATTTGAACAGGATTTCAAATGAAGGTGTGAGAAATGAACACAGTCGCACAAGAAAACGTATACATTTGACACATAAAAAGTGTAGGATGAGCATGATTTCAGGCCTTTTTTTGCACATGTATATTATACCGTAAATATCATGATATGAACAAGTGTAAAAATCACACGATATTTCATATCTCAAGTTTTAGTTGAAGCCAGGTGGAGACATTTTCTTTGTTTTTTTAATGGGTAACTAGGCTTCAACTTACTAAAACGGGTAGTTTAGGGCTGGTGTCTATGACAATTAGGCGAAGGCCTTTTTTGGAGGGAAACAATGTCAATAGTTAAATATTATTGAAATAGTGACTGATGATTGACTTAATTAAGGCGTTCTGTGCTCTAGAGAATGTTAAAATCGTTCGCAATTTAAAAACAAATCAAAGCAAGTGGTGGCTATAAACAAAAGTCTGAGTGCTCTGATTGGCTGTGTTAAAGTTCTTCGTGACATGTTGGAACCTTACGATCTGACAAAAGGTTTTATCGCAGAAACACTTGACCCACAGACATGACATGTTACTCAGGCCACACCTCCATGAAATTGTTGCGAGCCAAAACCGGCTTAAATTCAACCAAGACCACCCTTTTCCCCTCACGTTGGAGTCATTACTGCAAATGTAAAACCAACCAGCCTCCTCATGTAAAGTTGTCCCTTTCTGTGCATCATGATATGAACAACAAAGCACTTTTAGCTCATGAGAAACACACCTCTCCCTGTGCACAACATCTCCAAAGCCCTGAGCCTCCGTCTGCTCGCCTTCATCACTAATGGGCCCCAAACGCTTAGACCCAATTTGAATGTACCTGGGCTGAATTATTAATGTTGTGGCTCCGCGCTCTGCCGTCGTCTGCCTGGCACTAGCAGAGGTGATCCGCTGACTCCCACGCGGATCGGGAGCTGTCAACCATAATTGGAGGAATCACGGTGCAGTGGAGTTAAGTGCAGCACAGTCCCTGAGTGGAGGAGGTGGCTGTGTGCAGAGGGAGCGTGTCTCTGTAGGACGCTCTCTGCACTCATTCACCCGCAGTCTTAGGCTTTCTGTGGAACGTTCCAATGAGTCTTATGTGCTGTAGGTGTATATACAGTATAATAAATAATATGTGAAGTTTGTCTTTTTCACCAAGGAGTATAACTGTAAGTAAAATATTATAACAGCAATATATAAAAAGTATTTTCTAAGAATGTTTGAAGATTCTCCAAACAAAAACTGTTATGTGAATGTGCTTCCAAAAAGTTTCCAGCGCCGGGAGAAGAAGCTTAGAAGTTCTCTATAGGTGTTTTTCCATTGTATAAACCTTTTACTGAAATCTTTGCAGCTCTTGTCCCCTTTTGTGGCAAGTTCCCACAAAAATGATCAGGAATTAGGTCAATAAACAGACAATATTAGCTCCTGCTCGACAACAAGTCTCATGGAAATGCATATCTAAACAACAACATGTTAATAGCTTTTCATACACACATTTCTATGTCTTTAAGTTTAGGTCTGGGGCTTGGAGTTGGTTGAATTAGCATTAGGATTTTGTTAATATTAATAAAACAACACCTTTGCATCCACCATAGAACTAATGAGGGCAGCAATAGGACAAATTGCGTGGTATACATGTACACATTTAAAGTTTAAGAGATTTTGACCTGACGAAGTTGCTTCAGACTTCGTTGATGCAAGTTGTACCTCAGATGCAATGCATATTGACATTAGTAGAACTTGCAGGTATGGTGCTGACAGTTCTTCTAACACTCGAAATACTGCATGTGCCAGCTCATTGTTTAACACGAGGTTAAACAATGTTAAGCAGGACATTGTGGGCGACCCATAACATGCAGGCACACAGGAATCTAGCAGATTAGCTAGTTCAAGTCAGCATTTATCACACAACGAAGCACTACTGCAAGAAACTCTCTAAATTAAATAACTAAATAAATCCATCTTAAAGCTACTGATGTGGGGGTGTACTGTAGCAGAGTGGTTAGCGCTCTGGCTAATAAGGAGATGGTGGGTTCGACACTCACTTTGGACCAAATCAAACAATCAAAATGTATTTATAGTACTTTACATCATTTAAATACAATAAAAAATGACAAGCAATTAGTTGAAATTATAAACTAATTGTAATTTTAAAACTATTTTAATAATTTTAATCAAACCATATTTAAAAAACATATAAAACCATAATAACATTTAAATAAGATAAAAAAGAAGCACAGAATCCCTTCAGTCATATGCACAGTGAAACATCTCACAATCTCTCTGTTTGGAGTTTATATGTTCTCCCCATGTTAAATTAAATCAATATATTTTTGTACAGCCCAAAATCACAACAACAGTTGTCTCTGAGGACTTTTGGTAATGATAATGGAACACCGGGAAATTTCTTCCTCCAAAATCTCTTGAACTCTTATTTTAAAGTCACACAACAAAAGCAAATATACTGTATGTTGCTCAATTTTAAGGTCGTCCAGGGTGATGCTTTGACAACTGTTGGGTCATTGAAACATCCCAGCGTTTGTATTATACGTATAAGTGGCCGTATATATACACTTCCTGTAGGACATATCCATATTCCACAGACGTCTCCTCAAAGCTTGTCCACTTCTCCACAGTGTAAGAAATCTCCTGCTGCTTTTACACTCCATACACCAGTACCGGCCTTGAATACACTTTGAAGCATTAGCCACGTATAAATTGTCTGAATACATTTGATCCAGCCTCTCAAAAGGAGATCAGCTTCTCTGTGACCTTTGAACTGCGCCATATCAGAGTTTTTTTTTCCCTTCACCCGGCATGCTCTGGTAAACCGCGAGAGCTCAAGCGAATCTGATGAAAAACATAGTGATCCGGCAGTGGGGCTGTGCTATGACGACTCCGCGACATATTTTTCTGACAGAGTGACAAGTGTGTGCGATTCGCGGGTGCAGCCGGGGTCCCGCAGAGCACCCACGGGCCCCACCATCAAACCGACAGCTCAGAGCAAACATGGACCCCTGCGCGCTCGCTAAAGTTGTGACCACAGCCAGGAGTTTTGCAGGAGAACGTGGGCGCCTGTCACTTCATATGACAAGAGAAAAGATTGCAGAGATTGGTCAAGCTGTAAGCTAACCGAGTCACAGCGCGAACAACATCGGTGTGTACAGTTGGCTTTTCTCTCGACCTGGGAAGGGAATGGAAGAAATCAAATTGTCCATGTGTGCACGAGTGAAAAAGTGAGGAGCTGAAATGTGGAGATACAGAACAGGGCAGTCTTTCTCAAACAATGGCTGTCTCTGGCGGCACAATTGGCTTTGCCCAAAGTGAATATTTGACTCAATTTAAGGTCCTATAATAAATGACCTATATGACGTAGGCATGCCAGATTTTGTTACCTCACCACAAACAACCCTGGAGTTGTGTTTTGTTTCCTTCACAAATGCTTAAATAAGTAACCTTGCTTTATTGGTCGGTCTCCACCTTCACTTTATGATGTCACAAAGTGGTCATCTTGAAGTTTACAGCTATTTTAGTCTTGCCTGACCTGCTTAGTGAATTCTAGTGTTTCAAACTGTGCTGACCACTTTTGTTGGTGCACAATTTTAATATTTTGCTTTATTTAGAGACAAATCTATTAATAACATTGTCCTTTTTTAGAATCTATGGTGTGCTTTCATGTTAGACTCAAGTTAGACAACATAAGCTCTATTTTTAGCCAGACATCAGACCATAGATCTGGTGGTACTTGAAGAGCCAAATATTATCTTGTGAAAAGTGTGAAAAGTTTGAGAACCACCGCTCTAGAAAACACACAAATAATGTTTTGAAGTACAGAATTGTCATTGTGGATATGATAACATATGAAAAAAGTCTCTCTGAACATCTTTCACAATCCAAAACAAGAGGCAAAGTGAGCTTGATGCTGCTTGTTGTGAGGGCTGTTGTGGTTAAGTTGTTCACAAAAGAGCAATTCCAACATGACGAAACTATGACCCAGGATGTACACTGAGTGCAAGTGTAGTGCTGGTCGTGACTCGCAGAACTGAGAGAGTGACTAAAACCAATGGGTCCATGTACACTGACCTGCGAGGAGTGCGGATGCAAGGGCGAGAGCCGCGCGGGTCTGCAGCAAGAATCTGCATGAAGTCTATTTTTCCTGTAGACCGCAGCGGTCTGATGCCGCTTTCAATTCATTATACAAGCATTCTGGTGGGAGTTTACATGAAGGCTTGAGGCTTTGGACAAAACTGGGCCGCAGTAGATCGCGTCTGGTGTAACAGGCACTTTGCAAGAACCCCGCACATGTCCCGAACCAAACCCACCTCACAGACAGTGTACATCCAGGATAAGGCTTTATGAAGGATTTCCCAAGGAGAGAAAGCCTCGAAGTCTATTGGACAACATTTTTGCTCCACCATGTCCACATTTGTGTATTTAGATGATTCTTTTTCTTTTTTGTTTGTTATAAATACAAGACTGTGATAAATATGACTATTTTCAACATAAGTTTGACAAACATTTTTTTTTTTTAACTTTTTCATACAACCTTTTGGCAATTTGAGGTTTTACCGCTGCAACCAAAAATATAGTGTAACCCTTTAGTTGCTGGGATTGTTCATTTGAAATACATTTCTATAGATATACTCTAAACTGATATCTCTCCATATGATTTCATACAAGCACTCACACAAAATTGAGTCTGGAATTTTCCAAGCTCCTGAAATGTATCAGAAACAGAGAACCTGGAGACAGAAAGCCTTGGGTGACTTGGTGCGATTTACAATCACAATTAAATGATGTACACATTTTACAATGTTTTGGTAATTATAGTAAGTATAGCACTTTTGTCTTGTAGTAAAAATATGTCAGAGATGGCTACTCTTTACAATAAAACTGATTTGTCTTGTGAATTGTTGTCATACATCTCATCTCACTTGAACTTGTACATAAATCCAACCATCCAACCATATCCGTCTGAGCAACCCCTTTTGTCAGTTTACATGTCTGTCTGTCAACACTCCAGTGACGGAAAGAAATCAAATTGTGCAGGTCGCGCGTGGACCGGTGACAAGGTCAGACGAGGAAGTCCGTGGGGGTGAAGGGGCGCGCTTTTGGAGTAGCTCAAGCGATAAGTGATGCTCCGGGGCTTGTCTAAATTTGATAAAGATAGAGAAGCGGGGCACAGATTTCACCGAGCCTCGCAGGAACGCATGCTTTTGTCAAGAGGAGCCCTGCACAGCATGTTTTTAGCTGCACAATTGGAACTTAATCACTCTAATCCATTCATTGGATTATGATGCTCGCGCTGCCTGATAAACCATCTGTGAGAGAAGGAGCCTGGGTGTTAAGGAGAGAGTTCACCTTCCATTATTTTACAATTTGGGGCATGTATTCCCATCACCGTGATCTTTTTTTAAATTATGAGGTGAATAGAGGAGAAAATGTGCTTAACTAACAGCAATATTTGGAATGAATCACAATTACGCAGAGCTGCACAACAGAAAATGTCTAAAAGTGGTTAAACTAGGCTTGGTTTTGGAGTAAATATAAGATTTTACCTATATTGTATAGTAGATGATCAGGTCTCTCAAACTCAAATAAAGCTGAGGCTGAAATGATCAAAGTCAGTGTCAGTCGGGGTTTGTATTTTTGCATTAGGCTCTATAAAGTCTAATATAACTAATAAGCCAGCTATTCAGCTTTACTTTAACATGAACAGTGGCATTTGACCTGGAGGTTCACTACACATCACCACATAAATAAATAAAAGATGGGCAGGGGCTGCCATAGGCGTCGGAACCATATAAGGTGAGGGGGACGCGTCCCCTCCACTTTTGCAAAGTGGCTGATTTGTCCCCCCCACTTTCACAGCCCCGAGTCTGCCCTCCGCCACCGGGTATGCCTACAGGCTGTGGCTAGAAACCCGCGCTGGCCCCGAAATGCACTGCTACAAAGACCAGGCGGCAGCCTCAAAATAGTTTAGGCTATACATGGCGTATATATATTTCACGGAGAGCGCGTGGCGACCCGCAGCTGACAGGATGGACGTCCGACTCCGCGCAGTCAGACCGGGCTGCGCAGAGCCGCCAAATTGGAGTAGAGTGGAGGACAGCGGAGCTCGCAGATCGCAGATGTGTGCGTTTGTGTGCGGTAGACAAGAGAGGGAGAAACGGGCACATAGGCTTTAAGAGAGAGGAGACACGGCGAGGAGGAGAGTTGTGTCGCATCGGCATTAAAGGAATAGGCTACAAGCAACATCAGTGTAAGTACACCAGACCAACGCGGTTAAAACACTTCAACAAACTTTATCAATGACAGCGATGTGAATCGTGGGCGTGACCGTGTAGCGTCGGTCATTCTCAGGTTCTGCTGCAGAGGGTGAGCCTCAGAGCCTCGTATGATTTTGTACAGAGGTGCAGAGTGCGTTGCTCGTACCTGCAGCAGGCGTTGTCTTTCGGGGCGGACAAGAACAGGAGGTTTGTGCTCGCGCTGGGCCACATCACAGCTTCAGTCTGCGAGAGCGCCTCTCTTTATTTTCTCCCATATGTCTTATTCCAGTCCGTGCGTAAATGCACCGTCTCATTACGTCTGCTTCAAACTCTTTCCTTGTTTACAAAGTTAAGTCTCCGCTAACTGCAGTGCAACACATCCTGCTGCTCTAACAAAATAAAAGCGGTGTACTTCACGGCAGCAGAAAGACACTTATTGTGAAAAAACGCGACAGCAACAGTCTTCCTCTGACCAAACGACAGGATAGTGGACAGGATTCAGCAGCGGGGCAACTTAAAAGGAGCCTACTACTGTAATACTGTATAAGTTTTATTTATAAAGTCATAATAATGTTAAAGATTCTATTTATGAATAGGCCTAAAATTAGAATCAGAAAATCTTAGTGGTGTTAGTGAACAAAATTCACTAACAACATAGAGATAACAATATTGTAATATAGAATAATAATATTAGTAGCCAGGTCCTATTTGTGAATGAGAAACTGTTCTCACCTGACCTACCTGATCAAATATTTAATGAATAAATAAACAGGTTAATAAATACATGGTTAAATAATGTAGTGATAAAAAGCAGGCAAAGATATGTGTAGGAATAGAATGAATTGGGCTCAAATACAAAATATCTAGAGCAAAATCAAATCTTTTCTTAAAGATGCACTGTGTAACTTTTTGATCAAAAATTGTTTTGAACAAATGCAAGTTTTTGTCATTTATGTTTTTTGTTAAAGGGGCACTGTGTAAAAAAATAAAATAAAATAAAGTGATCCCACTTTTGAACACCAGGGGGAGCATTTCTAGTGCATTTTGTATAACTACCATGCTGACATCTAGCGCCAATATTCACATTCCGGCCCGTAATAAAACATTTCAAATAAGTATAATGCATCACAATTGATGTGGATTGGTTAACAGTTAACGGTTAACTATTCATGTTGTAAAGAATAAATATGATTTAAATGTTTGTGGACTATAAGTGATAATTAAAAGTCCTCTCAATCTTACACAGTGCCCCTTTAAATAGTTACTAAATAAATAAGAAAAATCTGTTTGTTTTTTTGTTTTCACTTTAAGTAGACTTTTGTTCAATTAAAGTGTTGCCACAAAATAGTTGTTTGGCCTGGAGGGAATTTTTTAGGCCTATATGTGTCTATGGGAAAGATGTTCCTTCAGCTGTATATTTTCACAATGTGGTATTGTGAAAATATTAAAGTTGTTTGGAGGCTATCTACCTCCAAATAATTTTAATTTGTATTTTTGAAATGTGTAGTCAACTTTTCACCTCCAAAAAGTTACACAGTGCACCTTTAAGTGATAGATTGAGTGTTGTGAGACTCATTCTTTAGGAAAAAGTATTTACTGTCCACACATTAAAACTTACTACATGACAGTGCCCAGAGACACCACTGACAAACAGCTCAGCTGTTGAAATTTAAAAAAATCAGGATGTTCTAAGTCAAAAATACTTGCACTTGTCTGTGCCCAAAAGCTCTTAAAATGCACCAGAATGCAGGAAATAATGTCTGCTTTTTCAAATTCTTCTGGGGGAGAACCCCCAGACCCCCCGCTAAAAAAGTGCCCCCCCCACTTTCAAAAACGTTGTGACGCCCATGGGGGCTGCATTTGGTTGTTCTGGGGGCCTGATTTGACTCACGAGCCGCATATTGAAAAGCCCTGAGCTTTGTCCACAATCATTCTTTTATATTGTCCTGTGTTATAGTTTGTACTATATTTAGACCCCCATGTGATTCATCCTGCATGTTGAGTTTGGCCTGGTGACTGTGAGAAGATGACTCACACAAGTCACAATCTACAAGGAAGTTCCTTGTAACGAAAAAGTGAAAAAGTCGAGTCCAGCAGATCTTGTCTGATCTCTTTAGTGAAAAAATATTTAAATCCTGGATGTTTTATAGACTTCATCATACTCCAAGTGCTTAAAAAGTTAATACATGTGAGTAAGAGTCAGAATGAGGGAGTAAGTTGCTGTATCGCATTACATTTCATTTATACACTGGGATTTTACAGCATGCTAAAAATAGTATGCCAAAAATCAGAAATCAACCCATGAAATCATCTCATTCTAGGCCACAAGTTTGAAATCCGTGTTTTTAAATGACACCTGGAAATCTGAGTGCGCAGATGAAGGGAGAACATGCAAAGTCCACGCCTAAAAAGAAGATTCCGTCTTGTTTTGCTCCAGAAATCTAACGAGATCAGACACTGACAAGTCGGCCTGGCCATAAGACCAGACTTGGACAGTTATATCCACAAGGCATACGTAAGGTCTTGAAGTTGGTTTATCAACTTTACCTACAGAAATCCTTAAAAATACTTAAAAGCCTTGATCACAACCAACAAAACAAAACAAAAAAATGACCTTAGTGTATTACTGACTTTGCCTTTAAAGGGGCACTGTGTAAGAAAAACAAACAAACAAAGTGATCCAAGTAATTTCCACTTTTGAACACCAGAGGGAGCCTTTCACATGCATTTTGCCTATTTACCATGCTGACATCTAGCGTCAATAATACACATTCCGGCCCGTAATAAAACATTTCAAATACGTATAAATGTATCACAATTGATGTGGATTAACAGTGCTCTCTTAAGTATTCATGTTGCAAAGAATAAATATGATTTAAATGTTTGTGGACTATATGTGATAATTAAAATTCCTCTCAATCTTACACAGTGCCCCTTTAACACTTCTGTTCTTCTTAATGGATCAAACCATATTATTTGTCTTTAATCTGAAATGTAGCTTTGGGTATTTTATCTAAAGTGCACCAAATTAGAGGAAATAAAACCTGATAAAGGTCTGAACAACTGTTGTTAGAGTTTGTATAAATGTCTGCTGCCATTGTGAAAATACATTACAGTATACATCTGAGAAAACTTCTTGGTCAGGATATGGAAAGAGTTCTCAGAAAAATTCCATGTTTAAATGTTCAATATGGTTGCAATGAAGTCTTAGTTTTTAAAGGTTATATTAAAGACTAGGTCCTAAAGGCTACTTGCATAAACCCTGATCCAATATTTGGTGATTTTACATCCACAGTTACTAAATCATCCTCTTTCTGTCAAGGCCCTTTATAAAAACACATAGAAAACATATCTAAGCAGGTGTTGTAATACCTGCACTGACGGTCTCCCAGCAGCACCAGTGAATATCCATAATATGTGCCGTATATTTATGATGTGATGGAAACACATTGACCCTCCGGCAAACACCACATTTCATTTCCTCTTTCAGGTAAATGAAAAACATGGCCGACTGACGCAGATCAGAGAGATAGCAGTTTACGCCGCCTCTGTAATGCAAATTCTATGGACATGAAAAGGAAATGAGAGAAAAAAAAACAAGTATGCCACCATCAAATCAGCCTGAAAAATGTAATATATATGAATATTGTTTATGAAGCCTTCCTGGAGAAAGATGGAGGGCAAGTGTGAGAGAAAACGAGACCATATCTGCTGCTGAGTGAAATTCTTCTATTTAAAATGTGAATGGACTGATTTATCGGTTTATTTTATCTAGATTAAATGTGAGAAATGTCATAACCTCAGTTTATCTCACTGGTTTATAAATTACACAGATGTTATTATGGACTGACTGACTATGAAGGTCTGTTTTTGTTGTGATTTCCACCTGACCAGTTCAAACATTCGAATGCTATAAAATTCTTTACATTTCGTCTTTCAGCTAATTCTTTTCTGGACTCAGAGAGATTGATCACATTTCTCAGAGACATTGTGAATCAAAGTTGTGTCAGAAATGGAGAAAGTGACTCTTTGCATTAGACAATTGTAAAGATAAAAAGTGTTTCTTTCTATAAAGGTACTGTAGAGGTTTTCAAAAGAAGATACAGTATCTGCAATATCACATTAACTTGTGTTATGTAAAACAGTGTTTGTCAAACTATGGCAATAATTTATTCTTATGTAACACCTGGTTAGTCCAATTCAAACCTGGAATTGTCTTGTTATTAATCCCAATTTACCAGCCCAGTGTCTGGAAAAAAATGTAGATATACAACGAAATGTCAAAAATAATGAGTACATTTTCCCGCCTTTATTTATGTAAATGTGCTAAGAAAAGCCAAAGTGTAAAATAACCATACATTTTGGTTGAAGTCACATGGCACCATTTTCATTGGGCTTAACAGGTAAATCTTAACCTACACCAAGCCCCGGCTCCTCGCAATCCCATTTTAGGAACTTCAAGCCTAAACTTTAAACTAAGAAAATGTCATCTTTGTGGCTTCAACCAAAATTCGTGTTTTTGTAACATATTGAGGCGTAAAAACTGGCTCATTCTACATTTTTGGCATTTTGTTGTATATCTCTGTTTTCCTTGGAGACTGTGTTGCATTTTAGATGACTTTCCTGGTTGTACTTGGGAAGTGATTTATTTTCTTTGATGTTACTTGTAGTGACAAGTTTGAGAACCATTGATTTCCAATATTTCATCTAGTTCAAGACATTTCTCACTGTTTAATTAATGTATTTATACATTTATTTATTGTATTTTAGCAATGCATTTGCCAATGAGATTAATAAAAAATTTCTTAAAGATGACGGACCTAATTGGACCTTTCTAACATTTCTTTAAAACAATTTCAATGTCAAGTTTTCTGACATAAACTGTTTAATAAACGGATTAAGACAGTGTGTTTCCTGCTTTCATATCGCTGCTTCTGAAGGGAAAACAAAGCCCTCTCCCTAAATAAAAAAAAAAAGCTGAATAACCTAGTTTTAGGCCCTGTTTATTTGACAATTGTGGTTAGAAAAACAAAAAACAAAGACAATCTGCATTGACACTAAAACAATTTGTTAAATTTTAGCTGCAGTACACAAATTAGTCCAGCAAACTGCGCTGTGCTCACGAGTGACACACGGCTCTGCACTGTAGAAGTAGTTTCACATTCATATCATGTGTTTCTGGGACATTGCTCTTTCTCTACAGTAAAATCAGTGATAATACATGATTTTCTGACAGTTTCTTGAGGAGTTTTAAATGTGTGAGGCCTCCTAAGTTGTTCTGCCTGCAGACAACCAATCAAACCAGTGTTAGTGCACAAAACAAACCCTCCTGTCCAGTGAACCCACCTCTCTTTTGTTTTCAGTTGAGCACAGAAGGAAAAAGGATTGAAAGAACAAATAAGTCATTGTTGTGTAAAAGAGAAGACAATCTAGGTCTATCAAATAATAAGTCAAAATATTAAAATAACATTAATATCCATCAAGAAATTGTAACTGATTTCTACTTTATCATTAACCTTCTTGCTGTGAATGAATGTTAGTCGGTAAAAGAAGAATTCCTCTGAGCCTGCCCCTTTAAAAAACAAACCTTTCTTTCCACCCTCACCTCAGCCTGTTCCATGGCCTACATTAAGCACCATTCAAACTCCTGGCTCCAGCCCTTTTCTCATCCCTGTAATAGATTCAAATGAATTCAGCCTTCCGCCAAGAGCCTCTGACAGAGTTAAGTCATTTTGTGCTCGGATGACACCCCTGTTCCACTCGTCTCTATACAAATTCAATTTCGGCTGGAGAAGCAAAGAGTGCCTGTTATTGCACATTTGTCAAAACATCAACATTAGTTTGAGCGGTCCGACGGCGGGGGGATCTGGTATTGTTGCTCCCACACACACCTGAGGGTCCGAGGCGGGTTGAAAAGTGGGTTGAAAAGTGTTCAAAGTGGAGTGACAGAAGAGGCGACAATAGCCCCAGACTGTATTTATGCTGCGCTTGTAGGTGGGGATCTGCTTTTGTTAGCTGCTTTGGTCAGAAGCTTTTGTGCTCAGCAAACAATAATGTGTCAAGTAAATGTGTGAAAGTAAACTATGGCAAAGTGAAGGAGGAGATCAGCTTTGTCGAAGTGTTGTATCAGTGTGTTGTAGCTGAAAATTGAAAAGTGCGCTAATTTATGTGTAAGTCAATTAAACAAGTACGCAAGTAAGTAAGTAAGTAAAAAAGTAGATCAAGTGTCTTGTTCAGCCAGCCAACCTTCCATCGGCTGGAAGACTGCACAAGGCCAGGTGTCTGCAAACTTTAACAGCAAAAGAGCTGCAATGGCCAATTCAACGAAACTGAAAGTCAGAAAGACTCGCAGCTATAGAGAAACAAATGTATTCAAGATACAAGACAAGGGTGAATATACACACATTTTACAGAATAGGTCGGACATGCTTGATCAAATCTGTCACTTTCTACATTCTGGTGCATTTTAAATGCTATACTGATGGGAAAATGTAAACAACCTCTAAAATATTCTTAAAAAGATAATATTTATCACATTTCTGAATTTCTTGAAGTATTGCATGTTATTATGTTATTGCCGCAGAGTTTTTGTTCTATGTTCCTGCTTTAGTGCTCATGTGTGACCTCACACAGGCTGTTTACTAAATGTGAATGATTCATCATGAAATTATCACAATGAATGTGCTAATAACAACAGAAGAGAACACTTGAAAGACCGGACGGCAGTTTCAGAGACATGGGTTTGCAGACAATTATCACATTTACACACATTAACCCTAACCCTATTAGATTAGAAAGTTCTTTCTTTTCTCTTAGCAGATTTCTTCATTGTCAATGTGTGAATGTGTTAAAGAACCACACTGGAGTCTTTAAAGCATGTGGCACTACAGGTGCAGGCTTCTGTACTAGGCCTTCAATAGTATTTACATTCAATTCAAGATAATCTGTTTTTGTTAACATGTAAAAAAAAAGAAGCACAAGAAAAGTTTGTGTCTAATGACTTAATAAGAATTTACAATAGTAAATGCCTAAAGAATATTTCATGTAAATTTAGTTTTCCTTCGTGTTTGTGGTGTGGACAACATTTAGAAGCCCCAATGAACCTCACTTTGGGAACTTTTTTAGACACAGCAAATCCAACTTTTGCTCTACAAAATATCAAAATAAAAATATAGAACAAAAGTGTCTCCTGACTGTGAGTGGGATACATCTTCCCAAAATGAACCTCCTCCTGCTTGTTTCCATGGAAATGTTCCCTGGATCCAGAAGTCATGAGTCTGGTCTCCACTGAGTCTGACTCATCTCATCTCAGGTCAGATCTATAACTTACTGTCCCGTGTTTATTTGTGACGCACATTAAACAAAGAAGCTCATTGGTTGTCTGCCATCAGACATTATTGACTTTGCAGAAATTGACTTTTTTCAGTCTCTATTGATATTTGCTTTACTTGTTTCTCATATCTGCCCACTTTTCTTGGCAGCACACTTCCTGCTTCGCTCTGTTAAAGTAACTAGCATGTTAGCTTGTCTGACTTTTGGAGAAATAAATATGTAACTACAAAATTAAATAAATGTCTAAGTTAATAATTTAGCCAAACCACAGCAAAATCGGAAGTCTGTTGTCAAGAAAAAAAAAATGGACTATTCCGTCTGTCAATTCAACTCACCGAAAAACAGAAGATGAATGTGATGACAGAATGTGTAAAGAATCACTAGACACATTTTCCAGCAATAACAATTAATTATCTAAAAAATAAATAAATAGGAGAAAATATATTTACATTTTCTTTGTCTTAATTCTTCCATCCTGCAGCAGTTCTACACCCGAGCTTACATCATACTATAGTTTTTACGCAGCACAAATATAGATGCAGGAACCACCTCGGCTGCTGTTTGTCAGCAGTTTTGGGCTCTCCGGCTCTGTCAGATGAAGAAAGCTCCGGGAGAAGAAAGGTGCGTATAAAAGGCGGTATAGAGAAGAGTGAAACATCAGCAGGGGTTTGGGTTTAACCTATTGATCCAGTCAGACTGACACTGCCTCACATCCTGACAGTCTTCTGCTCCGGCAGAAAGACGACTTCTGCCACGTCAGCACCGGGAAGGAAAACATCCCAGTAAAGGATTGGTAATGAGACACATAGAACAGGTGAAAAGGTTACATGTGACGATTTCAAAGAGCACTGTGAAAAACTGCCTATAGAAAAAACAATCTTACTGTAATATAGCAATAAATCAAATATGGATTGATTTGAGATGGGACGAAGTCACAGAAGATTTACGTCAAGTCCCAAGTCAGAGACAAGTCCAAAAAAGACAAGTCAAACAAGTCTCAAATCAAAGAGAGACAAGTTCAAGTTAAGTCCCAAGTCAAAGAAAGACAAGTCCAAGTCAAGCCTCAAGTCAAAGAAAGACAAGTACAAGTCAAGTCCCAGGTCAAAGACAGACACATCCAAGACAAGTCCCGAGACAAAGAGAGACAAGTCCAAGTCAAGTCCCAAGTCAAAGAGAGACAAGTCCAAGTCAAGTCTCAATCTGTGACCTACAAATAGATATATTCATTCCACTCCAGCTACTAGCAGAACTGCTGACGATTCTGAACTGCCTAACCCTAACCCTAACCCTACAAAAACCAGGAAGTAAAATCGGCCAAACAGTGAGCAGTTAGATTATAGTCAGTAGGCGATTTGAGGGGGGATGCGAGGGGATGCCATCCCCTCTGCTGACGACGAAAGGATTTTTATTTTTTTTTTAATTGTGCATCCGGCATACAGTGTCCCGCTCCGTTCTGTTGTTTCAACGTGAGTTTGTGCATTGCTTCACTGAACAACCGTTTCACATTAAAACCTCCGATGCAGGTACTAAACACGAGGACTTTTATGTTGAAAACTCCACACGAGAAGCTGTTACTGAACTTGACGCAACAGACACGCTCAAACTGTCAAACTTTTGTTGCAAAGCCAGGACTTTACAGCGCATCACGGACCACAATAAAACACGCAGAAACAGAAAGACGACACATAAGGATTGCATTGGAGGAACAGACCGCTCGTGCATCAGACAACAGGTGAGTTTACGCTGCTCCGGGGATGCTCGTTCTCATGCGCGCGGCCGTGTCTTCTTTCCCGATACTAGACTGACCACACACACGCGTTTTCGCATCTATCCACAGTCCCGTGTCTTCTCCCGTGTCACCCAATGAGCAATGCGCCCTTTTCTCTCCCTCTCTCTCAGTCCACACACAGAGGATCTCTTCCGCTGTAGTTTTTGCAGTGGACACGAGGAAGAAAGGTCTCCTGTACTGACAGCGGGACAGAGACGAGTCTGAGCTCCATGTGAGTGTTTAAACCGTCCAAAAAGACCAAAGAATCACGGAGATACGACACGTTAAAGACTTCAAACCGATAACACCTCATTAAATATGCCCGCGGCCGCGGAGATTCAGCGCTCGATCAGCGGCAAACTTTTACACACGTGTCTGTGATGTTTACTTTGAAAACGTTAAAAATTTGATTTTTTTCACTTCCCACAGTGTATTTAGTGAGCACTGAGTTGGTTTTAACCAGGACTATCCAAGAACTAGACCAGGTTTTCTTCAGGACTGAAAATGTTAGTTACCTATGTAACTATAGTTCTATGAGTAGCTAGAACTAAAACCATTAGCTTGGTTTTATACATTTCTGTTCAGCCTAAACAAAATGAAATAACATTCTGATCTTAAAAAATATTAAAACTGATGAACACTGGTAATATTTTAATGTAAAACTGAGTTTATTCATTGAACTACAAATTAGACATTTTAAATATAATTTGGTGTTAAAATTATGCATTTAAACCTAAATACCACAGACAGTTTTGTACTTTTGCAGATTTATCTATTAGTGTTCATTAATTGTATATATTAAGAGCACAAGTGCAAAAACATGCTCCACAGCCAAGTCAATCAAATAAATGAAATATAGGCTAAATATATATTTTTTTCTGGTTTAGATTATTTATAACTTTATAACTAAATTTGATTCAAGCTAAAACAACTACAATTAAAATTATTATTTGAATTCTATTAGTTTTAAACACTTTGCAGTGTAAAGAGTAATGCTTATACTCAAAAACATGCTGGGGGCCCAATTAAAACAGGTAGAGGGTCACACCTGGCCTTTGGGTTTTGGCACAGTTTATCCAGGTCTGTCTTAAGCTGTGAAAGAATAATGTCAGTTTGATTTTCAACCGAACTAAGTTAAAGAGGCCCAATCAAAAAAAAAATACTAAATGAGTGTATGCTCTTTTCTCTGTGCTCCCACCTCTGTCACCTAGTGGTCAAACAATCAAAAACATCTTCATATGAATTATTTAAAAATATAAAAAATATCTAAAGTAGGCTTTATAGAGTTTGTTCCGTCTTGCATTACAGGAGTAGCTTCATTTTACTTACAGTGGATAAATAAACTATGCAAAGTGTGAGTGAAGTGGATTTTGTATAATAATAATAATAAGCTAAACCTAAGTGTTACACACACATTTACCAGGCTTTCCTGTGGAATGTGCAGTGGATTATAATCAACCATCACATTTACATTTTTGTGTGTATTTTTAATACAATTTAACAATAAATCCCAAACATGCTAGGACAGCCCCAAAGTGCACCAAATTAAAGGAAATGTGGTCTGCTGTGTTCAAAATTTTCTGGGGGAGGGACCCCAGACCCCCCGCCCTTTCGGAGTCACCGCCCCAAATACCATCCCCCCTGTGAAAAATTAACAAATCGCCTACTGATTATAGTTATTATATTTGTTGGAAATATGAACAAAAGTCATGTATCAAGTGTGCACTAAACACCTTGCGAACCCACCCACAAAATCCCACGTAAAGTTTTCTTTTATAAATTCCAAAGTTGAAATGGGAAGCCATGAAGTTTTGACCACATTTTTTTATCGTACGAAGGCTTAATGAATGAGACCCCAGATGATTTGATTTCCCTCGAACGCAAAAAGAGTCTACAAGAATCACAATAAAATCTAAATCGTGATCTGTCTCTAAGTAAATCGTGCTAATACTTTTTTGGCTATAACGCCCAGCCCTACCGCTTGCTATAGAGCGAACGATGGTCCAGTGTCAGACGGTGAAACTAAACCGGCTCATGCGTCTGGCTGCTTGCGTGAGACCCATCTTTATCCATTTTGAGCAGCACCTCTCGCCTCGGGCCTCAGACTTGTCAACTTCATCATTATCACTTAGCGCTGGGCCCATTACTGCTGCAATTACACTACTTAGGGCAATGTCTGGACGGTGCTGCCTCGCAAATCTGCAAACATCAAAATAATGAGACAAATCACACCCCTTCAGGCTTATCTTTTGATTAGCGCTTGTACAAGTCGCCTTTTCTACCACTGTGTTTGGAGATGGTTGTGGGGTAATTTGTCATTTGGCACTTGCAGCTGACAAACAGAATGGCCCAAGGCACTCAGAGACTACGAGTGTGATGAGTGGACTCCATTCTGGCTAATGTACAACGCGTCGGAGTTTTATCAGTTGTCGACAAGCGGTGGATTTGAAGACACTTGAAGAGAGGTTTGCAGAAGTCCCACGGACGTATCAGTGCGCTTACGACGCTTTGGAGATAAACGGGGAAAAAGAAATTATTCAATACAAGCGTTTGATTGGCAGGTCTGCGAAAGATTGTGGAGAATAAGACAGAAGTAGATTTACATTAGAATGAATCTGTGAAATGTGAAGAAAATAAGTACTTCAATATTATTACTCTAGTTTAGGCAACATTTCCAACAGAGTGCCGCTGGGACAGATACTAAAGTTACAGAATGTCACCAAGTTTGGGATGCATCGATCCAGCTTTTTCACTTCCAACATTAAATACCTGCCAATGCCCAATATCAGTCGATAGTGTTAGGACTGAAATAGCTTATTTTTCTTCTCAAAACAAAAGAAAACTTGACAACTTAATGACGACTTAACTTTTTGGTTATGATGCTTTCTGGATCAACAATAGACTGTAAATAAGTCTTATTATGTCCAATTAAAGGCAGGACATTGAGTGGACCAATGTGATGTGACCAATGCCAGACCCAGCTACATGAAACAGAGAACTTAATCAACTGTGTATAGTGTTTAAATAGCATTGCTTACTCTTCTGAGTAATGTTTTGGTATTCTTCTAATATTGTAGATTAGAAAAGGTCTATTCACTTTTGGGTTGTTTTCTGCTGCCCTTTACACTCAGGCATTGTAAACATTGTCATTAAAAAGTCAGATTACTTTTTACAGTAATAATAACTACCTTATAATTGCCCAAAACAGTCAATGCAAATCTCTTTATGTTAGTTTATCAACTTGAACATTGCTGTTACATCGGTTGCTTCCTTTAGTTTTGTGTAGCCGTTAGCAACATTAGCATAGCAGCACAAAAAGCTGGTTTATAAAGACAGAAGCGCATAAGCGACACACAAGGCCAGTGAACTGTAAAAACTAAAGAAAAATAACACAGGTAAGATTAGCAGTGAAGCCGTCAGAAGTTTATCTTTCTTAAAACTCAGAGAACTGTCATATTCGATTTTCAACCTCAGACTCTGAAGATCTCTCCGAGTAGGAATTCCAAGTTGGAGTGCTGTTCCAGTGGCAATACTCAAGTCGGATCTCGGAAGATCTGAGCTCCAAGTACCGTTGGAACGCAGTTCTAAACACAGAAATAACTTATATCTTTGACTTTTTAATACAAGATTTTAAGATTGATGAGAGATATTTTAGTTTGTAGCTGTGGTACAAGCTCAGTAAACAAATTGTCATTTACTGCTTTCATATTTGACTATTTAAATAATCATTCTACTGTATCACATTAATCAAGGCACAAGTATCATTTGTTTACATAAACAACATAAACATTCTTCAACACATTGTACTGTACGGTGATGATAATTTCTCATATTAAAGTATATTCCTTCTCTCTGCTCGACTCTCTCTTGCTCTCAGGTAGACTGTTCTTTCCACTCGAGTGACAGTCCCTGTACATCAGCGGCTAATAGCATGTCATGTGGCTAACCAGCTGCTGGCTGATAGTGCTGAGCTAATGCTAATGGTTGGGTGGGCTCTTTAATGGGCCAAATCCCTTCATAAGAGCTTCTGCCGATACAGCACACCGCCTGCAAGATTCTTGGAAGAAATTACTCTTCTATATCTAACATTTTTAAAAATGCATTTAGTTTTTAGTGTGGAGAGTGTTCAGGATGATTTTTTTACACCTGATGCCCTAACATAAACTTATAAAGTCTGTCCATGTGATGTGTCTTGTCCAAGGAAACAAAAGCAATGAGCATAAGGAAGAGATAAGTCTTGGGAAATGTATATTTGTTCATCAAAAATTGTTTCCCTTTCAATCAATCATTGTTTGCAATATTTCTGAGTTCACAAATCCTTGAGAATCCATCTAAAGAGACTCGGCTTTACAGTTTGAACATCAATCGCAGTGCAACACCAATCACAGCGAAGCATAGAGGTTTGGTCAGAAGTCAATGCGGCAACACCAAAACAAACCAAAACCAACATGGTGGTGAAGGGACGTAACTCGGCTTGTTTGGTCACCACAAACATCCCAAGTCATTTCACTTCTGACAGTAGTGATACTCAGAACCAGATTCTCACAATACCCTTTTCACAAAATCTGAAGAATCCATCTACAGAGACCCCCGACATACAGTTATAGGGGTTAAGGTTAGCCTGACCGATCACAGCGCACCGTTGTGATGTGGGTAAAAACATAGACATATAATTAGTAGACGCGCAGTCCGACTCTGATGCTATCGAACACTTAGCATCTGAGCTAGTCCGGTAAGATTTAAGCTAGTCCGGAGCGTTCTACTGTTTATTTTCCTATAGCCGTTAGCAATAGCCCGCAAAAAACGCAAGTTATGAAAGATCCAGAGAGTGTCAGCTGGTACAAACCTACAGACCACATTTAGCAGAGGTCAGAGCCTTGTTACAAATTATTGTTGAGTTTACAAACCGTTTAGTTTTTTTGTTGTAGGTAAAATGTGTGTATAAAACTGCTAACGGCTAGCAAACTTATGCATCTTTTAAGACTCCAGTGATCACCAAACGTCCGCTTTTACATGTTATTAGTGAGAAAAGCAGACAAATTATTTAAATAACACCAAACAAAGTTATAGCTTCACTTATCTGTGGAGGCGCGTCTGTTGCATCGGTGAGTGATGGAGCATTTTCAGTCTAAGAATATAGTAGTTTGAGAAATACAATTTCACATCTCCAAAGTTGTTTAAAGAAACTTCATAAGACATAAACCAGTCTGTTTTGCTCATGGTTTTGCTGTAATCGCGTGTTTAAGCTCGTTTTATCCATAAAAGTGCAGCTCCTGCCATTGACTTCAATTGATTTGCGTCATCACCTCTACCGGAGGAATATGGCGTCGCGCTGTTTGTGTTGTAGCAACAGAGCAGAGACGCTGATTGCGTCTACTAATTTAATGTCTATGGGTAAAAATCCACGTTCAAACCAAAACAAACATTGCAGAGCCGACCAATACATTTGGGTCAATTTTGTGGGTTAGCTTGAAGTGCTGGTAAACGTTCTGGTTGTTTATAAGGGACCGTCAACAAATGATCTGGATTAAATAGATGTTCTTTAGTTTTGTCGTTAACTCTTCCGTTGTTTCACATGTTGACCTCAAATCAAAACAAAAGAGGTAATTGGGGACAACCTCTCATTTATTTTTCATGTGTTTTCATTTTTTGTGTGCAAAAATATGCACTTTTTCTTCAAAAAAGGGCAGTGAACAATTCTGTTTTAGTTAATTATTACCATTATCTCTCGTTAATAATAAGCAACAGAAAATAACATTACAACTCACATTACTGCAGGGAAAATGACCTATATTCATCCACTAGTTATACAGTTAAGTGAGCAGATGACAGACCTTTTTACTCAAATATGAACATTTTGTTACTTTTCCGTTGTTACCGTTGGGCAAAGTGAAAAGCAGTGTTGTAGGCTCTCAGATACTTGGTCTGTCACTCACATATGGGCCCGTTAATGTAAGATAAGTAGTAGGATAGATCCTTAAAAACACATTTCTAAAGTCCAGTTTGTTTTAGATGTAGCCGTAGCTGCTGATGTCTTCTTTGCTGTTTGCCTGTGTGTTTCTGTCCCACAGATGTGTCTTTACTGAGCTGGTTTGATTGGTAAAACGGCATTGTGAACGTGAACCGAGCCAGTTTAGAACAAAATCCAATGTTGGAACTTTGATCTCCAATCGAACCGAGTCTGGATCAGTTTGTATTGTAAAAACAGTCTAATTGTTATTGCCTGATTGGTTGCTGCAGCCCTACATGAATCTTTCAAAGCTAAAATACACAATCAGGCAGATGGTTGGTTCAAAATGGATAAAAAATAAACATAGTCATAATTTTAGCCTTTGGCATTTTAGTCTGCCACTGAGTTGAAGATTTATGAGAAGCACTTTGTATATGATATACAGGTCTGAATGACTTAACATTCACCACAGCCTCTCACGTAAGCCACAAATCAAGAACTATCACTGTCAACTTGTCAAGAATATTCCCTTCAATGTTACGCTAACCTTTCCATCTGATCTGTCTCTCTGATTGGAGGAAACACGGTTATCAATCCTTGCTCTGCGCAGAAAACTTTTAGTTTAATGTAACAAACAAGATTAAAAATGCAGTTTTGTGATTGAGTCAGTCTCCTAGGAAAATAAATTGTTTTGCGGAATATTTTTATTAAGAGTATAGACAAGAACAATCTTATCACAGAATGACAACATGTCTGCGTAAACACAGTGTACTTTTAATTACATTAGGGACTTGAGTTAGTTTTTACCTCATCTCACGAGAAAGTGTTTTTTCCTGTCTAAGCTAAATGAATGGAACGTGCTTGCAAATGTATCAGCTCCTTGTTGCGTGATTAAAAATGGACATTGTTGCGAACACGACTTGACGCTAGCCTCCAGAGAGCGCTCTTAATTAAAAGCACAGCAAAAACAACCAGTCTTAGTATATGAGCTGTATGCAGGTGCACAGTTCTATTTTTGGATCGATAGGCATAATTGTGCACAGCGTTTACAGGATCTTAGTCACCGTGACCCCTGCAGACCTACAGTCCTCCTACTCGTGTTCACACAGCTCACAGAATTACTTTTAAACACTGTAGAAAGGAAAGGTTGCTTTGGATTAATGATATTCAAAGGTAATTGTCAAAGGCAGAAGCGTCCCACAGACTCAGGGTGCAGTGATTTGATCTCATCTGAACCAGGTTGTTGTTTGTTGGGGAAGGTATTTCAGTTAATTGGGTTGTAGGTATAAAAGTGTATGAATGTGATGTGTGGATGAGATGTTGGAGGTCGATGGAGGCAGAAAAGTATCTTGTCTTTAGTTTGTAAGGCCATTGCAGGAAAAGGGTGGTTTCGGAAAAAAAAAAAGAGACATGAGAAAAAACTTAAGCCGACTGCACACTCGAAGAGTTTAAGGTCTTTTGCAGTTTTTAGACGAGTCAAAAACAGAAAAGGCCACAGACATAAGGACATTTACAAGGATTATTTGTCTCACAGTCTTGTGGAGCGCAGCAGTGAGCAGAGAACAGTGTGTACGTCACATGATCGAGCATAGACTGTTTTCTTTAAAAAGTCACAGGAGAGCGGAGGGTCATTAGCGGTAAGGACCCTTTTACACTGACGCATTGTGTGCACCAAATGAAAAGGTTTCTACAAACTTTTTTATTTCACATGACCTGTACAAAAAAGTGTAGGCCTTGTTCTATAGTCTTGTAAAGTTGATTCTCATATCATTTAAGAAGAAGATGCTTTGGAGATGAAATTTTTAATTTTTATTTATTTTTGATAGGGACAGTACATATTAATAAACACATGTAAAATACACATGTAAATATGTCAGATAATAGCAAAGATGCTAATTTCCATCTGTTGTCCCGAGGCAGGTCACACAAAATCATTACAATACGCATGTGTAATGCTCATAAAAAAGCAGACAATTTCAGATGATGAAGCAATGTTTCTTATTCATTTTACGTTTTAACCTCTGCCGTACACTGAGTGCAAGTTCGGTGCAGGTTGCAAGACTAACCCCTGGGACACACTGCAAGCGATTGTCGAGCTACGCAAGCCCTACGCGTGTTAAAAATAGCCACACAATGCAATTGTATCAATTAGAAAACATGCAAAGTCAATGAAACCGCCACACCGTCAGTGCTTGTCGAGCATAGCGAGCGTCATGTCGTGCGAGCGTCACGTCGTGCGAGCGTTTCACGCGTGAAAATCGGAAGCGACAGAATCCAACCTATTTTTTTTGTTGCGTAGGATACAATACAGAGAATACAGAGAAATCTGGCTTCTACTGTTGTATGTGTGTACTTGCCATCAGCACCACAGCCCAGCTTCAGAAAGACGGTCTGCTCGAGTTTACATATTTAATTTTGAAAACCTTGCGTTTGCCGTGATCAGCCTGTCCAGAGGGGGAATATTAACCTAATCATGTGTTTTTTTTCACTATAGACCTGATACAGGAGCAGAAACACAGACAGACAAACAGCTTTCCCATAGAAAAACACAGGGTCAGTGTGGCTCATAATAACGCACCACAGGCACGCAGACATATTCTGCTGCAATTGGCGGTGTGGCCACCCATACATGGATGTGCGGCTGTAGTTTCGCTTGTTCACGCTCGTCATTTTTGTCGCTTGCTGTGTGTCTGGGCCTTAGAAAGTGCTTAAAACCAATGCACCAAGTTTGTGATGAATTGGTCCCAACATGTCTCAATAAAATACTTTGTCTTAACATTTTGATATGTCAATCTTTGCACGAGTATCAGTGAGTCTGTATTAATGTATCAGTACTTAGACATGTTTATTCAGGAGTAGCTTACAACCAAGTGAATCTTATCAAGTAAAACCAAAACAATTATTATCTAACTAGAAATCCCTGGTATTTTCTATTTCTGTATTCACTTCATTATTAAATGTGTCTCTCTTTAACCACAAAGAATTGCTTATATTTGTTAACTTGTTGGCACACCTGGACACTAAGCATTAAATACTTTTCTTTAAAAGCAATACCATTCTCTTGACCCCTACTTAAACTAATTTTTATTCAATTACATAACTTAAAACCAGATTTGCTTCAGAATCGAAACTGTCAAAGTATCTTTTTAGTTGAAAATCAGTTCAGTGGCTGGTCTACCTCTAATAATATTGCATTTTGTTTTTGAAACCCAGGAAATGCACTTGTTTATGTGCTTCTGCCAGCATACGGACACGACCTGAACTCTTAAATAATGGTTTAGGCACTTTTTGAAAAGCTCTTCTAAACACAGAGTGAATTTGATAGAGAGTAAAATATGTGACTGCGGTGAGAAGTTCAATTCTGATGTCTAGAATTGAAAATTTTGTTAAAATTAATCAGCAAAGTTTAGGCCTTACTTTAGTTTTAAGATCTTTTTAAGTTGTCCGCAGACCTTATAAACAACCAGAATAAAACATGCCCATCTCCTTGTACTGGGGCTTGTTTGTTGCCCCATAGTCTCTTCTATTGACTCACCTCTGCAACAATTCGGCTTTTGAAGGGATTTTCTCCTAAGATGTCTGCTTCAAAGCCCGAGTTTTTGAGCAGGTAAACACATCGCTACACTGAAGATGTAAACAGCCACATTTAATATTCATCTCTGGGCCAGATCTTTTTAAAATCTTCCAGCTACATCTGCACATTTGAAGTAAAGCAGACAGAAGAAACACACTGTATATTTCCATTGGCAGCTGCTGGATAGACCAAGCGAGATACGGCCGGTAGAAAAGAAGAAGTTGGTGAATCAAAGTCTCACAGGTGCAAGAATCAGATCTTAAATGTAAATTGATTTGGAGATCAAACATGCTCCAGGCCCTCTATCATTTTAATCAGGCAACGTCGACACTGGCGCGGCCCGAGAGGTGCTTGAGATTCCCGAATTCTCTGAATGCATCACGCCACCTTGATTAAAGAGATGGGTGAGTGAGAGTGAGAGGGAGGGAGGGGAACACGCAGGACACTCCAGGTATTTGCATGTTAAATCTGGTAGACTTTTTTTTTTTTACAGTCTGAACCGAATTATGATTTTGAAGGGCGTCTGTGATTATGGTGGAAGTACAGTAAATCAAATGTCTGAAGAAGAAAAGAGGAAAAATGACAATACAGAGTATGTGATTATGCATGATTTGGAGGGTGGTTATCTACACTTGATTCATTCTTGAAGGCACTGGTTGGGTTTTCAAATTACTTAAAATCTGTTTTGCCCTAGCACAGATATAGTATTTGGATTAAAATGAATTCACAGTTCAGTCTATGTTTAATAATAAAACATTTTTCTCAACCAAGTTACGCCTCACAACATCACTTTTGTGTTTGTGGCTATACTAGCAAATGTTTAGGTTTATATTATAACTTTTTTTTTTTCTTTCTTTGAAGTAAACTCTGCACACCTGAAAAGGCAACAGGTGCACGGAGAAAAAAGCTAAAGGCCAAAATTGTAGAGAAAAATAAAACTCCCGCACACTGTCTCACTCTTGCACAGTTTATTTGCACTGGGTAAAGTTAGTCAAAGAGACTAAACCAGATTTTATAAAAAAAAACATGAAATAACTTACTTAAGCAGAGTGGTTAGAGCTCTGGCTTCCTAATAAGGAGGTTGTGGGTTTGACTCCCGGGTCGGACCATATGAACATCTGGGTGGAGTTTGCATGTTCTCCCCGTGTCACTGTGGGTTTTCTCAGGGTACTCCAGTTTCCTCCCACCTTCAAAAACATGAATGATTAGGTATTTGGGCATCACTATAAATTTCCTCTGTGAGTGAATGAGAGAGTGAATAATTGTCTGTCCAACACTGCAATGAGTTGGCCACTGTCCAGGGTATATCTATTCAGGAAGAAATTAGTCCGCAGTGTTCTGTCTCAGTCTATTAAAGTCTTGTTTGTTCACCAAAATCCACAAAGCTCATATGTTGTTATTGCTAGCATTGTGGCTAACTGCTGTTATACTCACATGTCTCACTCCAAACAGCTGTAAAAAAGTTGAAAACACATTAAGGTGAACAATTCGGAGGCTCAGAATGCATTAGGTAAGTAAGCAAAACACGTGACTGATGTAGTAAGTTTAAAATTAAATATTTTTGTGAAACTGTAGACCTTATTACGTCTCTTAGTTAATTACATTTGTATTTCACTCACTTGTCTGACTTATCTGATGTATTTTAGTGGCCTGTGATTGCTTTTTATGCATAATTGATTTGATTTTGGCTGATTCTCCAAGTCTCTTCAGCTAACTTTTCAGACCGAGATCTCTAAAACATCTTTGCTAGCTACTCACAACCCCCACAGAAAAAAAAAAAAATTATGCAAAACCATTGAAAACTGAGCTTAGTTGGTAGTTTGTTGTATTATAAGATTGAAATCCAATACAGCATACTGTTTCAGTGCAATTATTCACTGAATTAGTACTATCTGTAAAAAATACAACGTAAGAGTCTGAAAAAGCCAATTTATCTCAAACCCAGTACCAAAACAGACAAAGAGTGATGAAATCAAAATTGTGATCTGGCTCAAAGAAAATTGTGCAATTTTTTTCTTATGCCATAGCCTGCCTAAGGCATTATTCTACTTCAGACCTATTCATCTAAAGGCCCAGGGGCAAAATTGGCCCTCCAATTATCTGATCTGACCCTCAACTCATCTCTTAAATATTGCAAAAGTTTATTTCTTGCTTAAAGGGTTAATTCTTGGTCCCTTTTTAGTTCTGATGTAATTCTGCTTTAGAAATGAACTGGTTTTGGTTTAATGCTGGTTAATCTTGGTTCAAACTTGACAATACTGGTCCAATCCTTGTTTCATTCTGGTTCAGCGCTGGTTTGGACATTTTAGAATGTTTACAGCTTTGACCACTAACCAGAAGATTATGTCCTTAGCCCTAGAGCACTATCGCCAGGTGATTTTCACCCGAGCAAATGTATTTACATGATTTTCAATATGTTGCATTTTTCTGAGCGAACATGAGTCCCAGCTTCACCATTGTTTTTGACATCTATGAAGGTGTGAGTGTTTCCCTGTCCCAAAGCCCACTTTTTCCTAAAGGCTTGCTTTCAGCTGATTTTCACTCGGCAATTGTGAAAGAGGGTAATGTACGTTTTGGGTGGATTTCACCCAGCGATAGTGTTAGTGTTTAAAATCAAGTGATCCTGCCACAGGTAAAAGGTGACAACATTCAGGCTCACCATATTTTCACCATATTTACTGTCCCTCGTCAACTCCAGCTGTCATTCTGTCGCAGGATTTGTGTCTCTGATTTCTCAGCAAGTGAGTAACACATAGGTAAGTTTTATTTAACTTTGTTAGCTAATTCGATTTTTCGTTTGTAGGATTTTCCCATGTTTTTATTTTCCATTTTGTTACACATACCACAGTTGAAAATAAAAGAAAACCACTTTATCAAGTGTTGTCATACAGTATATTGATCTGTTTTTTATGACAAGTACTTTTTGTTGGGTGTATTATCTCGGGTAAAAATTACCCTGCAAAAGTGATGGTGTAACTTTTTATAGCGAAAGTATTCTAGGGTTGGGCAAGACACTAACCCACCTTGACTTGCATTGACTGCGTTGCTAATTCTCCAGGTCACATGTGGCTAAAGTAGTAGCTGACAACCACCAGCATAGACTTAATAGATAATGCACGGTAAAACACTTTTAGCATCTTGAAGGGAGCGATAAAAATTCAAGGCCTTATTATTAATATTGATAGCGTTAGAAGCAGTTGCTGAAGGTGCTAGCCAGATCCACCCAGCTAATTACCCTGAGCGGCTAGTCTCCCCCTCACCGAGAAGAACATATTAAACACCGGGGAATGACCTGCCCTAGATTTCATGCTACATTGAACTTTTAACAGATTAGCCGAGGGTCATCCGTGGACAGCTAATTGCGAGAAAGCATATGGTGTATTAAGTCGTAATCAAGATGAAATCGCACTTTGCCCTCTTTCCCATCACATCAGTCACCTACGAGGGAAGAAGTAGACTTTTTCATGAAACCGAAATGGATGTAGGAAGACTTTTATTCAGCGAGGATTTGAATAATGGCTTTGGATGTGGGAAATAGGGAGGCTTTGTCCATTTGAGTAACAGGAACATTTTTAACGTAGCTTCCACATGACCAGGAGTCTAGGGTGACCAGATTATCAAGATTAAAATGAACACAATTGTGAACTGAGTGTGTTATGAGTAAGTAAAATATTATACAATTATAATACATGTAACCAGATAATAGCCCATTCACATCTCACATAAATATACAGAGAAAATTATGTTATTTTTTATTTTGTGTTTTAGATTAAGCAGGATTTTTGATGAAAGAAATGACAATATATTACTTTCATTAACATTACTGAGTATGAAAGTTGGCTCACCTCTCTGTAGAACAAAGTGAGGTCCAGGTTTTTCAGTTCTAATGTCGATTAGAACACTGTTTCCCAACCAGGGGTTTGTGGACCCTTGGAGGTACGCGAGCCCTCTCCTGGTTGTACTTGGAATGATTCCAAACTTTAATAGAAGGTTAAATGTATTTTGAATACATTTAAAAATGTTATATGTGATGATTTTGTAATACTTTTGAGGCATTTTAAACCTGCATTTTACAAAAACAAGAAAATACAAAAACATCAGTGGACAATATTCTAATAGAAAACCCATTTGTTTACCGAAAAGCACAAGTTAGGGGGGACTTGGCATGTGAGACAAAATTTAGGGGGTACTTGGTACAAAAAAGTTGGGAACCACTGGATTAAGATACCTGATACCAGTGCATAAACTTAAAGTTAGGGTAACCAACTTTTTTAGTTACAATTTATTAACCTTTGTTAATAAATCATCTACTCCACCTTTAAATAACAGTTTTTTTCTTCCCATTACTTAAGAAAAAGTGTTATTTAGGTGGTATGTATTGATTATTTAATATACAAGTATACGTGATTACATTTTCAAACATTGTGAGATGTTCTAGATCTGCATCAGCTCGTAAATAAGTCTTATTATATCCAAATAATGGCAGAAACATGACACTGGTTGAACTGTTACCATGGAACCAATACCCGACCCAGCAAGATTCCTTGGATCTTCTCCAGTATTGAACTAATGATCCTTAGAACAGACATTAACAGTCATAGTTTACATCGCTGGATACATTTTTGTATATACAGTAACTTCCATCTGCGCCAGAGTCAGATATGTGCGCCACGGTCCGTTTGCACTCACACTGGACAAAAGAATGGCGCTTTAAGAATTATTCCAGTCTGGACATGGTCCGGTTTTGATTGTGCTTGTATGAGTGCACCCTTAGATGATTTTCTTCAGGCGTTCTAAGGGAAAAAGACCAAAATGATAAGGGGATAAGGCAATTTCAAAAGTGCAATCTATGCAAATAAATAACATATTCGACAAGCAGATGTTGTTACCTTGACAACAGGAAATGATACATTTTACTTATTTATTCACAGTAAAATGCGTCTTTGTCTTGACTGTCTCAGATCAAGAACAATCCAGCGACAATCTGGTTTCTTGAAAATAAGAAATACTATCAGTGTCTTAAATCTGACAAAATTCCATCTTTTCCGTTCCACGAAACTCTTCCCTTTTAAAGATACAGCAACAAAAGCCATTGATGTGCAATTACTGATTTAGAGGAAGCAGCAGATGGGAAGGAGGGGAATCAAAGTGACTGGAGAGAAGTGTGGGGAGGACTGTGTGGAGAATTCACAGCATGAAAAGGCGGAGAAAAAAAATAAAAAAGAATGCAAATATGGTTGAACAATGGAGTGTTTCCGTTTCAAGCTCTCTTTTGTTTACAACACAAGTGATTCATTGTGCGAACCCTGGACCTAGTGATGGCTCGGCATAAAGGGAAAACAGTCTATCGCTGCATAAAAGTTAAGTTTGTTTCATTTGCAAAGCGGCTAAGTTGTAAGACATAAAAGTTTTCATTAGTTTTTATGGGAGAGTGCAGAGCGGAGGAGAAGGATACGATGTGTAAATGCGGTCTATGTTCAATCACTTTGGCCCACTGAGGTTCATTTTCAGGTCGAACATTCAACAGGAAACGCGCAAAAACGTCTGTAGCGTGTTCTTTCATATTGTAATTTCAAGGTGTTCTCTTTTTTGTTGCTGTAAGAAACGCCATGACCTCCAAAGTGTATTTAAGTCAACCTTTGCAAATCAAACTGAAAAAAAAAGAAAGAAAAAAAAAAACAAGCAAACAAAAAGATAACCAAACAAAAAAAAAACAAAAAACAAGCAAATAGAAAATAATAACATTAATAACTAGAATAAAAAGAGGAAAAATAAATAAATCAATAAAGAACAACACTGCAAACTTGTGATAAGAATTTTGGAAATGTTTATATATTTAAAGTTGGATTCCGTTAGCAAGATGAGTTACATGTAGATTAGTATAAAACCTTGCTCATTGTTTGTCTCATCGAAACTACGTTTGAAAAGCCTAAAACCACCTAAAGCAGTCAGATCTCAGAATCTAAGCAGGCTGGGACTGGGCAGTGCTTGAATGGGAGACCATTGGGACCTCAAGTTCTACAGTGACGATTGGAAGTTGTTGTTGTTGTGTCCTTAGGCAAGACACCATTGCCCAGAATTGATCTGATGTGAGTGAAAGATTGATGGTGGTCGGAGAGGCCAATGATGCAAAATGTCAGTCTGTGACTGTGGTTACAATAGGGGCTTACTACCATCATTCCCACCAGTCTGAAGGGAATGAATAATCCATAATGTAAAGCGTCTTTGAGTGACATAAAAAGCGCTACATTCAATACATACCAGAAACACCATTCACATTTTGCTCAATTACTTCTCTAGTCTAGAATTAGGCAAGGCAAGGCAAGGCAAATTTATTTGTATAGCACAAATCATACTCAGAGCAACTCAAAGTGCTTTACAAAACAGAAAGTGCTTTACAAAACAGAATTAGTTTTTACTCCTAGGGCTATAAACCAGGGGTGCCATCGTAGTAATCATCAAAAGGCCGGTGGTTACTGTAAAAAACCTCACAACACAGACAAACAAATAATCAATTCTGTATTTGAATTTGTTACAAAAGTTACAAATGCTGCACATACATCTGCATAGGTCTATAAAATGAATTATTGTTTCAATGTCAGACAAATCACTTCATTAAGTTAAGACACACACATCTCTCTGGTAATATAAGAATCAAATAAATCTTATAAGACCTTGATGGCTGCATAATATGATGTGGAGAATCAGTCTTTCTGAAAATGTGAGACAAGATGAAACTAGTATTTTTTTCTATTTGTCATGTTTATTATAAATCTTTAAACCAGAAAAGTTGAAATTGGAATTCTGTCGTTGAAGGGGAAACCAGAGGAAGCCTATGCATAACTAGAGAGAACAATCAAACTCCACCTATAGTAGATGGGCCCTGTGCCTTTATGAGCCAAGAATACAACTACTCCTTTAATTAAAAGCATGTTTTTGCAATTTTTATGTTGTTGCACTAGATAAATAATAAAAGCCTTGTGTTCCTACTTCAAGTGAGCTTGCATAACCATAAAAAATACTCTTTTGATGCCTTTATCCTACTCGATTCTATACAGAAGCTGTTCCTTTACCTATATTTTTTGTATCCAAATGGTAAATATTATGTTGTTGTATGTTTTTGACACTATTTTCATAGATTTAAGCAGTAAAATCCATGACAAAATTACAGACGTTTAGATGAAATACTGATCAGACAGTCTATAACCAGCAATCATGAATATGTCTTCGACCAGTGACTTCTTCCCTAAAGGTTGGATTTGTCCTTCGTCCTTGAACACACCACTATTGCGAGGGTTTCCAGCAGCTATGGACACCCTGCAGATAACATTGATTTCTTTTGGCCGAAGGTGGCTTGGAGGAGCTATCAGTGGCAAAGGGACTCCAGCCCGGTGACCCTTCCACATGCGCACTTATCAGCCCGAATGCGCCGATTCTGACCTCTTCCTCCACACCACAATACTCTTCCTCCTCAATACTCAAAAGACGCTGCCATTCACTGCCCTTTCAAATGGCCTTTTACTCCTATTCTTCCCTTTTACCAATAATATCTCGGTTTGTGACGAAGACGGTTTGGATTGGAAGGCAATGGAGAGTTGCTAAAGCTGACATTTCTCGTCTCCTCGTGCCGCGTTCCAATATCTCACCAATAACAATTAGGCCGGTAATTGTTTGGCTAATTATGATTAAAGATCTGGTGCGACGCCAGGGATGTGCTCTTCCCCGGAGCTCACTTTGAACAATGCGAATGTCACACAGGAGTCAAAGGAAGCACTGCGGTCGGGCCAAGGAACTTTAGTAAGCAAGCTCGAGCAAAAAATACGGTGGACTAAAGTATGTCGTACATTTGTCTGCAGAGAAGATCCTATAGTATGCAAGCTTAAGCAGAAAGCATGGATTAATAATTCAAAGATTTGTGTGCAGAGGAGAGAAGTTTTGCATCAAATAGTAATTAAGCATTGACATTGTTCTAATGGTAGAAAGGAACATGAAATTATTACTACATGGTTTCTAAAGTTCATGATACGGCTTTATTGTAATGTAAAAGTTCTTAAAGTAAAGCTCACACCCTAAACTCCTCCCAAAAACACATTTCAAACACACCAAACTGATGGAAAAGCAGGAGGAGAAGGTGAAAGGAGGTGCTCAGAGTAGAGAGCAACTGTGTGAGTAGTTTGATAGCTGTTTTTTGTAATCAGTGCTCAGTTTTGAGTGGGCGATACTAGCTGGTGTCACAGTCTAGAAATGACATGACACAGGAGGTTTGCGTATGTTTTGACCTGGAATTTGCTAATTTAAGCACCATATACACAGCTCAACAGCCAAAAAAGTAGTGGAGTTAAGCTTCACTTTAAGTCAGCTACTTTAAACCTTTCCAGATGTTTTGGTTGTATAATTTGGCTCCGAACACATTCCCCTAAGCCAGCGCCTCCGCTGGGACACGCGGCCACACTGATGCGGCTCCTGCACTTGCCCCTGTGGCACTGTCCCACGTTCCCGCTCTCTCTCCAGTACCTGCTCTGCTGCGGGCCGCTCCTGTGGCGGAACCATCAGGTCCTTGTTGCCTAGCAACCACTGTCTTAAGCTTTTCCCAGCAGAGTTTTGATGGTAATAAAACAATGCCCCAAGACAAACAGCTCCTGGAAGCGGAAAGGCCTGAGGGACAGAGCTGGAACATGAGGCACAAGGAGGAAAAGCAGAATACATGTTATTAACAGTTCCACATCAGCCCTGATTTGTTTAAGATAAGCACAGGCAATGAGAGAAGGAGCTGAAGGAAAATCTATGAAACTCATTGGTTAGTTTCTCACTAACACCTGCAGCAGCGCAAATGGAAATCTTATCGTGTAATGACGGAGCATCCAAGCTGAGAAACAGCTGTCTTGGGCAAGGTTACTGAGTCTGAAGGTTATGCAAACATATGGTAATAGACTGCTCCACTGATACATGCCTGTACTCCTCTGATTACTGCAGCCCGCCTGCAGTCTGTGTGATTGACATGTGTCAGTCTGAGGCGTAGCGACCTTGCCCAGGAAGCTTCCCTGTCCCTGTGATGGGATGGCCCCTGTTCCCGGAGAGCAGGGCTGGGCCGGTCCTGTGCGGGAGGCTCACAGTGAGTGATTTGTCAGGCGCTGCTGATTGGAGTGAGGTGTGCCCCCTCCTCCCTTTTACAAAAGACTCTCGAGAAATGAATGCAGCACAAACAAAACATTTGTGGAAGGCGCGCTGATCAGCTGGCACGCTAAATTACTGCTCCACATCAGGGAAAAAGAACTTTTGTCTTCTGTCTTTCCTTTATCCACCGCCAAGCCCTGGTAGGAGGCACAACATCAAAGGCAGCTTTTACTAATACACGGCGTAAACTTGTCCCGTTTGGTTTACTGTGGATTTAGCTGCTTCTCCCCCACTCTGTTCTCTCTGACTGACACTCACCAACCTTCACTACTGCTGCTCCGACCGTCTTTTACAGCAGAACAATGCAACGTGTCGCTGGAGCCAGACCTGTGAAATTAGGCCAACTAAAACATGCTCGTAGAGTTTTTAACTTTTCGTCTGCATAGAACAGGAAGTCTTAAGCTTCTCCAGTGTAGTCGCAGAAAATACTTTGACATTTTAACCTTAGATTTAGCATTTCTCCTGAATATTTTGTTTACAGAACAGAAACAGAAACAGAAGCAGAACAGAAGCACCAGCCTCATTCTCCATCATCATATTTTATGTTTTCCAGCTCAGTCTCACACTATTCCTTTACGTAATTGTACTGTTTCACTTTGTAGATCCATTACTTACTTTAGATTGTTGTCTGGAATTGGAGACACAAAGATTTTGCTAATCAAAATGCAAATAAACCCTATTGGGGCATTAGCACGTCCAGCAGGGAGAATCCTCAACATGCTAAATTGAAATAAAAAACACTTGTGTAAATATGTTGTTTGGATGCAAGACACATTCAAAATGACATCTGCCTAAGAGAATTAAAAGGACTGAAAGAAAGAAGAGCTAATCGAATGCTAGTTGAGAGATACTGTTCCTGATTACACGGTGGAATCTAGCTGTCAATCAAACGAACATGACAAAAGTCTCCTCTGACCGTCAAAATGGCTGCTCTTTTCTCACGCAATCAGAGAAGGGATTTTAAAAGGCAGCGGCTAACTTCACTTTGGGAGAACAGACAGATTTATTAAGTGAAGCCGGCTGTAGATCATATCGATACGGATACGGACGTCGTTGCGTTTGGCAGGTAGACAGTTCTACAGGCTGTTTAAGGACATTTACATACATGAATGAAAGCTTTATTATTTATGTTTTTCATGCATAGTAAAAGTCGAGCAGCTGCTTTGTGAGAGATTTATGGAGAGACTGAAATAAGTTTCCAAAATATTTCAATCCAGAACATATGGGCCAATATGTGTCGAGAAAATACATAATTTACATTGTGTCAGGACAAGTAGGAGCCATGCCCCTCTTTTTAATTTGACATTTTTAGAGACTTCCAAATATATAGTGCCATAAATGGACCAGTGTATGTCCTATTTAGTTCAAAGTCAAAGAAATTTAAATAAAACCACTATGAATTTTTTTTTAAAGTGGAAGTAAACACATAATCACTAGATTTGCTATTGGACCTGTAAAGGGTTTTAATGTAAAGGGACTATATCTGTAGCTTTACAGCAAAAAAACCCCCAGCACAGAAATCCTGTAACTATATCTATTCAGGTGGAAGTATCCTGGCTACATCTAATAATGTCCCGTGGACTGCAGAATGCATTAACTAAGTGAGCAAAACATGTAGACAGAAGTACGAAGTTTTAAGTTAATTAGTTATGTTTTAGTAATCAAAATTGGGTATAGTACCATTAAGTATCTTAACCGTAAACCTACCATTTTTTTTAAATCAAGGGAACCTAGCAAAGTTTTGTAGGAGTCAGACTTTGTCCTTTCTCTGGCAGTTCCAGGTGCTGGACCTTTGTGTTTCTGTGTCATGATTCTACCTCCATGTAGCAGATACATTGCAATTCAGATTCACTGTGTAGCTTGGCCCTTATTAGAGGTTTTCTTGGAGCAGCTTTGTGGGTCTTCACTGTAGACCGTGTGTGTGTGTCCCAGAAGCTCATGCTAAGCCTTTAAAACCGTTGTTCAGTGTGACTTCAAAAATGGTACATTCTCCGGTTCTGGTCGTGGCAAACAGAGCCCACAACTTTTTACAAAATTGCGAAGAGGTCCAACATTTCAGATCAACTCCACAATGTACTGGGCAATCAGGTTAGTTTATTTCTGTGACACGCATGAAACAAAGGAACTGATTGGTACATCGAACTTCACTCACCTCACATTAAAATCGTATTTTGCTTCGTTCATTGATCATGCAGAAATCTGCGATGTTTTATTTCTATGATATTTTTTCCATGTATTTTACTTTTTCATCATGAGTGGCCATGTTGGTTTTCATACAGGAGAGGTATGAGACATACAGTTTGTCTCTGATTGGCTAATTAATCTGTCAATAACATCCACTGAAATTTGAAAGGGACAGGGTATACATATATATTTTGCATTTATCGTCTGGATTTTCCATGCACTATGCAAATGGATGAATTCAAATTGATTTTCCCCCATGAATTTTCCCCACTACAAGCCACACAAATTAAGACACTTTGTTGACTGTTTCTATGTCCACTAGAGTCAGATCAAAGAAATGGACTGTGTTGTTGGCCTAGCTTTGTAAACCAATAAATATATATTTTAACAAATCAAAGCTAAAAATGCTAAACCAAAGAAATACATTAAGCTAAACATGGAACTTTTTGCCCTCTGTTTAAAGTCCGAACCTGTGTCCTTATTCCCTGATGCTTATTTAGTCATAATGATCTTAGGTTAACTCTCAAGTGTCACGCGTGCATTGTTAAAAAGCATTCACTAAAAGCATCACAAACACCTACGTCAGATAAGTCATAGAGATGAAAGCTGAACTACTCTCTCTAGGATTCACATACAATGTACTTTCCCTGAGGCGAGTTATTATGCATGCCCTATTACAAAAGAATGATTTGGAATGAGGCTCGCTGATGGAGAGGTCCTTTATTATCACTATTACTGCTCCGCTCTGTGTCTTTGGAGCTGAATCATAAGAAGTGCTGCTCAAATGGAGAAAATCTTCAAAAATCCTCAAGTGCCAATTAACGGCGGCCTTACTCCTCCTTCAGCCCTTTTCTCTGCTAAACTTGGAAGTCCTTCAGATCTTGATTCAGTCCCGATCTCTTGTATTTCGTTCTGACTTTCACTGCGGGCGCGCTCGTGACCTTTGCTAATGTATCTGCACTTAACATTTAAATCAGTGCCACGGCCCCAAAACCCACACAGAAAATCTTGATTTCATTCACTCGGCTCGGCGTCGAGTGGCCTTGATTGTACAATACAGTCAGTCAGCCCAGACGTGTTTTCAGTCGTGTGGAGATAGTAGTGTTGGTGTTTAATTCTGACTTGTGACGTCTTCAGTGTACGGTCTTGACAAGTCGGCTTTTAGTGTAACTCTGGAACTTTAGCAAGACATACCGTATATTGAACAATAGAGGGTCAGAGGTCAAGGAGAAATGTAGTTGCAGGTGTAAGCAAACAAGTGCAAAATGAGCACTTTCCATATGATCAATAACCAATCATCACTCTTTCATACAAACAGTGTCTTAGGCCCACTGAAAGGCACACTGCAGAACTTTTTACCAACTGTCTCCTTGGAGATATTCTTCCTTTGTCTGCAAAGTTGCACAGTATAGAGGGATTATTTGTTTATCAACACGTGGGATTAATGTGCAACCAGATACCAGAAAGAGCCACGGCTGATTGACACAAGCTGTAGCAGCAACTCTAACCAGCGCTGTGTTCAGCTAACTACAAGAGTTTATGAATGTGAAAACATTTGTGAATGAACACAGCCAACTAGACAAACGGCGTCGCTTTCTGCAGGTGACATGCAGCGAAAAGTGCCGTTGATTGATTATCCCTCTAAAACAACATGTTTTTCTACATTCAATACATTGTAACTTTTTAGGCAAGACTTGAACAAAACATCTTTAGTGTCTTTAGTTGGATGTTTTTGTTGAACTAAGAATGTTTTTACTCTAAGCAGGCTTGTATTTACCTAAAATCAAGTCTTTAGTGTCCTAGAGGAGTATCTCCTTTTGCTCGTTTCCATCAAATCAAATCAAATCAATTTATTTTTGTATAGCCCAAAATCACAACAACAGTCGTCTCTGAGGACTTCCCAAGATTATTAATTTTAGCAAATATGAATAATAGGAAATCAAAATAAAACAATACATATTCAATAAAACAATACACATTCAATGAAACAGAATGATTGTCCAGAACATCCCCTGTCCTTAGACCCTCCTTCTCGGCAAGGAAAAACTCAAAAAAACCCTAAGGGAAAAGAGAAACCTCGAGGAGAACCACAGTGAAGAAGAGATCCACTCCCATGGACGGACAGGCTGTAGATGTAACTAAGGCAAAGTTATAGAGTTTATGTTTGTGGAGCCAGAGTCCATAAGCAGAGGGAAACGACTCGTCTAGCAGGATCAGGACAGGCCAATCCTGGAGAGGAAGGTGGGGCGGAGGTCCAAGCATCAGTGGTCCGGCCCACGTCACTGGAACAGCAACAATCTGAAACAGTTACACTCCCCGAGAGGGGAGTGGGACAGGGGACAACGAGTGAATAGCAAAGAACAGACTAGAGATGAACTGTAGTTTATTATTCTTTACAAGAAAGGCAGAAGTGAGAGGATAGTGCTCAAGTTGCCATACTTTCCCCAGTTTAATTGCTCCTAGGGCAGCCTGACTAGAACTATGGGTTTAGAGTCTGTTCCTAACTGACCTGATCATAAGCTAATCTGAAGAGGAACGTTTTGAGCCTAATCCTAAATGTAGAGACTGTGTCAGCGTCTTTGACATGAGCAGGGAGCTGATTCCATAGCCAGGGAGCTTGATAGCTAAAAGCTCTGCCTCCTATTGTGCTTTTAGAGACTCTAGGAACCACCAGAAGTCCAGCATCTTGAGAGCGAAGTGGACGGTTAGGATGATAAGGAGTTATTTCATCTTTGATATAAGACGGGGCCAAGTCATTTAAAGCTTTATAGGTTAGAAGAAGAATTTTAAATTGACTCTAGACTCAACAGGAAGCCAGTGAAGATATTTTAGTACTGGGGTAATGTGTTCTCGTTTTTTAGTACCTGTTAGTACTCTTGCTGCTGCATTTTGAACGAATTGAAAACTTTTTATTGAGCTTTTAGGACACGCTGCAAGCCGGGAGTTACAGTAGTCTAACCTCAACGTGACAAAGGCATGGATTAGTTTTTCAGCATCATTTTTAGGCAGTAGATTTCTAATTATGGCAATATTTCGCAAGTGAAAATAGGCAGTTTTGCACGCTTGACTAATATGTGCTTTGAATGAGAGCTCTTGGTCAAATAAGACTCCAAGGTTTCTTACAGTCGAGCTGGAGGCTACACTGACATTGTCCAGTGTGATTATCTGCTCAGTTAGAGAGTCGCGCAGATGTTTAGGGCCGAGTAAAATCACTTCTGTTTTATCAGGATTAAGGAGTAGGTAGTTAAGGCTCATCCAGGTTTTTATATCCTTCACACAGGCACTGAGTCTTTCTATTTGACCAGTCTGATCTGGTTTCATTGATAAGTACAGCTGAGTGTCATCTGCATAACAGTGGAAGTCAATGCCATGCTTTTTGATAATGTTACCTAGCGGCAGCATATAGAGAGTAAAAAGAATTGGACCAAGTACAGAGCCCTGTGGCACACCGCAGGTTAATTTAGAACATTGTGAGGAGCTTTAGTTTACATTAACAAACTGATACCTATCGGTTAAATAGAATTTAAACCAGCTCAGAGCAGCTCCTCTGACACCTACATCACATTCTAATCTCTGCAGTAAAATATTGTGATCAATCGTATCAAACGCTGCGCTGAGATCCAGCAGAACCAGGATTGAGATCAGTCCGTTGTCAGCAGCTAATAACAAATTAGCTGCTTTCCATGGAAATCTTGTCCCTTTACTATAATAATCCAACTGATGTGTATAATGAAGAATGCCCCCAATTAATAGTTATATTTCTATTTTTATAGTTACATGTGATCTTTGTCACTTTAAATACAAGGTATTTTCTTTGTTATCAGCAATGTTTCTCCAGGATCTGACCTGTACATGGCCTATTAGTGTTGCCTGCTTGTCTCCATGGAGACAGAAAAGTTGTCTATGTGTAGCACCTTATATTAAGGCTCACATACACGTACTGTAATTTATAATACATAACTAATGATCGACCAAAAGTGCACTGATAATCATTTTTCTGCAAAATATGAAATGGGTTCACTGACTCTGGGATTATGAAATCTTTGTCCTGTAGCTGATGTGTGAAGGCACAGGATTTTTTTGTCAGACATCATCTTGTTTTAACAAAACAAATCTACAAATAAAGTATCTGAACTTGATCTGATTATAATCTGTTGCTTTATACAAATTTAACAATGAAGAGGTGGAGCTTATCAACTTCGCTGTTTTGACCAGGAAATCAAGACTTTTTCTGTTTCTAAGCCATTTAAACAACATTTTCTGTTATTGGTCTACATAGGTCACAGTTTATTACTAAAAACATCTCTTTTGAACCTTTTTAGCTCAGTATTGCATTTTCAAATATCAAATCTGTAATATATGGTCCACACAGATCAGAGGCACGTTATGTTTTCCCAAAGGTAAAATGTGAAACCAAAAATAGACTTGAATAAAATAATGTTTTAGCCAATTAAATGTTTTTACAGCTCTAAGTAAATAATACAAATCCTTTTCTTTACTTTAAACAAGCTTACAGAGCCATAAAATAAACAGTTATTTGGCCTAGAGGAGGGCCTCGTCTGATACACTTCCAAAAAAACAATTCCTCTAGCTGTATTTTTTCCACATCCTGGCATAAAACATGTCCATCCAGAATGTTCCTAGTTTTGACTTCCTATTTCCATTGATTTGTGTAGTTTTCACCTCCAGAAATTTTCCCAGTGCACCTTAAATAATTAGTTCATTAAATAAACATTTATACGCGTTTGTGCCAGCCCAATTATAAAACACATGACCAATGTTTGATTGTTAAGATTTTCACCAAAACCCGAACTTTAGTTACTTCGAAGTGTTTGTTTTGTACTGAAATAACTACATAAATTAAACTTGCACCTCGGAACAGTCTCGTTACCAGTCTAACAAACTGATGCCGACACACAACACATGTAAATCCCGTTGGTCAACACGGCTGCTCTGGCCGGCCACGCGTGTCCAGGTGAATTAAAACGCCCAGTGTGTGAACGGAGCCTTTGATATTCCGCTTCATTTCCACATGTTGTCCAAACCCAATCCCGCCAGCGCATCCGGACTACAAAACACCAGATCAAAAGCCTGAAACGTCCTGGCACATTTGCAGGTCAGATGGTCACGCCACTTCTCCGCCTCCCATGCTGCCGACCTGGGTCATTAGTCGCTCAAACATATGCCATTTCAGCGGGCTCCATGGCTGTCCAATTAGAGACTGCTAGGCTTTCGTCTGTGACCGAGTACGGAGCTTAATCTGCCACACAAAGTCTACCTGTTATAGTCGTGGAGATTTATTTTCAATACATGAGACGAGGGGTAAAAAAAAAAAAAGAGAGAGAAGAATTTCATGACTTCTCGGCTTCATAAATCTTTCAACTCCTGTCACAAAGAAAACTATGTCGCCGCTTTCCGAAGAAGTGGGGGTGAAATCTTGGAAAGAAAATATCTTTTTGGTGCTATTTATTTACTCCGGCGTTCCGGTTCGCCCACACAATCCCAGGCACTTTTTATCTCCTTCATAGGCGCAGATATCCAGGATTGGAGGATGTCTGACTTTTTATTTGCTGTCAGAGGAGAAGGCAAGGACGAGACTTAGCTCACCGCGCCGCAATATCAGAGAGCGGGAGTCTAGTGTTTGGTGAAGATCTAGTACAAATAAGGCACATGTGAGGACAGGAGGAGGAGGGGGCGATGAGTTTAAAGTAATGGGAGCAAGAGGTCCAGATCAAACAACACAAGAAGAGAGTGAGTGTAATAAATGTAAGATCTAGTGTCTGGAAAAAGGTGATGAAAAGAGGAAAAGTGAAGTCTTGTTGGGATTTAACCCATTCAATCTATTAAGCTTCTGGAAAAGAAAAGCTGTAACCAGTCAAATCAACCATTCTGGGATGAATCAAGACTAAAAATGTCCCCAAAATTCCCAAAGATCTAAAGTTATTGCAAATACAGTAGTTATTGAAAATAACTAAACTGCTTTGCTTTTTTACCAAAGTGGTCTTTCACAAAAAAAATCTGTGTAATAGTTTTTAAAGTGATTCTTTGCGCAGGAATCACAGCCAAAGAAGCAGATTTGTTTTGCCAAAACGAGCTGCTGTCTTACTCACCGGACTTCTCTTCATAGTTTGGAGACAATCCTTCTTTAGAGACTGTGATTTAATTAGTTCACTGAAACAGCTTTTATGTCAGAAGAAGTCCTGAGTGAAATAGTAAAAAATAAATAAATGATTTGATGGTGTTCTGTAGAAAAAAAATTCGGACACTTTTTTTGGAACTTCTCCCGAGTTTTCTCTGGAAGCATTTTCTGATCAATTACAAAGGCTCCAATTACAAAACCAGATTTTTTAAAACTTAGTTTTCATTATGAAATTTTCAGGTTAAGTCAAGGCATACTTTATTGTTCCCGTTGGGAAATTTGTCTTCCGCATTTGTCCCATCATTCAATGCCTCTGGGGCAACTCCTCAGGAGATCTTAGGCTGGGTCAGGACTACCATAGATGGAAGATTTAGCCTATTATGCATTATTTGGTTGGTGGGCAAACTGGAATACTTGGAAGAAACCCACCCAGACACGATGAGAAACAGGTAAACTCCACACAGATAGCTTGTGCCGTGCAGGAGTCGATCTGGCAACCTTCTTGCTGAGTTTGAGCCCTACATGAGTTGTTCTTCATGTGCTTTGAGAGCTCTGAAAAATTGAACTAGTCCAAATAGACACCCTTTATTACTAATTATTAATTCTCAAAAAGTAATCATGATATATTATGGTAAAGTCTCATCTGGTCTCACTCTTGTGGTCCCTGTCCTTTGTCTTGTAGTGCACATGACTGACATTAGATTACATACATACATTTTAAAGTAAAAAAACTGTGTTAACTTGTGTATGTTGTGTTGGCCTTCTTCTTTATGTCATTATCTGGCACAAACCTGTGTCTCACTTTAAAGGCTGGTGTCATTTCTAGACTCTATGTGACATCACCATTGATTTGTCCACTCAGAACTGTGATCACAATCACCTGCTGTCCAACCAATCCCACTGCTGCTCTCCACTCTCACCCCTTCCTTTCACTTTTTTCTTCATGCTTTTCCAGCAGAAAGTTTTGTTTCAAATATGTTTGTGGGAGAAGATTTGAGGGTTAGCTTCTCTTAAATGTCACACAATGCTGTCTCCACGTTAGTACACCATCATCAAGTTACACGGTGCATCTTGGCTGATTGCTATACATTTTCTCTATAGTTTTGCTTTTGTTTTGAACGCTTTTATGTGAAACCTCGCGTCTGGCCTCACAGTTTCTATTCTCTATTTTGCCCGTCTGTAATTGCATGATTCTTCAGTGTTGCCCTGGCCACATATATTGAACTTTGAAGGTGTGAAACAATGTAATAAAGCTGCATTGTGCTTGAGTTTAGCCCGGGCGCGGATGACCTCTGCGAGCCAAGGACTATAGTGGTCCGTCCAGCGCCCCGAGAAAGATGGATTCCACTGCCCCCCCCCCCCCCCCCCCCCCTCTCCGAACAGGCCCGATTATCTCTGTGGAGCAGGAGCCGGGGAAAAAAGCCAACAAGTGAACATCTCAGGGCGGTGAAAAATGAGCTCGTCTGATACTATTCCGCCTTTAATTCACAAGGGGTGGTCTGGGCACGGAGAAGATAAGAGAGGAGTGATCAACATCCTTTGAGCTGTGGCAGTGGTGCTGTTGGGAGAGCCTCATGGTGCCGCCTCGGTCCCCCTGCTGTTCCTGTGTGGGACCCTTTGAAGCGCTCAAGTACAGTGAGGGGAAAACAAACAGGGAAGAAAGGAAGGGAGGGTAGTGCACTCCAGTCAGGCTGGAGAGACGATTATGAAAAGAGAAGGAAAGTGAAATGGATATGATTTATATAGATTTTGTGTGAAAAAGGAAATAATTTAAACAGACAGTGTAATGCATGTCTCCTTGTGGCTCCCAAAGACTTTTACCCAATAAAGGAACTCTCCTTCAGAAAGTTGAATGAGGCTTGTTTTTATAAGTCTACATGAAAGACCTTTATTTTACATAATACAATTAGGGCTATAGACATTTACAAATGACATACAGTCTTAGACAGTGTTGGGAGTAACTGATGACAAAAGTAACTAGGTACTGTAATATATTCAGTAACTAAGTAATGCAACTCAATATAAAAATGCTGACAACAACACACAACACAAACTAAAATACTGTCTGTTGCCTTAAAGGTGAATCAAATATTCTGAGGAAAATGTGACATCATATTTCCATAAATGCATCAGTAATCATGTGTAAATGTAAAAGGATTATTATTGAACAATGTCTTAACAAATGTGTGATTAGCTCAAAGTAACTTACATTAGTGTTACTCAGTTACATTTTTGAAGCAGTAATATTGTAATACAAACATATTACATTATGTATTACACTGGTCTTATATGCTTAAATTATATGTAAAGCACAAGGACTTGTACAGAACAAGTAGATACTATATAAAAGCATTTTTTTTTTTTTACATTTTTTTTTTCCTCCACATAACTTTGCTTAAAATATATTTGAACCTGAAGAAGTGAATGAATAGATCACTGTGTAACACACTCCGTCATGTCTAAATTTGAATAGTAAGCTATTAACCTAAATCAGAGCAAGACTAAACAAGAGCAGGTATAAATGCATCCATAGCCATCTTAAATACAGCATCTTTCAACGTGTTCTCATGACTTGCGTGTCTATATCACACCCTGACATTTTTTTTGTGTAGTATATATACTACTATAGTCTATAGACACGCAATTTGGTTGAGGACAAACAGTTTAACGGTTTATTGGAGTTAACAGCTGAGTTTAGGTCTGAAGTTACAAAAATGTAGGATTGTTTACATGAATAATACGTCTATACATCCACCATAGAAATGAACTAGGGCAACAATGCGTGAAATACACACGCAAAAAATAGAAATAGAAATTCATCTGACACGCTGTTTCAAATTGCATGATATAAACACACATAACTTAAGCTTACCTTTTGCTTACAATCAGCTGAAGAAGAATGTTTCTATGGGCATTTCCACTTTAATCAGCGATGAAGAACAGCAGAAGTCAGAATGAACACAAACACATTAATATAAATCAGTGGAGATATTAATGGTGGCAAATGTACCAAACTGGGTGGGACGAGGCTGGAGACACCGGGGAACAACGGCACACATGTGGATTTATCATCAGCTGTGCTCCGGAGGCTCTGGGCCAACTGTTACTGCGACTTTAAGTAATTGTGTGTTCAATTTTAGATATTTCTGTAAAGTACACGGAGCTTCAATGATTGTAAACAAAATACTGCTTCACATCAGTCTCTACACGTTAGCAACTATTTTCATTTGGCATTTTAGAGTGAGCGTCCAAACATAAACATCCAGTGTGCACATTTGAGTTACAGGGTTGTAGTTGTATGTGCACACTATGTACTGTGTGTTTGCTACTCTATTCTCTTAAAAAAACAAACAAAAAAAAACTACTAAGTCTATTTTTTTCTGATTAACCCTAGAACTGCCACAGTAGTGATTCTTCACCAAGAAAATTAAAATTTGACACTCAACTCTGTTGTTGCAGTTTTTACATTTAATGAATTGTATATTTCATCTGAACCCAAACCCTTTGCCCAACAGTTTAATGTTGTACTGCGTAATGTGAGTGTTGCACATTATGTTTTATGCCTGTTTGCACCATTGAACTACTGACCAGCTTTGTTGTTCATCATATGTCACTGCACTTTACTAGATGATGTTGTATATATTTTTATTGTTTCCATTCTGTTTCTGTGATGCTGACTGCAAATGGAATTGCCTCTATATAGGATAAATAAAGTTTTCTGAACTGAACTGAACTAATAACAAGAGACCAGTTTGACAATGTTTTGTTTCACCAAACTCCGCAAAACCTACAGCTGATTTCTTTGACAAATGTAATGAATGTTTTAACCACAATCATGTGGCTTTGCTGTCTACAGACATCTAAACGGTTTAAATATTTTCAATTTGATGGTACATTTAAGTGAATTTGATACAACATTCAAATTAGTACCATTCTAGCCACATCACTCCTGGAACAGAACATTAAGGCTTTTAAACTTAATTCTTCCAGGGGCCAAATTTGTCTAAAGCAACAGTATCAATCATGAAGTGCATATGAAACCTGCAAACTATAGAAAACATATTTTGTAGAATAATGTTTGATAAATACTTTGAGAGCTGGATCAGATTTGTAGGGACCTGAAATAGGCCTGTTCTGTTGGCTGTAAGGAGTCTCTGGTTCGGCTGTAGAAATATCTGCTGACAGATTCTGGTTTGAACTACTATGTGTGTTTAAAGTGCCAGGCCAAGTGCTTACCAAGAAGAGTTCTCAAAAATACTGGTTACATCAATTCGAGTTTAATATTTTTAAGTCAACTTTCATGCCAAAAGTCTTCTATCTAAAATTGAAAATCTTATTCCAGTTAATCAAATATTGCTTCCATGATCAAGATGGAAGCAACATTTGATTAATAAATACCAAATACTCACATCCTCTGCATAGTGTGTTTAGTACTAACACTTGTTTGTTTATATATGTATTACAAAGATTTATTCTAATCCATCCTAATCCACATATTAAGTAAGTTTCTCTATTCTACTTACTCTGTACAAAACTCGGCTCATACACCTCTAGTACACTCCTGCCTGATCAAAGCCTCCTCTTATCTCACTTTAGAGAGCTGTTTTGCTTTTCCTGGCAGGTGAGCAAAGTGATAAGCGGCGCAAACTAACTTCTTACGGCGTGTTGTTTTTTGCGCGTCTTTGTCAAATGCTAATAATGTCTTTCTTGTTTGTTGCAGTCTCGTCTAATTTTACCACCAAACTTGAGAGAAACAAAGTTGCCGGGTCTCTCTATCTCCGCGATGGTACACGCTGTAATGAAATGTCCCGTCTGCCGCAGAGCACTGTCCCCAGACCTGCTTTATCTTGATGTGGAGGAATGAGTGATAGGGGCCCGGGCTATTTCAGGGCGAGATTACACTCCAGAGCCCCCAAAATGACACCACAACACCCCAGTGCCAAAACAAGGCTCAGCGTCCACCGCTCACAGACAGAAAGGAAGAGTTTGTTTTTGGAGTTAAAAGCAGTCTTGTGTTAATTTGAATGGTTTGTGCATACTGGATAGATTTGTATCTACTTTTAATATCAGTGTTTTACAAGTCTCAGTCTTCAAGTCTTTGACCTCAAGTCCAAGTCAAAAAGAAAGAAAGAAAGAAAGAAAGAAAGGCAGGCAAGTCAGGCCCCAAGTCATAGAAAGACAAGTCCAAGTCAAGTCTCAAGTCAAAGAGAGACACGTCCAAGTCAAAGAGAGACAAGTCCAAGTCAAGTTGTTTTTCATAGAATTCATTCAAACAGAGGTACAACTAAAGTCAACAACAAAGTATCATAATTAACTTGAGACACTAATATTATTATGTCATTATGCAGCTAAAAAAGAATGGAAGAAGGAAAAAGAAGAATTATATCCAGTAGTCTAATGGGGAAAAACCCTCCTCTCAAGACGTCTTAAGACAAAGTTGTAAGAACAAGATTTCTAAAATACTTCCCTGTCACTTTGCAGAACTGGATTACAATAGAATTTGACGCACTTCGCCCTTATTAATTCTCCAAATTTAGAAGTTTGGTCCAGCATCTGTTCAGTGTGAGCTCTTAATTACATTTTTCCAATTTGTCCATCTCAAAATGATAATTGCTGCACCTTGACATATTTCAACAATGCCTAATCCATTGCTGCAGAAGGTTTTAATTGCTTTTTTGCGAGAGGGACTGTGGGGCTCATTTGCACAAACAAAACAAAAAGTAACTGACCAAAATGCACAAAATTAAGCAGGGCTTTTGAAATGCTTCTTAATTAATTGCTACTATACGCTGGAACAATTTAATTTGATTTTTTTTCTGCATAATGAAGCAGACGAGGATGAATTTTAACAGTTTGAAATTCCTGCTGAATACTAATTACACCCAGAATGCGCTCAACAAATTTCATTATCTTACATTTATATAATGACTGTGCTTTTGATGACAAGGCTTATGCAGACTGAGATGTGTTTTTACCCAATAATTACATTAAATGTTCCGCTGTAGTAAATATGGATGGCAAAGAAACTATGCAAATTAAACATTTTTAAAGCTTCTTTTACTATCTCTGAAATTCACTCAGTTACTTTCTTAGACATGTTTCTAATTTTGAGATGTCTACCTGCCTACATATTTAATTATTTTATGGCAACACCTTTGTAGCTGCTGGCAAGTTTGGAGCCTAAATGCATGCAGTGCTGTGTCATGGCCACCACAGAGCCAATCATGAGAGTACTTGTTAATATAAACTTCCTTCTTGGAATGCAAGACAAAACAGCATTATGTTGTCCACAGTCTGGTACACAGCGCAGATATGCCACAACCCTGTTAGCATACTTTTCCCAAATCCCTAAACTTAAAGTTGTAGTGACTAACTTTTGTAGTTGTGAATTAGTAAACTTTGGCTGCCATTCTGCCCCCAGACCTAGCGGATGGTCTTGCCTATTTCTTTGTTGGCCGCTAGTGCGCTTTCTCTAAAAGCTACGCTGGCCAGATGTGAGGGTGCAATTTCATTCAGTGAACCTGAGACGTCCTCACGTCTGTGACAAGTGAGCAGCTGCATTAAGATCACAGGCAAAAGTAAAGTGTAGCAGCGCTTCAGTTTGGAAAAAAGTCTAATAATAGAAATCTATTTGGTAAAAGTTTTTTCAAATGACAGGCTTTAACATCTTTGTCTAAAATGTGTCTTTTCTTTTACATAAAGCCTGTTGGCTTAATAAAAAAGATAATCAGATGTGAGATTGAACACGGGACAGTGTCAGTGTGAATGCTATGGCAAGCCAAAAGAGCCAAAATGTGTCTTATTTTGAACGCGTTGACACTTAAAAAACGGCCGTCGTACCTTTTAGACATGTGTAAAATGTGTGTGGCACAACTTCACAGTCTCCAAAAAAACATAGATATATAATGAAATGTCAAAAATGTACAATAAACATGTTCTCACTCCTTTTTTTTAGGTCAATATGTTACTGAAAGCCAAATTTTTGTTTGACGTCACGTGGCAACATTTTTGGGGGTTTAACAAGTAAGTTGAGGCTACAAGTTATTAAATGGGTACTTTTAGGGTTTTGGCTTGGGGTAAGTTTATATTTATCGTTTCAACCCAAAGAAAATGTCGCCACATGGCTTCAACCAAAATTTGTTTTGTCTTTTTGTAACATATTGACATAAAAAGCTTCGAAAACGTGCTTATCGTACGTTTTTGACATTTCATTGTATACTGTATCTGCATTGTTAGGCTCTCACACCATGCCTGTAGTGCTCCGAGGTTTGTGTAAATGTGCAACCAATCTAAGGCCTAGTCTACAAGTTTTGTACTCACAGTTTATATGGCGTCGCGGCGAGCATTACATGGAAACACAAATAGACCAAAAATGCTGTAGTTGTTATGCCGCGTCAGGAGGTGGCGGTATTGTGCTAGAAATCCAGATGACCTTACCGTGAACCTATGATAACACGAGCATTGACAGGTTTACAAGTTCATCATATCAATTAAATGGCGAAGGAAGCAACAAGGACCAGCGCGCGAGTTAAAAGGGAGATCGCTCGAAATAAACACCGAGGTTCGAGGACCAGTGAGCGAGGACCAGTGTGCGAGGAAGACGCAGATCGCCGAGAGCTGGACACAAACAAGGGGAGGAATGCCTGCTTTTACCGGGTGTCTACATCCCTGTTCGTTAAAAGCGGGCAGTCCTCCCTCCTTGTGGTGGAGCACTTCAAACTTTCTTTTTTCTGAACACAAATTTGGACAATGGACATTGAATCAACACCCGGAGAGGCGTTGGATTAGTTTTGTGTCTCCTCCTCTGCAATACGCAGGTAAGAAAGCTGGACACTGTTGGCTTTACTTTATGAGAATGAAAGGTGCTTTGGCTGAAAGAGACATTTTTGGAGACTGGGCAGTCCTCTTCTACAGTGTTAAAGTAGCGACTACTGCACGCACAAATCAGTGACGTAACCGTCTTCATTGACAATTGTGTTTTCCTGTTAGCATCACGGTGTATCCACTGAACCTCCTCGGCAAAACTACCTCTTGAATCGTATCCAGTGGAATGCGGATTTAATGAACATGTTGCTCATATAAACAGCCTTTAAAAGTTGTTGTGGTACACCTGGATTAAGCTACCTCTCACCCATCAGGTAGTAGGAGTTTGAGGTGCATGGTTTACATCTCTCCCAAAACCCTAAAGATGGGTGATGAGAATTGCTTAATATGGAGCATCACAATATCATCACTTAAAACCAGGAAGTAATATTATGTAATGAAAACCGCTGCTAAAGTGGGAGAAAAGTTTGTAAAATCCCCAGCAAAATCTGAAAGATAACCGTTTTCGCTGTCTTACTAAAACATCCAACCTTTCACAGACACTTTAATCATGCAATTCCCACATGCAATCGTCCAGACTTGCAAGATAATAACATACTTCATACAACTGCCTTATCCATGGAAAACCAATCTGTGACAAAATAACCTAATGACATTTTAAAACCGCCGCAGTATTTTCTCCATCTTTTCGGATATACCTGCATGCTTCCCGGCTGATTGCCCTGTAATGAGGCTCACAGATATTTTCACACTCCCCCATCTCCCGGAATTAAGGCTGATCCGGTGTTTTGCGTCTGCTAATACCGCCGTCTACGTTTCCAGTGGTGACATTTGGCTCGACCTGTTTGTTTTGGACTCGGCGATCTTGTAGAAGGTCAGTTTGAAATGACGTTAGAGCATGCAAATGGCTCTGTCCACCTTAATAGAGGAGCAGACATTCACGAGTGCACTTGGACAGACACTCGTTTTGAAAAGGATCGCAATTGTCCCACCGACTTTGATCAACTTTTCAATGGCAAAGTCATTACACGGCGTTCGCGTTTCCACAGGGAAATTCACATGCAAACTTGTCATTACATGTGAGGTTATGCTTTGGAGGACACGCATTATGCTAAAGGACGTTTTGTAGCTTTTAAAACAGATTTTTTTTGTAATTTAACCAAAATATCACCTGAAGGTATTTTTGTTCTTACCTTCACATATACATAGGCCTCACTCTGTTTGAAGCTTCTCCAGTATGTATAATCAAAAGTAGAATAAGTGTTAAAGTGCATATGACAGGTTTTTATGATAATTTTAACCTAATTTGATAGATTAATGCTCATTGTTTTACACAAATCAAGAGCAGGTTTGTGAAGAAAAGCTTGAAAATATGTTGAAAACATCAGGAAGTAGAGCACTGATGACATCACCCTAGGGAAATAAGTTTATTTTCAAGTTTACCCCCCCCCCCAAAAAAAAACAACAAAATTTTATTACCTTTATGAGGTATGGATTTTAACTAACGTGCTCTATTGTATTTCTATCTCTCAAGTCTGTTACATTAGAGGAGTTTTGGCCCAATTTATTACGTGGTTACTAGGCAATTACCTAGAGTAATGTCATAATTTATGAACAGGAAGTATATTTTTTAACACCAAAAAATACATAATTAGAATGAAATTTGTAAAATGTTTTCTTAAATATCTTAAATATAATTATCCTAACTTCATTTTAATGAAATGTGTAATTCAACTTTTCTTTTTACTCCACATGTTATAACCAAGCTCATTTACCAACTATTTACCAAGTATTTAAGAAGTATTTTGTCAAATTATGTTTATTACAATCACATGCTTGTTACTTTATTGGCTAATTTCGAAGGCGTGTTTTAAGATGCAGTAACCATTTTTGTTTTGAATGCACTTGAATGGACTATCGGAAATCCGCATACGAGCCAGCCAGACTGTAAATCGCGACGAGGGGGCGTATCAACTTTCTCACACCTGGGACACAGTTCTGAAGAGATCGGACTGCAGATGGCGCCATTGTACTGCTGTCCCAAGTAGGAAAATAGCGCCAAAACCTGTAAGGTAAGGTATACTTTATTGTCCCATAGGGAAATTTGTCCTCTGCATTTGACCCATTCTGGGGCATCTCCTCAGGAGCAGTGATCGCTACAGCGCTCAGGGACCCATTTCCAGGTGTTGTTGCTAGGCTTGGTCAGGACTACCATAGCTGTATAAACCCAAAGAAAATGTCGCCATGTGACTTCAACCAAAAAAATGTGTGGTTATCTGACGTTTAGGCTTTTCGTTGTATATCTACGTTTACTTTGGTGACTGGGATGGACACTGAAGATGCAAAATTTGAAGTAGTGCATGTCTGTTTTGTGTGTGCATGAGTGTAAAACGACACAAGAAAACACACTTTTTTCATTTTGCACTTACAATTTACCACTTGGCTTGATAAATCAGCCTCATTGTTTTCTATTAATGTCATTTTTAAGTATAGATAACAGTTCAAATCAGTATTAATTCAATTTTCAGTATTTTTTGCCAGCCCTAGTACACTTCTGCTTCATGCACAATGCACCGGCTCTATTTACACTGTACACAGTTAAGTCCCTGTGTGTCTCCCTCTGCCTTCCAGCTACTATTAGCACATCTCACATCTCAGTTTAGCTTCCATGACCTTTTGCATCACTCCAAATCAGTGCTCTGTGCCTGCTCTGGGTGTCTGGCTTTAACCTTGACTAACTGATGCTAAAATTCTAATAGGCTCAGCGTTGTGTGCAGAATCCTTATTTAAGTGATTTAGGACTGTGTTTGAAAAAGCCGTGGTTAGTCTTTCTGTGATTTTCTCCTCGTGCTCACACTCTGAAATTATGCTTTCTGCTGTGGAGATGATTAATGGGCGCTCTAATAGTTTTTTGGCCGCGAGTCCAGGAGTCTCATCTACGGGAGCTGCTTGGCATTTTAAAAAGTTACGTTTGAACCGCTCTATCAAATAATGTAATATACGAGAGAAGATCCAAGAAGTGTGAATAAGAAGTGTGCGCAAAGCCTTTTAAAGTTAATTCGATTCATCAAGGCTGCAGGGATAAGTAGACGTGACGTTGAACCAAGAATCAGCAGAGCTTTGGTGGAAAATTGTTTTTTTGTGTGTGTGTCTTTGTGCTTGTTAAATAGCTCACACATTAACATAACTATGCATGTAATTAAGTATATGTAAATAACCATGGGAGGTTTTCTTTTGTGAGCTTTTGAATAGCTGGTAAATGAGTAAATAATACAGACTAGAAGACAAAGACTGGTATGCACAGACAATAGGTTGTGTTCATGATATAAAATGTGAGGTTGTCATGAGGTCAGATGGTGGGCAGCTGGTTTTTACTACTAAAAAGATTGCACTTTGCCATGAAATGTCTAAATGTCAATTCAGTGGATTGTTCACCTACTGAAGAGTCTTTCACACCAAGCCGAGGGTCGTCCGTCTTAACTGTGGGCCATTTTTGCCAACTTTTGGTGTGAATGAGGTTGTTGGGGTCATAGATTTGTGGAGGCGGGTTTTTGAAGACTTTCTTGTAGACTCTGCATCGCCAGTGACCGCACATGCACTGATTCGTGGATGCCAACAAATCAGTGTACAGGAAAATTGTGCTGAAAATCGAAAATTAAGTTTTCGGAAAAACAGTGTTTACCCAAATGAAACGTAATTATGGAGGAGAATGGCTACTATTTTGACCAAGAAAAACAAAGACAGTGGAGTTGCAGTACAAAGACTGAACTGTGGCAGGAAATAATATTAATAATAGAGCTTAATCCATGAGGTAAGATTAGAAACATCTGTTCTCCGTCAGAGTTTGACTACTACTTGCGTGTAACTTACGTTTTTTCATTTTAATCAAGCATTACGTCATGTGTATGTTCACTTGGCATTTGTTCGGCGACTGGTGGCTGTTTGGATTGTGTTTGTTTGAATGTTCTTTCACATCGTTGTGCCCCAAAGAGACTTAAACAAACGTTGTGTCGCTCCACAACTGGAGGTAGTGTTGGTTTGAAAGACACAATAGGGAATGTTAGCTAGGTTTAGAGTTTAAACTGTCGTTTTACCCTACGTGTTGTTGCAATGATGATTTCTACTACTGACTATGTCAATTTACAACAAAAACTGCATTTAGGCATTAGCCTAATACCTAATGATTATACTGTATATACTGTTGAGATGGGTGTAAAACTTCTAAAAATGCACTACTATACAACAAACTATATACAATTTATGTTTTTTTGTTTGTTTTTTGGAAGGGCCCAGGAAGAACAGGCAAGCTTCAAACAGAAATACCCCTGGCTCAAATTCAAGACCTACATCAGGACCTTCTTGCTATGAGGCCAGACTTTTATACTTCTGTGCCACTGTGTCGATATGATGTCATATAGAGTAAACTCTTCAACAATGCTTCACAAAGGTCAAATCTCAAATCTAGAGATACAGTATATAATGATGGGTTTATTTTTGTAGCACCTCCAAAGCCAACGTTTTGGCTTTTCGTAGCATATTGGCGTAAAATATTGACGTAACAAATACACGCCTATTGTATGTTTTTGACATTTCATTGTATATCTACATATTCTACGGAGACCAGAATCGCTGAATCACCTCTAAAGCATTTTGTTTTTGTCTAGTGTGAAGGCAAACAAAAACCTTTTTCCTTTGTGCAGGTGTAGGTGCAAGCGAAAAAACTTTATGCAGTCAGACTTGAGCACCACATGGTTCAAAAAGGCCTTACTGTTTTTAAATCATCACCAAGACTAGTTCTGAAGCTTTTAATAGGTTGTTTTTCAGCTTGATGTAGCTTCCATGTTCCAATATTGCTTGAATAATTTCCATATCCACCTCTACTGAGCACACGCTAATGCTTTTTCCTTTCACAGTCCACATTAAGCTAATATCCCTGACTCCTCCATACCTTTCCGAACATGCCACCATTGTTCCATACATCGTGCACATCCATCTTGTACAAAACCGTTCTGTCTCGCACCAGTGTCTATTTGAATATTTCATTGAAGACAGATGGAATCCTAATCTTAGCTCGGAGCTGCCGCGTTTTGTCAGCGATCCATTTCACAGTCTTCATATACTCCTCCTCAGCGACTGCGGTCCCTCTGGCCCTGACGCCCATTTCCAATCACTCAGCGTACTTCCGTGCCATTTCAGAGCCGCGTGTCACTAGAAGGCACTTGAATTTTTTACCCACCTACACCTCCATATATCACCACAAGAGCAGTAATTAATTTAAATACCTGGGCACAAAATTAACTTTTAATTTACTGAATAATTATCCGGGGAACAAATGGTGTTGTTTATGACACTTTCTGGGAGCTGACATAGCTCATGGAGTTTAGGAGGAGTATGTAAAACAGAAAGGATGCAGATCTTTCTAACTTGACACATTTTTACATTGCTTGTTTTCACTTAAGCCTATGGGGATTTATTTATTTGATTTGGCTACTAAAGGGAATTACAAATGTGCGTTAAACAAACCTTGGGGCTAATGGAGGAATCCAACAGAAATGCTTAGAGTTATGATCCTTTTTCTTGTCTTTCAAACTCTCTACTGAGCATCTACACTTGTTATAAAGCACAGCAATTTAGTTAGAGAGTAATTTCCTGGCTGTAAAGAAAATTACATAAGAAAAGCAATCAAGTTGATCTATCCTGGTATGCTAAAGTTACAGAACTTCTCTTAGCAAGTCTTTAAATGTTTAAGAAGAGTACAGATGATCTCAGATATCTACTCTTGACGTCACAAATCTGGAATATTCAGAACTGTAAAGAACAGTATCTCACAGACAAAACTTAAGCCGTGTTTTTGATGAATAAGGAATGTTGAAACTTTTCCAGAGTTCTGTGAACCTGTAAACCTCGCCGCGTTTCAGATCAACTCCACAGCAAACCTGTCTGATTAGTTTATTTGCGTGAAGTCAACCTGATCTCACAAGAAACCGTATATACTATATCTCGACATAGCAGGACATGTCAATAGCGTATGATTAGCACTATTTCACGTCTGTTTTGTGTAAATATGACACGTGTTGTAGGCCCATTTCATTTCTATGGTGGGTGTAAAGATAGGTTAATTATTTATGTATAGTTTATAAAATCCTTATCATAACCTTAACCAAGCCCCAGCCCTAAACTTACCCATTTTAGTAACGTGAAGCCTAAAATTACCTATTAAACCTAAAGAAACTGTCGCTACGTGACTTCAAACCAAATTTGTGCTCATCCTGCTCTACCACTCTATGTGTTGTGGTATATATACCCTTTCTTGTGATACTGTGTTGGTGAAGCACATGAAACAAAGAATCTCATTGGTCGTCTGTCATTTAGACCAAAATCTAACTTCTCTTACTTCACATTAAAATCACATGAAACAAAGAATCTCATTGGTCGTTCTGCAGAAAGCTGCAATGTTTTTCAGTCTTGTGTGTTAATGAACCTCCTTTAAACATATAGAAAGAGTTTGTTTGACCAAAGCAAGCTGCTCACCAAAGGATTGTCATTTTTAAACACACAGACAAGAACAATCATTACATGTCTCACATTTACTGTAGTTTCAATGTAGATGTTTAAACTTGTTTGCCTTTTTCCAAGTTTTGAGAGCCATGGACAGTGGAGCTTGATGCTGTCGTTGCTCTGGGCACATCTCAGAACAAAACAAGACAAAACAGGCTAAATCTGATCTAAACTGCATAGATGGCTTAGGATAATCTAAATATATTTTTGTTCTTTCACTCTGACTTTGCATGTTGTAAAACCGGTAAAGATTCTCTTCTTTTATCTTATCCTAAATGATCTTCCTAGTGCTAAAACGTCCTTGTTCTTGCTTAGTAAATAAGTCCGTCCCGTCAGAATGCTAATGCAGGGGAGGATAAAGAGAAAAGCTGGTATTACAGTCTATGTGATAATTGCTCATCATGACTGGGCCTCGGAGCAGAACCACCAGTCCTTTTTTCTACAGCCCGATCGAATTTGCATGTGTTAAACAACTGTCTCACCCACAATCCTTTGCTACATTATGCCAAGTCCTTTATGAATAATGAATGTGGGAGGTCTCAGACAAGTTAGGCAGCCGTTACACATCTAAGGGAGAGAGAACAGAAAGCAAGATTATGAATGAAAATGTGCACCAGCTCTGACACTGCCAGAGTCTGTACTTTATAGTCAAAAGCAAGTGATAATTACGACTTATGAAGGGATTTTTGTTTCTTAGCATTCAAGATCATATTGTCATGAGTTGTCACAATAAGGGACAAGTTAATTTCAAACATTTTTTTTTTTTTGGCAAAGTTATTCCAGAAGTTCTTATGATTTACAACTTAACCCAATAAAGGACACATGTATTATTCAAAAATATTATTTTTTTGTTTGTGTTAAGTCCTGTTTTAGCAATCCTTCTTGATCAAAAACACAGACAGAGTTCTGACTATGGGATAATATTCTTTCCCCTTTGAGCCTCAGAAAACACTTTTTTTTGAATGTCCTAGATCTGTGATGTCATAGGTAGATCTCTGAGATTTTAAAGTCTAAAAATCATCCAGATTTGATTAGACTCTTTTTACAACTGTAGTAACTTATCACACAAGATCAACTTGATTATTTAACATGATTTTCTTGGCAGTCAGTAATGCAGGGGTGTTCAAACTTTTTTTTTTTTCTGTGTAAAATGCAGAATACATGGAGGGCCAATCTGGGCCATATAAAAGTGAACATGCAATAAAAAAAATCTAGTTAAAGTGCGCAACAAGACATACTATTTGGGGTTAAAACCACCTTATTACACAGTACAATTCTTGATATAGACTTTAAAAAGGTAGAAATTTCAAACTCAGTGTAAAATACATTAGTTATTGCACAAGATGCAAAAGTAAACATTTTTACAAAGCATGTTTGAAAGACAATAATACTATACTAATACTAATAAAACAATAATACTAATACGTCATATTTTTCCAGTCTTCTATTTGCTGAACCAAAGTCAATTATGATATTATACATTTTAAAGGTAGTATAGAGGAAAGACAAATCAAGGAACTGGATACAATTGGCATTAGAGGCCACGCCACTAACGGACCTCTGAGGGGGAAACTTAACACTGAGAGTTAACAAGAACTATAGTTTTACCACTCACTGCTCAACAATTACAACAGCAAATGTGGACTTTAGGAAATATATTGTGTTGAATATTGAAACGAAGACATGGAACTGAGTAAAGTGATCCAATGGTCCAATTATGTAAATATATCTATATGCTAACGTGATGCTAGTGCTGCCTGGTGTGTTTTAGCATTTTTCTTTAACTTTCTGTTTACTTTTCTGACATTATGCTACATCAACAACCTACATTTAAAAGTAGTTGTGACTCAACTTGAATTACTTGTGGTAAAAATACACTTAAAAGAAGTAAAAAGTTTAGCTTCTCATGCCTTAACATAGGATTTCCAACGTGTCTCTTCCCCTCAGCATGTCACGCCCCCAAATATGACGTGTTGCTGACTTTATCTATTTGTCTTCATTTTTCAAATGAAAACCCTTTGATTGCTGGACCAATGAGTTACTTAGAGGGTTTGATTGACAGGTTAACAAATCACCAGATAACAAGTGTTCTATTGGTCTCAACACAGCTTATATATTTTTATGATTCATTTTCTGTTTACCATAAACAAGGCTGTTACAAAACTGTTTTTGACCAAGACTGTCAACAAACCTTTTTTTTTTTTTTTTTTTAAATCCGCATAAAACCTTTAAGTACAATAAATGAAAAGCTCCCAGTGAAGTAAAAATGACCTGTCTACTGCTACTGTAAACCCTGAGCATAATTCAGACACCAAACAGTAAAAAAAGTTTTTGTTCAGTTAATTCCAAAATACGACCTTCCAATAATCAGAGTGACTGGTGTTTTTAATTGGAAGCTACAAACCAGATGCACTTTTGCTAATGCTGTAAATGATAATCTTATTATTCACTCCGTGGAGGTGAAATTGTGATGACTAACGCAGAAGCCAGACTTTTCCTCTGCGTGTGTTTTGTTCAGAACATCAAACTTTCCCCATCAGTCGTTATCAGACGCTAACCCGTAACTGATAAGACTTTGTTTACCTAAGTCTCTAATGGCTCACCTCCCTGATGAGAACTTTCACTCGCAAAACAATTCATTATCGCTGGCGAATTTACCTCCGCAATTACAGCCTTTGCAAATTAAAACCACGGTCCACCTCCTTTATTTCTAACGGATGGACCCAATCTTTTCACCTCTTGCTAAATCCGAGCTGTTTTATTTATCAAGCATGTCCGACTGCGGTGAATCCAGAATGGCGTTGTGATATTTCTGACGTATTTAAGAGCGCGCCCAGGTGAAGCTAAGTGCGTGTTTGCGAGCGCCTCCGCCTTGTCAGATGTTGTTAATTGCCGAGTTCCCCGCTGTTTCAAAAAGTTGTGACTAGCGCACCCCAAGCTGTCACTCGGCTTCTATTATTTACCCGTTCAAATGCGAGAAAAATGTTCTTGTCTACATTAATGACTTTGTGCGAGCGAGGTAGGAGAGGAGAGAGAGAGAGAATGCTGGACTAATTAAAGGTACTGACTCACCACGCCATTACCCGGAATTTAGTGCAGATATAGCAATGTACTTCCAACGTCGCCATCTTCTTTTTAATTATCTACTGTTGGAAAAAACTTTGTGCAGAGATAACAGACAATTAATGTCAGGGATTGCGGCAGGGACTGCATAGAAGCCTAATGTAAATGGGTGTTATCCCGGGCCGCTTGTGCAAAAACAAGGACGGCTCGGTGGGAAAGTTGCAGAAGTAAATGTGCCGAGTAAACAGTAATGTGAGTGCAGTTTGAACCAGGAGTGATAATGAGTAAAGATCAACGCTGTTTCCAGTTCAGCTCTGCTTTTTTAACATGAGCTACACATCATTATCAGATAACACTTTGCTCATGAGTCAAGAAATCCAAGTACTAAGTTATGTGCTGTCTTAGGAATCTAATATTGGACCTTGTTATTGACTGTTTGGTGGCCTTAACATGCACAATGTGATCATTCTGTGCATAAACAGTTCATACATGTAATAAAATAAAGTCTGACTGACTTAAAGCTGGAAAACCAAATTACCGAAATATTTTAAACCTGTCTATGTCAGTCTTTCAAGCTCACAAACCCTTTCAAATGTCTTTTAGACACAGAGCACAGTGCAGTCCAGTGTCCTCACTCACATCACAGCAGCATGGTTTTGAGACCCAATCACATTGTAGCACGGCGGGCTAACACGGGCTGTTAGCGTCAAGTCTGATTCAAGCTAAACAAATATGGCTGCTCTCATGGATGTACGTGTTGTCTGCTGCTTTTGATGTGATTTTAGCAGAAATACGGACCAATTTCTTTGTGAAAGAAGAGCAGTATGTAGTGACACGTACTTGTTTTATCCCACGCGGACACTGGATACACCATCACGAGTTGTTGCTGTGATTGGCTAAGTACAAATAAGGTAGGCCCCACACCCAATCAGCTCGAAGTATTTCAATAAACACCGCACCTTTTCCCGAATGCTTTCAGCGAGTCAAGTTCCAAATGGATACTGTGTAAGAACTAAAATCGTAGTTCAACACAGATCCACCTGGCGTGAGCCAGGTTATGTCTGGACAGCATCAGCACCAAAAAAGCTTCAAACTGAATGTGAACTGTCCTCCATCTGAGGACTGCATCAAAACCAGATCTAGACCGAGCTCCAAATTCAGCATTACCAATTCAAAATGAAGTTATACTTTACATACATCATTTGTCCCTTACTTTCTGGGGCACATACTGAAGCACACAGGAATCATTTCATGAAGCTTAGCTTGGTCAGACGACTGTAGCTGGAGGATATGACTCATGATGCATGTTTGCCATTGTTTTATTTCAAAGGTAAGTCTGTGGTCCTTACTACAACAATGATTATACTAACTAACTAAAAGCCCATAAAAAAGGGAGTGTTAGATTTACCTTGAAGAAGTTCATAATATTAGTTTAAAAAACTAAATTAAACAAAACAATACAGCTCTGCAAGTAAAAGATACACATTGTTTGTCTTAACTTGTATTAAATGCAAATGTTCCATTCCAAAAGCTGAATCCTTGCCACAGGCTTGTTACACTCTATCGACCCACCTCGACAAAGGAACAGTTGATCATGCTCTAACACAGTAGCAGAGTCCACTGAAATGCATTCATTACCTTCCCCAAAAAAACAATTAGGTTTTTATGATCAGTGCTGGCGTGATCCTCGGTCACATTAAGACGTAATTAGGCATTAATCCAGTTCTAATCACACTACAAATTGTACGAAGCACGTTACATGTTGTTTTCTCCGTCTTAGCAGGAAGCCAACTTTTAATTAGGAAGGGTTAGTGGGGTTTAAAAACACACCGCAGCAGGTTGTTTTCATCTCCAGGCACGTTCCCCAAATACATTTAGGTGGAGTTTATACAAGGGTGAGACACTGTCGGCAATTGATTTTCAGGCACTAGTTATTTCAAGTTTTGGATATGTGTTTTATGAGTTTGCGGCACAGGAAATTACGCAACACTGGTTTGCTTGTTAGTGCCACTGTACTCCTGACCATTGGTGAGTTACATGGTGTTGGGAGTGAGACCAACTACACAATCCAACAGTATTTCCAGAACATGAAAATACACTAATATTATTAATAAGCTTTTGTCCTATTCGCTTAAGATAAAATTTACTTTAGATTTTCTGTAAACTTTACAACCTCAGGACATCTGACACTTTTACAGGCATTCACATGGCTTAAGTCAGGGATGGGCTAAGGTTTTTCCTGAGGGCTTTATTTGAACCAGTTTGTCATAATGTGACAAACTATAAATATTCTAAGTACATTTTTGGTAAAACAGGCTTTTTAATCTACTTTTTTGACCATTGTTAGGACATCAAGCAAAGACATATGCTTCATATCTAAATCAATCAAATAAAAGCTGCCTGGGCCAGATTAAAACAGTTAAAAGGCTGGATCTGGACCCTGGGCCGCAATTTTCCTGGGTCTGTGTTCAGTAATGGTCTTTGCATATTTGTTTTATAGGCCTGATTCTGAAAATACACACAAATACACCTTGATTTACGACAATAATATTTTAATTCATTCACGACAGAAGCATTTTTTTCTGATTTGTTTAATGGTTGCTTACTTGAGCAGACTATTTGTTCTGTTGTATTGACGTCGATCAGAATCACATCCACATGATCAACTGTTGCAGTCTCTCTCTTTCTAGTCTTTCTTTTAATTCATTTATAAAACCCAAACATGCAGAGCTTTGTTTCAACTTTCCCAAACTTCATAGTGTCTTGATCCTTTGTCATCATATTACTGCAACCGGATTGTAGAAGGATTTTGTTCAAGAAAAAGTAAACCACAGAGTCATCATGGACCATTTTATGTAGCGTTCACAGATTGAACACAGACATAAGCATTCACACAGGACTAGAGTTACCCTTTGTCAAGAGGAGGTCAAATTCCGGGGAAACAAATTTTAAACGCTTTGGTTGGTAAAAACATTTAAAACATAATTGATGAACACGAAAAAATACTTGATTGTAAATTTTTGTGAGTTGTTGTGCTGACTTGTTTGATTAGAACAAAAAGAGTTCTTACCATGTTCCTAAAAAGTGTACGTCAAGAAAAAAGTTTTGGTCCCTAGTTTTGGTTCTGCCAGCGTCGCACGTTGGCTTGGTGAACATCCCCATTTACACATGACTAGAAACTCAAATGACATCTGTAATTATTATAGTTTACCCAAGATCCCGAGGTAAATATGATCCTGTGCTAATATACTTTTGTTTTAAATACATCTTGTACTGTTGTGATTTGTGTGAGCATTTCAAAACATTGCTTTGTTTCTTTTTCTTCAGAAGACAACAGCAGGCCTATCTGAGAAGGAAATACAGCTCAGGTCAGCGCGGCCATATGTCAAATGCCGTGTTTATCATTGAGCACAAATTCTCCCTCGGCAGGGCCTTTGTCACTGCGATAACAGATCAGGATGTATCAGAAATCTATGTCTGTTCTGTCTCTGTGGCACAGAGAGCAGACATGTGCGTGTGCAGCTCATGTCTGTATGATCGTCATATGCACAAGCCCAATGTGTTTCATTCACACCTTTAAATTAAATGTGCGTTGCCTCATCGCTGTCGTCGCCCTGGAAATGTGAGAATAGCATGCAGACTTAAAGCAGGGCCCGATATCAGAGCTATACCGCTGTGCTTTGAAATGCCTTTTTAAGAGGCAAAGAGGACTGCTTTTCTCCTCCACATTTGTCCTGAATCAATGTCATGGTGAATCTCATCCTGACTTGAAACTAGTTTTTGTAACTGACTTTGTCCATATGTTCACACTTGTGCCCTTACCCCTTCTGTCACCTGTGTCCAGTTACAAACCTGTCAACCTCTGTTTGTTTCTGACTATTTCACAGTATGTGGTCCATGTTGACCATGATGCTCATACTTTTACAGATGCATTGTGGAAAATGTTGAGTGCACTTCATTGTCACCTGCAGGACATTCCGGTGTTCTGTCGAGATGAGACTCCCGTTGAGATCTGACCCCCTCACTAGCTTTTGTGACTGTGCGTGACGTACCAAGCTTCCCACGGTAAATAGTTTAATTAGGCTAAGTTTAGGCATAATTCGAAGGCTAAGTTTACTATTTGGGCGACACGGTGGCGCAGCGGTTAGCGCTCTGGCCTCATAGCAAGAAGGTCCTGGGTTCGACTCCCGGGCCGCCCGGGGCCTTTCTATGTGGAGTTTGCATGTTCTCCCCGTGTCTGCGTAGGTTTCCTCCGGGTACTCCGGTTTCCTCCTACAACTAAAAAACATGTCCATTAATGCCTCCCCTGACCCTTCCCCCAGGGCTCCCCTGCAAAAGAGATTCTGAATCTCAGTGGGACTTCCCTGGTTAAATAAAGGTCAATTAAATTAAATTAAACTATTGGGGCCTGGGATTAGGGTTAGCCAAAGTAATTTGAAAATAAAAAAAATATTACTTGTTTTCTAGCAGTAACTTTAAACAAGGGGGGTCCAATCTTGACGGGGAGTGCCATCTCCACAGAACATTGGCACTACTACAAAATGGTGAAACCTAAATTGTGCTCTAAATAATATGGACATCGGTCATCGCCAAAATGGCATTTATCTTATATAGGCTATCTCCATGGAGACGAGCAGCTCACAGCAGGAGCAGAGTCAGCATCTGAAACCAGAAGTGTTTCCAATACAATGGCCCATCATCACGTCGTCAGACCCTTCTCAGTGTGGCTCTGATAACAAAGGTTATATCACTAAATAGTGAAAGGGGGTCTGGGGGCTCTCCACTAGGAAATCTACAATAATAATTATTATTCAAATTTGTATTTTTCACCTTTTTAGAAAAAGTTCTTAAATGTTCTAGTTTTATTAAGATACAGTAATCTAGAATGAGTTGGAGAGTCTCCATCTGTCAATATACTGTATTTAAAAACAGGTTATTACTACATGCTCAAGCATAAACCCTATTGGCTGCATATGTATGAAGATGTAGATGTAATTCCAAGTGGATACGCGTCAGTCCTGGTCACATCTACAGCCTGTCCGTCTATAGGAGTGGATCTCTCTTTCACTGTGGTTCTCCTCAGTTTTTCCTTGCCGGGTCTAAGGACAGGAGATGCTCTGGGACAATTATCCATTTGCCTATTTGCTGTTGGACAATCTGCCTGTATTTTCTAATAATGACTGATTTTCTAATGTTTCTGTTGGTATTGACCAAATGTTTCAGTGTTTGATTTTCAGATTTTGTTAATTGCTAACTTTGTTTGCTAAGTCCTCTGAGATAACTGCTGTTGCGATTTTGGGCTATACAAATAAATAGAATTAAATTAATTATTTGATTGCAATTATATATTTTTATTGCTGTTTGAGGTCATCATTGTTATAGCTTGTAGTGTGCACTTGTATGTAAATGTAACTAATATAATGAATGGCAACTAATATGTAGATGCACTTATATTGTATCAAGTATGTATTAAGATAAATGTAAATGCTCTGGTGTATTAAGTATCTGCTCCTTCGCTGATACGTTTTAATAGCTTCTTGGGCGTTCCTTTTTACAAAATCTATTTCATGTCTGTTATGTGAGATTTCTTGTACATTTTTTTTTTGATGAATAAAGAAAATAAGGTAAACCACAATCATCGGGACTGAGTCTGAAGGTAAGTATGCAGTCAGTTTTGAACAATTTCAACCTGAAAACTGCTATTTTTTTTACACTACAACAGACAAAAGTGACATAATACAACTACTTGTACACAAACTAGTGGCAAAAAAATTGATATTTTAGTGTTTGGTTTTACTTTAGTACATTCTCTATCAGAATGTCCAAAGCTCAAATCTCTACAACAAGCCACTGGTAGATCTAGCCTATCTACAGTATTTATTTTACATTTGTAACATCAAGTAAATGTATTTTTGCCAACTTGAGCAGCTCACCTTTTCTCATGAACGTACAGATACTTATATTTGAAAATAACCTCGTGGCGTTCTCTGTTTTGAAAGAACGTTGACATTTTATTAACATGACAAACACTTCAAGGTTGTCTCACAGTGAAAAGAAGCAGAAATGGCACATGAAGGGCTGGTTCCTGGTCATTTCATATTCCTGCGTTTTTGTCTGCCTCTACAAACATTTCCAAGCCCAGAGATAACCTATAAAAAAAAAACATAATAAATCAGATTGTGGAAGATGTAACACACAAACAAGATCTCCTGCAAACCTTTTCTGAATCGTAACTTTGTCCATTACAGTTCAGTAAATCCTTTTCATTTCAAGAATCAAACATGCTGTATTGAAATCCGGCGCGTTATTGCTTTCATCGCCGGTAAAAAGACAGCGCTACTCAAGGTTTGCATGTATGCCCTCCGGCGCCGCATCGTCTGCCTTCAACATCCCTGTCTCACTCACAAAGCCTAATATTTACAAGGGGCCAAATGTTTAGAGCTTCTATCAAGGCTGGGAGTATTTTCCTCGCTATTTGAAAGGTAAGACCCGAGGTAATATTTTGCTTCAGAAGAAGACAAGAAGAGCGAGCGTGCATGTGGGAGGGAAGAAGAGAAAGAGAAAGAGAGAGAGAGGGGGGAGAGCATTGTTGTCGCTTGCAACAGAAAGAATGAGTTTAGTTTGACAAGTCAGATGTCAGAAAGGCTCAAGAGAGTGGGAAATAAAGACGTTTTATATTCTGTAAAGAGCTCGTGCCAAGAGGGTGAAACCAGAGGAGTAAATGTCAAGTGTTAAGGTTCGAAAAGCGTTCACATTTTATTTTTAACACTCTAGTTTATTGTAAAGGACAGTTGTTTTTGTTTGTGGTTTCGTGACCTGGAAATTGTGGGACAGAGGAACATGTCCACACTTGAGTTGAATGCAACGTGTCCCGCCTAGTTTACTGTGTGAACTTTGGGGAAAGCAGTGGTTTAAGTGACTCTCTGTAACTTTCTGAAGGTGGAAATTAAAGTGCGTGTTCTGCCTGTAAAAGAAAGCTGAAACCAAACATTGTCCATGGAGATAAATCGGTTTTATAGCACCACAGTGTCACAGTAAAGCGTATACTGCATATACCATGACACATAAATAACCCTAAGCCTTTTTGTGTATACATGTTGCCCCGTATAAATGGCAAGATATTTAATAAACACAAAATTTCATATGTATTGTCTTTACGTTTAACAGTTAAGTTTAGGCTTTAGGTTACTAAAATGTTTAGAAATGAACTTGCGATATGGTGCTAATCTTACGTAACTGACATGTCCTGTTATGTCGTGGTATGTACTGTATAAACCTTCTTGTGAGATCGCGTTGAGAATAGAAATGCATCTTTTCACATTTTTTTACCCGTTATTTATTTATTTTTTTTACCCGATTATTGATTGTGAAGTTGGAGCCCTTCACTGTCAATAATCGTTTAACCGATTACGATAATGCATTACTGTTTTGTTGCTGTTATTTTCATTGGTTGTGTTATAATTGAACACATAACTACGAGAATGAACTCAGCAGTGACACAGGCATTGGAACTAGACTGAACACGACTGAATAAAACACATTTAATGTAATCACTCAAAAATAAGGAGTTTTAAAGTTGCTGAGAATGTTAGCTGCTTATCTTGAACAAGTCAAAAATCAATAGTTTCCCAGCCAAATGCTGTATAATCCAGTCCTTTCTTCTTTAACAAAAAATTCAAGTGACTAAAACTATAAAACTATTTCATAAACACTTCAGCGTCACAGATTTGCTCAGTTCTTATGAGACAAACTGTTTTTTTGTCATTTTAGCGATCTTTATTCTCCACTCTGCCAGAGCTGTTCAAGGGCAGCTAGCACCCTCTACTGGAGCAATTGTATGTTTATGTCAGTTAAAAGGTAAAAAAGCTCACACTCAGTTAAGCCAGTCGTCACAGTTAATTGCTGCACCATGAACTAGGGCTGGGCGATATGGACGAAAATAATTGTCTCGATATATATTTTTCATATCTTGATATACGATATATATATCAATATCACTGAAATAACATTTTTAAGAAAAAATATTTTTGTCTAAGCCTATAGCTGCTGATTAGAAAGTAGAAATGTAAAATTACATTGAATGAGTACATTTTGATGATACCTTTTGCAGAGTAAAGCGAAATATAACAACATTTTATGGATGACGCAAGTTTAAATATCGACTTTTATAAAAAATAGAACATTGAATTGATCCTCTGATTCTCAGTGTTATATTTCTCTGTAACTGTAACTACTTTTCATGAGTTTTATAAGTTCTTTTTACCCAAGATTTCATTATCTCAATGTTCACAATATGACCAAGGAGCCCAATCTCACAAGAAAGCGTACATTTACCACGACATTACACAATATGTAAACGAGGTATGATTAGCACGACTTCACGGCCGTCCTGCGTAATTATAGTACACGTCACAGTCCCCATTCATTTCAATGGTGGTTGTTAAGACGTGTTCTTATTTATGAATATTAATGAAATCCTGATTCTAATCTTAACTTGCCCCAAGCCCAAGATCTAATCTTACCAATTTTAGTAACTTTATGCCTGAACTTACCCGTTTCACTTGAAGAAAACGTCCCCACGTGGCTTCAATTAAAACTTGTGTTTTTTTGACGCTGTGAAATCTCGTGTCATTTTTATGCTTTTTCATATCGTGCTAAATGCACGGCGTAACATAAGTATTAAAAATAGCTGTGAAGTCGTAGTCCAAATACGCTGTTTTTGTGTCGTGGTAAAAGTACGCCATCTAGTGAGACTGTGTTAGACCAAGTTGAACATTCCTAGTAGAAAAACAAGAAAAAACAAACCAAAAAGCATGCTTTTATAAAAGTCTAGATTTAGGGTAAAAGGGTTGGTAGATTTTTTAAACCTTTTTGTGGCCGGAAGATTTCATTTGACAAAGAGACATTGAAGAGGAGAAACAGTCAGCAAATGGTAAATGGCTGGAATTGAACTTACACCTCCGCAGCACACACCATTAAGTGACTAAAATTGTCTCATCTCATAGATCCAGAGGCATATTTCCGAACAAAAGCTTTGTTCTCCATCGTGCTGTGTGAAAATTATCACCAGACAATAAGCTGCATAAGAAACAGTGTTCGTCTAAAACAATAGCGTACTTTAACCTTGAATAACACGTGTGAAGTTTATCCGCAGATAATGATCAACATGTTATTGGCAAACGCAGCGTACAACTGTTTACTTCATTAAACAGCACAATTCCCCTGATCTGATTGGCTGTTTGGCTGGGCTGCACCAATTAACTTGAAGGACAGAATAAAGGCAGTGGGACTTTGCAAAAATCACACCTTTTTCTCATTTCCTCGAGTCATGTTTTTCCCTCCAAAAATCTGTCAGCCCAAATCAACCTCCGCCGCTTCTATCAACGATATGCAACAAATAAAAATTGACTGACACCAAATTATTTCCAGGCTGATAGATGTTACACCAGCTTTGTCAGTCTTGTCACCTCGGTATCATATCTCTTCTCGTTTCCAATAATTGAAAGAGTAAAAGAGATTTCAGAGTTCTTGGCGGAAGGAAAAAAAGTTCATTTCTTTTCTCTATACAATGGAAATAATGACGTTGATCTGCCATGCAAGCCTGACTGAACAAGTAAACAAAAATACAGCAAAAAGGCAAGGAAATTAGGGGAAAATATGACTTCATAACCTTGACACTGACAAGACAAACTAAGTGGACGGCGCCTGAACCCACCTGAGGTTTGAGGAATCGCCAATAAGGAAGAAAAATGAAAAATAAACAAATAAAAATATTGGAGAAGGACAGGTGCGCGGTGAGATGTTGACTATTTTCCGTCTGATATTGCCCTGGATTCCCTCGAGTCTGCAACCGTAACACTTGTTTTGATGAAGAAAAAGACTGATGCTTTTGCAGTGACGGTCCACTGTGTCCAAAGCTCTGTCTGAGATTGCATTCAAAACATGGAAGAGTGAAAAAATACGACTGAGTTTCGACCCTGTGTCTGGAGACAGTTTTTTAATGTACATTCTGGCATGGCCTGAATAGCTAAACATGCCAAAAGTCATATTTCTCTAGTTGGCTTGGGCTCAAATACAATGCTACTATATGGTCACTATACATACTAATGAAGGGTGCTCTATGTGAGAATATGTGGTCCTGGCCAGAGATGACATTTGCAAAGAGCTGCCTCAGCTACTTAAAAGCAAAGTGGTATTTATAAATTGGAGCTCTATACGGTGTGTGCTTTATTAGTGGCTTTAGGAACAAAGTTAAAGCTTCAAAGTTTATTGGAAGTGCAGCATGTTGTGTATTTTGTTTTGTTTCTTATAGCTCGCCAAAAGCAGTGCTTTGATTGAATGCATTTAGGTGGTCGACTCTTTTACTGTCTGTAAAAAGTTTTTTTAAGCTGTATTTGCAACTGTGAGTTCCACAACAAGAAAGTTGTTGATGTTTCTCTCTGGGTGGGTTTCCTTTAGGCACTCCAGTTTCCCCCATTGTATAAAAAGCTATAGTAGTCCTGACCAAGCCTATTTATAAGATCTGGAAACTGTGGAGCTCACTACTCCTGAGGATGAAGGATGGGCCAAAGACAGAGGACACATTTTCCTCTAGGGTCAAAAAGTGTACATTAAAGTTGGGTTAGCTAACTTTTTTAGTTGTAAATAAGTAAACTTTGTTTTTTCCACCAAAAACTATATGAAAGCTATATGAAAAAATTAGCACACAGAATAATAAAGAATTTTAGTTCTACTTCACTACTTCAATTTTACTTAAGTAAAAAAAAAGTGTTTTAGGTCAAAATTGGAACCAAAACTTAGTATATACTGATATTAACAATGTGTTGAAGGATTTATGAGAGAAAGTTGGCAGATTAAAACCTAAATGTGTTTGGAGCGTGAAACCCTCCTACCCCACCTTTAACCTTTACCATGTGCCAAAGCATTTGAGAAAGCGATGGAACTATTTGAATATATTTAAACCTATTACCAGTAGCACATTGTTAAATTACTTTGCACTGTCTCATCTGCATCTAATACTAGAGGAGTTTGTTCTCTTAAATCCAGGAAGTCCTCTCCACCTGGACCTGACTGTGATTCTGTCTGGATGCTTGAGACTCTGGATCCTGTTCTTTTATTTTTACAGAAAGTATCTGTCGATTCATTTTTCCCACCACCTGCACCAAGTCCAATAGCTAAGAACAACTCCAAAGTTAGGTTTACATCTTGAAGATGGTCCTGCTGTTGGATTAAAAAAATATATAAATAATAATACATACAAATAAATACAAAAATGTGTTATCTTCACTTATCTTTTTAAGACAATGGAAATTGTGTCTAAAAGAGTACTTCTTCATTTAATACTGTTATACTGATTCAAACACTTTCCTAACACATTTCACAGTTGTTCACTGCTTTGACTTTCTAAGCACGTTTCACAACTTTCATGGGAAAACACAAGCTTCTGAATCAGGGCACAAACAAACCTGCAAACACAACACTGGTACAACTTCTGAATTTGGATTTGAGTGATAAAAATGATAGCCTGCATTATGATTAGAGGCAAAACAGTGCATAACATTTTGATTATGTCATTTAAGAGCATTAAAAAGTGAATAAGGATATGTTAGTGTAACTCTTCATCTGTTCACGAGTGATTTATAAAAAGCTACTTTAATGAGGTATTAACATTATCTTAACAGTGTTTCTTCAAACATGAAGAAAATTCCCTTTATTTAGATTATTTTGTAAGTGACACGGCGGCACAGCGGTTAATGCTCTGATCCTCATAACAAGAAGGTCCTGGGTTTGATTGGCCTGATGCATCAGTCAGTTTCATTACGGTCTGACATTGCATCATTGGGGCTCGTTCGCTTCACATAAAGAAGAGACTTATCTGATTTAACCGGTCGACTTTTTTTGGTTATGTTGTCGTCCAGGAAGTAGAGCATAAACATGTTTGTCAGTGTTGCCTTTTCTGTGAGTTTAACTTACAAATTAAAAGCAATAATATTTATCTCTCTCCTCTCTGTCATCCCTTTCTCTCCCTCCCACCATCTCTGTCTTCTGAGAGAGGAGCTAGAGTAATAGAAAGTGAGAAAGAAGGGATTGAGAGAGAGAAGAAGAGAGGAAGTGAGAGAGACGGGGATGAAAGAGAGAAAGAGAAGAGAGAAGGAGACAACTCACATGCATAAGTTTAGACGACATAAAACTTTAAGGCAGAAATTGTACTTACATTTTTTAGGTCAAACTGTTTTATATTTTTACAGTGCATTTGTTTTTTGAAAGGACTTTTAGCCTTTAAAATAAGAATAGCAACAAGCATTCTTTCATACCTGCATCTGAAACCAGTACAGTATGACCTGAGCACACTTTAGAACATCATCTCAAAGTCTGCTTTATGATTATGGCCCTATTGCTGCTCTCACACAAACATTTACATCACAGAGAGGAGTCAGCCTCAGCCTCCTGGCCTCACAGCTGTGGACCAGTTTGTGTGCGTGGCTTCATTAGGCATGTATCCAATCAGTCAGCTCCTCCGCGTGTGTACTCCGGGCCTGGAACACAACTGTCACTCACGCGGCCCCAGTTCATTATGGAACGCTGAGAGCCTCTGACAACTCCCCGCGGGCCCGACCTGTGTGCACAAGCGCAGGTGATCTGACCCTCCGGAGAGGATAAACAAAGATACCGTGTCGTCGCGAAATGAGCGGAAACACCCCAGAGATACATACAAATAGCTGGAGGATTGGGGCCGAGAGAGATGGAGAGACAGCAGCGGCAGGTGGAAGGGAATTAAAGAGGAGAAAAACAGTGGGTTGTAAATAGAGCCTTTCTGAACTCCAGACAGTGACGGTTCAAGACAAGAACTACTAACATTAGGAGAGGTAGAAGCAGATAAAAGGACTAATTGTGCCACGGAGAGTGTTGGAGTAGAGGATTTTTTAAGTCATGACATTTTTACAGACATTTACAGACAAGATTTACATGGGACTTAAAACTCATACAACATTTGTATTTTTTATGATTCTCCTGATGTCCATTGGCAATGCTTTGTGAGGAGTTGGTCTGGTCACCACACCCTCAATTGCCTTTGCGTTTGGGGCATTGAATAAACCCTAACCCTTTATGTTGTGAAACTAGATAGAAATACCTTCAAAATGACAAATTTGTTAAAGTTGAAGGTGCCGTGTCTGAAGGTTTCCATAAAACAGGAAGTACAGCCGGCCAATCAACAAACAGGAGTGAAGTGGTGAACCAAACAGGTTTGAGATGGCAGACTGAAGGTGGGTCCTTTGCTCGAAAATATCTCTGCTGTCCACCTTCGTCTGTGCCTAGTGAAAGAGTTTTCAGCACAATAGGCCATATCTATGATGACAAGAGACAATCCCTCAAAGGAGAAAATGCAGAGAAGCTGTGCTTTCTGCATTACAACTTGCCTCTCTTGAAGTGGTCTTATTAATGAGGCAAGCCACTAAAGTTTTATTACAGTTTAGTTTAGTTTTATCTTCTTCTGGTTCAATGCCGTTTTTTTGTTCATGTTTTATTTATGTCTTTTAATTTTTGTGCAGTGTAAAAACTCCAGGAAAAAGCATCTAAAGCACATTTAAAGTATTATATTTTATCTTTTTTACACTTGTTTGTATGTTCAGTCTTATTATTTGCACTTTTCTGTTCTCAGGGGTGACATTTCTGATTGCAACTTGTGTAAATGTTTACAAATAATTTTCAACACACATGCAACATATTTTTTTAATTGTTATTTAAGATTAAGTAAGTTAAAGATAAACTTACTTAAGATTTTATTTAACAAGCTTTTGAAGTACTGTATTTTGCTGTTCTACCTTCTACTGGTGGTGTTTACATTTTGATTGTGTTCTTTTTAGTTTTTACTCCTTGTCATATGAGAGTATTGCTCTTGAGTTTGCATTTGAGAAGAAAGTTTGAGATGTTTTATTGTTGTTTAAGTTACTTACAGATTGCTAATAAAAAATATAAAAAAAGGAAAACATTGTGCACATGAATAAAGGTCTACATTACACTATATAGCAGCAAATAACAATCTGCAGTCATCTTGAAGACAAAGACCTGATCAAGAATAAGGGCATCAAAAGCTTTGTATTTATTTTATAAGTGATTTTCTCATATTTTATAGAAAGTAAAAATATCGGCTATCGGCTCGGACCATGTGGGTCATATCGTTATCAGTTCTAAAAAACGCATAACGGTCGGGCCCTAGTCATCATTATTATGTATTCTGGTATAGACACTCAATCCATGGGAACACTTTGTATCACAGTGTAAAAACAAAAGTTATGCTGCTAAATCAACATTTGGCTCTTTTCCTTTCCGGATCACAGCACCCAAGAGACCAACTTCAAGTACACGAGCCAGAATATGAGAAACACCACTGTCAACCATGCCCACTCAGTTTGGGAGATGAACATGTTGGCCAAGCGGAATGTTAGGAATCGTTTTACCTTGATTAGAAAATATGTACAAAAATTGTCAAGGTTTTATGGTCACATTTGCATCCAGTACAAACACAGAAACATGAGAAACACAGAACATTACATATCTGCTGTGAATCTAAATGACTGTCTGAACTCAAGGACAAACTGTTAGAAAGACCTATATATATCACGCTCAGTCTAAATAAATTAAACATAAGAATTAATAGACTCTGAATTAAAATGTAATCTAGGTCAAGTCACTGGCACTGAAACAATAACAAGAAAATCATTAAAGTTACATGCACAACTGTCTGCTGGAGAGAGCAGACTAAAATGAATAAATAAACCAAAAGGCTGAAAGATTTTGGAAAATAAAATCAGTCGTATATACTGATTTTTTAACAGATTGTTGCATTTTAAATCCATTTGAGCAGGAATCCTATAGCCATGCCTGTACAGGGTCACACTCATTGCACTTCCAGAAGGTCAACTATGTGATCTTTTTCATTATTTAACGCTACGGCAGACTTGAAATTCCAATGGCGCGTGTTTATGCAGACTTAATAAAGCAGGCAAATGAGCAGTTGCAAAAATGTCATTTTTAATGTGTTGTGCGTGCATATCCAATCTCCTCATCAGATCTGAGCCCAGAGCTTTGCCACGGTAAACAGCAGTTAAAGGGGAAGTGTAATGTGGCAACAATCTACCCTTTAATAAGATTAACGTGTGAAATATTTATCGGTGGAAGCCTTAATAATAGATGTTGGTGTTAAAATTAAAATAATTCAAATTCAGGGCATGAATTTTTAAAGTGACATTATTAAGTGCAGCAACAAGCCGTTTTATTGATGTAGTGTTGTTGCGCGTTCACTTTAGCCCCGCCCACCTTTGTCCTTCACATCCTCAGAGCAGCACATGTTGAGATAGCTGTGAGCTGTTTTTGGAATATTCTTATTCAAATAAAAGTTATCTTTTTGTTAAACGCATTTAAACCAAAATGAACATGTAAAGGCACGCTGTGTGTAAGATGTTTTTTTTCTCATAGATAGCCAAAAGCTGGACTCTGATTGGCTGTGCTTGGGTCGTCTACTCTTCACTGGGACCCAGAACCCAGCAAAATGCAAAGACTGGGTCTGGTCACCATTCACTCCGCCTGCGTTTCAGATCAACTCCACAACAATCAAATTAGATTATTTGTGTGACTCATGTGAAACAAAGAAGTTGATATTCACTCATCTCACACTAAACCCTTTGCTTAATTGAGTCTGCAATAATCTGCAATGCTTTTCAATTTGATGTGATATTGCTTGGCCTGATTAATCTGTCAATTACACCCACTGAAATTCAAAAGAGGGACATGTTGGCCAAACAATAGACATGACACGACACAGGTGACAAAAGTTTGAAGTCTCTGGTGAAATTCTTAGTACTGCTGAAACCCATTTAGCCTAATTGAGCAAAAGAACAAAAGTAGGGTTCCAAATGGACGTAAGTGGAACAAATACCACAGTACAGAAGGTGTACACTTACTTTAATGTCTTCTGTACACTAACTGTGAAGCTAATTCGGTTCAAGACCTTGTGCGAGTTTCTTGCTAAGTGCCATAGACACTAGCTCTAGTACACTCCATGCGAACTCGTGGTTTCCCACCAGAATACTTATACTATGACTTGAAAGTCGCATCAGACCACTGCGCCCTCTGGGAAAAAATAGACACTCTTTCCACACGTCCGAGCGCACGACTCTTGGACGTGAGCTCGCACTGTTCAGAGGTTTGTGTACAGAGGCACATTGGGTTTAAGAACTTTCTAAGTCTTGCGTTGAGTGACTTGTGCAAGTCCCAACTCACAAAGAACTCACACTCTGTACGACAAGGGTAAGAGAGAAACAGTCTAGAGACTACAGACATGTCAGCATATCTATATAGGTGAACATTTTTGGTGTCAAAGCCTAATAAAACTGGTTGTCTACGAAAATACAGAAAAAATATGTTTCTGTTGTTACCATGTGGGCTATCTACTGCATACTGACTTAGCCTGACTTGTCTTGGCTTTTGAAAGTTGTAAAAAAGCTTCAAAGCACATTAGTGAACAATTCGGAGCCTCAGTAAGCCTTGGTAAGTGAGTGAAAAGAAAGAGTAAAATTAAATATTTCTGTTTACATTTCAACAAGGCAAAACTTTGGTGATTTTGGTTAACGTACTCAGTAGTTCACCATATCACTCATTCACTCCCAGTCCAGAAGCTTGGTGTTGTCAGAGCTTACTTTTGCACCTGCCTAAGCTCTTTACATCTAACAACCCGATCGAGAAAGACTAACAGAGCACTTTGACAGCGAGGTGAAGGAAAGCGCCTCTAACATCCACCCCCGCCCTTAATAAGCCTCCCACACAGCTCTATGTAAACTGATTGCTGACAGGGGGCAAAAAACAGTGCAAGGGTCAATAATTTAAAGAAGCGAGGGGTGATTTTAATCCATTATGCTGTTATGCGCGTAGCAAGTGTCAAAGGTACGTCCGCCAGCAGATCCGTCATGTGATTCATAGCTGGATGGAGAATTAGCTGGGTGACACGCAATAATTTAATATGTTTTAAGGAACTCAGCAGGACTTGGGCGAGTTGATAGAGGGAGAGGAAGAAAGCGAGCGAGGGAGAGAGAGAACAGAGGGGCATAAAGAATATAAAATTATGGAGGAGCTTAACACAGCGATCGCTCATATTGAGAAGGGCCATGCTTTGGTGGATATATGGGACGAGCCGAGAGCTGAGGTTTAGTTTGGCTCAGAGCATGAATGGAGAGAGATCACATTGAAAGATTTCTCTTGCACAAATTCAGTTTTATCAGTCAACTTTTTTTGTTACTGACAAAACATAAAAGCACTGCTAAAAGTAACAATTAATGCAAATAATGTTGCTTTTAATAAACTATAAACTCAAAGCATGTCTTTTCTTATAAATGTGTTTGTTTTTCTATTGTGTGTTACATACTATTGAAAGTTCATCCGTTTTTTGGGTTCACTGTGTTTTTTCCCATGTCAGTGATTGATTTTGTAAGCTACACTGTTGAACATTCTGCTTTGTGTTGAATGGAACAAGTTCTCATGGTAGTCTGTCAACTCCAAGCCATGGAAATATCCTGTCATGACAGGGCTTTGTTCTAGTGCAGTGGTTCTCAAACTTTTCAGACTGGGACCCACAAAATAATGATGTAAACAACTCGCGATCCCCAAGCAAAAAAAAAATAGATGTCTTTAGAAATTTCAAGTTGGAAAACCATTTAAATTGGGCTAAAATGTATGTATTTTTGTAGTTTGTTGTTTTATTTGGCTAAAACCCAGTCAAACCACAGATTAAATACCAAGTAATAAGTAAAAACAACTCGAGACCCCCAGATTTACTTTTGTGACTCCCCAAGGAGTTCTAAGCCCCACCTTGGGGTGTGTCTATGGCACAGCACTGTGTTGACACACCAGGAAATGTATGGGATAGACATGATATTTTCTTAACATACTATAGCTTTTGTCTGAGGTTAGAAGGCTCAGTTCAGAGTAAAAGCTATAAAAAGCATTTTTGTAGATCTGACTTGTATGACCTGATAATTTGTTTGTCTCCTGCCATGTTGTAAATGTTTTGACATTTTTTTTTAAAGCCCAACGTTTGTAAAATAAATAAATAAGCAATATTGTTATTGTTGCCATTATAAAACAATGTGTTTTTTCTTTCTTTTTAAAGCAGGCTTTTTTAAGGGATGCCTCCCTACAATTAATGTTTTATTTCCTAGAGGAGGGCCTTCTTTTGCCTGTTTGTCCTTTTAATATTCCATAATATTTCATAAATCTATGTATAGTGACAAAGAATAACCTAAGCTAATGTTTTTACTAAATTTCAATTGTGCAATTGACTTTTAACCCCCAGACAGATACACAGCATCACTTTAAAGCTGATTCAATAGGTTGTGTTCACATTCTTGTGATGATGTCAAAATGCCATATGATTAGAAACACTTTATAACATTGTGTTTTGCCATTACATAACTTAAAGGTATTTTGATAACTTTTCAATGTGTATTACAACAAAAAATGCCTTCAATGTTAATCTATGCTGCTCTACATATACAGTATATCAAACTGTTATGGACTAAATGAAAGAGTGCATCAGCAAACACATCCATGCCAAAAGATAAACTACTGCACACTGTGCTTAGATAACATATGACCAATTTTCTCTGCTTATTCTTACATTTTTTCAAGTTCACTTAGTTAAATACAAAATTATCAAGCACAGATCTATTTCTACCTCCTCGCCTTCTTCCATCTTCTATTTAAAAGTTAGAGCAGCGGATCCAGCACCTGCAGCGCCCTTCACGTTACACTCTGACACCGAAGGTCAAGTGGGCCTATTCCGACTCTCTTGTTCTATTGCCTCTCCTCTCTCTCCATTCAGGCTGGAGTACTTACTGGAGGCTTACCTCTGCGGCGCTCAGGGAGGACTTGGGCTGTCAGAGGGTCTCAGGATCACAGCCCGGCGAGAAGACACTTCATTTGGAGGAGGTGCGGAGGGGCCGTGGGGGCGGATCCGGGGTGTGAGGTCAAGTACTGTGGAAGAAATCAGCAGGCAGTCGGCCAATAGTCTCGGGGTAGATTTCAATGTTGGAGGAGTACGCCGGATTAGACAAGAGTGAATGGTGAGGATTAAAACCAGCAAGATATCAGCCATTCATGAGATAAAAGACATGAATATAGGTCAAGGACTAGTTTGACTTTTTAAGGGGGTAAAGTTATGCTATACTGCAGTATGTTGAAATAAAATTCTCACGCTAAGCTGCTGCTTTAACGATCTATTATATTTTTATGAGGTAAAAAGGCTACTGCTGTTTTATCTAATTTGGGCAATAATGGCAGGAAAATTAAGCTCTACAGCAGGTTGTCAGTTTACTTTGAGAAAAATGAGATGAAAAGGTGAAAGTGGGTGCGATTGAGTCTATTAAAGGCCTGTTTGGATTGGTCTTCTTTGTCATAAATGTGTTTGTTTGAGGGTTTGAGAGAACTGACTTGATTTGGCTTCAGGATAATTTAGGGCAAGATGATTGGAGGAGAGAAAAGTATAAAAATGACATAAAACAGACAGAAACCGCACGATAACACCAACATATTTCTAGTGATGGTAGCTTTTTTTGAGCCAAGAGACTTAGAAAAACAATGCACGTTAGCATCAACTACTGTCCTGTTTATGGCCACGTTAAACCTCTTAATAATGGGATTTATCTCACCTAAAATCCTCTTAAGCCCCACTAATATATTGTCAGATATTTTTCCAATTATTTGTTCAGTGTCTTAAAAAATATCACTTAGTTTCCAAGTCAAATCTTGTGTTTCTGAAACTCTATTTGTACAATTTAGGAGTCACCGTCCTGTCTTTGTTTCTCTGTCAGCTCCAGTTATATCAAACACGGGAAATCTCTGCTCAGCTGGACTTCCAAAAGCCAAACTTTTAAAGGCACAGTGCACCAAATTATTGACATTGCGGTTTGTTGTATTAATAATTTCCTGTGGGAGGACCCCCAAACCCCCCTCTTGTACTTACCTTTCACTACCACTATTTTAACTGCCAAAGCCACCATATGCATTTCAATCTTCTGTCCTCGTGTCTCGTGAGCGAGTCGGTCTAATGCTGCTTCTCAATACAGCAGCAAATGTGATTTAATCATAATAAAGTGGTTAAATGATGGTCATGTTCTTAGCTGTCCCATTCACAAAATTGCATGGATGTCTCTGGTCTGGAGAATAATGCGTACAAAATGATAAATACATTACGTTAAGAAAGGTTAACATGTGCTTTAGAGGTTCAGTGAAGAGATACAAATGCACAGAACGTGGATAAAACCCAGAAGCTATTTCTTGCTGATTTTTGCTTTAGTATAAAACTGCCTGCATACCACCAAAAGCACACAAAAGCACACAGGTCAGGTGAAAGAAGAGCTCAGTTTTGGGGCAAATCTCCATTTGAACTGCCCCACATGCTATAGCAGCAACTTTAGATTTACATAATGCAGACATCGAATCTAGTTCCAAGATGCTCTAAAGTGAAACAGTCTTGGGGATCATAAAAAGTACTAATCATTATATTAACTAGTTCTGTAGACCTTTAGTTGCTTAGTCGATTAATCAGTCAGTGAATTTTTTGTTGTAACTCATTATTAAATTTAGATAATAAGAACTTATATTTAACAGCAACAAAAAGGATTTAAATAAAACTGGTGCAATCTGCTTTTTTCAATACAAAATACACTGTTTTCCATTCATTTTCTGTATGGACACTTGTTCCTGCATGAATTCCAAATGCATTGTTGGTCTTTTCAAGATGAAAAGTTTTAGTTGCTTGATGGGTCAAATCTTTAGACAGTGTACAATTTCTTGGGTTGACTACAACTATAAGATTAACCATAATATAGAGCAATAGAATTCTTAGCTGCTAATTTTAAAGTTAGGTGACCCATTGTAAGTAAATGTTTGTGTCCTCTCACCCACATGTTCACTGTGCCTTTGAGCAAAACACTAAACCCAGGTAAGATTTTTCATAATTACAAGTGTTAGTTGTCGACTGAAAGTGTTGCATATGTTTTGCCAAAAGCCCGTGGAGTGCTGGTTGTTTACTAACAGGAGAAACTGTGCACATAGCCACAGTCTCAGCTCCGTGTGGGCATTTATCCGATGACAACCTCACCTGCAGCTCCTTCACACTTTTACTTTCTCCCACTCGCTTCACTCCCAAAACAGACGGCATTGTGTGATATTGTTGTCCTGAACAGATGCTGCAAGGAGCTCCAATACAAACAAACATTTATAGCACACAGTTCATATTAATTTCTTGTACTTGAGTATGAATGTTTGTGAGCTAGAGGAGGAACAAAATACAATGAAAGGCAAATTATAAAGCTGATGCTAGCTACAGTGTATGTATGTTTGTTTTTGAGACACTTGATCCACCCTGGTCTGCATTCAAGTTGCCCTATGTCACTTTTCTGGTTGAAACTCCGCCCCTTGCCTGATTCCATGGTGATGCTTTGTATTACAGCAATGAACCGATTTAGGTGGAATAAAGTTATCAAATGTGTTTTATTGGTCAATGGAAATAGTTTATTAGAGTGAGCGCTTCTGTACAGATCTAAGATTTAACTTGGCCTGGAACCACCCCTCGTATCCATGGAGATAGCGACGTCTAAAGTCATACTGTGCAGCATTCTATAGGGGCATTATTTGTCTATAAACCCGTAAACAGAAAGAGCTGCGGCTGATTAGCACACGCTGTAGCAGCAACACTAGCCAGCGCCTGAAAACCAAAAATATGCTGCTAAATCAACATTTGTAGATGCATTCAGGTGAGTGAAAAAACGCAGAGAAAAACAAGCGTCATGAGCCAAATGTCTGTCATACCGGTTCATACCAAATAGTAATAGCTAGTTCTCATCCCGTTTTGTTGTTTTTATCAAAGAAGTTTCCACATCCAAATAGATGGACACTGTATTTATCTGCAGGCCACTGAAGAAAAGCTAAGTGTAAAAACTCCAACACCAAAAATGTTATGCAGTGGAACTTTAAATATGTGACTAATATGTTTTGCCGATGTTATAAAGTTGCAAAAGGCCTGTGACTTCTCTGTTGTGGCTGTTGCTGCAAACAGGTATTTTGAGGTACTTCATAGAAAAGCACAATGTAATCAACAGGAAAATTTGTCTTGCCCAAATGTGAGAGTATGACATCATCACTCATCATCATTATAGCTAATATTACTTGGATTAAGATTTGACAATTATATTTGATTGGACCAAGGCTTTTTGTAATTATAATTGTTGCTCTTAAAATAGAAAAACAGCTTTGAACAGGTGTTTTGGATGAAGCCATGTGGGGACATTTTTTCTTGAGTTTAAAGGCTAAGTTTGAGTTTGAAGTTACACAAATGGGTAAGTCTAGGTCTGGGGTTTGGAGTTGTTTAAAATTAGGGTTTCATTAATATTCATAAATAATACATGTTTACATGGGGCAGCAACGCGTATAGGCAAACATATTTTCGTGAGAATGAGGTTGACCAGTCTAAGGGACACCTGTGCCACAATTATTCATTTTTTAAATATTTATCTTAATATCTAGATTCTTATATTAAGATTGAGATATAACACAGACTTAAATTTATGAAAAGTACATTTGTGTAATGTGTTTGTGCAAAAGGTTTTAAACATTTATATTTTAGATTAGTGCTTTTTATGTATGCAAAGCTCACAAAGATAAAACTATATGTGTATTGATAAAATAACAAACCTACTTGTTCTTTTTAAAGTAATAGACCAAATCAATTGTATCGATCTGTTAATTGTTGATGTTCATTTCATTTCACTCAGAATGATTTGACTCCCCAGGTCTAAAACCTTATCACTCATGTTTATAGTACGTTCAAAAGACATCTGCAGCACGTTCATAAATCCAAACAAGAAAGCTCCTCGGCCATACTGAAGGCTAATCCCTTTTCCACCATAGCTCGCGGGCTATATTTCAGCTCCTCCGTCGCCGCCACGCCGACTGCAGCTTGACCTCTGCGTCTTGATGTGGAGAGGCGAACCCGAGGATGCGAGGGCCGAGATGAAGAGCGGATCAGAGCGAGGGGAGGGCCAGAATGTATCAGCGGGGAGGACAGGATAACATATAGGCCTCACAGAGATATACAGAGGCGCAGAGGGGGGTCGCCATCTGCCACCAACAAACCAACCTGACGTAAGATCTGACAGAAGAGGATCAAAATGTGTCTGCGGAGGATAGAACTCTTCAAAGTCACCTGACACTGGAGATGGGGAGCGAGATGGTTAGCTGCAATCTGGCCATGAAACGACTGGATTTAGTGGATTTTGGAACAGATTTTGGTCGTGATTAGGGATTTTGTGGCAGAGCTTTGAAAAATAGGGGGAAAAAAAGAAGAAAAGTTTGGTTAGGAATTCATACAAAGGCTGTCAGACCTGTGTTTGAAGATGTGATAAGATAGAAGTTGTACTAATTGAAACACAAAGTAATGTAGCTGCTGCAATACAAAGAAATATGGTAAATTTAAAATGTATTTGAAATGATAAAGGACATATGCAATCCTTCCAGTCATAACTATACAGCTAAACAAAACACTGCCAGTGTAGACGCTGTCTCATGACTTTAGTAAGACACAACTGACATACAGATTCTTCTCTAGTCCTGACTCTGGCACCAGCAGGAGGCCGGTCCATGTTTAGTCCTGACTCTGAGGCTGGTCCATGTTTAGTCCTGACTCTGGCACCAGCAGGAGGCCGGTCTCTGTTCAGTCCTGACCTTAAGACCGGTCCATGTTTAGTCCTGACTCTGGACTAAACAGAGTCAGGACTGTTTAGGAGGCGGTCTCTGTTCAGTCCTGGCCTTAAGGCCGGTCCATGTTTAGTACTGACTCTGGCACCAGTAGAACGCCGGTGCATGTTTAGTCCTGACTCTGAGGCTGGTCCATGTTTAGTCCTGATTCTGGCACCAGTAGAACGCCGGTACATGTTAAGTCCTGACTGTGGCACTAGTAGACGGCCAGTCCATGTTTAGTCGTGACTCTGAGGCTGGTCCATGTTTAGCCTTGACTCTGTTACCAACAAGAGGCCGGTTCTTGTTTAGTCCTGACTCTGGCATTCAGCAGTAGGCCGGTCCGCGTTCAGTCCTGACTTCGAGGCCGGTCCATGTTTAGCCTTGACTCTGGCACGGGTTCATGTTTAGTCCAGATTCTGTCAACAACAGGAGGACGGTCTATGTTTAGCCCTGACTTTGAGACCAGTTAATGTTTAGTCCTGACCTTGAGGCCAGTCCATGTTTAGTCCTAACTATGAGGTTGGTCCATGTTTAGTCCTGACTTTGAGACTGGTCCATGTTTAGTCCTGAATATGGCAACAGCAGGAGATGGGCCCATGTTTAGTCCTGACTTTGAGGCCAATCCTTGTTTAGTCCCGACTCTGGCCGTCCATGTTTAGTCCTGGTTCTGAGGTAGGTCCATGTTTAGTCCTGACTTTGGCAACAGTAGGAGGCTGGTCCTTTTATAGTCCTAATTTTGATGCCCGTCCAAGTTTAGTCCAGACTCTGGCACCAACAAGAGGCCAGTTCACGTTTAGTCCTGACTATAAGGTCGGTCCATGTTCAGTCCTGACTCTGAGGCCGGTCTATGTTTAGCCCAGACTTTGGTCCGTATGCCTACATTATATTAGAATTTTGAATATTCACAAGTAGTAACTGCAAAATGATATGTTTAGATCCAATCTCTCTTTTATACACTCACTTAATTGAACTGAGTAGAATCGACACATTAATGCCATTCACAATATAATATCTTTTCTGTTGATGTTTGCATTGGTGCTGCTGTTTATGACAAAATGGGCCAAGTTCAGAAAAGTGCAAGTGCCCAGCATCTGACTTGTTCATTATGCAACAAAAGTTTTTTTTTTTCACTCACTATGACCTGCTCTGAACCTCACTGTCAAGTCACTGCTGCCATGTTTATAATGAAGAAAACGGTGGCTATTCAAGGTAAAGTAAGGTGTTTTTATGCACGGAAAGTCTGAGATTAGCGAAATCACGAGAAAAAACATATTTAGAATTAACTGGTGCCAGAAAGAAACACTAGTATTTTCATAACCTTGGTTCACATATGGTTAAGAGTTAAGTGTGGATGAAGTGGAACGTAATTAATTCTGGGAGGAACAGTCAAACAGAACCGCAGCTGTTTCCAGTGTAATGAACCAATAAGTGATCATAATGACAATTCCTCTGCTAAATACAAGGCACAACTCCAAATGGCATTGATGGAAATACTTTGTTTTTCAATAATCTCCTAAATTGTTTGTCTTACCGTCAAAGTAGTAATGCACTGAGTAACAAACAAGGATGTATGGCCGCTTGCCATTGGTGGATGTCCTTTATTGTCTCTGTTTATGCTATTCTTTGTCTGGTTCATCATCCAGACTAGCTTTGAGCATTTCTGTAGCATTAGCATATCAGGCAATATGGTTTAGACCATTTCCCTTGTAGCATTTCTTTTGTAGGCAGCAGATGATCTTGATGTGGAAAACACAGCCATGTAGGCATTATTAGACATATTTTTTTAAGGTTTAATGCATGCATTGATGTAAAGAAAATAAAAAAAAAATAAATAAACAAAAAACTAAACAAACACGCATCATATTTGTTCTTTACAAACAATAAAGATTTTGGTGGGAATTATTTTAGACAGCAAAGTAAAACTGATGAACCCACTCAGTGTCAGAGTGCTGCTTTTGATGTTTGATCTTAATGGGAACTCAAAACAGCAACAAAGGATTGAGCAAGTACAACATTGACTTCCTTTACAATATGCTATTTGTGAGAAAATACAGAGTTTACTTATTTGTCAACAAAGTTTCACTCCAGCTAAATAATAACTAAAGAAGGCGTGTTGTGGTTTTTCTATGTATTAAGTATTAAACTATAATAATGCGTTGGATTTATACAGCTCTTTTCATGACACCCAAAGACGCTTCACATTATGCATTATTCATTCATTTCATACCGGGTGGTGGTAAGCTACAGCTGACAGAAGCGAGGTTGCCATTTTGTGCCATCGGCCCCTCTGACCACCACCAATCATTCATACACACACACACCAGATCCATACTAGGCAATGTGGGTGAAGTGTTTATCCTTTGTTTGCCCCACTGTGGCACCTGAAGTTCCTCCGCGGTCTCCCATCCAAGTGCTTCTCAGGCCCAATATGCTTAGCTTCTGAGATCTGATGGAATCATGCTTTGGCAAGCTGGTATGGCCTTGCTATAATAGCCTATATGTAGGTTAGTAATTTACATGGTATGGTACGGTACGGTATGATTTTATTTGTACAGGGACAATGCACAATTGACATTAACCATGGAGGAGAGATGCTTGTGCCAGGTTATAGCAGAAAATGCTAATTTCCACCTGTAGTCCCTGGGCAGGTTGTTCTTACAATTTTGTTATTTGTGAAACACAAAATAGATGTAAAACAGCTTAGAAAGAGAAAGAAATCTATTTACTTCCTGTGCAAAACTGCAGAACTACCTGCTTTACTATGAATTTGAATTTTTTGATAATTCACAATTAAATACAAACAAATGGGCGGGGTAGGTGAGAGCATTACTTTTCTGAGCTGTCACTCACTCAAACACGCAGGATTTGTTCTTACAGTAATGATACTATGAGTAAACTAATGATGAGAGAAGTTAGTTACAACAATAGGTCTCCTTTAAAAGCTCCAGTATTCATCTTAGTTTTTATTCCAACCACACTCAATCTACATTTAAAAGTAGATTTGTTTTGTTCTTAAACATCGGGTGCCACACAGGTCAATGGCTAAAACATTTTCTCGCTTTTTATTGTCCCCAAATACCCTGACAACTTTGAGTAGTTTGAAACTGTTTCCCAAACTCGGAGAAGGTCAGAGCTCAAAGTCAGCCAAACATGGTGGTGCTGCTGGGAACAGACTGTATAGCTGCTTGATGCCACACTTTCCATTATCAAGCCAAAATCAATGTGCTTCCTCATAAATTAAGAGCATCTGCACACAATCCCACAGCACAATGGATTAAATATATACAGTACAGTGGGAACAAGGTGAACTATGCAGCTTTTCTGGTGGAATGGTTACTTCAGTGGTTTCCAAACTTTTTTGTCCCGAGCACCCCCTGATTTCAGATTTTAGGTAAATAATGGGCGTCCTAATGGAATGTTGTTTGTATTGTGTCTTTTGTTTTTGGTCCAACTGTAAAACATCTTATGACCAGTGTATTAAATGAACTTAAATCTTTGTGTTCATTTATATTGAGTTAAATAATTTCAACTTAGACTTTTAAGAGAGAGAGAGAGAGAGAGAGAGAGAGAGAGAGAGAGAAGAAAGGAGAGAAAGAGAGAGAGAGAGAGAGAGAGAGAGAGAGAGAGAGAGAGAGAGAAGAAAGGAGAGAAAGAGAAGAAAGGAGAGAGAGAAAAAGAAGAAAGGAGAGAGAGAGAAAGAGAAGAAAGGAGAGAGAAAAAGAAGAAAGGAGAGAGAGAAAAAGAAGGAGAGAGAGAGAAAGAGAAGGAGAGAAAAGAAGAAAGGAGAGAGAGAGAAGAAAGGAGAGAGAAAGATTGAAGAAAGGAGAAAGAAAAATAAGAAAAGAGAGAGAAAGAAGAAAGGAGATAGAAATCTAGAGAGAGAGAAAGAGAAGAAAAGAGATAAAAAGAAGAAAGGAGAGAGAGAAAGAGAAGAAAGGAAAGAGAGAGAGGGAAAGAGAAGAAAAAAGAGAGAAAGAGAAGAAAGGGGAGAGAGAAAGAGAAGAAAGAAGAGAGAGAAAGAGCGAAAGTGTGATAGGAGAGAGGGAAATAGAGAGAAGAGAGGAGAAAAAAGAGTAAGAGGGAAAGAGTGCAAGAGAGAGAAGAAAGTAGACGGGGAGACAGTAAGACAGAAAGAGAGGAGAGTGAGCGAGAAAGAGAGAGAGAATTTCAGACAGCTCACAAACATGAGTTGAATTGACATAAAACTTTAAGGCAGAAATTGTACAGATATTTTTATAGATAGTTGAACTGCCTTATATATTTTTTTACAGGGTATGTGAGCCAAAGAAAAAGTTCCTTCGTCTCTGTTGATGGTCTTTGTGCCTCGCTTCTTGATCTCAATAGCCTCTCGTATCCATCTTTTGTATTTGTGTTCTTCTGTATCGATTATTTTTGCGTTGTCAAAGTCCATAATGTGGTTTTCTCTTTTGCAGTGGTCGGATATTGCGGCTTTAAGATTTTCCTCTGTTGCTTTTTCTGCTCTTGTTAAACGTCCTTGTCCTTACAAGAAAAAAGAAAGTTGAAACTAAGAAGTAGACAGAATGAATTTTCCAATGAAACTGTCAGGTAAATGTGCACTCAGCTTATTGCAACTGTCTGATTACAAGAAAAAAGAAAGCTAAAACTAAGAAGTTGATAGAATTAATTTCCCAAAAGAATCATATAAAGCACTGCACTTGGAATGCCCACCCTCGAAATTGAACCCTGGCGCTCTGATCCCAAACCCTTATGTCTTTGTAAAGTGTGTAGGGACTGCGTGGTCAGTGAACAAAAAATGGGTACGTTTAGGTCTGGGGTTTGTTGTTAGTCAAGATATTTTGTTAATGTTCATAAACAACATTCTCCATAGAAGGGTTAGGGTAGGGTCATAGTTACAGTACGCAAGAAGAAGAAATAGGCCCTTTTCATGCTTGGTTAGTTACGGTAAATAACTGTGGATAGTTTGTTTTCTTCCCATTCATTCCCAATGGCGAATTAGCTGAAACTTCCAAAAATAATTAAATATTTAATTGACACAAAGTAGAAAACAAGTTGCAGCTAGATAACCCTTTGCAGCATGTTAAAACATCACATACAAGGTAAATATTTCACCAAAGCTCAAAGCTAATGCTAACCTTAATGTAAATTATTGGAAATCTGAACTAGTCTAGCCGCAGCGTGAAAAGAGCTCATTGCATGGTTTACATATCGTTTAAATGTGCATGATATAGGCTGTCAGTAGGTAGGATTTGGTATTTTAGGACACAAGCTGTATTTATTTCTAATGCCTTAGTGTTGTGTGATTTCACAGATCTGTTCCTGGTGTAATTGGGCTCTTCTTTTTTGTTATTTTTGCACAAAGTGGCTTATTAACATCCCTGTACCTTCTTTCTGGCTCGTGGTTTTGGATGCAATTGTTTGGAGACGATTTGTTGATTGAACTCTGGAGTGAAAGTACAAATTGGTTTGGCTTAGCAGACACGTTTTCCATTTGAAATCAGTGTTTGTTTACAATGCAAAAGTACAACAGTGAAACTTGAAATGAACAAACGTCTAATAGAAATTGTAGATTTGGCTATCACTGGAGAAATTACCACCTTAAAACAAGTTTAAAATAAAAAAAAATCTGACAATGAAAAGCACATTTGGACCTATTTAAGTTAGAGCTTGAAACAGAACTAAAAAGGCTTGTTTATTCAAACCATAACAACATATGTATGTGTGTATAATCTCAATTCTAGTGTTTTTGTTTTAAAAAACTGTTCATCTCATTTTTAGTCCTGATAGCCCTGGTTTAGTCCAGTTTTATTCCTAGTATAGTCCAGTTTTAGTTCTGGTTTTGTCCTGGTTTTTGGACCAGTTTTTAGTTCTGGTTTGGACCAGTTTTAGTCCTGGTACAGTCCAGTTGTAGTTCTGGTTTAGTCCTGGTTTGGACTAGCTTTAGCAATGATTTGGACCAGTTTTAAGTCCTATTCGCACGGCCTTATATTTACCTAGGGACCTCATGTAAAATGTAATAATTCCGGACGTCGTCTGAGTTTCTACTCCCGTGCGAATCGTCCATGTCTGTAAAAATGTCTGTAAAGTTTCCCCCGAATTTTACCTCCTGTAATTCGCCAAACTCAGACGTCCTCATGTGATTCTAATGCCGTGCGAATGCGTATGTCTGTAATTGCGTTTCCACCCTCTTGTTTTTAATGTGCATTAAGACGTATCGAGTAAGTCCAGGGAGGTGGAAACGGCAAATATCGCATTTAAGAATCTCTAATGTGCATAAAAGTGTATACGCTCTCTAGATGTGGAGTTTGTTTATGCGCATAACGGCTGAAGCTAATTATTCGCAGGTTTTTGCATTAACTCATGAAGCGAATTAAACCCCACGGGACCCTCGGGTTACATACCTGCTGCAGCAGCTCTGGAGGAGGGGCTTGGGGGATAAACAAAGGCAAAATAATCCTTACAGACTGAGTTGTTTTGTCCAAAATGCTGCAGACACGCAAACTGCACCGTTACACCATAAAAACGTTTGCTGAAGTCCGCCGATCAAAACTAACCCGAAGAAACAGCGCTGTCTGATCAAAAAACTCCGTGAAAGTTTATGGTCGTCCAACACTGCGGTGATTCAGAGCTCGTCCTTTCCATGGCGGAGGATTTGTGTGAAAAACAAAGACAGCAGCCTTTTATTTTGGCTATGAGCAGATCTATCGCATTAACAAAGTGATAAAGTTTGCAGAAGACGGAGCAGTCTGCCGCTAACAACTTAATATTAAAGAATCTGCGGCTGTGAGAAAAAGTGAAACCAAACAGACTGTGCACGTAGCGCCATCTGCAGGATCAGCGGTGTTATGACACCGCTCGTTTTGCCATAACAACCATAAACCACGGTTTATAAATAAATTATTAATGACTCTGTGGCTTATTTTACCTTCAAATTTGAATAAAATTATTATTACTATTCTTTACGGATTATTTTCAAATGACATTGTCTTTTTTCTACGTTTAAATAGCTAAAGATTAATCAAACTACGATTAAAAGTCCGTGAACCGGAAGTACAACAACCTCGTTGTCGTAGCAACGAAAGGTCGAGAAAATGGATGTTTGGGGAAAAGTTTAGACAGAACAGTGAACAGAACGCTGCAAAGTTTGGATGTTTGGATTTTATCACCGTAAATGGATTAAAAGAGAGAGTCTTCGGTTGTTTTTCGTATGAAATTTGATGTTGTGGATGTGATTTTTGAAACTCCTCAACGTGACGAGGAGCTACATTTGCTGCCGCAGCTCAGGTAAGTTTAACGTTAGCCGATTCACGTTAAAACAAACCAAAAACACAAGAAACGCTCATTTCATGAATTAAGTAAATAGTTGTTGCCTTAAATCATCTGTCGCCGTTTCCGGAAAGTCTGTAAAAACAAGAACATTACAGACATCGTATATGTCCGTGCGAATGCCTGTAAAAAAACTCAGAGGTCGTGGGGTAATTTAAAGTTTACAGACGTCCCTAGGTAAATATAAGACCGTGCGAATAGGACTTTAGTCCAATTTTAGTCCTGTCTCGCCCTGGTTTAGTCCAGTTTTAGTCCTGGTTTAGTCCTGACCTGGACCAGTTTTAGTCCCGGTCTAGTCCTGGCTTAGAGTCGTCACTGGTTTAAACAGTGTTAGTCTTGGTTTATTCCCAATTTAATCCCGGTTTGAAGCAATTTTAGTCCTGGTTTGGATTAGTTTTAGTCCTGATAGTCTTGGTTTAGTCCAGTTTTAGTCCAGGTCTAGTCTTGTTTTATTAGAGCTACAGTCTGGTTTACATCCTGATCTCAGCCTGGTTTGGACCTGGTCTAGTCTTGGTTTAGTCCTGGTCTAGTTCTGGCCTAATCCTGATCTAGTTCTGGTTTAGTCCCAGTTAAGTATTCACAATCTATTATTGATCAAACTAAATAGTTGTACTTTCATTATATATATACAAGTCTTTTTTATCTTATTGAATTTTCTTGAGCTAAATTGGTCCTAAAATACATTTTACCAGTATAGTTTTGATTTACATAACTTGGGTATTGACAGATGACATCAGTATTTAAAAAACAGTGCGAGAAAGTTTTATCTTGTGTCATCAACTTTCCTTTTATGCACCAAATCTCATTGTTATTTCTGTTCCTAATCTTATTGGTTGTTGTTTGAAAGAAGTTATTTCTGATCTAATTGACATTTTAACAGAGACAAGACATTTTTGTTCTTTCTACAGTGAGTTTCATTAAACCTTGTTACAACCATAACATCAAACAGCTCATGTCTAGACTCTGAAACACTGCACCGTGACCTCCTGACATTTCGCTTGTTTCAAGTACGCTGGACGGATAATGAGGAAGAAAAATGTATATACAGCCTATATATTAGCAGTATTTATTTATATTTATGCAAGTTTCTCCAGACATTGCATGTTTCTTTTGACTAGACTGTAAAAAGTGTCAGAAGCTTATCCAGCAATCCTTAACAATATTTTTTATAATTTGTTTACTAAGACCAGTGAAGTTGGTTGATGTCAGAGGTCCAAAATGTTGTGCTACTAATGAAGAGCAACTACATTGGTAAAGGTAGAGAACAACATATACAATGTGCTCCAAATCCTTCTTCAGCGTTCAGACCAGAAATACATGTAAAGTTTATGGTACAGTTCTGGTGTGGCTGCCCAGCATTTCCACCACACTCCATTGAGGGTTCTGGCCTCTTCTGCATTTAGTGCCCGCTTCTGTCTGATGACCAAAGTTTTCAGTGAAATTCTCAGCGCCGCAATCAATCAAAAGCCTCCTCTAGAGCAGTAGTCATTCTTTGAACAAGTCCTTGCACAAAAAAGCAGCAAGACCAGGATTTGACCCCAAGTTTAAAAAAGCACCATTGGTATAAAATAAACATGAATCTAGCGTCTAACTTCAACAGCACAGGCAAACAACTAGAGGCATAATTAACAAATCTGACATGCTCTGTTTTTTTTTTTTTTCTTAGCAAGGTTCACCTGACCATGAAGAATTTTACGTCTCCCGTACACTGACAGCCAGGCGCGTTTGGCGTGGGGCAAAACAGGAGCAGAGTTTTGCGTTAGCCAGAACCAACTCAATTTGTGATAAACTGTATGTGTTCTCCGTCTTCAACCCAGTATCACAAGAAAGCGTTCATTTACCACGACACAAAAACAATGTATTCTGACCACAATATCACATCTTTTTTGTTTGCTTATATGCCGTACATTTAGCACGATATGAGAAAGCGTAAAAATGACACAAGATTTGGTTTAAGCCATGTGGGGACATTTTCTTTAGGTGAAATGGTTAAGTTTAGGCATCAAGTTACTAAAAAAAGTAAGTTTAGGTCTGGGGCTTGGGGTAGGTCAAAGTTAGGATCAGGATTTCATTAATATCCATAAACAAGAACACGTCTTAACGTGTTAACGGCCGTGTCCCGGTTTTTCATTGGTGATCGAACATAGCGAATATAATACTTATAGAGCCGTGTTTAAACGGGAATTCGGGCAAGTTTACCACATAGAAACGATAACAATTACTAACACACATGTTTATGCTCTACATCCTGGACTTCAAAACGACCAAAAAGCAGTGATTAGTTGAATTAAAAAAAAAAGTTCCCGCATCCTGAAGTGAACGAACCCAATAATGTGATGTCAGACAGTTTCCACAAAATGAAATAAAACACACATACATCAGGCGATGGATTCACATGGATTCCCGCGAGAACATGTGTATACTGACCTGAAAGCCGCACCAGTCTTTGAGAAAAATAAGGACTCTCTATAGATTCTTTGCACACATCCGCGTGAGTCCCAGACGTACCAGGGCTCATTGGTTTAAAGCACTTTCTAAGTCCTGCGGGTCCCAACCTGCACTGAACTCACACTCAGTGTACATCAGGGGTTAAGCTCTAGAAAGCTGCTTCCAACAACGTGCTTTTCTATATTTCTGCTTTTCAGAACAAGCGGTCCCACAATATGCTCTCAATCACACAGTTGAAATCTACGCTCCACATGTATTTATTCAGACTGGCTTGTAACAGCGTTGTGACAATTTCATTCAATTTGCTTCAATGTTTTATACTTTTGTTGAGCCTTCATTTATAGTGAAAGCACTTTGATCACCTTGAGTGTTGTAAAGGGATTAAATAAAGGCTGATTGATACCTTTCCAATTCTACACCAATAATATTTCAGTAGTTGTTCTTTGCGCAGACGAAACATCCATTATTTATTCAGTTTCATTTCCAGCAATGTGAGAAAATGGTGATTAGTAAGTCAAAACAACAAATGTAATATAAGGTTATCCCACAAGACTACCAAATGGAAAAATTAATTGCTTTAGGTGTGATAGAATCATCTTTGTTTCTATCCAGTGCTGACAATGCTCCGGCGCATGATGCAAAGTTGATATTATGACAGGGGTAAAAAATAGGCCGCGCTAATGGTTACGACGCAGCGGATTCGAGCCGGGTGTGTGTTTCATGGCTCTGCCTAACAAGCACATCATTTTCAACAAGTGCACAATAGTGTCAAGTCGCATGGGATGATCCCCCTTCCACGAGTGCCAGGATTACTGTAAGCTGATTTTCCATAATTTACCCTCACCGAGTGGAAAAGCACAATCCGGATTCGCCCTCCTAACTCCGACGCCTTATCTTGTTCTCGGGAATGCCATTGTTGTACCAAGAACAAATAGAAGTAATGTTCTGAGGCAAGGGTTAGTTTTCAAGTTGGTTAACTTACAATAATTGGTTGTTCTTTGAAGAGGCTTGAACATCGTTAATTGCCTGGGATCCATTTCTGCAAATCTTTAAGAAAATAGTAAGTCTGGTTTGTTCTACGAGAATTGGCATTGTTTTTCAGTTTATTGAGATAGGCATACTTTCCTTATTTCGTATAGTACCCAAATTTGGATTTAATAAAGATGTCTCTTATTGGTCAATCCACCAGTCAATCACTCCAATCTGAAGGAGATGAATGTAGTGGCAAAACTCAGATATCTTTCTAGGTTTCTGGGCAACAACGCTATTGTTGGATTGCACAGAAGTGTGAACACTGAGTGTATTTACAGAAAAAGAGAGTTAAAGTTCTACTTAACCACCATCAAACATCTGTTCAGCATCTGTTAAATGAAAAAAAACAACAGCAAGGCGTTTACACTCAGAGTTGATAAAAAGGACAAGAAAGTTTGCAAAAGTCAGATTAAGTACTCTAGGAACAACCCGATCTCACCAGAAATACACCACGACATAACAGTAAATTGCATATGATATTCCTGATTTCACGTTTTGTTTTTTTGTAACATGCAACACGTCACAGGCCCAATTTATTTCTAAAGTGGTTGTTAAGACATGTTCTTATTTATGAATATTAACGAAATCCTGATACTAATCTTAACCTGCCCCAAGCCCCAGCCTTCAACTTACCCATTTTAGTAACTTGATGCCTAAACTTACCCATTACACCTAAAGAAAATGTTCCCACATGGTTTCAACTAAAACTCATGGGTTTTTTACATTGTGAGATCTCGTGTAATTTTTTTGCTTTTTCATATCGTGCTATGGCGTAACATAAGTGCACAAAAAAGGCCTGAAATTGTGCTCATACTACACTGTTTTTGTGTCGTGGTAGCTCTCTCTTGTGAAGCTGTGTTGCAAGGAACTGTTGTCTAAAGCTGCTGCTGAGTGCAAGAACATGAAGTTAATTTTATTATTGTTTTTACTTATCCAGGAGAGGCCTACTGAGATCAAAATCCCTTTTTCATGAAACATGGGAAGAACACACCACATCCACATAGAAAATCCCCGGGTCACCAGGGAATCAAAAACAGGACCTTTTTGGTATGAGACAGAATGTTAACTACTGCTCCACTGAATAGCATTTTTTAATAGAAATTTACTTACAGGTTATTGCACAAGAGAAACATAGCATTTGTGTTGATGCACAATTGATGCACAAAAAACGATGTAGTGTTAGCTAACAAAACACCATTTAAGTGCTAGGTTTGCTTGTATAAACAGAATCTATTAAATAAACTTGAATCTTTAGCCCGTTTACATCCAAACTGATATTTCCCCGTATTATTTAAAGCAGCCACTTGAACAGAGCTGAATTTGGATTTTTTTCATTCAGAAACAGAAAGAACCTGGAATGACTTGGCTCTTTAAGGGTTAACTATTTACTAATTCCAATATAACGGTGACTTGAACAGTTTAACCATGACCATGCAGCTGCTCAAGTGATTTTACTAAACTATGTGTAAACCTAATAAGTATTTTGCAGGATTAAGACAGATTTTTTTTTTTACTCTCGTCTCACTGTAGCAGTTCATTAACATATTTCTGTGTTAAAATGTCTCCAGCAGTCCTTATTATATTCTCTCTAAATCCAGAGGGGTGCTAATAAGACAGATGACACTGCTGCTTCTGAAAAAAATGTGACGAAAAACGGGGCAGCAATTCAGCAGAATCACAAAAACGCTTTCTGCAGATGCCAAAAATACGGTAGTTTCCCGTAAATGCCAGGCGTCACATGGTCCCTGCTATTACCAACACTTTGTCTGGAGAGCAATAATGGCTGCTGGGAGAAAGAAGAAAAAGTTACCTCCAATTTCACAAAAGTGCAGCGAGGATCACATTAAGTAACTGTGAGAAAAGTAGTCATTGTGTTGGCCAGTAATGTAACTACATCAATGCCATTTTACAATCACTTCTATAAATTTGTGGTAATCTGCAATGGTCTTAACCTATGTGTGGCGTGACGAGGGTACTCTTAACTATATTTAGCAAAAATAAAAATGTATGTTTAACTCTTTCACTGCCAGCCCTATTCTCACTTTGACCTCCTTCCCTGCCAGGACTTTTTGCTAATTTTAAGCAATATTCACAGCTCCACAAAAAGCCTTGTGCAACTGGAATCATGACATGTTATACATCAAATGAGACCTACAATTGTCTACTTTCATTTAAAAAAATAAATGTTATTCTACATTATTCCGTTCTCTTTTTATAGGCATTTGAAATTCGTTGTTTTCATTACATTTCAGTGTTTGACGAGAAACTTTTGAGATAACGTCCTTTTTCTAAATCAAACTTCATGTCAGTGTTATTTTTGTCTGTTCTACTATTTAGTGAAAGAATATGAGCCAGTACAATGAAATAATGTTTTTAGGATAAAATACAAGCTTCACGTGATTAAAACAATGAGGTTGAGTGTCTTTTTCATCTTTAAACCAACAAAACCTGTGTTACAGACGAGGATGCATCACAGGACTTTTTCTACTTTCTGTCGCAGATTCTATAGATTCAGACGCTTTCACAGGGCAAAGATTATATTTAACCCTTCAAACATGAAGAAATACAGTAGTTTTACTCACTCTGACACTTTTGGATCGCTCACAGAAGAGAAAGTTTAGTTTTTCTCCTGGAGACTCGCTGCATGACTCGTTCTCCTCAGAGTCCTAGTCCAGTAGGATCGTCTTTTCTTCATTTTAAAGATCAAATATCTGCTCTAAACTTACTCAACAATGTTTTTAGTCCAAGATGTGTTGCCTGTAATCTGTTTGAAAAGAAACACGATCCTTTAGAGGCGGATGATTACTTAAACACAGCCAACTGCGCTCCGTAATGTAAACAGGAAAGACGTGCATTTTTCCGGTCCTTGGCTTCCTCTGCGGCCTTGTGCTAATGTGATACTGCCCTCCGGTGGTGAATATATGAAAGTGCAACATGATTGTTTACTGCTGGTGCACCGGACACATGCGTCAGAGAACCCTCTATCGCCGCATATAAAAAAAGCTTATGACGACAATTGTCGTCATTGGCAGGCTACGGTTGGGTTCGTTATGACGACACGTTGTCGTCATTGGCAGGGAAAGAGTTAAATTATTTGTAACATTAGCTGTAAATAATAAAAAGAAACCAAAACCAACAACGCCACCGGGATAAATATGTCATAATGTCACATCTGTAACTGTAGAGGGATTTTCGGTCGACATCACTTTCTGATGTACTGATCATGTTGCCTGCACAAAGATACGCTGTTCGTCTGGTTAGCTGGGGAAACTTCTTTGTTTAAAACAACAAAACGGGAGGAGAGCTAGGTGTTTTGATTAGATGTAAACTGGTATGAGGGACGTCTGGCTCCTGAAGCTTGAGGCAGTGTTTTTCTTGCGTTTTTTTCACTCACCTGAATGTCACGTTTATGTGTTGTAGGGTCGAATTTCATTTCCAAATGTTGATTTAGTAGCATGACATTTGTTTTCGCAGTGATAAACTCTGATAACATTGCTGGCACTACTTGTGACCAAGGCTTCTGCGGTTATTTCTTCATACAGGTGTGCATGCATTGCCTGTGTTGATAAACAAATAATCATTCTATAATATTTATCATTTAATCTAAAGTTTCCAAAAAATGTTTTTCTTTTTGTCAGACAGGAGCGTTTCTTTACCTGCTTTACATGTTTCAGCAACTTCGTGTAGCCTTCCTCAGAAGCGTCACTGGTTGGACGCCAGTCAGTAGGGGGTCAAGTCCCCCCTATTGTCTGGCAAAACCGTGTAAGCAGCCTACAAGACATGCCACCGTACCAACCAGTAAAACTTAAAACAAGAAGACATAATAATTCTCTTCACAAGAAACTGAAGTTTGAAACTATTATTTAATAATGAATATGTTCTACTGTAAGAATAAAATAAATATACATTACATGACATTAGAGATTATAATTATTTATTGTAGCTTTTCTGATGTCTGTCTTTTACTTGTCTACATCAACTACTCCCAAACTTTTCAGAGTTTGGGAATGGCCTGAATATTGCCCCCTATTGACCCGAATAGTGCACAAGACCCCCTGCAGTCCAGTCTCAGAAAAAAACGTATGATAAGCACATTTTCACGTGGCTTCAACCACAAATTTTGGTTGAAGCCACATTGCAATATTTTCTTTGGGTTTAACAGGTAAATCTTAAACTACCCAAGCCCCAGCCCTAAACTTATCCGTTAAACGGATATATCACCACATGGCTTTAACCAAAATTTGTGGTTTTACGTTTTGGCTTTTTGTAACATATTGACGAAAAGCTTTGTGCAAACGTGCTTATCGTACACTTTTGACATTTCGTTGTATCTACGTTTTCTTCTGTGTTGTTATACTTCTCACTCTATCCAGAATTAAATACAATGTTTTTCTTTTCAGATTAAGACTAAAGTCAACCAATGACTTCTGTAATGTCACTAGGCCAAGTTAAATGAGGAATTGACCCTGTGCATAGAAGCTTTATTTTCAAATGGTCAGACTTTAGCGTTAGCATTGGCAGACAAACACGTCTTCCTTAGGTGAAATTTCTCCTCATTTGTAAAGTATTTAACAAGAGAAAACCACCAACAACTCACTGTTCACTGTCCGAAGTATTTTTTTCATTTTAGACTGAGGTAGTGAAACCCCATAGAAATAAATTAATCAGGAAATTAACATGCCACTAGAAAGTTAGCATTTTTGAAAATAAATAAGCCAACTGACTTCTATGCACAGAGCCAATTTACTCAGAAACTGCTACAGAAAATACAACCTAGGTCTTATAAATAGTCAGATTTAAAAGTGAGTCTTTGAATTTGAATCCAGAGTTTATGTCCAAATGTTTTCCCCACAAACCTGCTGCTCCCCATCAACCAGCAAAATCATCCAACTCTGGCACCAACTTTGAAACGGTGCTCTTTTCCAAACACAGACAGAAAAAAGCCATTGGCATGAAGGACCGTCAAACCCTTGAGCAACGGTTGGCCCAAACCAAACCAGACCATCACATCAGCTACCAGCAAGTCTACTTTTTAAATACCGTTCAAATATGAATGGAAACCCAAATATTTTCATTGGATTAGGTTTATGAGCAATGTTATTTGGTTGCCTTATTTTAGGAAGTGTTGGAGAAATCTCTCTTACAGTGTACAGTATGTGTAAGTCACAAATGGGCAATGTCGACAAGTTTCTATCACAATTTATGTTCACTATTCATCTAGCTTTGAGAATGTAAGCAAATCTAAAAGCTTATACTGTAAGTGTTCATAAAAGCCACAAATATTCTGTGTTTGAGCTCATATGTAGAGAATCCACAAAAAAAGCAGATTATCACTAGACTAAATTAGATTTTGCCATATCGCCAAGCTTTAATATTAATTAGTACCAGTGTTTTTTGACAGTCCCAGTGCAGCAGCTCATTTGTACAAACAGCAATTAAAAAGAAGAAAACTCATTAATTAGCTTTGGGCATTAAGCAGTCTAATTGCAGCCGAAGCATACAGCATGCAAGATATGTTTTCAGTATTTTGGACAAAACAAAGGTATAAAGTAGTAGTTATTTGTTAAATTTGCTTGTGTGCTTTTTGTCCTGACCAGTGAAGCACAGGAAAAAAACATAACTTCACCTTCTCTATTATTTATGTCACTGTCTATTTGCACTTCCTGTAGTGTATTAGCTTTACACAGCTGCGTCATCTGCACTCAAACACTTCATCAGACTGTTGTCAGATCTCAAGCCAAATTTCAGTGTTACTAAAATTATAAGAAACATCACAGAGAGACTGTCAATGCAACAGTAGTTAATGTTTTTTTATCCAGTATATGTGACATGTTGGACAGCTTTGATTAGCCAAATGTGTCTGATTATAAGCACCTGCTGCAGATATCTGTTCGGACCAATCACACTGCTCCTTATATCTTCTGACTCAGCACCTCTCGCTCTCTCACTTTTAGTTCTACATCACTTCTCAGTTTGGTTGTTGGCTGGTTTTGGAGGCTTAGTGTCTGTTTAGTGTTCTAAAACTCATAACAAGAAAGTCCTGCGATTTTGATGTGGAGTTTGTATGTTCTTCCTGTATCAGCGTGGGTTTTCTATAGGTGCTCTGCTTTCCCCAACAAAAAAACATGTCCGTTAGTGCCCCCCCCTCCCCATCCCCTAGGACTTGCTCGATTAAATATAGGTAAATTATAATTAAAGAATTACCATAACTAACCAACTACAGTAGTAGTGTTCCCACTACAACTCTCTTGTTCAAATACTGATATATTTTTCATTGATATAAGGCAGTACAAAACATTCAAAAATCTTTTAACACTGTCAAATGTTTACTGAAAAAAATGTTTATAATAACACTATAAAACACAAAGGAGTGAGACAGTGTGGGGGAGTTTTTGTTACAAATTCTTCACGAAGTGGTTTTCTACAATGCCCCTTTCGCTCTGTCACTTGTGCAGAGTTTGTGTCTAATAAGTACACTGCCAAATATAAAAAAATAAAAGAGCCAAGGTTTCTTAGAACCGTTGCTGTCAGTCGAGTCAATGCACAGAAGTGGCAAGGACAGGATTTCCAAAGGCAGACAGTAGAGAGGACAAATGCATGCTTTAAATGCCCCAAATATCCACATAATAACCGTCAAAAAGACTTACATTTAACAAAGTAAACTACTTTGTTCTATCTATGGAAATAGAAACGGATACTGCATGGTTGAGATCAAAAAGTTGCTTGCTAAAATTTGTCTAGGAAGAGTTTTAAATTAAGTGCACATTCCTCCTGATATAAACTTTTGTTTTTATCAAGCGTTAATGTAAATTGTACACTGTGTTTCTTCCCTATTCTAAACTTATTCATATTAATCTGCTCTGAACATCGACGCAGTTGGACAGATGCTAGAACATATAGAAAACTGTCTTTCCTTGCAGCTGCTTTTCCCAGTCCCATTTGGCTGCAGTTCAGGTTAAACCACAAAACAAATCTCTACTCAACAGGCGCTATCTGTCTGAAATAATTTAGATATTCTCGCCGCTGGTTTATCTACGAATATTACACACACGTCTCTGTAATTGCCAGAATAATCAAGTTATTTTTTTTGTTAATTCAATCTCTGCGTGCGACTTTATTGTCCTGCCCGTCTGGTGTTACAAACCGGGGGACGAGAGCAGACATCAATTAGAAAAAGAGCGATTTCGGCTTTGCGCTGGCGCCATTAATTGCCAGTAAAAGTCTGGAGAAAAGCGTGTAACTGGCATTTAGCGCTATTGATGGCAGCATGTGTTGGTATTTAGCTGTTGGGTGTCGAAAATGGCCAGAATGGCGCGTGCCAAAAACCCTGCAGGGGCGTAGACATGGCTCTGTGCGATTAGACTGTCCCGGACCAAGCGCCAAGAGAAGAGGACATTAAGGTCGCGCACGAGCTAATATCGCAGGACCGCTTGTGTATATAATACGGTTTAAGAGATAGTGGGAGTGGGGCTTTATGGGGTACTTACCTGCAGAAGACGGTGGCTGGAAGGAGTCCAAAATGAAGTGATAGTAAGAATGATGCCAGTGGCTTAAATGTGATATAACCACCAAGCGGGACATAAAATAACTAAGCGTTAAGGGATAGTTTTAAAGGGTTTTACAAAGTTGGCAATGAAGCTGTACCCATTTGGAGGTTAAACCAAATTTGAGGATATTAAGGACTATAACTTCTTGATAAGATCTGATTTAAACGATCAAGAGGAACTGGTGGAGTATCAGTGGCTCTATGTTTTGGCTATGTCCTCTAGCATGGCCTGTCACTCACTTTGTCTCATAGGAATGTAGAGTGAGACTGGTTTCAGTATCAAGCTCCATTCACTTACTTTCTGGAACTTAAAGATGGCTCCAGGAGTGAGAGTGAGAGAAGAAAATCGTTATTATTTTGACATTATGCTCTTACTACAACAATAAACTCAATGGCTTGTATAGATTGGGAGAAGAGAAGAAATACTTTTGGACAGTGTTTTCGAAAATTGAAACATTTCGAGTCTCATTCGTCACTGTCTCATCAGTCACAATTGGGACTCACCAAACCAGCTTTTACACTCGTCTAAAAGGCTTAAGGTGAAGCCTCCTCAGCCGGTCTCAGGCCACTTCCATCAGATTGAAAATGATCTTTGGATGATAGTCAAATCTTCTCGATCTTCGAAAACGCAGTCACAACTTCGAAGCCTTTCTATTATGAATCACTCCTGGACGAATAAGGGATAACACCAAAATTTAGGAAAGCTCTAGAGCCAGATATGGGTCAGGTTTGACAAAACTCTAAACTAGTTTTGAGTGCTTTGTGCATGTGACCATTTTGATTCAACTTCAGCAGTGTCTCTATAAATAGAGAGTATGGTGACCCCTTATAGACACATTTTTACCTCTATTGTTCAAAACAAGCTGAGCAAAAAACTGGGAACAATGATATTTTAGGATTACACATGTAAATAATTATAATCTGTAATCTATAATGTGTAAACAATACCTTTGAACAGTAGAGTTGGCGACACGCCTTTTGGCAAAAAGCTCCTTGGTTCAACTACATGTTGTCCCTGATGTCTGCCTAGGCTTCGTCAGGTTTTGCCTACTACAAAAACATGTACAGTAGGCCCTCCCCTGAAAAAAAGATTTTTATATCAATCTTTTCTGGTTAAATTCAGTTCAATCAATCCATCAGTCAATCGATCAATGAGTTAATAAGTGACTTTGATACTTCAAAAATGTATTAAATATCTTCACACATGAACCACTTGTACCACCATATTTTCTATGTGGGCAAATCTAACAATTCAAAGATGTCTGATTGTTGAAAATTATTCACAGCACTGTTAAGTTCATGTTGTCACTGTATGCCTTCCATTGTGGCTTACGTCGAAAGATCCATGGTAAAGACATTATGCAGCTTTACAATAAAAAAACAAAAGTAATTTTCTGTATGCTGAAGGCGTTTTATCTCTCCCTCAAGAGTCTGTGTCAGTTGTGAAATTGAACTGGTAAGAAAGCTGTGTTTTAAGCTCCAGTGTAGGAGGAGTATTTGACCCGAGACTAAATTTAGTGCAGGTCAAAAGCTCAGGTCAAAAACTCCTCCAGATGACTGATACTGCTGAAACCTTTTTTGTTCTGATTCAATTTGCCTGGGTGGCTCCGGTTCTCCACGGACAAGCCAAAAAAAGTATCAAAGACGATACAGCACTGAGGGATCTGTTGGTCAGTCCGGTTATAAAACAGGTCTGTAAATTGGATTAAAGAATTGTATGTTCTCTAAAGTGAAGATTACAATTCCATCATCTAATACAGCATCATACAAATAACTAAAAGAGTATCATTCCCCAAGAGAAAATTAGATCATCTTTAGCTATTTAATAGTTTAATAAAATACTTTAGATTATGTATTGTTAATCTACATCTACCTTTGTAACAGTATTGTGTTCATTTGCAAAAAAACAGCATAAAACCAAAATAAAAATTGCTATGAAGTCACAAGTTCTTGCACATCACCGCCAGCCAGTCCCACTGTGTTTTACTAAACTTCTGAGCCACCTGGATCTCCCTGCCTAGTTCCTCTTTTGCTTAGTTGTGAATGATACATTTATCTCAAATATCCAGTACATTATCAACTTTAGCAGTGGTTCTTAACCTTGGGACTACATGTCGTGATTGTTTATTGGAGGTTAGGACAGAAAAAAAGAATCGCTGAGTTAAACAATACATTTCAAACACATTATAAACTGTTGAATCTAGCTTTGCAAAGTTAAATACTTTGAGCAGCTAAATACAGTCGAGAGAAAATCACAAATATCTTTCTCTCCAAAAAGCCACAAATCTTTTCTGTGTGCAGGTGTTTTAAAGTCAAGTAGTAAGTTAAGTTAAATTGACCCTGCGCATAGAAGCTGTTTTAATTTTAGTGTTAGCATTGACAGACATGTAAGAATTAAACAATGGGAAGTCACGCATTACACTGATATAATGCAGTGGTGTTAGTTCCACGGAGTAACACCACTGCGCTGCGCGTTGTAGTGTTCTTGACTCCGCGGAGTCAGTGTCAAATTTGAGTCAAAAGTAGATGTGGGCGTCCTCAGAAGCTCAAGCAACATAAAATATGCTATATTCCTAAAAGTGCTTATTTTAAGTTAAATTTAAGCCCAGCGTTTGTGAAAACACAATGTTTAAAGTTGATCAACTTAAACAAATAGCTCAGAGCAATGAAACTTTGAACTTTAACATCGATGTTAGAGTTAAATTGAATGTTTTTTTTTTTATGAGTGTAGAAAGTAAGAAATTTCACAAGACTTTATCTAAAATAAAACACTACTAAACTTTTTAACAGACTTTTTATTTCATGTGATTGGTGATATAAAGCAACTATCATGAAAATTTTAGGCTGTTTAAATAATGAAAATATGGTCAAGCTAACAAAATATAAAGATCGACTCAATTTCGGCAAATTACTCCTATTGGGACATGACAAGCCAATTCTTTTGTCCAACAAATATGGCACATGTAGAGGACATCCCACAACTGTTATAAAACTATAAAAGCTATAAAACTACAATAAACATTTACCACAAGGACAATCACACTAAACTAAGTCCAAATTAGAAAAATGTGATAATCTGTCATATGGGCTCTAAAACAACAAAATCAAGCAAAGAACCTCTCATGTTTTTGTAATAATGAACACAGTGACCAAAATAAGTGCATCTAACATTTCCTTGTTGTAAGCACTCTCTCTCCTCACACAACCCCAGCTTAAAGAAATCTGCAAATTCACTTCATCATCAAACACAAGCTCTGCGTCAGACAGTCTGTCAGTTTGCTTTCTCAGTGAACTTACTCACATAGCGTTCTCAGCAAAAACCTGTTTATTATTTAGTTGTTAATTAATTATTTCTTCAAAGCTGGAAGACTTTTTTTTTTCTACCTCGACTTAGCCATCTGTTAATCAAACTCCGCTACAATTTGGGAGCATATGTTCTTAGTGTTTCCAAAGACACATGAATAATGTATAAAGGTCTGGATACAATTTAGTAGCAGCAAGGAGATAAGAGTGCAAAAATCCCAGTCTTGTTCTTGATTGGGGGAAAATGCTGAGTTGGAAATAATAATAAAAAAAAGTGTGAAAGTCAAAAAACAGTAGAAAGTGATTTGCCGTCAAAGCGGTGATGAAATTGATTATGTAAATAGTGTTCAAAATACAGAACATTCAGAGGTGACGGGACAAGATACAATTTCAAAGTCAAGTGAGGATGAGCCAAAAGCCGAACAGAGAATATGCAGCAGTCAATACAACTAAGATAAGATATCCTTTATTTGTCCCACAATGCAAGTTTATTGTTGCAACAGTTCAAGAACAGCAGAAACAAGCTATTCACCTTATTCCAACACGCCCACTTTCTTAGCAACAGACTTCTGGTTAGCTGTGATTAGCCTTATTTGTTGTTCTATTTATTTGTGCTGGCCACACAAGACAGACAAGTTATACCTTATCAGGGCTAAACAGGAAGTGTGCTGACAAAAAATGTGGGCAGAGCAGAGTAAGGTGAATAAAACAAGGTAGGAATTTTTAAATTGACGTATCAAAAATATTCAGTTACAATGGCTGGATAAACCAATGTGGTGGGAACTGTTTAAATTAAATGTTTGACTCATTGACTTTAATGTAACTGTTTTTTAGATGTATATGTTGGATCCTGCAGTTTTAGAGAGTTTCAACCTGGCTAATTTTTTCACACAGTGCAGCATTTATCATGTACTTTTTAGTGGAAAACATAAAGTTTTCTAATTTACAACTACAAAAGTAAAGAAAAGAAAATAGAAAAGAAAATATAAAAGTAAGAAAATATTGTTTTGAAGAAATGCAAAAATAGACTCTTGAGTATATCACTTTAAAGTAACATGGTTCACAAAACGTATTTTGCAAATATTCACATAAGGACATAAACTTAATATTTCTGCCTATTTTGAATAATTTTCTGTTGATTAATTAATTGAACTCACTTAGATATCATAATTGAGATACGGAGTAAAAAATTGTCAAATCCTATAAACAACAGTCTGATGATTTTCTTATACAGCATGTTTTCACAGACAGGTGTCTTCCAAAGTGCTTCACACAGCAACCTCTCCTCCCCACGCCGTGATAGCATCAGCTCAGAGGAAGTCTCAACCTCCAACCACCACCAAGTGTTCCCTAACCTGCATGTTGGTTAGTGGAAGAGGAAACCACCCAGACATGTGGAGAAACATGCAAACTCTACATGGAAAGGCTGTGAGGCGAGAGTGCTTTCAACTCTACCATCGTGCCACAAATCTTGTCACAAAACAGCTGTGTTTGCCATATATTTTAGTCAGAAAAGCCAAAAGACAACAAAAACCTAGCTGTAACTGAGAATTAGATGCATTCTTTGCTCATAGACCTTGGACAAGCTTTCAGTCAGACTGGACATGTGCAAATAAGTCTTACATAACACTTTTGATTCAGACATTTCTATGCATTCATTTGACAACAAATCATAACTCTGATTTAATGCTGTGTATACATTTCTGAAATAAACGTGATTTGTCCCTTCAGTCCAGAGAGAGCAGCCCGTCCTACATTCCCTCTCTCCCTATCTCCAAACGCCTGGAGCTCTGTCCCCGTCTGGATCCCGGCCCGGCCATTGTGTGCGGTACAGCGTGTATAGATTACAGTGAGGAGTGTGCCTGGCCTCAGAATGGGCGGCTTGGACTTTTCGAGTGCTTTAAAGAGGATTTGGCGGCAGCGGAGGCACCACACTGGGCTACCCTCTGAAAGCTCAGCACGACGCACTGGCTTAACAAGGCAGGGGCATCCGCAGCTCTTCTACTTATCACTTACTATAAGACTGGACCCACCGCCTGACTGCACCAGCTCCAGGCATATATAGGCAGGATTAGATACAGTTATTGTAGGATCAGATTCAGATCAAAGGAATCTTGGTGATTTTAAATGGTCTCAGAGATAAGAGATCACTATGACAACCATATGTATTTTCTTAGAGGCTACCAGTAGAGAAAGAGACATGGCTTCGCATTGGTGGAAATGATTCACAATAAAAGTCTTATGGGCTGAATACAAAAGGCAACATTTGACGGTCAGCAAAAAAAAAAATCATAGCACCTAATTTAAAAGACACATATTTGTGTAAAATGTAATATATTACCAGAATATGCATTAATAAGCACTGTTTTTGATATTTAGTCGTCCCAGGCTTTATAACAGACCTGGGCAAACTGCGGCCCAGGGACCAGTTTCAGCTCTCATTCTGTTTTAATCAGGCCCCCAGCATGTTTTACTTATTACACTGTGAAACGTTAGTCTCAGTTAAAATTACTATATTCATCTTAATTTTACTCATCTTACCAAGGGTAAAATAAAATTGTCAACATATTTCATTTGTTTCAAGACATTTTTGACAGTTTACAAGATATTTTAGCTTGAATCAAATTTGCAAAGTGTGAAAAAATCTTCGTCCATCAAGTAAAACCTTCCTAAGACATTTTGGTAAATCTAGAAGTACATTTTTTGCATTGCATGAGAAAAAGTGTATGTAGGTGCATGGGTCTGAGTGCAAAACCAAAATGAAGAAACTGAAGTAAACCAATGAAACCCAATCATACCTGGAGCAAAGCAGAGAGTGTGTTAGTTAGCAGGTGGCTCATTTACACAATTTTCTTGGTTGAAATCTGTGTTTTTTGTGACTAATTCAAATTTCAAAAATATAAAAATATTCTTAGGGACGTAAAGCTAAAAGCACACAGTCAAAAGTGGGCGATGGTGCTCCCTCATTACAAAGAATTACTTTTGTTTTGAGTCATCACATCATTGCAAAAACAGTGTGAAAGTTATCTCGAAGTGGAAAACAGAAAGCCGAGTTTGCTTCTTTGGTGGCGAGCAGAACGTCACCAAAATGTCTATTTGCAGCTACAAGGATTTTCTTTACACTTGATCATTTGTGTCTAAATGCAGATAGAATTAGGTACATTTTCCTCACTACAGTTGTCATGGAAACAGGGCCTTATTCTTTAACCAATAGAGCTTTGAATTGCATTATATAGTAGAAATGTCTACATTAACATTACAGCAATAGAGTTTTAAAATACTGACTTTGTGTTGGCTCAAAAGTATCCTGATGTATTTAAAAGTAGTGACCCAACAGTTCATCACAAGGTTCTTTCAACATAAGGCCCAGGGGCCAAATCAGGCCCTCCAACCAGTTAAATCAGCCCCACCACCCACATTCCAAACATTATAAAATGTTTGGAATGTGGGTGCCTCTTCTTTAAGTTTTACTTGCCCTAAACCTGGTTAAACTAATGTTCATCTCGAGCTGGATTCTGATCAACAGATGCCAAGGTTTTGCTGACAAGTGTTGGTGTGCACCCACCCAGTCATTATTTCCACAAAGCCCCCATCAAATCCAAGTACCAAATCCGCTAAGAGACAAGAGTGTGATCCAATCAACAGTTTTTTCTCTCTTCAGCTTAATTTGCATGACACTACCAAACGCTTTGTCTCACAGCCCTACTTCTTTCTTTCTAATCATTCTGCTCGCTGTTTTTTAAAAGTGCTATCTTGCCCACCTGGGTGAAGGGATCCCCTGTTCTGAGGAATGTAAGGGGCTGTTCTAAAAACCTTAAATCAAAGCAGAAATAACAGCAGAGAGATGAAAGGAAGACACAGCGCTCACGACTTGACAAGAGAAGGCAAACTGTCAGGCCGGGATATGTCTCGCTACCTGCAAAAAGACAGCGCCGGATCATATTTTTTCGAGGGATTGCTAAAGTGAAAAAGAAGGCAGCTCTCAGTATTGGAAAAAAAAGTGAAAATCAAAGTTTGGTCAGCTGTTTTGTGTGTGATTTTTTTACTACAACCTATTGTTTGAGATAGATTATAGTCTGTCTAAAACTAAAACTATACCAGGGAGCTGTACATGTGACAATTTATAGATCTTTGCGCTTTTGTTAACAATGAGGAACTAGAGTACAAAATTTTAATATTCTTTAGATGTTCTAAAGAGGGATTATTTGTTTCTCAACTTGGGGGATTCACACGCAGCCAGATAGCAGAGAGAGTTGCGACTGATTAAATCAAGTCATAGCAGCAACACTAACCAGCGCTGCTGTCAGCTCAGTACTTCACTGTATAAAACAAAAGTTTGCTGCTAAGATAACATTTGAGGATGAAATTTGACTTCACGACTCATAAACATTCATGTAAGTAAAAAATTCTGAGAAAAACACTTTCAATTGCTTCAGGAGGCAGATGTTTGTCAGACCGGTTCATACCTGATCAAAACAGCTTGCTCTCTTCCTGTTTTGTTGTTTTTATCAAAGCAGTTTCCCCTGCTAACTAGATGGACAGCATCTCTTTCTGCAGGTGATGTGCAGTAGAGTGAAAAATGACAACCCTCTTTTCTATTTTGTGTGTATTTTAAATTAGCAGCAGCTTACAGTGTATAGAAACTTTCTATTCATTGATTTCTAAACATTTTGGCAGCTGGGCTTCACCATCAAAATGATTTAAAATACAACAAGGCAAACAAAAATGGTAAATTCACTTTATTGTCTCAAAGTGAGTTAGATCAAATACTGTTGTGACTTGGTTTGAATCAAGCAAATGCAGATTTTTTACTTTAAAGGTTGCAGACACTTGACTTAAAAATGCATTGTTTTGGCCAATACAAGAACAGAAATGTTATGGATAAATATACTATTAATTTATTATGCTGTTTGGCTGTCTCACACTCTGAGCAGTTGTTATTCATTTATTTATTTTATTGTTTTAAAATATGAGTGCACCAAGTAAAGTAAAAATTAACCAACTATAAGAAAAGACATAGAGATGTGCTTGTTATTGGTTTACAATCGCAATTGAGCACAAATAGTCATGGAGGAGTTTTTTAGTTTACAAGCCAAACTGATTTATTTTGAGTGGATACTGTTAACTTCATCTATATCTGAGGACAAATATCGTTTGTAAAATTACAGAGATGTAAACTGCTTCAAAGAGGCACTGACAGCAGGTGAGAGGTACTGTATTCGATAGATGTTTGTCTATCACATTGCTGCACACAACTATATACATGTATTTTTTGTGACGATGGTACAGTCAAAGCATTTCCAAGGACCGGTCGATGGGGTTAGGGCCAAAAATAGCAACATAAAATGCATACAATTGATTATTGTATACATTTTTGGCTCTCTTGAATTGATGTTTCTTGGATTAAGTGGCTCTATATGTTCATAACAAAGCAAAAGAACATAAAAGACTATAAAAAACAATTAAAATAAATTTGAAAAGATCCTCTGGGGCCTGATAGCAGATGGACCGGTGGTTGACCCTGGCTCTAAACTTGTATCACAATAAAAGGAGTAAGAGCGAAGTAAAACTGTACTGTTATTGTCCATTTCAAGGAGTGAACTAAGGTACCAGGAGAAACAGTATTTATCCCATCTTTTCCTAAATGTTTTCTGTTTTGTTAACCAACAAGAATGTGTCTCATAGGCCACCATAACAGCTAAAGTCACAAATCACTTTCATACAGCAAAAATACAAAACTGACATGTACCATTTGAGTTAAAGTTTAAAACATTTGACATATTTTACTTCGAGCTTGTCTAGTTAAATATCTGGCTTCAAGTCCCACCCACCTCAACTTATCCAACTATATGCATCCAAAAATACAGTCGTCGCAGCGTCCCACACGAGAGCGTTTTGGGCGTCTTTTTAAATGTCAACAGATAAGATTCAATATACATGATTTATTTTGAGTCTGAAACATTATCATTGAGCACATTTGTAAATGTCAGGAAGCAGAGAAAACCAAACCACATGAGCTGACAGCATTTCCTCTCCAAAAATTCTGGAAATCAACTTTTGTCAAATCCCACTGACATTCAGTCTTTTTGGATGATAAATAGGTTTAAGCTTGTTTTCCTTCAGAGGTGTGTGAAATCTAGTACCAAGGTGTTTTGTTGTCAACTGTAAAGTTTGGATTCATGCATCAAGTCTGACATCCTGGGGTGTGGTTGACAAAGAAGTACGTGGTTGACTAAAGATGTGGTAAAACTATTAGGGAGGCTTACTCAGTTCCTTTTTTTTATATTGTTTTGACCATTTGCACTTTTAAGACATGAAGTGCACAAGATTTCATGCAAGAGGGAAAGATAAAAAGACAGATTAACCTTAAAGTTCATTTCCAAATCTTTAGCAAGCTCACTCATTCAGGGGCTGAAGCAAAACTAGCCTTGCCTTAAAATCCAAAATGATGTTGTCTGGTTATGGCGTTCATCTCATCTCATGATTGACAGATGGATTAGCCAATCAGAGGTGCACACTGTTCATCTGTATCAAAACAAGCATGACAGGCTGTGGCCTGAGATGATTTCTGATTATTATTATATAGTGGCCTCCTAACAGGCAACAGTTTAAACTACAGGTCCAGAAACCACTGCAGCCCAGCGCTTATGAGGGGAGCCACATGAGCCAGAATGGATAAAAGGATAGGCCTATAGAAATAGGCTTAAATTAACTGTTTTTAATTATGTCTTTTTTTTTGTTTTAAAATGTTTTGTGTTGTGTTGTGGAAGCCTCTTGGCCAGGAGATCTTCGAATCTCAATGGGACTTTCCTGGTTAAATAAAGGTTAAATAAAAATAACCTTTATTATTAAAGGTTAAATAAAAATAACCCTCCCCCCCATTGACACAAACCGTAAGAACAAGTTGCAAAAGCACCAAGATTGAGTTCCTTGTCGATCAAAGACTAAGACCTTGCTGAATGATTCATTTAACACCAAGAACCACTTTGATATCTCATAATTATAGGGATCAAGCTTTTTCTGGCCACACTTGATTGCAGCTTTTTTTTTAAATTTCTGAAATGGTGTTAGCGTTTTATAAATGGGTCATAGCGGTTATTTATTGTGTTTGTAACAGCTAAACAAATTTCCATGAATAAGTATAAGACATTCTAGGCCAGCATCAGCCAGATTATTGTCTGAAACGATATAATGGGGCCGTTAATGGATACAATAAAACCTCCAGGATCAGCGTCAATATCAAACCCTGGTTTTGGATCAGTGCATCATTACTCATAACAGTAAACCTATAGCTTGTGATCCATTGTCCGACATTATTTTTTAAAAACATACTAATTTATTGATAAAAAAAAAGTTACAAAGCTACGAAAATGGTAAAATTTCTCAAAAAGACAACGACACATGATCACAACGTCATAAATGTTTATGCATCAACAACAGTGTATGCAAATTCTGTATAATCTATTCTGTTTTGACTTGAAAAACTGTGAAACCTAAATTAATTATTTGGTTGACTAATGCCATTTTTTGTTGAGTTAAACATCACTAACCAACTAAACCAGTTATTCCCAAACCAGACCTTATCCATCAGTAAAAACAGGTGTGGCTTGGAGAAAACTGTTGGGAACCCACTGGACAAGACAACTAAAGTCTGTAAAAACATGCAGTGAATCGATTTTTTTCTTCTGATCTGAGTGCAGTGCTTCCTTGTTCTCCGTCGCTCAGGGACTTGTTCAGTCTGCGACGTTCCGATCGCCTCCGTGAAAGTACAGATGGCATTCCCGCACTAATAGCTACAACCCCCGTGGTCCGCAGTCGTGGCACGCAAAGGCAGTCGCGGGAAAAGTGATTGTTCGGAGCGTGAATAAAAGACCCCCCTAATCTTCAGAAATACTGGATGTGAGCCAGCAAATCCCCACCGAGCGCTCCTGTCAGGGATGTGAAGGTGGAGGCAGAGAGAGAGGAGAGAGGGGAGGCATGCTGGGAGCGCTGTCCAGTAGTGTTTGTGCAGAAATGACCAGATGAGAGGAAAGAGAGGTGACTAGTCAACGTTACAGCCAGATGGTGCTACTGAACAGGAAAGAGCAGCTGAACGTCTTTGTATTTGATGAATTATGCTTATGCTATAGCAATTATTTGTGTTTGTTTATAGTGATGTGTTTCTGGTTTGTGTTAATTTGTTTCATAACCGAAGGGTCCAAAACAAAAGGACACGTTATTAAGCCACACAATTCCTGTTCTTGATGTGAATTATCTGGAATTGCAATAACAAACGTCGCAATAAACCAGTTAAAGTAACAGCTGAATATTCGCTCAAAAGACTGTAAGATTCGGTATCACAAGAAATGATGTTCATAGTTATTAGTCCCAGCTCTAAGGTACAAAAGTTGCTCACCCTACTCAATAAAACTAAGTTGCTAAAGTCATATAGCGTAGTGTTTCCCAGCCTTTTTTGAGTCATGACACACTTTTCTGCGACACACTACTTGTTTTGGAAAACATCATCATTTAATTTGATAAATATCGTCCATCACACTTTAAATGGGCACTATTTTTGTATTTTTGTGCTTGTAATGTTCCACTAAACTTACTATATGCACTTACTATATGAGAGAAGCTTGTGACACAACAAAACCAAGGAGCACAGGTCAGATCTATAGAGGCAACTGTACTTTTCCAAGGTTTTTGTTTGAATTGAAAAGACCTTATACTGTCAAATACATGTTAATATCTTATTTTGGAACACACCAGTCAAAGTAATTAGATCTTCATAATGAAATGAGACTAGTGCACCTTTAAAATATTAGTAAATAGTGATTGTTTTACTTTCACTACTGCTGAAAAAGCTATTCCAAACACTCCAAAAATGGTAAATGATTCAATTAAATATCTTTAATTTTATTTCATACACTGGATTTTCAATTATTTCTTTTTACAAGGTACACGTAACAGTATCTTAACAGTATCTTATGGTGCACGTAAGATACCCCAAATTCACACTGGTTGAAAATCACTGGCATATAGTGTAATATACAGCAATGGTAAAATCAAAATATTATATCTGAATGAGGAAGGGTTCATGAATTGTTTTTGTTCTACAGTGATAATAATGTCAGATAGTGGCTGTCATTAACATTGTACTTTGCCAAGAAATATACTGTATATCTATATAAAAAAAAAGTTTTTCACATTTTCTATCAGTGACTAAACCTATAAACTTTGTCATACAATACAATTCTAAATTGGAAAAAAATATTCTTTTTAGTTGCCCTCCATCTGTATTAAGAGTTTTGTGAGTATTGTGAAGAAATCTTTTCACTCTGTGGTTAATAATTTCATGTTGACAAACTGTGTAAACCTTTCAATTCATACTGTGTGTAAAAGGGTTTCACTAGCAAGGACCACACCACACAAAGAATGCAATTAAGATATTTATTAATGATTGATGATTGATGGCTGGATCGAGAGACTGTGGATGGGGGCTCTGTCTCGGCGATCCGTGCAGCCGATTCAGGACCCCCCCACCTGTAGATAGAGATGTCTCCAGCAGGAGGACAGATGAGATAAGGGGTGGGAGGGTGGGGTCGAGAGATCTGAGACAAGACGTGTTGTTAGGAAAGGACTGTTTAAGTAGAGGCTTCTGGGTAATTGGAGGTGTGTCCGAGAAGACGAGCGAGGCGTGGTTTCCTGGTGCAAAGGGGCTGTGGTCCTGCTCCTGAAACTCAGTTAATATACATACGTACATTAACTCCCCATTCACTAGCAAGGACCACACCACACAAAGAATGCAATTAAGATATTTATTAATGATTGATGATTGATGGCTGGATCGAGAGACTGTGGATGGGGGCTCTGTCTCGGCGATCCGTGCAGCCGATTCAGGACCCCCAAAGAGAGATGAAGAAGAAAGTGAAATGAGCGCGTTCCCAATGACGTAATGAGCTTGACGACATGTGTGAGTTGAGATAAGACTAGAGGAGTTGTATGAGAGTAAGAGAATCTGGCTCAAGAAGGGAAGCTTGGCAGTAAGGCGGTACCAATAGCCCGAATAAAGAAAGCACTGGATAATGGTAGACTCCTCAAGAGACACTAAGAGATTCTAAAGTGATTTGCACGGTTACTGGAGGAGAAGTGTTCTGATGTGAGATCGGATACCAGGCCTTGGATCGCCCTGAGATACTGGAGAGTTTGGGCAGAAGCTATGGAAGCTGTCCAGGTGGCTGAGACAGGGGAGGAAGTTAATGAGTAAATACTGGAACGGCAGAACAACCTTGAGACAATTAGAAGAGAAGTTTAATGCATTGAAGGGAAAGAACCTCTGATGTCAAAGAAATCTGAGCGAGCCAAGATCAATGCAGATATGACGTGAACCATATTGAGTAGCAGGAACTGTACAGGAGGCGGCCTGCTCTGGGAGCTTTATTACCTGACCTGGGTCTGGCACAAAGGTGGAAACGGGTAGCAATGGACTCCGCTCTTCTGACTTACGGACAGAATGCAGAGCATAGTGAATGCAGACCCAGGGCAGAGACGAGACGTGTGAAACAGAAACCTGGGGCAGGATGACATCTTAACTTCAGGGTGGTACTGTGGAGGCAGGGAGTTCCTTCTCTTGGAGTATATTGTGAAACAAAGCTAATTGAATACATGGAGCTAAGAACGGATTAGAGGAAACCTTGAGTCGACCTATCGGTTGTAAATTGAGCAGAGTGAGATTGTAGGCAAGGCCTGACAGACTGGAGAGCGAGCTGGATTAGTTGAAGGTGGAGGCTGAAACGAAGCAGAATGTTGATCATCAGCTTTAGGTGGGAACCATCTGAATTCCTGGAATGGAAGCAGGTGCAGGGTCAGTTTAAATGATAGAGGTCTACAGAATGAGTAGCTTGTGAGAGGAGAGATATTGTTTGTGTCAGAGTTGGAAAGAGAGAATGTGGAGGTTTGAGTCGTGTGGACTCAGGGAGCAACTCAGACCCCCAAAGAATGCTGTAATGACAGTGGGATAGAACAAAGTCGAAGGCTGATAATTGATTCGAGAGCGGGGTGAATGAAATTGTTCAGTTGTCAAAGCGCTCTCTTGTATGTAAAGGCGTAGTAAGATTGAAATGCTGCCTTGGTGCCAATACCGTGGCATGAACTGGAATGCAGGATGAAATGGAGACTCGAGCTCTGTGGCTTGTGGATGGTCTGACAAAAACAGAAGAGTAGCTGATGAGACAATGAGGTATGCAGATTTTGGAGGTTGATTTTGAGAGGGACGCCATGAGATGCGGACATAGTTAGGTCCTCGATGATCAACGAGGGAGAGCATGACATGAGGAATGACTGAGGAAAAAGTTGAATAGGATGAGGGACGATTGAGTTTAGGCTTGAATAGGGTGAAGGATGAATGAGGGAAGACTAGAATAGGATAAGGGGAGGATTGAAGGTGGGGACCCATCCTGGTGCTCCTTGAAGACTGCATGGGGGCATCTTTGTGCCTGCCGAGCCTCCTGAAGGGGCGTCTTGTTGTCTGCCGAACGACTCTAGGAGGAGAATCCTGGCGCCCGTCGAACGACCTCTAGGAGGAGAGTCCTGGTGCCCGTCGAACGACTCTAGGAGGAGAATCCTGGCACGTATCGAACGACTCTAGGAGGAGAGTCCTGGTGCCGTCGAACAACTCTAGGAGGAGAATCCTGGCGCGTGTCGAACGACTCTAGGAGGAGAGTCCTGGTGCCCGTCGAACGACTCTAGGAGGAGAATCCTGGCGCGTGTCGAACGACTCTAGGAGGAGAGTCCTGGTGCCCGACGAACGACTCATGGAGGAGAGTCCTGGTGCCCGTCGAACGATAGGAGGAAGTCCTGGTGCCCGTCGAACGATAGGAGGAAGTCCTGGAGCTCGTCGAACGACTCTAGGAGGGGTCTCGATTTGGCGATGAATCTGGGTGACTGGCAGTAGCTCTATGCTGGGCGGAAGGATGGATTGGAGGGAGTGAGAGATGAATGAGGGGAGGGGATGAGTGGGGAGAAGGTAGAATGAGCAGAAGGGTAAGGGAGACATGGTTAGCACAAGTGGTGGTAGCGTAGGATAGCGGACTGAACTAGAATGAATGAGGCGGCGATGGGTGAAATAACCCTAACCGACCAGAGAAGATGGTCTGAAGCTAGCTTGACGAGAAGTGGTGTAGAAGCCTAAAGCGAAAGTGCTAAGACCATGAGCAGAATGGTATGTACTGAAGTGGAATGACGAGAGGAGTGTAGCAAGAGGGAAGCAATGCTAGCTAAAAAGCTGAAGTGACGCATGTCGGCGTATGAGTAGGCCTACGAGGACTGACTTAGGATAGCGGCACTAAATATCGAGACTAAGCATGGGCAAGCTGAGTGAGAAGCCCTTTGTGGGCATAAGAATAGCATGGTTGTCTGTATAACAAGCTAGCATGACGAGAATGATGTGAGTGAACGAGATACAGTAGCTTAACCGTGACTGAAAAAGAAGCACAATCAAGCGAACGAATTAGCATAGCCGCTATTGAAAGAGTGAGCAAGAGGGAACGATGCTAGCTAACATGATGTGAAGCTGGTATTAGACGAAAATTGACAGGGTGATGTGTGTGAAGTATGCAGGTGAAATGTCGATACTGAGCGTGAGCAAGAGAAGCAAACCGCTTAGAATGCATCCGTGATAAAATAGCATCGCTACCTGTGCGACAAGCTACATGATCTACGATGATGAGCTATGAGTCTGATACGCCTGAACTATCGGAGATAGCGAGCTCTAGATAAAGAATTTGGCAAGCGTAGACAGACTGATGCAACAGATAGCTTGAAACCAAGATTTACATACACAAAGCCGAATAAGGGTGTGAAGCGCATAAGTGATGTGATCTATGAGGGCAGAAATGTCAAGACTATCTTAGATAACCAATGTGATGAAGTAGCGCTAGCAAACCTAAATAATTTGAAAGGACTGTGGTAGCATCGAAAGGTAGCTAGAATGCTAGCTAGAGTAAACAAATGATTAACTAGCTTAGACTGGTGGCAGCCGGACGAAGACTGAACAACCAGCTAGCGCAAGCTAGAATGGTTATGAAATGGCGAAGCCGGGACTGAAGCTCTGAGTGCACTGCAGCATGACTTTGATGAAAGTGACCACAAGAGCTGGTGTGGTGCAACCATGAAATACTGGACAGCACGTGAAGGGTAAGCAAGATTAGAGGAGCATTGGTCAAAATGAGAAGAAAAACTTAAATAGTATAAGGGATGCAAGCTTCAGTAAATGAGTAACTTAGAACGACAAGCGCTAACTAGAAAGCATAGGTGGACGTAGCAGCGGGCCTAAAGTGGAATGTAAATGAGTAACTTAGAACGACAAGCGTGAACTAGAAAGCATAGGTGGACGTAGCAGCGGGCCTAAAGTGGAATTATGAAGCTGAAAGGAGATGAAGCTGAAAGGAGCTGGCTGGAACAAAAGAGACAGCAAAAATACTGTTGGGGAAGGGGCGAGGATCAGGGAGGGGATGGAGGGATGAAGAAATGTATGTGTATGAGGATTGAGAGCAGCCAGTGTGGGTAGAAAACAGACATAGATGAAATGATACATGTAGTGTTGGAGAAGGGGCGGGGTTTCAGGGAGGGGAATAAGGGTGGGTGAAAGTGATAGAGCAGAAGAGAGGAATGGATGAGAGGGCTGCTTGACTTGCTGTATGCAGCTTGTTGCAGTACTCATAGAACCAGGTTACGCAGCGTAACTAATATGCTGACAGAAGGCAGAGCATGAGAAGCCATTGGTCAGATATGGCGAAATAAGAGAAAAGGGATGAAGGGATGAATGTGCATGGGGATTGAGTGCAGCCGAGTTGGCAGAAGAAATACAGAAATAGATGAATTGATTGATATCATACTGAGCGGGACAGTGCTTGAGGGGAGGTACTACCTGGCTCCTGCCGCCAGAGGGAGCTGAAGCGCTGAGATGAGACTGAAGCGCCGAGAGCGCGATGACGTCATTGGCTGCGCGCCGGGTCGGGAACCAGGAAGTGTTGCTGCTCTGGCAATGGAAGCGGTGAAAGAGGATTTCTCTTCTGCACGCGTTGCGGGCCGGGCGCTGAGACATGATGAATCGTCTGCGGGGAGAGGAGAGGCCGCAAGCTCGGGGCGCGCGCCAGCTGCGCGGGTGCTTTGGCGGGAGCGAAGACGGCTGGTGAGCGGGCGCTGGGCCGCTGAAGCTTCCGGACGAATGAAAGAGCGATCTGAGCCGGAGAGGAGGATGAAAACGTGGCCCGATGACTTCGGAGCTGACGATAGAGAATAGCTGGTCTGAAGCTTGTGAAGGAGGCGCAGCTTGATGCTGGTTTGGCGGAAACTGGGAGAACTATCGCCCTGAGAAGAAATAAGGACTCGAGACGACGAACAGGTCAGTGTTCAAGCATGGTGGCTCAACGAGTCGGGATGCGTTTAAAGATGCCTGCCAGGGCGTGAGTGTGTCTCTCTGTCGAGAGATCTGAGACAAGACGTGTTGTTAGGAAAGGACTGTTTAAGTAGAGGCTTCTGGGTAATTGGAGGTGTGTCCGAGAAGACGAGCGAGGCGTGGTTTCCTGGTGCAAAGGGGCTGTGGTCCTGCTCCTGAAACTCAGTTAATATACATACGTACATTAACTCCCCATTTTTATTAAGTCCTGGCATTTACTTTGTATGAAAGAGTATGACACATACGCCTGGGCAACACAGAAATAATCATGATTCCTTTCTTAGACTGATTTTAGATTTGATTGTATTTTGTCACAATAAAACAATAGACCTTTCACACCAGACTCATTGTCATGTGATTCATTTTCATCCAATGTCTAAAATCTGCTTTAAAGCCAAAGGTTTTATGGACAGAGAATTGACTATAGACTTGATTAATATGAAGCTTACCTTCTAAACTTCAACCACAAATGAGTCCCCCAGCAAATATTTGATGGCATCTGAGGGCCCCTTCACAACTTTAAAAAGTCACAAATTATCAAAAAACAACTTTTTTCCAATGCACATGGTAAATGCAACACCTGCAACAAAAATGAGACCACTGTGAACTGTCTGAGTTTAATAAGAAATAATTTTTCTTCTAACTAGGAGCCAAATATTGCATTCTGATTGGCTGGGCTTGGGTGATCCCCTCCAGTTTCACTTTGTTGTTTATAAAAAGAAAGTTATGAGCGATAAATGCAACTAAAATAAATACATGACGATAATAAGCATGTGTCAAAGAATCTAGAGGAATTTTCCAGATTTAAAACCAAAATTGTGTTTACAGTGTGAAAATTAGCTTTACTTTACTTAAGTAAAATAAATGTTCAAAATGCCAAGTTGTTTGCAATGACAATAACTAAAGATTACGCTATTATAAGAAAGATTCTGCAGATATCAGTCAACCTTGTGACGTTATCTCCAAAACAATCCTAGCAAAGCTTAGAAAATTATTGTTACGTGAAACATATAAACTAAAAACAAACCCAAGCATTGAATTATACATAAACAAACAGATAAATAATGAGAACAGAATAACATACATACTAGGGATGGGACGATTCACCCAAGTCACGATTCGATTCGATTTTCGATTTTGCCGTCACGATTTTCGATTTTCTTCGATTTTGTTAATAGAAATCTAAAACTATCTATGTTATTTATTTTTAAATTTATTTTTGTACATATATTAGTTTGTGGACCGGCAACTCTAACATTTCTTGCTTCATTTTGAGAATGTGGGCTGCATTTGTGCTTTTATGTAAAAAGCAATGACTTTTCTTATTTTTCCTATAAGTTTGTAAATGTGTCTGATGGACACTGCATGTTTGGCAGAGACATTGCAAAGTGCACAGTGCAAAACACCCAAGATTTGGCCCTAATCCTTATATTAACAGCATTAACCATGTTACTTTCTTACATTGTTACATTGTGTCAGGCACACAGTTATTTTTCCTAATTAGCTTCCATTCATGTTTTACTTCTGTCAGTGCTTCTGAGAGGTTTTTACTTGTATGGGACTCATACATGCGTGCCTGCAACACTTTAGCCTACTCTTTGTCGATGTAGTGGACCGTCATCGTAATAAAACTCTTTATAACTCGTAGCTCTGGAAGTCCGCCCATCAGCTGTCAGCGCAACATATTCACGTGCAGTCTGGTCTTGCTCACGTTCACGCTTTGTTTCTTCATACATCGCGGGTATTACGGTGTTACTGAAGTGTTTTGGGCTCGGAGTTTATAGCAAGGCTCGGCGGTGTTAAACGTGCTTAAAGTCTCCGCGTTCAACAGCGCGAACAAGACAAAACGGCTGCATGTCACTAGCGATAAACTTCCCAATAGACAGTTTTCTTACCGCTAGCATCATCCTTGGCACTAAATCCAACGTGTTCCCAAACACCGGAGCGATATGAAGTTAAGGTTGAATCTGAGCGGCGCCAGCGTCTAACTCCACTTCTTTTCCCCACACACAACACTCTTTTGCGCACGCGCTCACTCGTTCCCCTTGTCAACAAAACGCCGCTGCCGCTACACGTGTATTTTAGCGCATGCGCAAAATCGTTCGAACTATGCAACGATTGGATCGAAGGGCCAGGATCGAACGATTCGACTCTTTTTGCAGAATCGTTCCATCCCTAATACATACTGTACGTCTAATTCTAAAAGCTGTCTAAATGAAGACTTTTGCATGGTACAAATACTGTATATCTTTGCAAAACCATTACGTAAACACTTATTAAGCTACAGCTGCTTCGAACGAGACCAAAAAACGATCTGTTAAATTGCACCAAGAACGATGATGAGACAGTTTTCCTCAAAGAACACACAAACTGCCTCTCTTTTACTTCACCATCACTTTGCAAAAAAGCTAAAGATGCATATGCAGCCTTTAAAAACTGCATTTATCTGCTGAAAACTCCTCAGAGGCGGGTGTCACAAAGTAGCTGACTACGGGGAGATGAGACAAATGAGGCGGAAAAGCTAATTAAATGTTCATCGTGGACAAGAGTGCTCCAGCTGAGAGCCACAACTTTACCGCGGCAGCCATTACACAAACACGCTTTAGTCTGGCCATGATAGATTATGGCAGCCAAACAACCAAACAGGAGTCCGCTGAGTAACCTTCGACTTTGACTTTGGCCAACAAAACAATTAGGTGTTTGCAGGGCTCGACAGGCTGGGAATGACTCCAGCCCATATCACATTATCTATTTATAGACAAGATGCAACTTCTGGCCCCAAGAAAGAGATTGTGCAATGTCTTTTCAGTGTTTTGGATGGAGAGATTCACGTAGCAGGAGATGTCTGTTATACGCAGGGAGAAATCTATAGGTATGTGTCATAAAACTTCAATACAGTATATGTTGGGGAGTGTGTTGGGTAGAGCTTGGGATGGAATGTCGAAATGGTTATCATGAAAATCTGACATTTGCAGAAGTGGAGTAAATGCTCAGCGATATATTAGTTAAGACAATGTCAAAAACAACCCAATAAACTGCAGAGACATTGTCAGAATATGTTATATCAAAGATGCATAGCTTCTTATTTAGGCCTTTCTCCCAGAATGTGAGGTTGCGCTCCATGCAGCAGACAGAGCAGGGCTGCTTTGGGTCCAGGGAGTGTGTCATGGTGTTATGCTGGCTGGAGTGTGTGAGGTTCCCTTTGGTCTAGTGCTGTGTGTTTAGCATCTATCTGGGTGAGTGCCCTGTCCTGCTCAAGCCCAGCCAGCAGCACAGAGTTGCCACCACCGTCTTGTAAAGCCAGAAAACATGCGGCTGTAACTCAAGTTACTTATATGAACTTTGAAACGTAGTTGACTAACTCACTGACGCCACAGGTCTAAGTGGTAAAATGTCAGCTGTTTTAGAATCTTCTAAAGACTCTATAGGAAAGAACCTTTTAGACTAACTTATAAAACATTGTGAACTAACTGCATTGCTGCCTTAATTACTCAATAAGCTTACACCCATGTCATTAAATCTTTTTCAGTTACACCTGCCAACATTATTATTGAGAAATGGTTTAGAGCTTAAATTTTTCAAATAATCACATACAGATATGTGGGAGTAGATGAAAGTACTCTGTCCTTGGAGGACATAACATATTATTCAAACATGTATTGATGATAGATATACCATGAAGGTAAGAAGTTCATAAAAGTGGATTTAGCTTATTATGTCGTCTTTACAGCATCAATGGTTGAGAGTTAAATCCTTGCTCCAATCAATACAACATACAGACAGACAGACAGACACCTCACTTACTTTGCCCCATCTATGATTTCTCCTATATGGTGCATTCGTATTAGAATATTTCATAAAGCATATTCTTAACCTAACCTAACCTCTGCAGGTTTGACTTCAGCCAAATTGCATAATTTAGATCCCTCTCATTTTACCAATTCAATTAGAAATAAATACAACAACCAACAACAAATGTACCAAAAACAACAATGTTAAATAATTTGATCAAGGAAACTACCTAAAACGGGGGTGAGCAATTATTTTTCTTCGAGAACTATGTTCAAACTTGGACAGGGGGCCAGACCGCAACCATTGGTGTGACAAATTATTTATTTATTTAGGACAACGTAACATTATAAAGATGACAACACCAGATTTAGCAGCATGCTAACTTCCATCTGTAGTCCCTGACAAATAACAACAGACAACATAAAAAAACACATATTTACAACGAAAACACATTTTGTGTAAAACAGACTTTTGAAACTACTATTTTGACCATTTATTATGTTTAATAATAGAGCATTAATCTAAAATAGATGTTCCAAGGCTAAATCAATCAAAGAAAAAAAAAATTATAAAAAACTTACCAGAGGCTGGATTAAAAAAGTCAGAGGGCTGCATCTGGTCCCCGGGCCACAATTTGCCCAAGTTTGACCTAAAATAATATGGAAAAACTTGGGTTGTCCCATCTTCTCTGAACTATTTCAACCAGATTAGCGTGCTTTAGTGAACATTAAGAACTCACCTATAGCATTAATAAAACAATGATACATTACATTTACATTTAAATACAGTTTGTAAAAGCGTAGCAAGCACCTGAATAACTTCTATTGATGGAGGTTTATCTAATAGATATGCATTAGGTTAAAATAAACAAAAGAGGTCCCATAGTGACTTGGGATTGATTTGGTCTGTGAAATTACTTTCTGGCTTCTGTTGAAAATATGCAAACATTTTCTTCCACCGCCACCTCCTCCGAATTACACAGTGTGCATAGAAATAACACAACAAAAACTTCAGGTTAATTCCTTCTCTCTGCAGATAAACAATAAGTGCGTCCTCATCTGTGAAAGACAAAGAAAGCTTTACAAAGTTAGTCATTTAGAATTGCACCGTCGGCGGTTTTCCCTCCTCTTCTCTTCTCTCTCCAAATTGGACATTCATGAACAGTGACAGGCGCTTGCTCATGTAGAGGCCTCCCGCTGCTAAGACCTTCTTCTGCTTCATTTTCACAGTGGCCCACAACTTTTTCAGAAGCACAAACTCAATTTGGGAGCCGGAAGCGTCGCGGGAAGAAGGAGATAGACACGTGAAGACACCTGCCGAGCGCAATGCATAGTTTCACAGCTCTCTGCATCTCATCTGTGTCACGCTTTTACACCGTGAAGATACCCAGAAGAAGAAACAGATCCATCGTTTCAGATCATCAGCCTTATGATTCAAGTCTAGAGCTTAAATTTTAGAAAAGAAAGATACAGTGAATCCAGATATCCACTCCAGCTCATATTTTGGTCTGACTATCGTTCGTTCCAAGTTACTGTCTATCTGCTGTGCAAACGCTGCCAAGAAAGTGAACTTCAGATTATTGAAAAGTAGTTGGAACATTTTCTGTGTTTTAATGGTGAAACTGTGTCTAAAAAAGACTCGCAGTAAAGCCTCATATCTGGGGCGTGGTCTGTCGAGGTAGAAAAGTCTGTTGTTTCAATGAGAAATGCAGCTTTTTTCTTTATTACAACGTTTTCTGGGGAACTATGTGTACATTAAAGGTACTATACTCAATTTTTGCATAATTAAAAATGTCATCAAACAAAAATAATTCATTTTAAGCTTTCAACATCACTTACCTATCGCTTGCGGAGCGCAAAATAGGTCATTACGATGCGTTTTAAGTTTTTTTCATGGCTAACGACAATTAGCCACAATGCTAACAATAACAACAACTTAGTGAGATTGGTGAACAAATGGAACATTATTAGACGTAGTCAGGACATTGCAGACTTATATACATTGACAAGATATATACATTGACAGGAATAATGAAGTTATAAATAGAAATTATGTATAGCGCCTTTAAGCAAAGCGAATTCAAGTTTAGACACAGCTGAGTCTTAAAGGTTGTTGATGTGATGATTTGACAGGAAATTAAACTGATTGTTCTGTAGATATATAAGACAATAGCATTTAGCCCGCATTTAAGACATTTATAAACTAGGCCAGTTCAACCACTTTATTCTTTTCTAATCTTTAGGCCTACATCTTTATTAAATGAAGGTATTATTTTATTATTAACAGTGGATGATGATGCTGCTGTTCTACATTAAAATGAATAAACTGTTTCCCTCACAATGGTACTTATTAACTTAATAATTACATCATTTTACCCTGCTTAATGTAAAACTGGATGGTTGTAAGTAACTCCTAACAGACCAGCTTTTAATGATGCTAGCATTTACAGGTCCCAGTGGTTGGGGGTTAGTGCTAGATAGTCAGGCCTGGATGTGAGCTGGTTGCCATGGTAATGAGTTTACTTCTGTAGCTAATCTGGCCTAAAGTTTTTTCTTCTTCTTCTTCTAAACTTACCCATCCCCAAAAAATTAATCACAACCTTCCCAGATTCAACATTCTAGTACTGCGTTCCAGTTGTCCTCGGAGGTTGGAACTCCAGTGGTTAAAGTGCCCATGACAGGTTGAACTACTCATTTCACAAAGACGTAGAAAATGTAAAATGTCTTTGTCTCCCTAGTGTGATGTCATCAGTTTAGAACTCTGCTCAACTTCCTGGTATTTTCATCATATTTTCACATTTTTCTCCACAAACTTAAGGTTAAGGTTAAGGTTAAGGTATACTTTATTGTCCCCGTAGGGAAATTTGTCCTCTGCATTTGACCCATCGTTCAATGCCTCTGGGGCATCCCTCAGGAGCAGTGATCGCCACAGTGCAGCGCTCGGGACCCATCTCCAGATGTTGTTGCTAGGCTTGGTCAGGACTACCATAGCTGGAGGTTATTACCCTAACATGCATGTTATTTGTTGGTGGGGGAAACCGGAGTGCCCGGAGGAAACCCACCCAGACACGAGGAGAAACATGCAAACTCCACACATTCCCGTGCGGGAATCAAACCCGCGACCTTCTTGCTGTGAGGCAAGAGCGCTAACCGCTCAGCCACCGTGCCTTCAACTTGTTCTTGATTAACATAAGACTATCATTTATAATTACAACAGGTATTAATCTACCAAAGTAAATCAAAATTTGAAAAATGTTCAAACCTGTCATACGCACTTTAAGTTGGATTACTTTTACAGTAATGAACCAATCAAATAATAAGCCAAAACACAGATATCTTTTTGTCAATTTATTGACTACACTGCTGTTACAGATACAGTTACATATACAGTCACAAGAGAGTGAATTTGCATTTTTGTTAACATTGGTTCTGTGTAGCTGTTAGCAACATTAGCATTGCAGCACATAACAGCAAATTTATAACGGTAGAAGCTCATAACCGGTGCAGGTGCGAGTAAACAGAGGTGAGTGGACTCTAGAGACAAACTAAAGAGAAAATAACACAGTTATCTGCAGTGAAGCTGTCTGATGTTCATCTTTCTCAAAATACAGGACGCTGTCATGTTTGATTTTCTACCTCAGATCTCTCTGAGTATCCGAGTAGGAACTCCTGTTGGAGGGCTGTTCCAGTGGGAAATCACAAGTCAGAACTCGGGAGATCCAAGCTTTGAGTAGGCCTACCACTGGAAGGCACTCAAGTGTCAATTTGATGTGGTGAATTTGACAAGTCAGTTGAAATTAACGTGTAAATATACAGAAATCAAGTTTGTTTTTAATAAAGCAATTTCTAAAGATAGCTAAAGCCCTTCTATGGAGACACAATCCTTTGCTATCTAAATCAGTTTAAAAACTCTCAAAGTAATTGTTCAGTATCTCTGTACTTTGCCATCTGTGACGACTCAAAACTCTGTGTATATTTTAGAACTGTTTCTTCTATTGTTTTATGACGATGTCTTGCCATAGCAGTCTCACAAAGTGTCAAAGCTCTCGTGGAAAAGTGGATGCGTTCATACCGACACACCAGCTCGTCACCTGCTCCTAATTGGTTCTTCCACCACTTTATTGTCTCCAGCTGCACATTCTCATATTCTTATTTTAGCAACAGAGCCTGGAGATGAACGAGAAGGCGGCGCGGATAAATTTGCACTGTCTTCGCGTGGAGTGGCTGCAGGTGCGATCTTCATTTTACCCTCCAGCACAGTTACACAAAGCCTCGAGAGTTTATACATCTAAATACTTTGCCAAATGCGCACTTTATTATCTTATCTCTGCTGTGGTAAGCTGCTAACTTTGCAGCTGTTGAGGAAGATAACCCAAGCAATGCAAATTATGTTTCAATATTTGGATTTTATTAGAAAAGACGGCGATTTGAGGCCCTCTCTGCGGTTCTTGAAGTATAATCTTGTGTGAAACCGCCATCCGTGTGCCCGTTTTTCACCAGATAGCACAATCACATGTCATAAGGAAGATATTGAGCCTCTGTTGGGCCTCATACCTCCCGGGTGGTGCATGGAACGCAACTTGTCTCCTCCAACAAAAGAAGTATTCCCTCAACTCCTGATTTGTAGCGTTTGGCACAAAAAGCCCCTAGCACATCTTTGTCATTGGAAAGCCGTGGTTCCATTTTCTCCTTTTGCCGTGTCAGCAAAGAGGAGAGTAGCTTTAACACACCTTTATAAAGCTCACTGCAGCTACAGTGCACTGACGACTGTGAAATACAGTGTATACTGATGGAGAAAGTATGAGGAAGCTAAAGTTACAGCTAAATTAAGAGTACAAATAATTAAGACACATGTACTGCATTGAACCTCATTTATAAAGCACATTAAAAAAACTAATGCAAATTAAAGTGCTGCATATTTATATATGCAAAAAATAGACAAACAAAAGTTGAAAGTCAACAGTATAAAAGTAGTAACCCCATCTCAAAAAGCGTGTATATACCACGACATAACAGAACATATCAAAACAAGTGATTAGCACGATTTCAAGTGTTTTTTGAATCAAGCTAGATGGTAAAGCAATGCAGCTATGATTTATATAAATCAGACAGTAGATACCCCAAAGATTGACCGGATTGTGTTTTTTCCATTTCAAAAGCTGACAACACAACCTGCAATGGATTAAACGGTGTGGGCGGCTCCATTCCCAGCTAAATGTATCGAACAAAACGAAGCACACATACTGTATGTCTGCTCAAAGGTAAGACTAATGTTTAACTTGCATGCTATCGACTTACTGAGTTGTTAGATCTACAGAAAAGAACACAAACTAGACCAAAGTTATACCATGAAAAGGATATAATCGCCAGAAGTTGCGCTCTAAGTTTAGTGAGCTGCTTAGCTTTAGCCAACAGTGGTAGGTTTAGCTAGCTGACATACCCTCGAAAATGAACAATATACTTGCAATAGACGATAACAGACACATTGCAAACCCTTTTGTCTCGATCTAGAGGATATTGCGGAGGTATTGCTCCAAAAAGATCACTAACACAAACAGGTATACTTCTTTCTATCACGGCACTCCATTGTCATGTTTTTTGACATTAGTAACAGCAACTAAGGGGGGCGGTGCTTGGCAAAAAGTCAACTGATCAAAGTGACATCATCCAAAATGTAAGATAATTTGCTCACAACTGATACAATTACTTTTCCTCCTTTTGATCATCAGTGCTATATGTTGCGCATTAGCATAGAAGCAAGTTCCTATTTGTGAACTGTTCACTCATAATGGCAGTTAGTAGCCATTAACAGTAGTTTTTCTTTTACTATGATAACTATTAAATAAATAGATTTTGTAAGATAAGCATAATGACCTATATCTGTATAAGACCAACACTAACACTTGGATTGTTGCAGGGGGGCTATTAAAAGAGCAAGTAAAATATATTTCTTCCTCCGTTATATGACAATATATTCTTACTTTAATAGTAGAAAAGTGTAAAAGTGATCCAAAAAAGTGATTCAGTCAAAATACTAAAACAGGTATTGTTAAGGAAAATCTTAAATACAGTACACATTTACAATTTTAAGAAAGACAATTTTCTGCTTCTGTCTGGCAACTTACATCCATTCATTTCTTTCTCTTGTTCCTGTTTTGGGGTTGTGGGTGACTGGAGCGTATCCCAGTGACTTTGGGCCTTAGGCGAGGAACACCCTGGACAGTGGCCAAGTTGTCACAGGGCTAACAGAGACAGACACAGACACAGACAAACAATCATTCACTCTTTTATTCATTCACCAGTGATACCGGTTGCCATGCATGTTTTTGAAGGTGAAAGGAAGCAGGAGAACCCCAGAGAGATTGCAGAGTAATACAGGAAGAACATTCAAACTTCACCCAGAGAGATCAGACAAACAAAAAGGTATTTGCTAAGAAAAATTGTCATTTCATTGGATCAGCAGCTAATATTAATCAGAGTTAAGTAGTGCCGTGTCTAGTCTGAGCTCAAAAGTGGCCCTCATCCGTCTTCACCTTGCAGTTTTCTTTGAAGTTCAGTCCAAAGGGCAGACAGACTTAGAGCAGTTCAAATATTTTGTCAAACGATGGCCCTCAGAAGTGATTTATCAGGCACCTTCTATTAATTTTTCACTCACAAATGATACTCATGAATCATGCTATAGACTGACCGCCCCCTGCTCGACCAGCGCTGACCTCTGCATATGTTTGGAATGGCTAATTTGCACCTGCTTTGAAGTTTAAGGTAAAACGCTGAATGAGTGTGACCTTGTTCCAAAACATGTGGACATGATGCAATTTGAGTTGATTCTGGTTTTGGTACATATTTTATTATTCATTCTTTCATTTTCTACTGCTTGTTCCCATTTGGTGAATGAGTGGGTGAGTGTAGCCTATACCAGTGACATTGGGCCTTAGGCGGCTGAACACCCTGGACAGTGACAAACTAAACACAGAGTAACAAAGACAGACACAATTCTTCTCTCTTATTCATTCACTAGGGGGATTTTGCCATTGAACGTACATGCATGTTTTGACGTAAGGAGGTCGTATCTGAATAATTAGAGCGACTTAATTTAATGACATGTTTCTTAATTTTTCATGCATTTTTAATTCATGCATATTTTAGTAATCTTTTCATTCTCTAAAAACATGCCATGGTAGCCAGTTTGACTGATCCATGTGATGTGTCCACTGCTCTTAGCAAGCAGCTGAGTCAATATAACATGATGGCATGCCTCAAATGGGGTATGTAACACAATTATGAACAGTTAACTTTTAAAGTTAATCAGGAAACATTTATAATAAATATGTTTTTTAAGCCTTTATTTAAAGGGGACCTATTATGTCAAATTCACTTTTCTAAGTTTTTAACCTTGTTATGATTCATCATTAATTTACTCAAAGTTATATTTGAATTGATTCATTCACGTTTGAGTAATCTTGTTTTGTTCTTCAGCTGCAGTTCAAGAGCTCAGAAATCCTCGTTCTCATCTACCACCTATCCCCTCCCACTTTCCTGTATTTACTTGGTATAATTCAAAAGATTAATTCTCAAAGTGAAGCTTATATGGTTCAATACTGTCCCAACTTCACTTTCCAACAATAAAAAATATTTTTTAAAAATCTGTTGCTTTTTACAGTTACATTTTAAAGCGAACAGGCGGGGCTTATCAGATCTGCAGTTTTGAACAGGAAGTCAGTAGAGCCTTTCCTATTTTTAAGTTGTTTTAGATCAACTTTGTTTTACAATGAACAAACGGTAAATTACTGATCTGGAAAGTTTCATTAAGGTTCAGACATTTTTCTTTTTTTTTTTTTTCTTTTTCAATGGAGTCCTGGCCAAGAGGCTCCAACAACACACAATTTAATTTAAAACAAACACTAAATGTTAGAAAAACAGTTACAGGATTATGATTGCATTTCTAGGTCTTTCAGAGAGTCAAAATGAGCCATAGAGATAAGAGGTTGGTGTTTGAAAACTCTCTGTTACTTCTTGTGATGAAGTAAGTTTGAATTATTCAAAGGAGAGTTCCTTCATCATTCCATTTACTGTATTACAATTACTATACCTATTCTATATACCAAGGCTGTGTCCCATGTACATGGGGTAGCCTAGACAGGGCACCTTTCTCTTTCCCCCCTTCCTAACTCTGGTCCCATGTTCTGAGTGCGTGCGTGTGTGTGACTTGTGTGTTATGTGTATGTTTATGTTGTACAGCCTTTTTATTATGTCACTGTTCCAGGATCCTTTTAAGTTTTTGTTTATTATTTGCCATCTCGGCTAAGGAGACCACACTCGCCCCGGCATCTATCCACCCGCCCACCCATGAGCAAGAGAACTCAGAAAGGCCGCGAGAGAACCCAAACGAAAGCCACCAGGAACACGTCTGAGGAGCCACAAGGGACGACCAACCAGACCTGGAGAGCGACCCGGACCACCATCCAACCCCAGGACTCCCTCCCAGTTATACCACAGGGCACAACTGCACGGCCCCCCCTCAGGCACCCCTCCCCTCCCTTACAATTACATTAAACACAATATAGCAAAATTCCATAAATTCGAGGGGAGAGAGGAGAAACCAATGCTGAAAACAAGCAGAACAATCAAACTCCACACAGAAAGGCCCCAGGCAACAAGGAATTGCTTTAAGACCAGTGTTGTGAAATTCTGTATCTATGTGGAAAAATCAAAATCCTTAGAGAGTTAAGTGAGCTCAAAAACATGGTTTATTTACAAAAGTACAATTATGCATCATTGAAAGTAGTCCTACACTGGACTGACCACCACTGGTCTGTCCAGTCAATATGTCACCCCTTGGTCCTTTCCTCCAAAGTTCTCCCGAGCAGCTGTGTTACTGATCCTTAAACCCAGAGCGGGAGGAGCCTCAAGGCCACACCGGCAGAGGTGGGAACAGGACATAGTATTCAAAACATCAAAGCTTACAGATGTTGGCGATATCGCAGAAGTGAGACATAAGGTTAGTTAGCATACAACAGTTACTTCCACTTGGGGGCATATGTACTCCTGTGAAACCTGAGTTTTATTGCACAGAAACAAAGGTCAAGCAACAAGGTGTAACTTAATAACAGTGTCCTATATTTGGGTTTCGTGAGTGGCTTCTTTGACAGGGGAAAGTAACATAATGGACAAATTATCATTTAAAGATGCCATACCAACCATGTTTTTAGGTAAATACAAGCTCTTTTCGTTCCCACACCTGTACAGAAGCTCATCTGCTGTTAATAACCCAGGTCATGAGCCCCTACATGAAGGGTCAGTGTTTATGAATGATAGAGAAAAAGTGATCAAACATTTGAAGTGAGCTCAGAGAAAAGCACTGACATCTTCCCCATAAACACATGCACAAAATGCTACCTTCTGCGTCTCCGACAGAACCCAAGTGTGTCAGAAAGCCTATTTTGGTTTCTAAAAACACTTCACCTTTGACTTCTGGTAAACAAAACATTGGTTAGTAAGTGTTTACTAGGTTTCTTAATATTTTGTGTCAAACATTTCAATCCCTGTAAGCCGTTTATCACTTCTCCGTAAACTTCTTCCCTTTTGACCTCTTCTGTTGCTGCAATTCTGTTGTGTATGAGTCATATGATTAGATCTCACAGCAGTCCTTGACCTGTTCCAGTCAGATTGCAGGCACCGTAACTGTGGAGGTTTTAAGAGAAAAAGGGGTCAGGTGCTCCCCAAAGCAGTCGTTTGTGGGAGCAGATCTGATGCTGTTGAGCGTTAACAGGATTGCAGGACAGTGGCTGTATTTCACTACCTTTCATCTGTCATGTGAAGTTTTATCAGGGCTCTAATGCCTCCCGCCCTCAGCCAGTGACGAACAAGCACCTTCCATTATTAGAACAGTTACATGCTATGATTTATACTTGGTTTTTTTTCTTCTGCCGAGCCAATTCTCACTTCTGCAGGGGATTGAGAAGGGTGACTGTTAAATGCACTGTGGTGACGTGGCTACGTTGTGTCATAGAGGCCATTTTGGGCTTAGCAACGTGTTCAATTGCTTAGACTGGATAGAAGTATTGTTACCAGAGATAACAGACATTCACCAGCAGAAAATCTTAAACCTTGCAACATTTGATCATCTCAGTAAAACACAAAATGCAGATCCTGTAATCAGTTTTCAGTAAAGCGGATTTAATAGAGCTTGGGATGGAACTTAATAAAACATCATTTTCCATTAGAAATTAGTTGTTTTTGCAGTAACCAAAACAATATACCAACGTAGTAAAATACTGGCTTGTTACCGGTAAATATATCTTTCACTTTGCTGTGTCAGATTTTGCTATAATTATTGCTGTTTTTAGATTTTAACATTTTAAGATCTCTTAACAACTGAAAATATGATGTTACAAACCCGAGCTCTATGAACACAACAAATGTCTTCTTAGTTTCTCTGACACTTGTTGCTAGCAGCAAGCTAACAAGCTTGGCTTTTAGTTTCCATTTTCAAACACTTTCTTCTGGGCCTGAAAGTGCCACAATGTGGTCAGTAAAAGCCTGCTGCATGAGACAAAAGGAAACTTGAAAAGACAGAAAACATGGACAAAAGCTGAGAGAACAAAACGTTTAAACTGCACTGCTCACATAAACAACACAACATGGTCTCCTCACAAACAGCAGCACTGACTTCTTAAAGTGTGCGTGTCAAAGAGAGACTCTCTGAGTGCCTAATACAAAAGGGAATGCATTTCAATACAGAACAAACAAATGTGTCGCTGCTACAACATTCCACAAATACCTTTGACAACAAGATATGGATGATGTAACCTACTTGAAAAGCTTTTTCGGTAATATCAGTGACTATGTTTACATGACTGAATACAGCTGAGTGCCTTTGCCTCAAAACTAGCTAGACCACTCTAGCCTCTGTCTACGTCCAGATCAAAGAACTGAAGAGAGCTGTGGGGTGTCCAGTTATTCAGCATTAGCATGCTGCCTTATGTGCTATTAAAAATGTGACCAAATGATGTTGTGTTGCTCACCAGTTATTGCTCTCTACAGCATAAACACATCAAAGAACCAGTCAGTTTTACTTTTATTTTAACACTGAAGATATATCAATAACCCACCACTTTACTTAAACATTGTATTGTTTACTTCAGCTACAGGTGACGTCATCTAAAATCAGTAAAAGTAAAATTCCTCTGTCTACGTTCTTCTTGATGGTGGGCAACCGTGAATCAATGGTTTTCCTTCACATCCTTTTCACCAGACTGTGATCCGTCTCTCGTGGAAGCGCTTCCTGTCTGGGATGTTTTCAATTACTCACCGTTTGCAGTTTAACTGTCTCAGCAAAATTCTCCTACCCAAGCACTTGTCTGTATACATTACTCTGCCTGCACCATTTCTCAACAGGCTCCCCGGCTTTACTGCTGTCCTGCTAAAACAACATCTGTTATTGTTGTTGCTTTGTGTAAGTGTCCTTGGTGAAGCGTGTCAATTCGATAAAGATAGATACAACGCCATACGTGCTGCACACAGATGGAGCAAAACATTATGTCCATTTGTCTAAGAACAAACTACAATGAATCTTTAGCCAATTATTTATTATTATTATGTTTTATTTCAGACTCCAGGTCCATAGATAAAAAAACAGCACATAGACCAACAAAAGCAATAATTTTAGAAGCAAATTGCATAACAATTGCATAATGAATCCAACCACGAATCAGTAAAGCAGCCTGAAGCCAATGCAATGCCTGTAACTGACCAGGGTGTGGTGCCATGTCACTAACACAGAAAGTCATAAAACTAGAGGAAGACTTAACACTGAGCATGCGCAGAAAAGCTGCTGAATGTAAACAAAACTTAGTGGAGAATCTTTTTTTAGAGACAGAGAAAGTGGACTTATGCTTCAGATTCTTCTGGAATATTGTGACAAAGCCTCAATGATTTAATGAAGATTGTAGTGGATTTATTAAATTTTTCACTGTCTTCTGTGGTTTATGGTGAAATGAGACGCAGATTTTCACAGAGAACATCATATACAGGTCAGTATATTCTGCAGATGAGACGTGACTCTGGGGCAATGATGTCATCATGATAAATAAAAGTTGTGGATACAACATAACTACGGAGACGCTAAACTGGAGTTTTAAAATCTTTTCACTCTGGGACCTGGTTTCAGAAACATCTGTTTTCAGTGTTTTGAAACTCCTGCTTCATGTGGATGATGTGGTTTAGGTCAAATATTTGTTCTGAATTGCCTGAGCTTGGCTCTGGGTGGACAAGGCCTTAGTGTAACCCCTTTTTAACAGATTGTTTAAATAATTTATATTTTGTCTTACTAATGTAATTGAGCGCACCTTTCCCAGCACACATGGGTGCACTATGGGACAGTAGACCCTGCCTCACTGCACTTAAAAACAAAGGAGAGTAAAGTTGCCAAAAAAATATTGTAGAAAGTAGTTTATTCAACAAATCTTTTAGCAGCAGTGCAAAACATTTGTTTTACAATTGTTCATGTAATTGGAAGGGCAAATAAAAAGTCATATCACAAGCTATGAGGAAAAAAAATAAAGAAAAAGAAACAATGACACATATCATAAGTAGCAGTGCAAGAAACCTGAACAGAATTCATTTGATTGAACACACAAGGCTTTGGTCAAATATAGATTCACTCACAGTGAATAAAGTGCTTTTATCCTACTTTGAAAGTTGTCAAAGCACTTGTCTTGACCTAGGGCGCAACGACGACTCGCTCTGTTCCACTGTGTCACCTGGTGTTTCAAAGGTCTCTCATTCAAGTACTAACCAGGCCCTGTCCTGGTTAGCTTCTGATAAAGTCAGACTTTGACATGCACGTGTGACCACTGTTTAAATTCTGGTTTTATGTGGAACAATAAAAAAACAAAAACCCAACCCAATGGACATACTCGATACCATGAATAAATTACATGAGAACATCAGAATCCGACCCCAGCCTGCTCAGCATACGACTTCAGAATGGACAGTTGAAGATGCAATTTCTTTTTACTTTTGTCAAATCCATGTTGACAACAGTTTCTCATAACCTTGGGTATTTGTGCTACTGCCAGTAATGCATGTTCACAATCTGGCAAAGTCATTTGTTTGCCAATAGCAAACTGCCTCGTACAGTAGCTTAAGTGTGCATATTTGTGATGGTAAAGTGAGGGAGGACATATCTGCCACTCTCAGTCACGCTTCAGGCTCTTTTCTGTGCTGCTTTAGAAAGGTTGTTTTGTCCTGGAGAGTTTGCCTTTGCAAGTACAAGGGATTCTGTTTTCTGATAAGCGCCAAAATCTCTCTCAGGCATTCTGTTCAAATCAACACCCAAAGTTCCTGTGAATATTTTTATTTTCTGTATCATTCTTACAGGAGCTGATAAAAGATTGGTTCACACTGAAAAAATTAGTCGAATGTTTGCGCGCCACTTTTTGTGACAGATTTGAAAGTTGTCCTTTTTACCTTCTTGAATGTGCATATGTTGAAGTGTTAGTGTGGCACACAAGAGAATCACGAGCTGAAGCAGGCGCACTCTGCCAAAACGTCTCATTATCACATTTTGTGTCGACTTTGACAGCTTCCAGTCCTGGAGATTTATCCCTTTTCAAAAGTGTCATTGAGAAAGCCGGCACTCATTCAAATTTGTCCAGCAGTTCAGCAGTTTGAGTAACGGTGTAATAATCTCCACAGCTGCATTCAAAACAAAAGGCTTTCGTCCAAGACAAACTTTTTTTTTCCCTTCGTTTCTCTTTGCTGCATGTCTGATGTGACAGGCTTCCATGGCAACGTGAAATGTGCAAATGATTTATTTTGGTTTTGTCAGTTGAAATAATCAACAAATGTTCAGTGAGTCACAACATCAAAGTATTCAAGCCTCAAGTATTAAGCATTCATTCATATTCATTTATTAATTTCCCGTTAGCAGTAACAGGTGACTGGAGCCTATACAAGTGACACCCTGGACAGTGGCCAACTCGTCACAGAATTAACACATAGATAGTCACAGACAGACAATCATTCACTATCTCATTCTTAGTTGTGATGGTAAAGTGAGGGAAAAGATACACCGTCAGTCACACTTCAGGCTCTTTTCTGTGCTGCTTTGGAAAGGTTGTTTTGTCCTGGAGAGTTTGCAGTTGCAAGTACAAGGGATTCTATTTCGGGAGGTGAACACACAGTCTCTTTATTGGGCAATGTGTTCTCATGGCTTGCGTGTCTATACCTCGTCATGACAAATCTTTTGTCATGACAACGCTTCTGCCATTTTTTTGGCATGGTTTACACACACAATTTGATAGAGGATAAACAGGAGGTTTTATTTGGGGTTAACGGCTAAGTTTAGGTTTGAAGTCAGGTCAGCCTGTTCTCACAGATAAGCGTGTCTATACCACACAATTTGAAACAGCGTGTCATATAAACACAGTTTCTATTTTTTGCATGTGTATTTCACGCAGTGCTGCCCTGGTTCATTTCTACGGTGGATGTAAAGACGTGTTATTATTCATGAATACTAACACAAACCTAATCCTTACCTTAACCAATTTTGGTGGTTAAGGTAAGGATTAGACCAAAGCTTAACCATTTTGGTAACTTCAGACCTAAACATTGCCGTCACTCCCAAATAAAAAACAATTGCATGTCTATACCACACCAAAAAAAAAAAAAAAAAACACAGTTGTTTAATAAACATGTCAAAAAAGGCAGAAGTGTAGCCATGACACGCAGTTGTCATGGCCTTTATAGACACGCATATCTGTGAGAACAGGTTGTATTTAGAAGCCAGAACTCTAAGCTCTCTGCTACTCTGCAACAATAAGTACAGCACATTTCACAGATTTCAAAAAGTGCTTTACAAAGTGGGTAAGCCGAGTTACGTACAACAAAATTTAGGTTTGGAAAACCTGTTAAGGCAGCTACCATCAGCACAACTAACAAGACCCTTCCTGAAGAGGACTGAGAGATGCAAGCATGGACAAGATACAGGAAACGTGATTACATGATGGAATTTTAGTTTTCAGTTGGTTCAGGTATAAGGGCAGACATTATTGTAGACAGGTGGACAGATTTGACTGAGTGAATGGTTTATTCATATAGCTATATTTGCTCGGCGACCGGCTTCAGATGATTAGAGTTAAAATATAATCACATTTTCTCAGATTTCAAAGATAGTCCATACATAATCTAATTATAAACCACCAAACTTGTTCACTCATCACGATTGATTACAACTGCTAGTCTGAATAAGCATGTAAGGAGTGCGCTACAGGTTTGTCATCTCCCCTTTGTATCTATAATCCTTAGACTTCTAATTCCTGATCAGAGAACGCCACAATACAAACAATACTCAATGTGCATCCTTTAAGAAATGAAATCCATTTTGAGTTAACATCGCTTACAGTGTCTCTACTCAGAAGAAGTAAATCATACATGACGGTTGCTGCTGCTTCTCCTCAAAATAAACATAGTCAGGTGTAAATTGGTGCGAATATCTTGGCGTAAAATCATAGAAAGTGGATGAGAAAAGTGTCAGCGGGAGGTGTGGTAGCCAAACCAAAGCAGTAGTGAGAGTGGGCATGTGTACTGGTGTTAGAATTCTGTTTACATTTGGCTTAGGCTGATCCTGGCATGTCTACCTCCGTTCTGGTGTGATTTTAGCAGCCTCTCAAATTCATAACCATGCCAGATTTTAGCCAACAAACAGCACCACAGAGATCTGTCATTCTCACTGCACTAGTAGTTTGTCTTAGTCGAGTCTTTTTTAGAGAAACTACATGGATATATAAATAAATTATAACATTTCTAAACTATCTGCTGGATGAAAGGAATTTAACCTTTAAAGGGGAATAAAGCAAAGTCAACTTTTATGAGCTTTTAACTACGTTTACTTACTCAAAATTGTAACTTGCTCAATGCATGTTTGAGAAGTCCTGTTTTGTCCTGCAAAAACTAATTTTTGTATAATTTTTATTACTAAGCTGTTCTCAACCAATATTGCAGCTTAGAATAAACAAAATATTAAAAACCACAATAACCAAAAGTTGCCACACCGCTTCAGTTGGGCAACACTTGGCGTGGTGTGAAAGACACAACAAGAAGAAGAACAAGACCTTAGAAAATCCGTTTTGAAATCACTCTTAGGACCAAGGCCAGTCTCAAGTACTACTACACTACTCCATGCTTAGTGGTGGTTAGTTGCTATCGTAGTCAGAGCTGCCCTGAGGCAGATTGACAGATGCAAGGCTACCATTTTGCATCATTAGCCCCACTGACCAGCACCAATCATCCCATGACACCAGGTCCATTCTGTAATGTGGGTGTGGTGTCTTACCTAAAGACACAACATTTACTTGTCCAATCGTCCCACTGTGGCACCTGAGGTTTCAGCAGTCTCCCATTCAAGAACTGCCCAGGCCCAACCAGCTTAGCTTCTGAGATCTGACAAAATCAGGCATTCACAAACTGGTATGACCAACAAGATGAGATTCTGGCTATTGTAGCTTTACTCTTCCACAAACAAATACACATTTGTCACATTTTCAGGATGTCTTTTGAAATGTAAAGTCTTTAGCATGTTTTTGTATAGTGTGTCTCAAGTGCCTTTCCAACCAATCTAAAATTAATTGTCAAAGTCCTCCAAAGCATAGCCCACATTCTTCTCCCGTTCACAGTCAAGTGAATGCAGTTGGCATCGCTCCTTCTTTTCTCGCTGAAAAATAACAAAAGTGTTTGCCAGCCAATTACTTGCCAACTTGCATCACTGTTCGAAAAAGGCTCTACTTTTCTCCATTCCACATAATGAGCTCAGATTGGCGTTTTTAGATGGAGCGTCAAAAATTGGTGCTAAGTTGTTATTGTAGAACCAAGAAGGCCACATTCAACATTGAGAAGACAATGGGCCTCATTCATGACACGTTCTTACGAACAAATTTGTTCTTAAGGGCTCCTTACGAACATTTTTGGCATTCACAAAATTTGTTCGTAACGGAAAATGTTCGTCTGTAAGAACAGAGCCTCTGTGTTCTGACCCCCACAGGACTCATGTCCCTGTGTCCCCCCCAGGACCAGAGCGCACGGTGCTCTGTCTGTGCACCCTCGCCACAGCAGCCGCTGCCACCCTCCCCCGCCCCCCCACACGCGCGTTCTACCGCGACGTGAAACGCGATATAAACGGCAAAAGCCCAGCGTTATTTCAATACATCTGTGATGTGAATCTGTTTCCTTTGAGTGTGTTCATGTGAGTTTGGACATTTTTAAAAGACGCTGATGTATTAACTCAGCGAAAGTGGGGAGACGCGCTTCTGCAGCGTCTTCCTCATTTCCACTGCTCCAAGTCTTGCTGTGAATGACGCGCTGCGGCCGGCCCTTTTTGCCATATAAGGAAGTATGCATTATTCATTTTTATGTAAATAACCGTTCGTAGCTATGGTTTGGTGAATTTGGCGTAAAGGCTGTTAGGAAGGAATTTGGCTCGTTACGAACCCGTCGTGAATCACACGTAGAGTTTTCGCAGCAGCTTCTTAAAGTGGAAGTAACGCACAGATTTTACGAAGACTTTCATGAATGAGGCCCATTATTTTTGAGAAATGGGCTAGTACCTCACGAAACAACCAACACTACAACTTCCTCTCCTATGGGTGCAGGTTAGGACTGTGCATTTTTAATGAGAGAATTAGCATGAATCCAATCGTGAATAAATTAATCTTTTGAGCGAGCACTTGTCAATTTGGGAATTGAACAGTCATTAACTTAAAGAAGCTTTACCCAATTTTCACTTCTTTAAAACCGTAGACAAACAGAAATATAGATTTTTAAGATTTATGACTCAGACAAAGCAAAAGGAAAACAGTATTTTCTCCAGAATTGCACTATAAAGTAGGCGAAAATGTATTTTTTAGCGGGAACAAACATAAGTGGAATTTTGCTAGCTTAAAGATGCACTGTGTAACTTTCTGGATGTGAAAAGTCAACTATGCATGAAGTGTTTTCTTCTATATCAGACAGGTATTGGTAAGAGATGGTTTATTACCTGACTGGTTTCGACGGTTACTTCTGTCCTCTGACGAAGACGTCGAAACTAGTCAGGTAATAAACCATCTCTTACCGATACTTGTCTGATATCAGAATCAGAAAGAATTTTATTGCCATTGTCAGTGAACAAACAGAATTCACAGACTAGGAACTTGCTGCGGTGCTAATGTGCAACATATAACACAGAAAACACAAATAAAGATACAAAATCTAAAGAGTAAAAAATATCAAATATTAAAAATATTTAAAACATATAAAATCAAATATAAGGGCATGCAAAAATAGGCCAATAAAAATTAGGCAATAAAAATATACACAGTAATCAGATATAGAGGAAAACGCTTCATAAATACTTTAAGAAGACATGGTGAACATCCCTAACCTAGTCAACTATGCAATTCAATAGAAAAGTAGCAAGATAAAACCATACTTTGGGACATTCTAAATGGGAATATATACATTTTTATAACATGTGAACAGAGGCCCTCCTCTAGGGGTCTCAAAATCACGGCCCTGGGGCCAAATGCGGCCCTCAAGATGATTTCATGTGGCCCGCAGGATGACTTCTGAATAATATGCATAGTGGCCCTCCAATCAAATTCCCATTAATAATTAAACAGGTTCCACAACAGCTTATTCTCACAGATAAGGGGGTCAATACCACACAATTTGAAACAGCATGTCTTATGAGCGCAATTTCTTTTTTTTGCGTGTATTTCATGCGTTTCTGTCTCAGTTCATTCCTAGGATGAATGTAAAGACGTGGTATTATTCATGAATACTAACGCATTCCTAATCCTAACTTGCATTTACACTCAAGACATGAGAATACATTGTCTACAAAGGAGCATATTGTATAAAATTTGTCCCAAATTTTACTTGGGAGAACTGCCTAATCCTGATTACCCATTTATGTTAACTTTTTTATTCATTTAGGAGCCTCCGTTTTGCAAATGAAGCCTATAATACTGTACAATATAATATAAAACACTATACAATATTGCATGTGGGCATATTGTATATGTTGTATTAGACCTAAAAGGATAATATTGTTATCGAAAATAAGTGGGTCTCTATTTTAACATGCGGCCCTGGACAAGCCCTGACACTGATCATTTTGGTTCCAGCTCTATTTGAGTTTCAGACCCTGCTCTTGAACAAATAACAGTCCATTCTGTGGCCATACAAGTCCGTTCAAAATAAAAACACATTTTTTATTGTTTATCCAGTGCAACAAAGAATGATGTGAATGAAGAAATGACAAAAACATGCTTTTACTGGCGTCTGTTTTTGGTCCAAAAGTTACACAGTGCACCTTTAATATTGTATAATGCTCACTATATGACAGAAGCTTGAAAACTATAAAAAATTCCACAATCATTTAAAAAGTTTATTACCAACAATAATTTATACCTGAGTTGTAGTAAACGTACCTATCCAGCTCCTGTTTTCAGTTTATCTGCAGGCTCAGGTACAATAATTTCCCCAGACAAATGGGTCAACATGAGGCTTCTTCTACTAATGTAATGATTCATGGCTTAATCTAACACATAGAACACCTAACCAGTGACGCTTAGTGCATCAGTGACCTGCTTTGCAATCGAGCTATCTAAGTATGAACTTGTCATCAATAAAAAGGATTAATCATGGACCAATTTCTCATTCATTAGCCTTTAATATTAACAAAGATGAAGAACACGTCTTGCAACTTTTGCCACAGAACAGTAAGGACTATAAGTGTCGGGTAAAAGTGTTATGAAACCATATAATAATAACTACAATCAAGCTGCAAAAAATGAAAGAATCTTATGTAAGTCGCATGCACAGGATTTTATAATGCCAACTCTGACATTTTTAAGTAGCTCAAATAATAAGCACTTTCCAACCCTGTGCTGTTGTGTTGTAGTCGCCATCTTAATGTTAATGAGCAGGTGTTAAGAATGAGTACCATAACCAACAATGGTTTTGATTTTTCAGAAACAATAAAGAACTCAAAGGCAGGAAAATGTAAAGAAACAACAACACACACTAGTAGCACAAATGGTTTAAATCTGAATGGGTTTCCTTTTATAAATTGCCTTTTTTGTTCAAATATTCAGTAATTTTACAGCATCAACCTATACACTGAATTAGAAAAGAATAGGCTAACTTTTATGGAAGAAGGAAGCTTTCAAAGTCAAATAATCAAACAGAGATTAAACACTTTATCTGTGTTGGCAGTGAACACAAGGAAGTTTGCCAGTTTGGGAATTCTACGGCTCCATCTATGTTTACATGTACACAGACTTTGGAGTGTGTTAAACAGTCAAACTTAATTTGTTTTTGTCCCATATTTGTCAGATCCTGTTGTCCCAAACTACACACAGGTCAACAAACCAAATTGATGCAAAAACAGCTCAGAGACATTCAGGGTTGAGAGCCTTCGTACTGAAAAAAAAAACTCACCCTACATATTTACACTAACATCCGGTTTAGCATGTGACTGTTTCGGTGTAATTTCCAAGTTTTTTGTTATTAGTTCAGCGCTCGGAAGGCCTGCTCTCGAAATTGAAACCCAGCGCTCTGATTTCTAGACCCTCACGTCTTTGTAAAGTTGTCTGTTAAAGCGTGTACTGACTGGCTGGTCAGGCAAGACATTATGTACTTAGACTTGTTTTTACAAAAGGCAAACAGGAAACTGGACAGGATCACCCAAGCACAGCCAATCAGAGCACTGCTTTTGGCTCCTGATGAAAACTTAAATACGTTATTATTCAACTTACTTAGTACACAGTGGTTCTATTCTTTCACAAAGGCATAATTCCCTAAATTACAATAACATTTTTTAACTTAGCATAGATTTAAGTTTAGTAGCAGCACCACATATCGGTTGCCAGGCTATTTAAATGCCCTGGCCACACAAATTATTCCATCTGGTGTCTCAGCGCCTCCCTCTTTTAAATATTCTCTTCTTACCTCCACAGGGAGATTTGAGGTCCAGGAGCCTGTGGGGCCATCAAGGAAAGCCCCAAATTGGTAAAAAGGTCTCTGTTTATAACATTCCTACGTTGAAAAAGTTCTTGTAAAAATCTGAGAATGAGGTTCTTACAAGTGAAACTCGTAGTCAAAACTTGCTTGGGTTCAGTGGATATGGGATTTTTCATGATCAATGTTGATTGTTTAGCATATTAAGAAACCAATGGCAAATGTGCTTTATAATTTCAAGCCAATATGTTGATTTTAACAAATTTCTCCACTTTGCACAGTTTAAACTCATTCACATTTGTGCTTTACCAGAAACATGAAAAAGAAGAGTGTACATAGTGTTTTGTTCAGTTGCCTCTTCACAATGAAGTGCTAAAACAATCTTTATATTGTTTATTTAACAGGTTGGCCAAAACATTTTGTCTGCCTGTGCTAAATACCTAAAGGAGACCTATTAAAAATACAAAATTCAATGTTTTTGAGAGAATGATTAGTTGAGTAAACTAATCATTCTCTCATGATTAGTTTATTCAAAGTTTTATTAACTCATTCACTGCCAGCCCTATTCTCACTTTGACCCCCCTTCCCTGCCAGGACTTTTTGCTAATTTTAAGCAATATTCACAGCTCCACAAAAACCTTGTGCAACTGGAATCATGACATGTTATACACCAAATGAGACCTACAAGTGTCTACTTTCATTTAAAAAAATAAATGTTATTCTACATTATTCCGTTCTCTTTTTATAGACATTTGAAATTCGTTGTTTTCATTACATTTCAGTGTTTGACGAGAAACTTTTGAGATAACGTCCTTTTTCTAAATCAAACTTCATGTCAGTGTTATTTTTGTCTGTTCTACTTTTTAGTGAAAGAATATGAGCCAGTACAATGAAATAATGTTTTTAGGATAAAAATACAAGCTTCACGTGATTAAAACAATGAGGACGAGTGTCTTTTTCATCTTTAAACCAACAAAAGCTGTGTTACAGACGAGGAGGCATCACAGGACTTTTTCTACTTTCTGATGCAGATTCTATAGATTCAGACGCTTTCACAGGGCAAAGATTATATTTAACCCTTCAAACATGAAGAAATACAGTAGTTTGACTTACTCTGACACTTTTGGATCGCTCACAGAGGAGAAAGTTTAGTTTTTCTCCTCCAGACTCGCTGCATGACTCGTTCTCCTCAGAGTCCTAGTCCTGTAGGATCGTCTTTTCTTCATTTTAAAGATCAAATATCTGCTCTAAACTTACTCAACAATGTTTTTAGTCCAAGATGTGTTGCCTGTAATCCGTTTGAAAAGAAACACGATCCTTTAGAGGCGGATGATTACTTAAACACAGCCAACTGCGCTCCGTAATGTAAACAGGAAAGACGTGCATTTTTCCGGTCCTTGGCTTCCTATGCGGCCTTGTGCTAATGTGATACTGCCCTCCGGTGGTGAATATATGAAAGTGCAACATGATTGTTTACTGCTGGTGCACCGGACACGTGCGTCAGAGAACCCTCTATCGCCGCATATAAAAAAAAGCTTATGACGACAATTGTCGTCATTGGCAGGCTACGGTTGGGTTCGTTATGACGACACGTTGTCGTCATTGGCAGGGAAAGAGTTAAGAATGATTCATGCATCTTTGAGTAATCTTGTATTGTCCTGCAGCTGATGTTTGAGTGCTCCGAAAAGCCCTGTCTTACCACCTAACACTTGTCTTCATTTAAATGTAATTCTTCAAAAATTCAGACTCATAGTAGAGGAAAGCATGTATGGTTCAAAACAGTCACATAGTCACTTTACAACAGAAATACACATTTAAAGTGACTCTTGTTACATTTAAATCTTACAATAAAGAGGCAGGAATGATCAGTTCTGCAGTTTTGCACAGGAAGTAAATCGACTTTTCTAAGCTGGTTTACTTTATTTTTGTGTTTTACAAGAAACAAAATGTAAATTAGGCTACTGACCTATGTGGTTGGCTGCTCTCCTGCTGTCTCTCTGGGGACAATGAGCACTTTTTGAAATTTTTTTTGGTGACTATGCAAAAGTTAGTGCTACCAATGCTAGCCTTGGACTTCTAAATGGCAGACTTTCACACCTGAAGCAGCAGAGGACGATGCAGTAAAAATAGTTTGATTCTTGGGATTTTATCCACAGACACAAGTTAGGATTTTGTGAATGGAGTTGTTTGTCTTGTAACCAAGGATATGGTACATGCAAGCCTCATTTTATGTCTATGCATGAAGCTTTTAAAGCTAACTATGCCAGCTTTGGACCTCTGAAATTCAACAGAACTTTTACATCTGCTGCAGCCTATCTATCTACACATATAAAATTTTTATCCTAAATACATTGCAATAAGTCCCTTTTAAGACGGAAACCATAAATTCTAAAATGTGCAAATATCTTTTTGATGCACAACAGTTTTTGTTATGAACATTTGTTACCACACAACTGGCTGTCCTCTGATTGTATTTCATTTTACAAATTGCCATAACAAAGATGAATGAGAAATTTACTTCAGATCCAAAGTTGGCGGGACTGTTGAGCTCCATTATCTCATGCCCAAACATCAGAAGAGCTTTAAGAGATTGTGTGAATGTGAAGTACAATCATAGCCTTAACTGTGCACAATAACTCAGCACCACAAACAAAAACAGAGCTATCTCTTTACCCTTTCCCTGGATTGCCGAATACTGCAGGCATTTTGCTGCTTGAGCGCTCAATAAAGTCTCCGCGGCTTGAAACATATTCGATTAATTTCAAAGTCGTTCAGTTCAGGTTGATCAAACATTATGGCAGTGTTTACAGAAGAAGATGAATCATGCATTATTCTGACTGACAGCCTATTCATTTCTCGGCACCACCTCTGCCTCGCTGCGGCTTTCAACTTAAAATGTTGCATAAAACATTAACACAACTTTCTCCAACCGCTTCTTTTGTGTTGCTCGACAGCTTTTTACCCACCAAATGTTAACTAAAATCAGCGAGGACAAAGGAGTTCATTGTCACTCCTCATTCCGCGATGCAACTTCACCTTCTATAGCACTAAATTGTTTGTGCTGGCAAATGGAAAACCTATTAGCTCTAATTAAATTGCCTTTCCAAGAGCGCTAACCTAGAGCGACTGTTACATTTTGTGCATTCGTTCCGTTACAACACAAGCGGCAGTATATTGTCTAAAGGAGTTTCTTGGTCTGGGTTTTGGCCTTTGCGTAACGTGGAGGGGGTTGCGACGAGGGCTAATGGGAATTTTGCAAAAGGTCATGTTGGGAGGTTGGGCAAACATGAGGAACAAGATAATCCCTCTCCGAAGACCTGCCAGAGCTGATGTGAATGGTGTTTACGTCACCTTAAAGTTATGATAAACATGGAAATACGCATGTTGTAAACAGTAGCAGTTAACTTTTACTGTTTTTACGTTATTATGAGAATACACTGAAACGTGTATTCAATTAAATTTAAATACACTTTAAATACAGGAAAATAGCATTTAAATTGAAGTTTCTGTATGGAGCTCAACAGTGGAAGCTCGCCAGGATTCCCTAAGTAAATTCCCCATTGTAATGTGAATGGCTTTGAAGAGTTTAAAGACTAGGCTAGATAGCTTTGTGCTAACTTAGATCCACTAAAGGAACAAACACAAATGCTTGGGAAATCACACTTTTATAGAGTATTTTCAGAGCAAAAACAAAACGTTTTTACAAGGGATAGTCAATAGAGCAAACAGAACAAGAGGGAGAAAAAAAATACAAACTGATTCTTCAGAAAAACTACAGAGTCCTTAAAGTCAAGGTTGGGACTGATTTTTAACATGTCCAAGGCTGGAAAAAAAGTTCAGAACAAACCCAGTTTAGATTCACATTTCATGTGAAAAATGGGCCATTTTGTGTCACATATTCACCTCCTCCGGTGTCTTAGTCTATAACAGATTTAAGCAAAAAAAAAGTTTGAAAAATAAATGGTCTACGATATTTTTACAAAAAAATATATATATATAAAAAAAGGTGAAAAAAAAAAACAGAACATAAGGGCAGCACACTTGTAAATGACACTAACAAAATTGTGAATTCATTTTTTTTTTTTCTAAATATATCTGAAACTAAGGTTTGTAACCAGAAATCTAAAAAAAAAAAAATCCAAAACAATGATTAACAATTTAAAAATGAAAAATTCCAAAAGTGGAGTAAAACTCCCCAACGGGACACAAAGGTTACAGTTGTGTGTGTGTGTTTTTTTTTTTTTTTCTGAAAAGGTATGAGTTTCACTCATTGTTGCTTTGTAGAAGCAGCACTGACAAAATTAGACCACTGTGCATTGCTTGCAACTAAAATATAAGTATTTTATGGTTTGGAAATCATGAAGGCAGAGCCAAAGTCTTCACTCTAGTTGGCCAGGCTTCTGTTCAAAAACTGCACTCAAATGATTATATTGTGCCAAGGACTAGGAACAATGAAGCTGGATTAATTTAAACTTTTTCATCAATTTGAATGTCCGACAGTTTCATAGAAATCAAATGACATACAGTATGTATGTCTTTTAGATAGATGCTTTGGATGAAGACACATGTCAACAAGACTAAGAATACAGCTCTGATTTTTGTAGAAAAATTACTCTAGGAAGTAAAGCATTTCACCAATGCTAAAACAATGCTGCCAGGAAAAAAAATTGTATGTTTATTGTGAAATACACTATTTTTGCTAGTTTCAAAAGTAAAATTAGTCCTTTATGTTTTTTTTGTCCAAGTCTCCAGCTCTGTCACATGTATTTTAAACCCTCTGAACGCTCCGTAAATCCTCGAGTGTAAAAGTAACATATGCACTGTGTTAAATGAGACTGGGAACACGCAAAGACCTTTCTCCTGCTGAAAAATAGGACACCCTTGAGAGTGCGGTCCTTGATGCATTGAGACGCACCAGGTCCCAGCGGTTCACTTTCAAGTCCTTATTCTCGCTGTAGTTATGGCTGCATGCCTCAAGATCCTGAAAATGTCAGAAGAGACCTATTAACTTATGATAATGGCTGCCACGGTACAGTATGTCATTTCATAGGCTTATTCCTGTGCTGGGTGCTAATGAGACAACTTGGGAGGAATGCACTTCTTGATCTTCACGTGAGAAAATCACACAGTTGGAATGTTGCCGCAGATGTTAAGTTGACGCTCAGAGATCAAACGAGGATATTTCACAAGATTTGCTGAAGGCATGATTGTAAAAATAAGAGAGGTGATCCAGACACTCGTCAAAGAGAGGCTTGGAATGACCATTGAAGTGAGAAAATACTGTGTAGAAAGAAATGTTTTGGGTTACACTTGAAGACACGACTAAACAATTTGATCTTTAGAGTTGGTGTGTGCGTAAAAATAGAAAAGCTAAATGAAAGTTTTAAAATTGTAATTTGAGTTCTACACATTATCAATCAGAAACGTCTCTCACTGAAAGCTTTTGGTCAAAGGGAGGACGTCATGGCAGAAAGAGGCCAAAAATACTCCTAAATTCAGTTTAGCGAAAAGCAGGCATATTTACTTTCACAAGTTCTTTGAGTTTTTGAAAGTCAAATGTGTCTGTAATTCTGTTGGTGCTGCCATGTTGACTTTGGTTTGTTTGAGCACTGCTTTTTTGATTTCTTCCCTAATCACAAAACTATGGTGTGACTGGTCCGCTACAGAGTAGACATTTTAAACGTAATGAGAGGAGTTTGTGAATTCAAAATCACAAGAATACATCTGACTGAGCCATTTATAAGCAGCAATAGAGGGACTATTTCTTAAATCAACACGGGAGATGGGGGTGCACGGTAGCCAAGTGGTAGCTATGGCTTCCCAACAAGGAGGTCGTGGGTTCGACTCCCGGGTCAGATTATATCAACATCTCAAGATCTCTCTGGGTGGAGTTTGCATGTTCTCTCCGTGTCACTGTGGGTTTTCTCTGGGTACTCCGGTTTCCTCCCACCTTCAAAAACATGCATGTTTAGGTTAATTGGACATCACTGTAAATTTCCCTTAGTGAATGACTGAGAGAGTGAATGATTGGCTGTCTAACCCTGCGATGAGTTGGCCACTGTCCAAGGTGTTTCCCCGCCTAACGCCCACAGTTACTGGGATAGTCACCCGCGACCCCTAATGGGATTAAGCGGTAGAAAATGAACACAAAAAAGACCTGCCGCTGATTGACACAAGCTGTAGCAGCAACACTAGCCAGCGTTGTTGTTAACTAACTACAAGAGTTCATCACTGTGTGAAAACAAACGTTATGCTGCTAATTCAACATTTGTGACTGAAATTCGATCCCGGGACCCATAAACGTTACATTCAGGTGAGTGAAAAAATGCAAATAAATTATACCGGTTCATGCCTGATGAAAACAGCTAGCTCTCGTCCTTTGTTGTTTTAATCAAAGACGTTTCTCCAGCCAACTAGGCAGACTGTGCAGTACAGCAAAAAATGACGTCGATTGATAATCCCTTAATCGTCTAAGCATTGATGTCTCAAATATTTACAGTTTAATGACAGAGGTTATGCTGTTTGAAATCTGAAAACCTTGACTTAGGCCTATTAACGAGTGAAACCTAAAATCACTAACTTGTAAATGGACAGCGATTTTAAACTTGCACAAAAGTAAAAGCTTTGTAGAGACAGTTGACCCAAAACAAGCTCTTGTTTCCAAACACCATATTGAAGTTCTGATCCATGCAGCAGCTTGTGCACAATAGGTCGGCTGAACAGCTGATCCTGACAGTCTCAAGAACTGTTTTTATGTAACGTCCTCTGCATTGCTTTGGTCAACTTTAACTCAACTGTTGTGTGCTTGACTGTAGCCAAGGGATTTTGTCATAGCACCCAGAGTTCAACAAGTTTTCATTTTTCTTTGTGAGACATGTGAGATTTATTCCAGATCCAACAAACTTTTATTGAAAACATGATTATAAAAATAAGAGAGGTGATGCAGACAACTGTCACAAAAGAAGATTTATTTAAGCTTGAAATGGCCGACGAAGTGCTAACATTTATGGCAGATCCTGGTTGATATTGTCCAGAGAAGAAAGCAGCAGTGCAATCCCTCACTGTCGCGCTGTTGTATTGTTTCATTTGAGCTGAGAGCCTGTGGACAGTAAAAAAGTGCAGTGAGTTCACACACATGGCCTTTTTTTATAATTGTTGGCAAGAGTGGCGGAGTGATTTCTGCTGCCACTAAAACCTCCAGTGAAATTCACAGCTCGGGCCTTGGGAGGCGAGCCAAACTAGTTTAAGGTCACCTTGCTCAACAGCACGCTGGCAGGAAGTACGAGGAAGCTCCCCGTTACAGCTGCTACAAATGGCTCTTCTCGCCCACTATTCCAGCTCTAAGCGGGGGTTGTTGGCAATCATCTGTCTGGTGTCGCCATGCCGATCAGGCGCACTCCCACACTCATGCCCAAATGGTTTCATTCTCCTGGACTAGCGTTTGCCTGCACTGTGCCCTTTCTTTGAACCTTCTACAAACCATTTTCCTTTGCTGTTAAGTCAAGCCCAGGCCGCACCTAACAAGATCTGACTGACCTCAAGTACGTGACCTCCGACGAGTTGGCCGTAGAAGCACAGTCGCCGCTGCAGGGTTAGCCGCTTTAATTAACCCCAAACCTGGATCATGCTAGTCCTGTCAGCTGGCTAACATCTGGACTGACTGTGAGTGGTGAGGCAATAAGGAAATGTTCATCTTCTGCTGCATTCATAAGCTACAGCAAGGCTGTCTTTTCGATCTTTTTTTGCATGACATTATTTTCATAGTAATGTATAAGTAAGACCAAACCAAGATTACTTTGGTAAAACAGTAACTTTTCTTGACTTGGCAATAAACAGAGCTGGGTATCTGAAAACATACTCAGGTAAGAGTAAAGCTTCTATTAGATGGATGGACAGTAGAAATGGGACAATGTTGAAAATAGTACCGAATCATTCAATAGTGGTGTTTCAATTGAATTCTGATGTTGGGTTTTATCCTCACGTGTCCCTCCACATCTCTGTTTTCATGTACTTAGGGTTGATTTCACTGTCATTTCCCAATCAGAGGAAGTAAACAGCAGCTTATTGTCATTATATTCATATTGAGGGGAGTTTTGTCATTTTTTCCCTTTTTTTGTTTCATAAAAAACTATTCAGGAATGACTGAACTTTTGTACACATTACCTTATTAAACCCCTGACTTAATTCACTATAAACTATATTAAGGCAGTAACATCCTCTTGTGAGGCTTAACAAAATTGAGAACAATCGTGAAACATGTATTGAGACAAGAATCAAATTGTGGCAAAACAGAATTGTGATATGTAGGAAAAAAAAAAGTAATACGTTTGCTTCTTCTCACTTTTTTTCCAAGCCTTAATGGAACAGTACATTTTTTGTTTATAAGTTTTACCTATTGTTATCATTACTTCATGGAAGTCCATTTTATGTTCCCTTTTGTACAAAGTTGCTCAAAACAAACTATATAAACTAAACTAATCAAACAAACAAACAAACAAACAAACAAACAAACAAACAGACAGACAATCAATTCTTCACTTCTAACAAAAACAGGCAGAGGAATGTTGCTTTTAATATTGCCCAGACCTTTTGTCACTTGTAAATTCAGTCACAGCTCGGAGATATGTAGACTAGTCAATGTAATCCCTCACTTGTTTTGAAGTGATGCACTGTAAAGACTTCATAGGTTGTCATGTGGACACAGTTTCAGAAGATTAAGACGTTTCAACCTTCAAAAGTCATCCCAATGTTCTGGTTAAGATTTGAGGACTAGTTTAATACACCTGACCCAATAAGCAGAGCCACTTGTTAAAAAGTCCATCCATTCATTTGCATACATGAGACTTCTCCATTAAAAACTCCTCCAAAACATTGCCAGCCTTTGCAGATGTGGGTCAGCAACATTTCAGACATCAATAAGACTTACTTATTGCAGGACATAGTCAAGGGCAGGCCTATGGAGAACAGATACCAGCTTCTCGTCCCACCGTCCAATGGAATATTCACATAACAATTGGAGCTAATCAGCGGCGGACATGCCCAATTCAAAGCCGACTTTGGAGGGAAAATGTAATTAACATAATAGCAAAAGCGTGAGAAGAAGGAAGTGGGGATTGTTTTCACCTGCCGGATGGAGAAGCAGTGTGATCCGTGTCAAGACGACGGAGAGAGAGAAAATGAAGCGGCTGCATCGTGGAAGTCCAGAGGTTATATGGTGCTATATTGAATCAAGGAGGAACAAGAAGATCATTTCATCGCTCTAATCAAAGTCGGATGAATGTTGGATAAATCTTAGTTACCTAATGTAACTGTAGTTCTATGAGTATGTGCGTAGCCCTCTACGGGCTTCGCTATTGGCTAACACTCGAGGCAGCGCCTCGCACCTGAAGATCAAACAATGTACCGCTCCAATCATGGGAGAGTGGTTCCCGCCACTGGCCGTATATAAGGCCCTGTCCACTATCGCTCGCCCTTCTTGAACTCTAGCACAGTGGAAGACATGCCTGCTGGGCCTGCAGGTAGAGGGCTACGCACATACTCATAGAACTACAGTTACATTAGGTAACTAAGATTTCTATGTCGTATGTGCTACGCCCTCTACGGGCTTCGCTATTGGCATACCCTACGCGAAGGCCGTAGGATCAATGTACTCCCAGCAGGCATGCATGATTGGAGCGCACCCGCAAACCTACTTCGTACCAAGTACAGAGAGGCAGCGGGCGAGGTTGAGACCGGATGGAGAGAAGGCACATAGTCCTGCCCGGACCTGCCACAACCACCCGCATGAAAAAGAAACAAAGGTGATGAAAGGCCGCCTCTCCCAAGAGCGCCAAGCCACCACAAGGGAAGCACCCAAAAGAGTGCTAAGCATGGATGAACTGGCCACCTCTCCCAAGAGTGCCAGGCACAAGAGCAGAGTCTCCAGAAGGAGTATGACGAAGGTGAACAGGTAGCCTCTCCCAAGAGCACCAAGAACACCCAGGCAAAGCCCCCAAAAAAGGAGGATGCTAAGAACTGGGGGCAATGCGCAGGCTGCCTCTCCCAGAGCGCCTGAGGCACATCACCGACAAAGAAGTCCCTAAGCCGTCACCTTATGTCGACTCATGCGGCCCGCGAGAAAGGACCGAATGAGCCACTGACTGAGCTGTCACATCCAACAGATATGATTGGACAAATGTCGATGAGGAGGACCAGGAGGCGGCTAAACAGATCTCCTCGAGGGACACCCCTCTAAGCATAGCAGTAGAGGTGGCCACACCCCGAGTGGAATGGGCTCTGATGAGTGCAGGAGGAGGGCGCCCCCGTGCCTCGTAAGCCATGTGAATCGCCTGGCACACCCAGTGGGCTAAGCGCTGAGAAGAAAGAGCTGCACCCCGATCCTTCGCACCAAAACCCACAAAAAGCTGGTCAGAACGTCTGAAACCGGCCGTGCAGTGCAGGTAGCGGCGTAACGCCCTGACCGGACATGACAGGTGGCTCCGTTCCTCCTCTGCTGATGCATGTGGGGGAGGGCAAAGCGGTCTCAAGCGGATGACCCTGGACCTGAAGGAGGAAGTTATGACCTTAGGCTGAAAGGCCTGGTTCGGCCATAACTCCACCAAGCCTCCATCACTGCTAAAGGACAAGCAAGAGGGGTGGATGGAGAGGGCGCATAATTCCCCCGCCCTCTTGGCAGAGGCGAGCGCCAAAAGCAATACTGTCTTAAACGATAAGCAGCTGAGCTCAGCGCGATCCAGGGGCTCGAATGGCGGGCCCGAGAGACCCTCCAAAACCACCTGGAGATCCCAAGCTGCGGCGGAGCGCCTGAGGGGTGGATTCAGTCTGAGCGCACCCCTTAAGAAGCGCTTGACAAGAGGATGGTTACGGGCCGAGAAACCACCAAAACCCGTGTGGCCCGAAGCGATGGCCGAGGCAAAGACGCCCAGGGTCGAAGCCGAGCGGCCTTTGGCCAGGAGACTCTGAAGAAAGCCCAAGACCTCCTGAATGGGGCACGAGAGGGGATCCACTGACCTCTCCGCGCACCATGTGGCAAACAACTGCCATCGTAGTCTGTACGCCCTAACCGTTGAAGGCGCACGTGCTCCCTGAATGGTCGAGACTACAGCGGAAGGGAGGCCTAAGTCTAACAACCTTCCCCTCTCAGCTTCCAAACCAAGAGTCTGTGGCCTAGGATTGGGCGCGAGTAAAGGGCTCCCTGGGCCTGAGTCAGCGTCTGGGGCGAGTCCGGGAGGGGCCAAGGTGTCCCCTGCGCCATGGACACCAAGTCTGGGTACCACCTGGCACTCGGACTGTCCGGGGCCACAACCAGGATTTGTAGTCTGTCTCTCCTGACTCTGTGAAGCAGCGGAGGCAGAAGCCGGAGGGGGGGAAGGCATAAAGGAGTCCCCCCGGCCAACGTCGGTGCGCCAACGCGTCGACGCCCAGAGGAGGCTCGTCCCCTGGTCTGAGTGAGAACCACAGGGGCACAGAGCGTTTTCTGCACTGGCGAACAGGTCGGCCACCGGGTGGCCGAACTGCTGCCAAACCTGCGCCGCCACCCAGGGGGCTAGGCTCCATTCGTCGCGGGCTGCTCCGCCCTGGACATTCTGTCCGCGCCTACGTTGAGAACGCCGGGGATGTGCCGGGCCCTCAAGGAAAGGAGGTGAGTGTTGGCCCACAGGAGGATCTCCGCTGCCCTCCTGTGGAGCGGGGGAGATCTGGTTCCCCCCTGTCTGTTCAGGTAAGCCACCACAGTCGTGTTGTCTGACCGGACTAAAACGTGGTGTCCCTCCAGTTCCGCTCTGAAGTGCAGGAGAACATTCTTCACTGCCTCCATCTCCAGGACATTGATGTGCCTGGGCGTCGGAGACCAGGTGCCGCCCGTCGAGCACTGGCCCAGGACCCCCCCCAACCAGTCAGGGAGGCATCTGTGAACACCTCCGTGTAATGGGGGACACATCCCAGCCGCACGCCCTGGCTCAGAAGGATTGGGTCGGTCCAGAACTGAATATCCTTCCGTGCGGGCATTGGGAGCCTCAGCCATTTCCTCCTGTCGCGCACTGGGTGCAATCTGAGACGGGAGTACCACCGCTGGAGGCGTCTCATATGCAGAAGGCCCAGCTGAACAACTGGGTGGGCCGCTGCCATCAATCCCAGAAGTGATTGAATCTGATAGGACTGGACTGTCGTCCTTTTCAGAACAGCTTGACCCTTCTGGAGGAGCACTGACCGTCTCCCGGCAGAGAGAGACGCGCGCGCATTCAGTGAATCCAGTTGGAGGCCCAGATAACACATGACCTGTGCTGGGCGCAGAGAGCTCTTTGCTCTGTTGACCACAAAGCCCAGTTTGGAGATGTGATCCAACACCACCTTGGTGTGAGCCTGAGCCTCCTGTCTGGAGGAGGCCAGGATGAGCCAATCGTCGATGTAAGTCAGAATCCTGATTCCCATACGACGCAGCGGGTCCAGCGCCGCCTCCACGCACTTGGAGAAGGTGCGGGGAGCCAGCGAATAACCAAACGGGAGTCGGCAGTATTCGTAGCATTTTCCGGCTACAGAGAATCTGAGGAATTTCCTGTGCTCCGGTACAATGGAAACATGGAAATAAGCATCCGTGAGGTCCACAGACGTCATCCAATCGCCCTGACTGACGCACTCCAACAGGTGTCGTGTCGTCAGCATGCGAAAGGGTCTCTTGGCTATGCATCCGTTGAGGATGCGCAAGTCCAAAATGGGTCGGACGCCTCCGCTCTTTTTGGGGACCAAGAAGTACGGGGAGTAGAAACCGTTCCCCCGCTCTCTCTGCCTGTACTTCCACTACTGCACCGCGCAGTAGGAGGGAGGAGACCTCTTCCAGCAGTGCCCTGGTCTCGGCCGCATCGCGCATTCTGGTCACTAACACCCCTGCGAACGGAGGTGGGTGTGTAGCGAACTGTAGTGCATATCCCCTCCTCAGCGTTTTGCGTAACCACGGAGAAAGGGGAATCCCGAGGTCCACCCAGGCTTGGTAGGAGTCCGTGAGAGGTCGGACTGCGGAGCTGGGAGCTCGATGAACGGGCCCGTCCACTGTGTCCGTGAGTGGGGGGCCCCGCTCGAAAGGGACGTGCGGGGTATGAACGTGAGCCGGTCATAGCGTCGCACCCGCCTAGTCTGCGTTTCTTGGCGCGGTATGGCTCCTCTGAGGAGTGCAGAGATAAACGAGCGTCTCGTTGAGACGCCGTCAAGCTCGCTCCTGTGGAACTAGTCCGGACAGAGGCCGGGCGCTTACAGGAATTGCCCACACTCCTAACACTAGAAGGAGGGAGAGGAGCGCGCGTCCGTCCCGCACCGCCGCAGTAATCCGAGGAGGAGAAGGGTTAATGACCGTAGACACTCCTCCGGCGAGTGCATAGCTCTGCGCGGGGATGTGCGTCGAAGCACGATCCTCACGAGCCTGTACAAGCCCCCTGCGCGCCCCCGGAGCAGCGTGGGGAAGCTTTGGGAAAGTTGAAGAGGAGATGTGAGTTGAAGCTCCGCTGCGCGTGCATGTGTGACTCTGCGAGTGAGAGCGTACAAGAGCGCGACCCACTCTGTTCTGTGCGAGATGAATCCGCTTCCTCGGGGCAGAGCGAGGAGCCGGGAAAGCATCTACATTGGTGTGAACAAGTGGAGACGAGTGTACAGAAGCGTGTCTGGGGCGGAGCGCACGTTCGCCCCCTTCCGTAGGGACAGAGCGGGAGAGAAAGCGGCGCCTTGTTACCAGAGCGGCAGCGGTGGGACAACTGTTCTTACTCAATATAGTTGTCTGGGCCGCTGGAAGCCCCGCCCCCACAGCAGCGGCAGTTGTGGAACTGTCTCCAACCACGTCCGCTTCATGGGAGAGGGTGGGGGGTGAGGGGGGAGTTGCCGACAACGTTAACCCTTTCTGTGACTTACTCAGCTGCGCCGCGGCATGAGAAGAGTGTGTCGTGGAGTCAGCCTCGAAGCGAGGACCAGTATGAAGATAGAAGTCAGAAGTCGCTACCAGTGCGTTTCTGCTTTTCTGGGCCGCTGGAAGCCCCGCCCCCACAGCAGCGGCAGTTGTGGAACTGTCCTCAACCACGTCCGCTTCATGGGAGAGGGCGGGGAGTGAGGGGGAAGTTGTCGTTAACTTTGACCCTTTCTGTGACTTACTCAATTGCGCCGTGGCATGTGATGAGTGTGTCAGAGCAGTTGTGGAGCTAGCCTCCAAGCGAGCGCCAGCATAATTAGACAAGTCAGAAGACGCTACCAGTGCGTTTCTGCTTGCATGTAAAGAAGTTGGCTCTTCAGTGATGTAACGGGCCGTAGCACGGCCTTTATTAGCATGAAAAGCCCCGCCCCGCCCTCTGCGAGCTCCGGAAGAAGCACGCCGGTCTGGTCTAGCGCTCTTGTCTCTTCCTCGTCTGGGCTCAGGAGCCGCCGGGATCCGGGGAGCAGAGCGCGCCGCAGCCGCGCGTCTCGGGGGAGAGCGGCTTCTTCTCCTTTTGTCCTGACGGTGAGGAGTGCGCTGAGGGAGCTGGGGACGCAGATGAGGAGCCAGCTGAGCAGAAGCCTTGGTAGCGGAATCCAGACGATCGACGAAGCTCAGGAAGTCTGGACCGAAGAGAGAGGCAGTGGACAGTGGAAGGTTGAGCAGCTGCTTTTTCTCCTGGTCTTTGAGTGAAGACAGACCCAGCCAGAGGTGTCTGCAGCCCACCTGTGCCGCACACATAGACCGACCTCCGTCTATGGCGAGAGCCTGTGACATGCGAAGGAAAGTCGCCAGAGTGGTCCGCAGTTCACCTAGGTCAAGGCGGCTCGGCTCGGAATCCCCTTCCAGTAGCTTGGACATGGATCCTGCGAGGAAGGCCAAGTTGCTAGCTAAAGCCACGACCTGTGTGGCATTAGCATAGCAGCGGTCAAACAACGCCGCCGTCAGCCGGTCCTTCTCGGACGGGAGCTGAGGCTTACTGCCGGGCCAGAGGGAGGAAGAAGGAAGCAGAGACAATCTGACCCCGTCCTCGATGGGTGGGACCCCCGAATCACTGCACCAGTCCTGCACGCAGCAATACGGCCGGTATGCTTTAGCAGGATGTTTGGCGCTTAACGGTTGTCCCCATTCGCGCTGAGCATAGTGCACAATGGGCGGCATCGGGGGGCACAGCACCTTGGGCCGAGCCCGGGGACGCGGACGGGACCCGAGCCCGTCCGTGAAGTCCACCGGGGGAGCAGCAGGCTGCGGCGGGAAAGAGATGTTCATACGCTCTGCCGCCGTGACGAAGAGTGTGGGGAGCTGGTCTACCGGGTAGCGGTCAGCCGGAGGAGCCACGTCGGAGAAGAGGGATGCCGCATCTTCCTCGTAGACTCGACGATCATCTTCCTCGTCGTAGTCTGCCCAGTCCTTCTTCCTGGGGTGAACAGGCCGGGGGGAAGGAGGTGCTGGAGTCTTGTCCGGCGGTGCTGCGGCACGGACCGGGGATGCCGCCTCGCCCTCGGACATCTCCGGGTCCAGACCGAGATGCTCCGGGGATATGGGGCCCATGAAGCCACGGCGCCGCTCTCGCTCCACCCTGGGGAGTGAGAGGCAGGCAGGGCAGTCCTTCTCCTCAGCGGTGTGCTGCCAACCGAGGCAGAGGAAGCAGAAGTCGTGTCGGTCCTCGGGGAGAAGGGACGTCTCACATCTGCCGCACCTACGACGCTCGACACCGGAGGGTGACAACATCTTCGAGCTGGTGAGTACGGCGAGTCCAAATCTTGATTGTAGAGAAGTTAAAACGTTCTGAAAGAACGTGCTCAGAGATCTTCAAGTGCTGAGTGAAAAGAAGGGCGAGCGATAGTGGACAGGGCCTTATATACGGCCAGTGGCGGGAACCACTCTCCCATGATTGGAGCGGTACATTGTTTGATCTTCAGGTGCGAGGCGCTGCCTCGAGTGTTAGCCAATAGCGAAGCCCGTAGAGGGCGTAGCACATACGACATAGAACTGTCTGAAACATCGGAGAACAAGTGTGAATATGTAAGTTGATTGCACATGGTTGTACTCATGAAATATTAGTATTTCATTATGTATTCCTCTAACAATATTAAAGAAGGCATTTTGTGCTTAGTAATACACTTTGACATATGTAGATTAGTTGGCTTAGAAATAAAAACAGGCCCTCTTCAAAACTTTAGAACTGGTAAGAACAAGTTTACTGTAACCAGCACAAAATTAACCTGGTCAGCCAGATGGATTCTTTCAAGATATTTGTGAGTTCACAAACTCAACTGGTTAATCTTAACAAATGGAAAAACACTGCTGTGCTTGTACATAACTGAATCATTCTTTACAGTAAATGATAAATTAAATATTAGTTTTAATATAGAAACCAGAAGCCCACAAGTTGATTGGTTGGCAGTCTGAACCAGTGGTTTACCAGACCAATAATATTGCAGCAGGGCTTGTTAGCAAGGATGACAGTAAGTAGCGTCTGAATCAAGCAAAACAAATATTGCAGCTCCCGTGGATGTGCTTTTGATGTGTCCATGTGTGACAAATGTTCTATCCCATGCGCACACTGGACACATTATTACACCCGTGATTGGTTAAGCACAAGGGTAAACCGGCATTCTCAAAGCCTTTAAGCGGGGCAAGTTCCAGATGGATAATATAGAAAAACTCAAATCGGGGTTCTACACATATTCATCTGAAATAAAATAGTTAAACAAGTGGGTGGCAAGAGGTGGCAGGTGAACATTTTCTGTCCACTCAAATCAAACAAGATTACTTAAACATGCTTTAATCAATCCTAAAAAAACAAAACAAACAAAAAAAAACTTTGACTAAAATGAGATGACTTGGCTCATGCCAGATGGATCTGGCTTAAACTCAAATTTTAGTTCTTCCACAGTATTCATCTAGAACTTGATTCGCTGAAAGGGTTTGGGAAAAGGTGGGACGTTTAATGAAATACACTGAGCTGATTATGTGTGCGGCCGACCTTATGTGAGCTTAACTAATCACAACAATCAATCGTAATGCCGTATCCAATGTCTATGTGAAATAAGTGCCACACACACCTCTCTGATCTTCTTTCAAAAAGATAATACTCTGTATTTTTGCTAAAATAGAATCAAACGCAGCAGAAACACGCACAGCCAAGAGAGCTAATATCTTTGTTTTGTTTGATTCAAATGGTACTTCCTGTCGTCATTGCAACCAACCCCCCTAAACACGGCCTGATGGGATTGGGCCGGTAACTTGCTGGGTCGGACTATAAACTAATTGGGCTGCTGCAAGACCAGATGGATTATCTTGAGTTTGTGAATTCACACTTATCGCGAGATAATCCATCTGGCTGGCCAGATTAGTTACAACATGGTTCTCATGGAAATCAATCTAACAGAAATGGGCACAATTTAATTATCAGACAGTGAGTGTAAAATAATCACAAAACTTGTCAATGTTTTTGTTTCTATTTGTATTTCTAATCAGATCATTTGCATGTAACACTAGTTCTGAAATCTGTATGCATAAACGAAAGTGCTAAAAAGTTTTATTCCAATTGTGTCTTTTTGCCAAACTTTACAGGTCCTGCTGAGTGAAATTTGAAGCAGATGGGAACCGGGTGCCCTTCTGGCTTTCCCTCGTCCAAAACTTTAAGGCCTCTCGATTCTCAAGTTGAGGATGACCTGCGAGAAATGTTCAGCTTTGGACTCGGATGACAGCCGGAATCTCATTTGAGAAGAGCTTTGCGAAAAAGTGCAACGGGAAGGAAAAAAAAACAGAAAAAAGGAGAGCGCTTCCACCAGCTATGTCAGCACGGCTCTGTGAATACCTGGCCAGTGTGGCACCTTGGAGTTCTTGTCACCGCTGTCACGCATCACTGTCTCATGAAATTGGAAACACGGGCAAATACAAATCTTGACATTGCCGGATATCGGTATGACATTGGGGTTCGCGCTTGACTAAGTGCTGCAGTGTGCATATGTAAGCACTTCCAATGCCAAACAAAGGGCTATTGTGGAAGGAAGAGGAACTTTTTGTGTCCGTCTTAACAGATAGTATCTCGTAATTTAGATTTGTGGAGCAGGGAGCGGACCTATGCATTAATTATAGTGTCTTTGCGGGTCGGAAGCAAGAGGGCAAGAGGACAGGGGAATAATTCATGGTGTCAGAAGAGTGTCTGGCCCTCTGGTGTATAAGACGACCTGTTAGCAAGGGGCACACATTATAAAGAGAATGATTTTTACTTTGGTAGAAAAAATATAGTGAGGAATGACAAGCCATGATTGCTCAGCCTGAAGGTTAAAAAGTTGTAGAGATGGAGAAGCAAAAGATAAACATAATATTAGAACAGTGAAGAGGATTCTGTTTCTTTGAGCAGACTGAACATGGAGAGCAATCAGGGCTCCAGACTAAGTTAGTTTGTATTATAAGTGCACCAGCATCACATTTAGGTGCACTATTTTTATATTTATATTGCCTGTGTTATGTTTCTTAGCTTTAAATGTGTAACCATACTATGATGCAGTAGAGATAAACACATTTCTATTACTTACTTGATTACAGATAAATAACAATTTTCCAGTTGATGAGATCATTAATAAAGATAGTTTTATCTTTAAAGCCGAGTCTGAGGTAGGGCTGGGCCAATTATCGAGATCGAATCAAAACAAATCTTCAAAGATCAGTAAAGTCAGTTAAAATGTGTAGCATGGAGCAAAAGTCAAAGATTGAGGCAGAATATTGATATATAGTTTCAAAAAATAGGGCATATTACAAGTTTTTGTTTTGTTTCATTTGGTTTTGAAAAGGTTAAACAAAATCAAATCAAAAATTGAGATTGATCAATATGAGAAAAAAATTGTGAGTATATTTTTTCCCAAATCACCCAACCCTAGTCCGAGGTGGTCAAGGGTCGCATTTTTAAATTGTGATATGTTCAACTATGGCAATTAGGCTGTACATAGCTTAATATACTGTACATGTCCACATTGTATTACATTACATCTGCAGCAAACCTGTTCTTTCAAGAAAAAATTTAGACTGTCTGCAATTTGCCACATTCTAATGCATTTTAGAGGTTTGATAGTCACATCTCAGCAGTAAAAAGCATTCCATAGTCTGTCTCACCAGCACAAGCCTGGGCCTTTATCAGAACGTCTGAAGTGTCATTTCTTCACGTCTGATGTTTTTGCTGCTGATGTGTTTGTTTCCTGTGTTGCATGAATTGTGAGTGATTATTAGAGCTGTCTCAGTCTCTCATTGGAACATACTTTTATCGGCGGGCCACTATCAATACATTTTCTAAATAAATTATCATTTGGCCCCCGGGCCGCCAGTTTGACACCCCTGGTCTGAAGCACTTTTTGAGGACGTTTTAGACCACTTTATGACTTATAATACAATGTAAAAAAAAAAAAAAATGCAGATTTTTTAAAAAAAAAATTGAGTTTTAGCAAAGAAACAAATGTCTTATTGCACTGGTTATATTATTATAAGCCAGGTCCTCTCAGAACAAACAGGTGCAGGTGTTTTTCTGTAAATGATTTCCTCTCTCCTGAAATAATATTTACAGTATTTACTCACATAGAGGCTCCTGCTGGTTTCTGGTGTACGCACTGAAACACCTTTTTAACTCTTGAACCTCACACAGAAGCACATCTGCGTCAAACAAGTGGATTGAATTCACAAACAAATCTGCAAAGTACTGTCTCTCTAAATTTTGCGGAGCCTGCAACAAAACAAATATGAGAGTCGCCAAAGGAGCTGCTATAGAAGTGAGTGTTGCACGGTCACAATATCTAGCCTCTCCCTGGCGGCTCGGAGCGACTCTGACTCAGAGGCTGTGAGCACCACAGAGGCCTCAGGCGCTTCAATGATCGAGGAGAGTGTATAAAGTGAGACAGATTCTGTGGTGATCAAAAACAAATGACACTTAAAGAGTCTGAGTTTGAAGTTAGAGTTAAAGTGATACTGACGAACAGTCACAGCAGATTCTAACCAGGACAGATCTTACAAATCAGTCAGGCGCACTGGTGCACCTAAAGATTTCTTTTGGTTGCACTGGTGAAAATTTTAGATGCAATTCTGGAGCATTTGGACGGACACATCCACATTAGATTGTGGTATTGTTGAAGATCTGAGACACAAATGCAACTTAAAGGTGGAGTAGCTGATTTGCAAAAAAACATTTTAGGTTTGAAATCTCATAAATCCTTCGACACATGGGTAATATTAATTTGTATTCATTTTGATTGCAATTTTGGTGCATAAATGCTTTTTTCAACAGAGCAAAGTGAAAGAAGAGAGGACCACTCAAGCTCAGCCAATCAGAGAGCTGCGTTCAGTTCCTCATTAGAACTAAAATTCTTTATTATTCAGTTAAGACAGTACTCAGTGGTTTCATTGTTTTACAAAGTGCTGCATTCATTGTAGACTTTTTAGTGGAAAACACAAAGTTTTGAGTTGTATATTTACCAGCTTAATAGTTTTATCTCTAAAAGCCTTAACACTTTCCATGTCATTACTGTTCAATCTGAGTCATAAAGCTTCTTTCAGATCATATGTTTTGGAACCTACCTGGGAACAGTTAAAAATTATTCAATGACTAAATTAGTTGACAATTATTTGATTAATCGAGTTACAAGATTCACCAGAATGAACAGTGTGTATTGATAACTGTTAGCTCACAGCTGTAACATTCCTAATTAACACATTATATGAGGCTGACACGAAAGCGACATGGCAAGAACAATGGATTAATGCATACTGTCCATAGACTCCACCTCTGTGTATGTCTCTACCCATTAGCGAGATTTCTCCATACTTGTGCAAAGCTCGTTCTGGGTCGCCCTCCGTTCTGAGCGTATCTTCTCGAGTCTTAGATGTCAAGGGTGTGATGTGAGAGCGCGCCTGTCTCTCCCCGTCCCGTCTCTGTGGGGTGCCCCTCTTAGACACAGCACAGTACAGCCATTATTATTCCACCGCTTCATCCTCCCCAAGGCCTCTTTAGTGCTGCATTTTCTATACCTGCCTTCTCCACTGGTAAAGTCACCTTATTCTGGTTTGGTTAGAAGCCAGGATCATAGAGGAGAGAGGACAGGAAATGGGCCAAAACAATAAGAAATTAGGTTAGGGATGTTCATCATGTCTTCTTAAATTATTTAAATGAAAGTGTTTTCTTCTATATCAGACAAGTATCGGTATTTGTTGGTTTCTTGATTAATGATCCGTGCATTGTCCCAGTCCATTACGTGGTTATCCCGTTTGCAGTGGTCTGATAACCGAGGCGGGGGGCCCGGTAGACCTTACGGGTCCGCTGGCCACGCCTGGGAACAGCAGCTGATAAGACACGTCACCTAGGCGACGTGCGACGTCTCTGACAAAGACGGAAGTGAACCGTCGAAACTAGTCAGGTAATAAACCATCTCTTACCGATACCTGTCTGATATAGAAGAAAATGCTTTCATTTAAATGAGAAATTAGACCCCAAAACACTTTAGCATCAATAGAGTTAGGTCACACTAAACAACAATTTTAAAGCAGAACAGAGTAACATTTTGAACTTGTTAAATGAGTCTCCTAGATGATGGTTATAAATGTATTTTTTGGGTGTTTTAAGTGTGTCAGCTCTCTTAGTTGTCTCCCATACAAAATACGGCAACCCCCCCGCTCTCTTCCCAACACATTCCCGACCTGAATTTCTCTCTTCAGAAACCCGGGCTCTTTGATTTTTTTTACTAAGCAGTGCAAAATGTGTTTAGTTGTGTTTTTGTCCTAAAGTTACACAAAATGAGAAATAAATGTTCTTAATTTTCGATTCAGTTGGCTAATTATACAAGAGAGCTGTAGGGGGAGCACTACCGCTGAAGTTGCTTAGTTCTGCTTTTAGAGCTTGTGTGATGATGATGGGGTTGCCTAGTGCTGGGTTAATAACAAAAAATCAATATTTCAATATTTTTGCATATTACAATAACAGTATTTTGAGAATATTCAACAAAAAAGCGTGCCAAGACATAGCTTTATACACAGTTGAGGTTTACCTGCTAACCAATGTACGTAGAATTTATCAGAAAAGTGCAGAAGTATCACCTCCAAACTCTTATTTGAAAGTTTATACATGTCAATAGATATGATTAGCGCGGTTTCACAGCTTTCTTTTTAGACACACGCTACAGCCCCAGTCCATTTCTACGGTGTTTGTGAAAAATGTGTTATTATTTGTGATGGTTAACAAAATCCTTATCCTAATCTTAACGTACCCCAAGCTCTGGCACTAAACTTACCCATTTTTGTAACCTGAAGTCTCAATTTACCCATTAAACCTAAAGAAAATGTCCCCATGTGTTCTTCACGCCTTTTAATATTATGCAAAAAATATGATATAAACTCAAAAACAGTGTGAAATCATTCTCTTATGTGTCGTGGTTTATATACGCTTTCTAGTGCAAATAATTAATTATGGTATTGTTGTTATGTTTATGTTTTATTCATGTTTATATGTTTGACCAAACAACTAATAAACAAACAAATAAACAAAAAGGTGATAAAGCACGTTTTCCACATTAAGATTTGAGTAAGAGCTGAACCTACTGGATGTTAGAGCCCGATCTCACAAGAAAGCGTACATTTACCACGACATTACACAATATGTAAATTAGGTATGATTAGCACGAGTTCACAGCTGTTTTGCGTAATTATAGTATGCGTCACAGTCCCCGTTCATTTCAATGGTGGTTGTTAAGACGTGTTCTTATTTATGAATATTAATGAAATCCTGATTCTAATCTTAAAGTGCCCCAAGCCCCAGACCCAAATTTACCAATTCTAGTAACTTTATGCCTGAACTTACCTGTTTCACTTGAAGAAAACGTCCCCACATGGCTTCAACCTAAACTCTTCCTATTTTGACGCTGTAAAATCTCGTGTCATTTTTACGCTTTTTCATATCGTGCTAAATGCACGGCGTAACATAAGTACTAAAAATAGCTGTGAACTCCTTGTCAAAATACGCTTGTCGTGGTAAAAGTACGCCATATAGTGAGACTGTGTTGGATGTTAAGAAAAATGCATAGGGCAATATTCAAACCAGTCTTGCCTGATCTTGCTAATGCTGCGAGTCTAGATGATTTATGGACTTAAAAAAACAGAACACAGACTGCAGAACCGAGTTAGCATATCCATAGGCAGAACTCCAGGTAGTTTTTAGATACAAATATTAGACAATGATTCAAGTTAGTTTATCATGCTATGTGTCCTTTAGAATGAACAGTTTGTATTTCTCACAGAGATCAATTAGTGAACAATGCAAATGTATGTACATTTTTATTTAAATTTTAATCTTTTTCCTCAGAAATGCACCTCATTACTTTGGTTCGTGGTAGAAACAGGCCTTGTAAGATCGAGAAGTATAATGCATCAACGTCTTCCCACTGCTGCAGAAATAATTTCCCAAAATGCGCTAGCGGCAAGGTTCATTTCCCTCAAATTGCTCCAAACAACATGCAATTTTAGAAAAATTGTGTCCGCTCATACAACTGAAAGGGGGAAAAAAAGGCTCGCAGTTTATTCTCTTTTAAATCCTGGCTGTAACAAAGGAACTCAATCAGATGCATGGGTACGAGCGGCAGAACGGAGCAATCAGGAAATTCGGTTAATGACGGCAGAGCCAGGTGGAGCTCCAGGTGTGGTTGATTAGAGAGAATGGAGGTGACAACTGGTGCAGCGATCCAGCGGAGAGAGCGAACGATCAAAGAGGAGCAGGACGCACGGATCCATACAAATGACATGAAGAGGGAAGAAAAGTTTTCACTCGTTACAGCTCCGACGGCTCACAGACGAGGGATCAGGGACGAGACAGCTGCCGGGTTTGATGGCTTATTTGCTTTTACAAATCAGAAACTCGTCAAATTTACCTAGAAAATGAAACTTGCATTTGAAAGCACAAAGAAATTGTACGAGTGTCTCCAGGTATTGTCAAAAAGCTGTGGGCATGGCATAATGTTTGTAATGTTGTATAGAAATATGTAGTTTAGTGTGGTTATCCTGCTATAATACAATCAATATAACAAGGCTAATTTCCATGAGCTAACACATTTACATTTCTATTGTGTTTTTTCTTATTTATTTTGTAATGAACTGTGACATACTGTATGCAATTCAATTATTTACATGTTATTTATGAACAGTTTCATTGGCGTCTTGTTCAAAACTGCCAAATGGATAAGCCCCGCCTCTTCATAGTAAAATGTACCTTCGAATGACAAATTTTGAAGTACACATTTTTATTTTTTTAATTGGCTTCCCAATAAGACGGTTGTGCGTTCGACTTCTGGGTCGGAACATATCAATATCTCACAATCTCTCTGGTGGAGTTTGCATGTTCTCAATATGACACTGTGGGTTTTTTCTGTAGTCCGGTTTCTTCCTCCAAAAACACACATGTTTAGGTTAATTCAGCATCGCTGTAAATTGCCTTTAGAGAGTGACTGGTTGTCTGGGTATTCCCCCGCCTAAGGCCCAAAGTCACTGGGATAGGTTCCAGTCATGACCACTAACAGAAACAAGCAGTAGAAAATGAATGTTTTTTTTTTTTTTTTTTTTTTGCTGGAATTTGAATTTTCGTAGTAATTACAATACAGAAAGTGGGGCACTTTGTTAGTAAAAACAGATGAGTGCTCAGGCATCAGGTGCAGGACAAGACAAAATTACTCAAACAAGCATGAATCAACTCAAATAAAACTTCAGACGTCAGAGAAGCAGATTTCAGATACAGTAGGTCCCCTTTAAAAAAGCATAAATAAGGTACAGCATGGTTTTTACTTTTTTAATCTGGGAAAATGACTGATGAAGCATAGCTTATCTTGCTTCTGAAAGAGTTGGGAGGCTCAGAATACATCGTTGAGCTAAACATGATGTAAAAAGCTTTAAAGGGCCTATAGTATGCTACATTTTCTCTATTATTATGTAACTTCCTCATCAGAAAGATAGCTTAAATTTGCTTTGTTCAATTTAGTTTACCTCAACTCCTGCACGTCATAAACTGGATTCTTCTGTCAATCTGAAATCATACACTTCCACTTGTGATGTCATTAAGAGTTTCACTAGAATCATTTCAACCTTGACATTCCCTAATTTTGCTGCCACAGCTAATGTTTTAGCCTTATTTAAACTGCTTACTTGAGCAGTATTATATTGGAGACTTTTTGTAGAGATCTCAACTGAACAAAAGTTTAAATTCACTATTCATAAGAAAAACTTAATTCCATATTTGTGTATTGCAGCATAAATCAGTTAAATTAAGACTGCTAACATTAAAACTGCTACATAATGACATCACAAGGTGGAAGGAAGAATTTTGCAGAGGGAGACCACAGGATTACTCAAACATTTATGTGTGAAATAAATCGCAACTTAGAGTTTATTTTTGATGAGGAAACAGCATGGTTTGTCTGTGTGATACAGGACCTTTGATGTAATAGTTCTGCTTCTTTGTATTTTTTAATTGAGTAGAGTGACTTTAATTATCATTATACACATTTTATGAATAAATAAATATGTGAACAAACAAACTTAAACATACACTTTTGCTTGGTCCTTTTATAATTTGTATTCAGTGATCCAAAATAGTAGTTGAAAGACTCTGAGGTCGAGTCCTGATTCAGAACATTCTCTTACTTCCCGTGGAGTTGTTAATATTTGATTACAACTGATGGTGAAATCTTTAAAAAAGTGTTGATGAGGACATTTCCCTACTTTTATAACTACACTGCATTAATACGAAAGATCTAAAAAGCTCATAATTCCTGTTGGCTTTGGACTTTGGTTCTCGTTAACGTCGGATTGCACATAAAAGCATAATTCAAGAAATGATCTTAACCATTAAAGCGCAACATTATCAAGATTAGCTTTAAGAATATTTCTGCAAATAAATGTGCTGTTTTAAAAATCTATTCTTTTCTTTATTAGCTTTGGGCCTCCGCATCACACTTAACACAACCGCTACAGCAAAAAGTAAAAGGAAACTATTTACTTCTGTTGTAACATAATTGTGGCAACAAAAGACATTTAAGAGTCTAATGAGCCATGCTGCAGTCTACGCAAATGTATAATAACGTCAGGATTTGCACAAGATTTGAACTTAAATCTTGTGATGCGCAGACTTTTGTTGTGACTGGATACTTAAGGTTTATTAAAGGTGCTACATCCGATTTTTGCTTTTTATTAAAATGTAAATGATCAGAAATTATTTTAAGTTTCTAACATCAGTCACATCTTTGGCTTCATTACATTCTGAGCCTCCGAATTGTTTATCACAATGTGTTTTAGGCTTTTTTCACAGCTGTTATGAGCCAGATGTGCCAGTATGCTAACAACAGTTAGCTACAATGCTAGCAACAACAACAAACATCATGGATTTTGGTGAACAAACGGGACTTTATTAGACATAGACAATAGAGACATTAACACAATATACATATGTGCTAGGGGGGAATTGATTTAAGTTATTTTTTTGTACAAAAGAAAAAAAAGAGAGTGAGAGAAAGTGGTGGAATCTGAAAAAGAATAGGCTAATGTGCTAATGCTGCAGAAATGCTCAAAATTAGTCTGAATGATACATGAACTTAAAAACAAAACAGAAGATCTTAGAGAATGACATAAAGTGGGAACAGTGTTTTCTTAGGCTTAGAATCTCACAGACAAATGTTCTGATTTTAGGAAGCATTAGAGTTAGAACAATACTAAAAATTAAACATTTTGCATTATGTCTACCGTTTATACAGGCTATATGTTTATCTGTGATTCTGTTGTAGTATCATGGCAAACAGCTGGGCCTGGCTTATGGAGTTACTGAAAAATATATTTTAAATGTGAGCGTGAATAAAGGTCTGTGGCAACACAGAGCTGCAGGAGGTACTCTCACTGCTATTTGTCTTTGATTAAAATTACACAATGACACTTTAACTGTTATGACCTTATAAAACTCAAGTGATTTTAAAATTATAACAATTTTCTTTAAGTTGAAAATTACTAGAGTGATCAAAAGTTGCACAATAATTCATGTAATACTGAAAAAATCCAATCTCAGAATGTTTTTTTGTGTGTGTGTGTGTGTGTTAGAACAACAAACATTCAAAATCAGCCTGATCTTAGTCATTTTTGTAACTCCAGACTTGAGTTTACCTGTTCCAATAATAAACAACCTGCGTGACCTCAACCAAAACGTGTCTATTCTATACCATGGCATGCTTTGTCAAGACACAATATTTGTAAGATGTGCATTGTGAGAAAAATTGTTGGAAAAGAGGCTGCTAGATGTTTGCATTATGTGCTACAGATACAGTAGATTAAAATAAACTATGCTGCTCCTTTTAGGTTGCTTAAACCCAACACCTTGTGTACACTGCCAGGTGTGTTTTTTGTGCAACTGCTTCTTGCTCCAGCTCCACTGCAGTATGGTCCATGTTTGACAAAAGTCACTTTGATTCCGCTCATAATGACAAGTTTCTGGGAAAAGTTATTTTATTAGAATTCTTTCCACAGACTTATGCAGCTCAAATCTACATTTGCATCACATGAAGTACTAGATAAAGCACTTTCTAAATGAGCCTCGCAGAACTGCACTTGACCCAGACTTTATCACAAGCAAGGATACTGCAGAGGTAAATGCTATAAACATTCATCAGAAAGCAATAACTAGCAAAAATAAATACATTTGGTTGATCATTTGGATGAACCTCAAAGCGGTGCCCTCTAAACAATGTTAAAAACTCTCCGAAAATGTTGATAAATGTGTCTTGTCTCATACGGAAGCAATCCCTTTGTTTGAATTCAACAAGTCTAGGGACCCTTGCGAATCTTTGCGGATCACAATTTTGTGTTTGTTTCCTTGAAATAGCTTGAAAACGGTCTTGAAACACATCTTTTCTTTGGTCTTCCTTAGCCCATTACAGATCTTTGAAAAAGTGAACGACACCTAACCCTGCACATTTACTTTTTCAGTGAATATTTTTTGCTACCGAAAAAAATTCTATCTGTGGTTTTACTGTAATCCTAGATCTCCAATCTCCACCTGAGAATCTTTTCACGGTTTCTTAAGGAGCAGATAATAGCTGACCCAGTTTCATTAAGCTCTCCTTCTTTTCCGCTGTCAGACTAAATTATGAGCTAACTGAGACATCTCCACACTTACCCTGCTTCCTGCAAATGCACAGGTGTGTTGGTTATCCGCATATGTCCGAATATTACCTCAGGCTTCTTCCACTATGCATGAGGACAAAATACACTATTTATTTTAGGCAAACTTTTCCCAATGGGCGTCGAGAGGTAAAGCAAGGACACAAGGAAAGCTGACTGGCTGCTTTGGAAGACAGAAAGAGCAGGAGCCATAAATGTCAGATTGTTGGAGTTATCTGATGTGTTTGGGCCGAGCTAAGATGGCTGCTGCGTCACCGGGGCTGAATGAAAAGTGTGGAGGTTTGTGTGCGCTCACAGATTGGAGCCGGAGACAAAACAATGAGCTGTGTTCGGCTGTAAAAGATGGACTGCTGTAAGACAATAAGGCCTGATCGCAGATGTCCTGTCACGGCTCTGAAGCACAAACAAGTGTGAAAACCATTGTTTGTGGCAAAGGAAAGAAAGACGTTCACTGATGTTTTGGGTTACAGTTGTTTTTGTATTAGTTACAGTAGTTTCCCTAATCACACTCTGAAATGTCCTGTTTAGGCAAAGCAAAGCAAAGTACATCAAGCACCAGAGAGAAGATTTAAGACACATTGGTGTTTGACAAAGTGTTGGCAAGTAACATCCTAAAAATGTTATGATCTGTTGGGCTAAAAACTATATGGAGCCTTTAAAAGCATGTTAACTAAAACGGTTCACTGCTGAAATAAAGCAAACAGAGGCAAAAGGGAAGTGGAACACAACAGAATTTGAATTGGGATGATCGCAATTTTGAAAAATCATAGGAGGTTTCACCATGGGAAAAAAAGTGTATGTGGAGTGCTACCAGAACATGAATTCACATCTGGATTTTTTTTTTACATTTAAGTTGGATTTTTATCCCATGTTCCCTTTTATATGGTCCAGATTGGCCCTCCATGTGTCAACATGGCCCTGATGAAAAAAGTGTGCACACCCCTGTACTAGGGCAAAACATTTTAATTTATGGGGTAAGCCTATGCATTTACTTAGCACATGGTTTACTTGAAGTTGGGGTAACTATAGTTGTAAATGAGTAAACTTTGTGTTTTCTACTTTGTGAAAAATTAGATGATTGTGTACTCTTTGAAATGAATGATAAAGAATTTTTGTTCTTATCAAGAGCCAAATACAGCGCTCTGATTGGCTGGGATTGGGTGGTCCTCTCCAGTTTCATTTTGTTGTTTGTAAAAAGAAATTTATAAGCCGTAATGGCAGTCAAAATCATGTCGATATTACAAAATCAGCTACCCCACTTTTAATTTTGCCATAAACTGCCTCCATTAAAAATGTTTAAACATGACAAATCACTGAAATCAGATTACCGTAATTTCTAGATTACAAGCCGCTACTTTTTTCACGAGCTTTGAACTATGCGGCTTATAAGGCAATGCAGCAAAATTATAGATTCTCATAGACTTACTATTAGTGCGGCCTATACATGTACTTTATCATTTTCTTACTTTAATCTAGTGGGTGCGGCTTATATTCAGGTGCGCTCAATAGGGCAGAAATTACAGTATATTAGAAAGCAAAATATAATTAGCATTACATCCAGGTTCAATGAGGTGCTAAGGCCTCCTCTTAAAGCCTGCAATTTGCACTTTTTTCCACTGCTGACCCCCGGTGACAGAATCGCTCAGAGGAGTCAAAAGAACAACACTATATGAGATGCACACTTAAGTGATCTGACCTGTTTAGAGACACCGGCCTCCATCGTAGTCTTCCTTTAACCTCTGTTCTCTGTCTGTCCAAGGTCATCCGAGAGGGCACACTTCCTGCTTCCTGCTATTAGCTCTGGAGGCAATGAGCGTGTGAAATATTAAGCAGCCGCCAAGGCATCGGAGAGGGCTTTAAACGGCTTCGAGCAGATGCCGGCTTTCTTTTAAGTGCTGAATAATACATTTTGCTTCAATGTCTCTGTCTCCATTAATGCGCCGGATAAAAAAACGCTGCCGGGTTCTTGCTGGGGCGCGATTATTTCTCATAAACACTCACTCGCGGCCTGACAATCAAAGGGCTTAAGTTCACGCGCGCACCCCTCCTATACGTGCTCACCGGGGCAGCCATGCGCGCACTCGGGAACGGTCAAAACCACCTGCCGCCCCCAGAGGAACATTAAACTTCATTTTCGGAGTAATGGAACTCATCAGTCAGTGAACCTAAAGCATTATACTTTGATACGCATGAGAGCGCCGCCATTAATTCAGCTGCACACGCACTTTGTCACCCCGCATTGACCGCTAGCAATTACACCGGCCCGCTAGGTTATGATATATCTTAAAGTTTTCATTTTGCTTTAATCAAACTTGCGGTACAGTGGTTTGATCTGCTTGGCGAGCCTTGAGGTAAGCGATCAGAAGAGGAGATATTTTATTCATTACTTTTGTGCTGGGATGAAAAAAGCAATAGACCCACTAAGATTTTGTCCCTCTGGCAGAACTGTATGCTGTTTCAAGTTAATGCTTGTGTTGGTTTTACAGTAATAGAGGGAGGCATAAAAAAAAAAAAAAAAAAGAAACAAATCAGGAAACTAGATATTGTGTCCAATCACAGCTAATCTGGATTTGTCCCATGTGCATCTTATACTGTATTTCCAATGCTTTTACACTACTACTTTCAAATAGAACAAAGTTAATGCTCTACCCAAATTCTTCAACACATAATAATTATCTGCAATCACGACCTAACAACATCTTTTTACAGACAGTAATGTGAAGCTGGTGTGGATCACCCAAGCATAGCCAATCAGAGCACTGATTTTAAATACTTTATTATTTGACTCAGACAGAACACAGAGGTCAAATTCCGTTTGTTTCTCCTCCAGAACATTTATTGCAAAATCAGAACCCTACACACTGTCTCCATTCAGTAATTTAACATGTCATCTTGTCAAATTTGTAAAAAAGAGTCATGTGAGTCATTGTAGCCTGCGTCTGAAAGCTGTGTTAGAAGTCAACACAATCCAAGCAGGTGAAATGTGTGATGAGCCAAAGGGTTTGTATGGGATCAAAATTGTATTATCTACTGTTTAAATTTTAGAAAATATTCACATGAGCTCATATGCTTATGTAAAGGAACAGTGTTATACATATTTCAGCAAAGTTACTGTAGTAAAAAAAGATTCTTGAAGTGTTAGCAAGCAACTAGACCTGTGCAGCCTCAGCAGCTGAAAACCTCACCACACTTGACACAAGAATCAAATCACTCATCTAACTCATCTAGCCCTATTTCATACTGCCAATCCACATCTGTTCTCACCACTGGGTGTCCCTTAAAAGGCCTCCGGGTGTCTCCAACTTTTGTGAGCCTGTTTAGGCTACAGTTGTGGGCAGAGTAAGTCTCTGACCGTGTGTTTAGCCTCACTTTAAGAAAATACATTTGTTGTACAGTAGCTTAAAGATGCACTTATATGTTTGTAATGGAAACTTTGCCAAGAATTTCCCTTCGCATATAACGTATTGCTGTTCTTTATAATGTGCCAATGTTTAATATTAAACCATGGCAACCAAGTTGAAACGCTTTGTTTCGAGTCAACCCAACCAAACTAACACCATGTGTACACTAGGCAGGTTCGGTTTGGGAGACGTTCAGAAATTGCAATGCCTTTTTTTGCATGCAGTTTGCATATTCTGTCAATGTTATGGCTTCTCTCCGGGTTTTCTCTGGGTTCTCTCCGGGTACTTTGGCTTCCTTCCACCTATAAAGACATGCATGTATATTGACATTAATTAGCATCACTGTAAATCCCCCTGGTGAATGAATGAAAGAGTAAGTGATTGTCTGTGTGTGTCTGTCTCTAAGTGATAACCCTGTGATGAGTTGGCCACTGTCCAGGGTGGTCCCGCCTAAGGCCCAAATTTACTGGGATAGGTGTTAGTCTTCCACCACCTCAAACAGAAAAGAAAAATTCAATGCAAAGCAATAACACAGTTTGTCTCCATAAACAGAAACAAACAGGTGAAAGAGGTCCAAGATGCACTGTTAAATCTACCTTTTGCTATACCCAAGGACATTGCATTCAGTATTTCATACCTCTAATAGAAAAGCAATAGACAGAACTGGCTCTGTGTCCCAGATACAATGCATCGAGTGGTTTGTTGTTTCCCTGCTAATCCTTATGTAGCTTGATTGGTAAAGCATGTCCTACCTTACAGATCCCTTGTTAAGCTCCTATGTGCCAAGTGTTTATCGTCTAAGTGGATTGAGCGGCGACGGAACACATCCCTGGTCCTGCTGATGCTGCTGCCCGCCTTTTACTGTTATTCAATCACTTGTTTCCTGGAGACGGCAGAGGCTAACGAGGCCCTGTACCAGGAAGCGAAAGATGATGAGCGGTTATGTCAAGGTTCATCGAAGAGGCTAAGACAGTTACCTCCAAAACCCCACTCACGACACCTCCTAATGCTGCCCGCTGAGCTCCGTCCAAGCCCCCCTGCAGATCGATGGCCATTGACAGGTCTGATTGATTTCTGTGGGAAAGGGATGCGGTCTCATTCAGCTAAAAGCTCCCGAAGCCTGGTTTGCCTCCCCCCTGACTTCCCTGCGCATATTTGGATGTATTTATCTAAGGCAGAGAGAGAGTAACAGTTTACAGTCCTATAGGGCACATGAAAAGATGAAAGTGTCCAGTGAAGTTCATTTTTTATCCAGAACATGCTACTGAACAATGAAGGAGAAGATTGGAAGGCTGCTTCTATGTCTTCTAACGTCTGCGGTTATGTGAGTTACGATTAATCAGGCAAGGTCTACCGCAAGTATGCTTTAGCGGTGATGAAACTTGAAGGTTGTTCTTTAAAAGGTTTACCATTGAAACCAAGGCTGCGTCTGAATGTCCACACTATTTCATACACAGGGCACTACTTAGGAGTCATACCATTTCTACAGGTATTCAAATGCAGGAAAAATACGCTAGTCTACTTACAATTTCTGTATATATCTAAGTCTATAGATAGAAAAGAAAATGATGATTTTGATGAGTCTGCACTTTAAAAAGCATTTAAATTTGTACAATCCAATCCGCTTTACAAACTCACTGAGTGTGTTGGTTGATCATCATTTCATATCATTTGATGCATTTGGTTCAATAATGTTCTTGTTGAACACAGAAAACAGATGGTCTTATTGGATGCTTCGCCGACTGACAGAATGCAAAGCTAAATGTGCTTGGGAAGAATATGGAAAGGTCAGATTTGGATGTTTCTCTGCACAAAGTGTTGTATTTAGTCACAGCTGGTTTTACACAAAAGAGAGGAATGCACAAATGAGACAAAGAAGCTGGGGCAAAGTGGAAGATATGGAAGACTAGAATGGAGAGTCTTTGTAAAGTTTTATTAGTTGTTGAATAATCTTTGCAGGACAATAACACAACTTTTATTTCTTCCTATTGGGCACCAACGTTTCAATGGGCTCAAAATCACAAGTTTAATTGACAAAATTTGCAAATTGCAAAGGCTGCAGTTTCTGAAGTACTATGATAGTCCAACCTCACAAGAAAGCGTACATTTACCACAACGTTAAAGGACATATAAATTGTGTATGATAATGCTACGCGTCACAGTCTCAGGTAGTTTCTAATGTGGTAGTTAGGATGTGTGCTTATTTCTAATGATTAATGAAATCCTGATCCTAATCTTAACCTACCCCAAGCCCCAGACCTAAACTTACCAATGTTATTAACTTGAAGCCTACTCATTACACCTAAAGAAAACGTCCCCACGTGGCTTTAACCAAATCTCGTGTCATTTTTGCGCTTTTCATATCGTGCTAAATGTACGACGTAACATAAATACTCAAAGAAGGCATGAAATTGTGGTCATAATACACTGTTTTTGTGTCATGGTAAATGTACGCTTTCTTTTGAGACTGTTGGATATTCTCCACAAACAAGCAAATAGTTAGAAGATTTATTTATTTTATGGGTGACCTCTAACGGGAACAAATAGGAGAAATGATTGATTGATGATTGACAAACAAAACTATCGTCAGGAAAATGACAGTTAGATGTTTTATTATATTCAGTGGATTAAAATATTGTTGTGATGAAGCAGTTAGTAGTCAGTGCTTCGAGTAAACTTTTGCTCTGATACAGTGCTATCAAATTAACATATTTTCACAAATCCTATCCAGTAGGCTTTGGTCACATTCTAGGTTTTGATGTTGTTGGCCATATGAAGGGCAAAAGGCAGTCTTTCTTGTTAATAATATAGTTTTGCCAGCAAATATCTCCAAAAGTATTTCAGTAGTATTTTAGTAGTAATACAATTTGGGGATATGTAGCAGTCCAAATCGATTAACCTTTTATATTATAACACAAAACTGGATTTCAACAAGCGCATTGCCTTCTATTTGTCTTTTAAAACATGTGACTGAATTTAGCCGCATATCTGAAATTTACCATCAATTACCTCCCATTAATTTCAACACGCAGACTCCATCTCATTGAAATGTGTAACCTATAACCACAAGAGATGATCCCAAGCAACAGGAAATGATTTGCCTGACATTGAGAGTTGCATGAACAACTCGTGACTTTCAGACTTCATGGATTTGACAAAACTACGACGAGACTGCGAGGTCCCACTGGAGATGTTCACCGCCGCAGACTTCATATTTCACAGCAGCCGCGAGCATTAATTGCATCGGCGCGCCACATATTCAGAGTCATATCGCTTTTAATACAAATGACTTGAGACGTGGAGTAATAACTTTTCTCTTTTTCACAACAGTTGGTGCGTGGCGTGTTTCTCATATCTGATGCTCGGGAGAATACACCCACATCCGACTAATCAAAGCCTCCAATGTTTTCCAAATGTCACTTGTCTTATGGAGCAGGTGAGGGATCAAATGCATCGGCGTCTTACAGATTATCCCAGAAATCACATGCAAATCCATATTTTATCCTGCCTGGGGTGTAATGTATTTGATTAAAAAAGTGTTCAGTTTAACTTAGATTTAGCTTCAAATAAGAAACTGTTTTTCTTCCCTAATGGTAATTGCATCAGTAACTACCTCGCGAGATGAAAGTTACAAGTTAAAATATTGTCGTATGACCTTTGTTCGACCTCAAAGGCACAGTACTATAAATTGAAAAATTAAAATGCACCAGTACAGATGCAGTGTTTCATCTATATCCTAATAATGGGGCTTTCTGTTCTCCAAAATGGGGAAGATTTGCTAATTATTGTTTTTAGCACAACATTATATTATACAGACAGGCTTCTGAAAGGTGAAAATACAGCTTCTAAACTAATCGTGGTGAAAACTTTTGCTCTGAATGCATTGGATTAGTTTTTTAGGTGTTTAAGTTGAGGAAAAACTCAGGTATATGTTGTATATAAGAGTCCACAAAAGACTGAACAAAATCTCAAGCCAAAAGATCCACAAACTGTTCACTCATGTAGAAAATGATCTAGTGAGATTATAATTGGCTTGTGTATACAAAATGAAAATGATTACAAAGAAATACATTTAGTGGACACACAATATGCAGAATTGACTTTGTAAAGTTTCTAATTATGTTCTAACTGTGCTTCTTCACCAAAACACAACTGGAGTTCTTTCTGTTGTTCTTTCTTCTCTGAGCCTCAGAAATGTTTTTTTCAGAATTTCTCAGATTTGTGATGTAATAGGTAGTTCTCTGAGATCTTTTTAATTTTTTAAGGGGACCTATTACGTAAAATCAACTTTTTTTGTTTTTACTGTGTTCTCTCATCATTAGTTTATTCACAATTGTTTGATTTGAATTGATTCCTGCATGTTTGAGCACTCTTATACTGCCTACAGCTGATGCGCCGGTGTTCATACAATCCCTGTCTTCACCTACCACCTATTCCCACCCACTTGTCTGTATTTACTTGCAGTTACTCAAAAATCAGATTAAAACATTTAACTTTCAGAGAGGTTTGAAGAGGCAGGGCTAATCAGTTCTGCAGTTTAAAAGAGAAAGTCAATGAACCTGTTTCTATTTCTAAGCCATTTTAGATCAATTTTGGGTTTTACAATGGACATAATGTGAAATATTGCTCTGCAAATGCCATAATTTTCTTCCTAAGCACACAGAAAAATCACAAAAGGTCTCCTTTAAGCCCTTTAAGCCACTCAGACCTGTTTTGAGGATTTTTGCAGCTTTGGCATGAATGAAAAAATGTATGGTTTATTTATATAGCACATTTACACAGATATCTTCCAAAATGATTCACTTAGGCATAGATTTTATATTTTCCCATTTGTAATTTCAAGTAGATGGAAATCTAGCACAAGTTCTGATGTGGGAAACGTGTCAGGTGTGCTTTATTTAAGTTAACGTTCACAAAAGCTGGTTTAGAATCTAATTCATGTCTTGTTTGCCGAAATACTTCACTATTTGTACTATTTTCAGACAAGCTTTACTTACTCATGATTCCACTTATAAAGAAATGGTGCCAACTCTGTCTGTGTCTGCATACTGTATTATTCGTTTTAAGCCACAGTTAAAAGTCTTGCCGAACATCATTGCCCTTACTTTTGCAGCTCAGTTTGTAAATAATTGAGCAGTTCTTGCCAGACCACACTTCTACAACAAACTCGTGCTTCCTGGTACCTACTTACTTGATCTCCATCTGCCCCGGCCCCTGATAGCAGCTCCGGGCGTCTCTCTGGCTCACATTCACCTACAGGTTACCGTGGTAACTTAGTATTCTGCGGCGTGCTGCGGTGAGCCTGGCCTCCTCACCTGGCTGCGCTCCCGTCCACTCCTCCAAACCATCCGAGTCCATTAGGGTCAATCCAGGGAAGGGCCCAGCTGCATGTGTTAGCCTGCCTTTTCGCCGCCTGCTTATTCCAACGGGTTTCACAGAACAAAAGCTGATGCGCCAGAGCATGGCCAAATGGCTGGAAATGAAATGTTGAAGGATGAAAGTGTGATCAGAATTGAAAGTGGTTGGCTCAATAGAAAGGAAACCATGACAACAGTTTAATAGAGTACAGTTCTTAAAAAATAATCCAACAAAATGAATTGTGAAATGATTTGGCTTTATCACGCTTAATGCACAAATTGTGAATGTGACTGCAGGGGGCTTGCAGCAATTTTCCCAGTAGGAGAAATGTTGTGTAAACGGAAAATAACAGATTTTGTTAAGGAGCAATAATGTATCTGTTGGAAATGAACAGAACAAAGTGACAACTTTTAAATTAAATAATGAACCAGCTTTTGTTTGCTCTCGATGAATGTTGGAATAGATGGAACATCTCCAAAAGATGAGGTATTCTTGCTTTCTGAGAATGAACACATTGTGCAAATCTCCTAGAAGAGTCTATGTGATGACCTGCTTCATGTTCAACAAGCACAATGCATCAAGTCCACATTTCATGCTTTATTTGTTGAGCTCTGAGTGATAAAGTACTAGTTTTCTATACGTAGGCCTACTGTTTTCCCATTGGGAGGTTTAGAAGCAACACAAAAACTACAATAAGCAACATTTTCATTGGGTTGAACAGGTAAGTTTAGGGTTTAACTTACTAAAATGGCTTAAGTTTAGGGCTGAAGCTTCGGGTATAGATTTGGATTTACCCATAAAACCCAAAGAAAATGTTGCCATGTCGCTTCAACTAAAATTTGTGGTTGTTTCACCTATTGGCTTTTGTAACAAATGACGTAAAACATGGTTGTACATTTTTGACATTTCTTTGTACTACGTCTACGTTTTCTATGGAGACTGGGATGTCAAAAGTGTTGCCTTGAAAATCCAGACAATACTTAAAATTATATATGATCTGGCCACTGTTTCCCTCTTTTGAATTTCAGTGGGTGTGATTGACAGACTGATTAGCCAATCAGGGACAACAAATCATCTCTCATATGAAAACCAAGATGGCTCCCTACAATGAAAAAAAAAAAAAGAAAAGAAAAACATGGCATATTTCTGCAGAATCAATGAGCAAAGCAAAAAACTATTTTAATGTGAGGTGAGTGAAGTTAGACTTTGGTCTAAATGACCATTCCGCTCCTTTGTTTCATGTGCATCATGTAAATAAACTAATCTGATTGCCTGGTACGTTGTGGAGTTGATCTAATATGTAGGTGGAGGGTGTGGTGACCAGACCCACCCTTCACAATTTGCTAAAGCATGGGCTCTGGATCCCAGGAAACCAGTAGTGGGCTATTCCTCAGTTGACAATGGTATTTATTGTTCATCAAGTCAAGTCTAGGTTCTCTGTTTCAGTAGCTTGTACATTTCCAGATTCAAATTTCACGATTGCATTGTAAAAACACAGACAATGTTTCAGTGTTTATCTATGTTTTAATGGTATGAATATTAAATGAACCCACATGCCTAAATCATTGTTAGGTAAACACAATTTTTGCAAGATATGGTAGGGCTGGGCAATAAAGCATATTTTTCAGATCTTGACATAAAGGATTATGTGTCTTTAGAGAGCTTGTTAAAAGTAGACATGTCAATCTAAGCAGAAGTAATTAATCTTATGATGACTAAGGCTAAAAAAAGGCTAAAAGGCTAAAAAAAAGTATATATTTATATTATTAAGTATAATTGACTATTACAACATATTTAGAAAATGTAATTATTCTTTCATTCTGTCTTTGTCATTTCTTTTCTGAAACTGTGATCAACTGGTGTTTTCATCCCTTTGATTAACTCTATTTACAAAGGATTACATTGTCTTGATGTGTACAATAAGAGCAAATCCAGAAGATATCTCATTAAATGTTAAATATTGCCCAGATAAGATAAGGTGAGTGGTACTTTATAAACACTTTTTTAAATAAAAGGGAACAAACAGTGGAAAAAGCTTTACATAAAGTACTTTCAACATCCACTCACAGTTGAAATCTTGACGTTTTATTTCCTGCATAAACCTCTTGAAACGCCAGTACAGATTCTTTAAAATGACTACAAGTTGGCAGGCTTGTTCTCTTTTCTCCGCCTGCATAAAACTTTTCAAACACTTGTTCTTTAACTTTCCCCACTCAAGACCAAAGTGCGGCGTAACACGTTGATGGTGGCTTTAGCTCGAGTGAAGCTGTTCTCCTCCCCACATCCTCCTGGCTGTGTGAGGACTCCGACATGAAAGATGGCAGCGCGGCGGGGGACCTGTTTTTTTTCTCTCCCGGAATTGCTCCAAACCGCGGAGGTCACCGGCAGTGCAACACAAGCCAGCCCTTCCCGTCTAATAACACCTCAAAGCAGGAGCGCCATCATTTTCCGTAATTGTTGTTGATTGCATTCATTATGTCACGTCCTGGTATCGTGCGGGCGCTGCCGGCGGTGGTTTCGCTTTCACCGTTTCTCAAAAGCTAATTGGACATCAGTTTGCAGATTCAAACGGGGATGAGAAAGAAAGCGCGGCTCGTCAGCAGTCTGCCCATTGTCCGATGTATTTTTTATGAGGCCCTGACGGAGGAGATAGCGGCCTGGGTTGAGGCGGGGTGAGGGGGGGTGAGATGTCAGGCTGCAGCTCCGGACTGAGCGAGGCAAAGATCTCCCGCGAGCTCCGTTTTAATGAAATTAACAAGCCTTGGTTAAAGAGTCTTGTTAAAAATCTGCTGCACGGAGGTCTGACACAGCACAAACTGAGGTACTTAAATGAAGCTTAAGGAAGTGGTAGAAGGTTTGAAGCAATGCAGATGGAATTAAATGTATTTATGACTGCAGAATCAACAGTTTTATGTCTCAGCAATATGAGTCTTGAAGATAAATGCTTTGCTTTGCTTATAACTTTATAACCTACAGCTGTATGGCTCTAGAAAGGCAGTATGAACACTAAAGAGAAAGGCATTTTTCTACCCATTTTGGCAAGTTTGCTCTCTCAATAATAGTCCCTTTTTTAAATTCACAAATAGTAAATACACCTGACATTTGTTGTCCCATGTGTGCCGGGATCAAAGACAGTGACAGCAGCATCGAAGAAGCTGAATGTGAGCTCTCCTCTGTAAGAGAACTGCACCAACACAGGATCTGTGTTCTGTTGAGCTGGTCACCCTTAACAAGATTGGCAGACCCTTGTTTAGAGTTAGTGCAAGAAAATTAGTTTTTAATCACGTATTCAGCCTTTTTCATGATTCATAGATTATATTTACCCTAAAAACATGAAGAAATGCAGTATTTTTACTTACTTTGACCACTTTAAGCTCGCTGGCGGAAGAAGGGGTTTCTAGACTAGCTGGATATGCTGTTCTCCTCAGAGTCCTAGTTCTAGACCTAGTTCATTTTAAAGACCAAAAACTTAAATTTACTCAGCCATGTTTTTAATTCAAGATATCTTGCTTGGAATCTGTTCAAAAAGAAAGCCAGCCTTGTTTAAAGTTAGTGCACGGAAATCAGTATTTCAGCATATTTTGTTGAATTATCGTTGCTAACTCTCACCCAAGTTCCAATCCTAAACTTAGCCGTTGATTATGCATAATTAAAAGTTCCCATGGTAAGGTTGGTATGTCACAAACAGTCACAAAAGCCAGTGAGGGGTAATCATCTAGACAGGGTGAGATAGACAGGCAGATACTATACAAAGTCAGGTTTTACATTGAATGGTCTAAAGTGTATTTCTTTACACTTTTCACCTTTGACTCCTTTGCAAACAGATCTATGCATCCCAAGCACAGTCTTACAACTGCAGTATTTGTGTTGCCAATGCTGCGTTCTGATAAATAAGGAAATAGTTTCCATCTGTAGTCTTGGGGTGAGGACAGGAAACATGTTTTTAGTGGTAGGGGTTACACAGATACTGGCAGAACTTGCAAACTCCACATAAGACTCTTGATCTTCAGGCTGAAGTTAAAGCGCTTATGAGGAGGCACAAAAGTCAGGAAATTTACCAAGAGGGAAGAAACGGCACAACATGGAGGCACATATGTGGATGTTTTTGCCAAGAAATCGCACTAAGAAAAGATATACTTTATTTTGCAGCAGAAGCAGTGGAGCTCTTCTGTTTACTGTCCTTCACATATAGAGTCAGAGGAGGTACACAGAGTAAAGTACATCTGGTATATCGAAGCTAACAGCCAGTCCTCGTGGGATCTGTGCTCTCCAAAAAGTCAGTTTTTCTGTTTTCTGGATAACAATTTTTAGCTACTGCTGTTTAATCTATAAAGACAGCAGGCAATTGATGGCATCTCAGTGTGTGAGATGGTTTTGTAATGAAAAAGTAAACTGGTTTAAAAAGTTAAATGATTCCCAACTAGCTCCAAAAAGCTCACACGTTTTTATTGTTATTTTTATTCTGCCACTCTGCACACATTTTATGACTCTATACTTTGAGAAGGAGGGCTTGAAGATGTAGAATTAAGAACTATCACTTAATCAACCAATTTATTTCCTGAAACCGAAACACCACTTACGCAATATTGTGCTATTTCATTGTGTGATCAAATGAACGGAAACCTGTTGCTTATTTACTTTACCCCTAAAAATACATTCGGAGAAACGATTAGAAGGGCACAGGGGAGGAGATCTGCCACATCAGAAGTAAAAGGAGGTATAGAGATACAGAGGGTTGTGATGAATCAGTCTCAGGTGTCGCCAACAACGGAAAACAGGGCCAGTGAGTAAGAAAAACCTTTCTCCTATACGTCTGCTGCTGCTGCTCCTCCTCACTCCCACACCAGGACGCATGCATTTCACTGTTATACCCAAAACACAAACCAAAACAGCTTATAAAATGTCTCTTTTAGACTACTTAGCAATTTAGAGATTTGTGAGAATGCTTAAAAGCCACTGGAAGATTGTCTGACGCAGCAAAAGAAATACTTTCAAAATTTCAACAAACTTGGGATGTTGAGGATTGTTTTCTTGTAACCATGGAGATGGGCCCGAAGCTATGAAAGCCAACTTTGCTGAATCTGGACCTCTGAAATATACTTTTTCACGACTGAAAAAACAGATGTTCACCTGCTCCACTTGGCCCTGACTGTCATCCATCCACCCATTGTCTATCTGAATATCCTACAACCAACTTAGCATTAAAGAAGCTCACTGAAGATTTGGAAATACAGACTTTTCGACAAAGTTGCCTTATTTGAGCTCTTTAACATTCTAAAATACTCCCTTATCAAAAACATACCTGGAGCATTTAGCTTCATTCGGTCTAGTTTGACAAATCCTATTTAAAAAGTCTTTCTACTTTTCAAAAAATATTTTTCACTGTTGAGAGATGGGTCAAGGCTCTGCACTGTTTTTAGGCCCATAGGTTATTGTTCTGTTCTCTGATTATCTTCATTGCAGATACATACTGTAAGCATGTCAAAGGGCAAAGTTAAGTTTGTATAATTTTCCATCACAGTTCTCTTTGGTGTCAGTTGACAGAGCCAAAAGTCAATTTCTGACTTCGGAAACGCCTGACTGTTATGAATTCCTGTTTTGTTTTGTTTTTTAGATGATGTTTTGTTTGTTTGTTTGTTTGTTTGTTTGTTTTAAGCCAAAGCCAAAGTAAAGAATACCCCAAAGATTGTTTAAATGACAAAAATAATGCACAAATGCCTAATGTTTGGTCATTTAAAGATGGGGTAGCTGATTTTCACACTGCAAACACGATTTAGGTTTTAAATCTGACTTCTTCCTTTTATAAATTCTTCAACACATGGTTAATATAGATATGTACTTATTTTGGTTGCAATTATGGCTTAAAAACTTCTTTTAACCAGCATAAAGCTGAAACTGGAGTGACCACCCCAAGTTCAGCCAATCAGAGCGCAGCATTCGACTCCTTATTAGAACTAAAATTCTTGATTATTCAGTTCAGACAGCACACAGTGGTCTAATTTTTTCATAAAGTTTTGCATTTACGTTTTAATGGAAAACACAAAGGTTACTATTTTACAACTAAAAAAGTTAGCTACTCCACCTTTAAGTGGCAGAGAAGAAGTGAGCATACACACAGCACTATGTTGCCAGACTCTCAGAGAGTCAAAAGCGACTTTTCCTGCTGTTAAACTATCGCTGCGTCTACAACAGATGACAAAAGATTTTTTATTTTTTTTTTTTTTTTATGAGAATTGCTTCAAAATTTGTCGTCTGATGTCCAGAGCAAACAACTGTGTCAGTATGGCAACTACGCCAGTGGATGTAGCAACCTATCTGAGACCGGAAGCCGTTAGTGCACAAACCCAATTGACTCAGTGCATTTGTCTTGTTTTGGTTTAAAATAGAACATCCTGTACTTACAACCACTTCCTGTACAATGCTTTTCAATGAGGTTTTCACTCCATCAGTTTAAAACAAATAAATCCTTTTTAGATCAGACAGTTGTGGTGAATGTTACAGAAAACATGTTAAAGATTTTACATATTAGAGGAATATTTCACCAGAGGACATTTGTGTGTTTAAAAAGAGACGTGATTGTGATCAATGCTAACAGGAAGTGGTCATATGTACAGAAGTTAGCATTTTTGAAGAGACGCAAGCAAACTGAAATTCCGTGCACACAGCCAATTATGTGTTTAATTACTCCCTTAAATCTAAAAATGTATGTCGGCTTGTTTTTACATTGTTTTCAATTAGAATTTTGCTGTCTTTCCCTTCGCAAGATGGCCGCCTCAACTGCCACGGCACCCTCTCTCCAGTCATTATAATAACTAATGTTTGCAGCCTTAATTAATTTACAAAAAAATCAATTGTTGTTGATGGCATCTACATGTAACCTACATGAATTAATTATCTGATCAGCCCGAACTCCGCCTTGAACTTTTTCTGTTACAAATGCACTTTTAAAACTAGGCTATAATCGACACAGCTTACCACATTGTTTTGTTGTAATAACAGATTGTAAAATGGCCAGCGACTGTGCAAGTAAAAGTGTGCTTTGCAGTAATTACAGAACTTATTCACCAAAAGCAGTTTTCCTTGCTCTTGCTTAAACCAAACCATAAACACTGATACAATATTTAGCACCGCATTTTGAAAGTTTCATTGCCAGCTCCTATTAACATAAACATCCAAAAACTGCGATCCCCATTTCAAAACGCTATATGCTTATCCACTTCTGCTCATGTTATATTGATACATTAAACCGGGCAGACAGGGATAGCTTCTGGACGGCCTCCAAGTCTAGTAAAAGTCACATAAAAGGGAATCAGAGCTGCGTTTTAGTGCTGGGGATATCTTGCATGAATATTAATCATCTTGTAGTCAATTACACCTCCCCTGTTACATTTATAAAGCTGATTTTTTTTAAAGTTTAGGCCCAATCAATGGAGTCCTGCTTTGCTTCCCGTCCTCAGCCCTCCTTCTCTCCTGGATATCTCTCCCTAGTCTGCTTAATGCTGCGTTTTGCTTGTGTCTGCACGTAAAAGAGCTCAGGGAGGAAGGAGACATCGCTGAGTTGACTTCTCTATCAGCAAACCCACACATACACACACATACAAACATACATACAGAAGCTTCATGGGTCGAAAAATGCAGGTATGTAAAGAAAGATAGTCGTATGTTGGCAGCAGACTTTGTAGATGGACATATTGCTGTTTCTTATCGTTCGGTTTCGTTATTGGAAGCTGAACTTTGAAAGATAGCAGTTATATATAGAGAGAAGTAATGTGTTTTAATGTTGTATAATAATGTGTAATCACCGTGAAGTAAATGACACGGTTAAGAACATTTGACTCTGCAGGCTTCATCAAACATTGCAGAATGTGTTTGCATAGAGACGTTCATGGAGACAAAATAGCATATAACAAAGCAAAGACCAGACTGTTATATCAGTTTTTTTATGACAGACATCGTAGGTCACATTCATCACAACATTCTACATGGAAGTAATGGAAATAATGTCTATTACAGGTGGAAAAAAAGCCCAAATAAATACGACATGCAAAATTCATGAGCTTCTAATGTCGTTACTATTGTGTTTCCTCATCATTAGTATCACAATTGCATTTGGATTGATTTGCGCATGTTTGAGTCCTCTTGTATTGTCTTGCAGTCTTCAGAAACTTGCTGTTTTTCGATGTTAATGTCTAAACAAAACACAATCTGTACAAACAGTTCACAGGTTTAGTCATAGTAAAATGTCCGAAATGAAATTACTCTCAAGATTTTAGATTTGGCTTGTTTTATTTGGACAATGTTATAGACACAAAGGCATAGATACTTAGATTCAAGCATTTACTGCTAATCTTTGTTGAGTGATGTTAATAATGTTATTGATGAGACTTGCCCGCATTATCTGGTCTTATAACATCATTACATTTTAGAACATGAACGCAACCTATTGTATTTCTGATGTTTATTGATCTAAGAGGATGAGAAACTGGGGGAACTGGGAGAAATCTACATAGACATGGAAGGAACATGCTAACTCCAGATAAGGCCCTGAGCAGTCCAGGAAGCTGGGATCTTTTTGCAATGAGGCCAGAGCACAAACCACTATGTAGTTTTGTTGATAGATACTGTATACCGATATCTGTCTATCAATCTGTTTTTGTCATTGAATTTATTACCTTATGAATCTGTTAAACTGAGAAAAAAAATGATGATGATGATTGTAGTTGAACTTAGACTCAAAAACTATTGGCTAAACATGAAAGTTCAGGACACTACAACAGCAAAAACTGTCAATCAAACTAAACAAACAAGGATGATTTGTGCTTCGTTTGCATATGTGGACAAAACTATATTTGTATATTAATTATGATAAATACAAATGAGATAGAAGAAATAAAAATAATGATTATGTGGGATCAATATCGATATATTTTTTAAGGATTGATTATAGAATTTGATTCTTAATGTCAGTATTTTGGCAAATTTTACTTGCTTCAAACTCTTTTGAACTGATTTCAAAACAAGACTTCTTACTTTGAATTATTTGCCAACAGTTAATACAATTGTACTTGGCAAACACGTGCTCTTATTTTAAGCCAATTTCTCTTATAACCAGATAAAAAAATACTCTACGTTGCAAGACCAATTTAATCTTATCAATTTAAATCCAGATTACGATTCTGAATACAAGTCATTTGCAGTGAGCTTAGTAAACTACAAAGTTAATTTTGTTCCTGAATGCTGATAACATAAATAAAGTCCTACTCTAGCCACTCTCTCCACTTTCTGCACACCGGCTCCTTCTCTGCAGTGAAAGAATATTGACTCCTCTCAGACCGGCTGTATTCTGAAGTTGATGTTTGTCCCCTGAAGCGGAGAGAGGGCAGCCTGTTCATACCTCAGGCTCTTTCCCCACAACAACACGGCCTTAACACTTCTCATTCATCCGCACAAACAACCCCACAACAGAGGCCATCACCGCCAGCCCGGGCCACCGCTAAATTGGTCGGAAGCCACAGAAAATGTCCCCCGTCCCTCCGACAAATTCGCCGTGTTCCGGAGCATTGCACTCGCAGATATGCTCTCTCTGCCGGGCTGTGATACCGAGAGAGGGGCCAATTTTGAGCAAGATGGCTTCTGACAACACGCGACACCTGTCATTGCCTCCGCTGACATGAGGAGACTGAGACGGCCTCCCTGATTTGAGGAAAGAGACGCACGGTGTAAGGTAAGCCTGAAAAAGTGAGTCCAGGCCGTGGCATTGTCGCATCATTAACCGGTGAAGGGTGGCTCGGGCTGGGATCCAAAAACAGTTGGCTTCCCCTCTCTCCTCTCCCTCACCGTTCTTCACAGTCGTGTCTATCTTTAGCGTGCTATGCTAAGTCAGCACTCTGCGATCTGTGCACCTTTAACACTTCAAATGTGGGCCCACCAGCTCTCCTCAAACTGGATTAGAACTAAAACAAGCGGACAAGTGAGGAGAGGTGACTACTGTTCTGTGCTGTCCAGTGTTTTAAACCACAGACAGGTTATGAGGGGGATGAAATGTGTTCAGAAGAGCAACAGTGCGTCAATGTACAATGTTCTAGCACTTTTTGTGGAATAGTTTGGGTTTTAAAATGGTTATAGTTTGAAATTAGCTGGAGATGTGTCAGAACTCTGTGGTAGAATTCACATTTATGAAAGTGCATGTCTTCTTTTTACATAGCAACCTAATAATGAAGCTTGTCTTAAACATTAATAAATAAAAATAAAACTGTACCAGATTGTTGCTTCCTTAATGTAAACAAACAAAAATAATTAATTTTAAACTTCCGACATTAGTCTGCATGTTTTGTTCACATAGCATTTTGAGCCTCCGAATTGTTTCACAGATGTTAGGAGTGAGACATGCCAGTGTGCTAATGGAAGTTAGCTGCAACGCTAACCCGATCGCACAACTTTGTCTCCCCCAGGCAGTCCTTTTGCTGTCTCTGTACTCCTCCAGTGTCTCATCATACCACAGTGGTTTAAACTTGACAAGAAGCATTTTGATAGATCCATGTGAAAGTACAGACCAGATCATGTTCCGTATTGTTTGTTTGGCCATGTCGCCAGATTTTCAGAGCAACAAATGACCAAGTCTTGGAAAAATGCCCCAAAACAAGCAACTTTTTGATAATAAAAAAAATTAAAAGTAAACAGTCTCCTGTTGATGTGAAAGGAGAACGGCATGCCACTACTTCACAGGAGTGCAGTGTCTAATGAACGTGGACGTTCGATGCCTGATGAAGGGGTTTGCCGCAGGTTTGAGCGTCCACTTCACAAGACGCAGCATCAGCAGACGCCTGAACGCTGGCTGCCCTCTCTTTTCCTAGACACCAATTTGTGACGCAAATTCGCTGGACGCCCCAAAACGCAGGTTTACATTGACTCTGGACGCTTTGGACGCTCCGACGCTGTCCGTTCTGAATGCAGCTTTAACCACAATGACGTTAACAATTCAGACTCAAAATGTATTAGGTAAATAGGAAAAACATGTAGACTGAAGTAAGAAGTTTAAAATGAGTCATTTTTGTTTGCTTGTATTTTTAAGGCAGCAAAAAACCCGGTAGGCTATTACCCCTTACAAAAAATGAAGAGGTTAAACATTTTATTCAATACAATGTTGAATTTGTTATCTTTTTTATTTCCTTTTGTCAAAGACCTACAAAATGAATTCATGACAGTGTGTTATGAATTATTAATTTATGTAGGGTAGTAAACGGGCTAGTTTTTCACAATCCTGAAATCTATAGATTTACTATCATTGTGTCCTTAAACAGACACTCATTAGGCTCACTTCAGTCATAGAAGATTATAGATCTAACTTTTTCATAATCTAAATTAATTCAGTGCATATCTCCTACTCTGCCAAAAGGCCCATCTCTTTCCTGTTTTAAGTGCTTTTTATTAAAATGCACACACAGCACCAAAAGTCATGAAAGCTTTACAAATGATCCACTTTGAAGTAAATTCTTATCATGAGCGTCATTGCCCCTGCAGTGACACAGCGGCAAATGCCACCTTCAAAACACAGACGTTCATAAATAAAACGGAGCAGAAAGGTTAGTTGAGGCGGGGGTCTGACTTGGAGGGGTGAAAGGTTAAGTCTTAATGAGCGACTGCCGGTGGGGGTGGCAGGGGCTTCACACACTGCAGATATAATGAGGGACAAAAGGTGCGTGATCCTGTGAACCGTGGCCTTGGCCCCAACCGGCCGGCCCCTCCGCCCTGCTCCGATTTACAGCATCTTCAAATGAACGCCGAGGGGAACAGACGGGTGTTTGATGTGCTTCAGGAGACGAGAGTACATTATTGTATGTTCTACTGTATATGCAGGTGTACAGAAAGACCAAGGAGGTATTATAATGACTAGAGAGAGCGTGGGGGCCTGTTGTCGTGGCAGTTGCAGCATTTATCTTTTGAGGGGAGAAGAAACAAAATTTGATTTGAAAATCATGTAAAAACAAGTTCAGATTCATAGATTAAAGACTGTAATAGAACATAATATTACATATTTATGGTCACAATAATACAGAGGACTGATTTCTGTCTGTGTCTCATTTTTCCTCTGAATTATGAATATGAATTTTCAGCCTAAAACACTGCACGGGGCTGGATTTGATGCAGAATTAAAGTATATTTGCGTGTCATTATAATTGTTTACTTCACTGCTGTTGCTATAAAAGAAGACTGTAATTTTGAACTAGTATGTTTTTTGAAGATTCTTTCACATTAGTTTGGTTGAACAGAAGCATAAATAAATGTACAAATATGAAAAGAATCAATTATCAAAGTATTTAAGTGAAAAAGTAATTTTAGTAAGTTCTTATTGAGATTTTTTGTGGACTCAATACACAAGATGGCTGTCAACTGGACATTTGTTGCTATAGGTTACAATAGCTACGCTCTCTCTAGTCATTGTAATAACTCATTGAGAAAGACATCTTTGGTTGAATATTTAAGTTACTTTACTAGCTTATCCATTGCTGAAATCAGGACATTATGAAATTAATGATTTTGAGATGTGGACGATTTGTTGCTTCTATGACCATGTCTCAGTTAAAACAAAAATAAAATGGATTAATTAATGAATTGTGTTTGAAATTCTAGCCACTGTCACTTCTCTGATAAGAGCTGTCTCCTTAGAGATAGGTAAGTTTCAATGCCATACTGTTGAACATTTCAGACATAGGAATAAAATGGCACTATGACCTTCATCTTAAAGCCGCTGGCCAAATTCGTCCTTCCAATTGATTTTAAAAACCCAAGGATGTTTTTCAAAACAATTCAAAACCATGTTTTCATTTGATAATTGGCTTAATGCTGTGTTACCATCAAATTCTAGCCTATCTAAATGTTGTGATCATTGTCATTGTTATTGTGATACCATTTGATGTGACTATCAACAGGAGTAGCTCTTTGTCTGTTTGGTTTTGTGAAATTTAGCTCTACAAGTAAAAAAGGTTGGAAACCCTGCACTTTAATCTTGGCTTGGGACAATGTTTAGTAGTGTAGAAGTCAAGACCAAAGTAATCGAGACCAAGAACTTTCCGAGACCTCACAATCCCGAGACAAGACCAAGAACTCTAAGGATAAAGATCGAGACAAGATCGAGACTTTTATAGGTCGAGACACAGACCAAGATCGCAGTCCATGAAGACCTAACCAAGACCACCTCTGTATGTCAATTATTAGTACTGTTTTCTAATATTTGGCAGAGCACTGCTTCTGCTATTGTTAATTTGCATTAAGGATCTTCATTTGAAATTTGTTTGCATTTTCTTAGGTTTATTTTTATCCTTACCCTGTCTTGCAAAGGAGACTCACAAACCAAAAAGTTGAAGAAGAGACACCTAAAGACAAAAAAATGCAATGATATTTCTTTTTTTCTTTTTTACTGACTAAGCAACGTGTCTTTGGTTGACAAGACTGTCTCCCATCTCCTGACTGCGAAGCGTGTTCGGGACACGCGCATGTTTCTTGTCCACTGCCTTGTACACCTGCTCCCGTCTTCGGCAGTCTGTATTTGTCCAAAGCCGAGGGAATTCCTTGTGGATTCCCATGAGAATCCTCTGAGCTCTGTGTACAAGGTCACATTGGTTTTAGGCATTCTCTAAGTCCTGCGAGACACGCTTGAGTCTTTACCCACGCCGAACTCGCACTCAGTGTACGGCAAGGGTTATAAAATATTGAAAATAGTATTGAGACATTTAATAGTGGAGTTTCAATTCATTTCTAGTGTCGAGTTCAATTGTCATGTGTTTGTCCATCGATCTGATTTATAATTTTCATCATTTCCACTGTCACATTTCTAAGTCAAAGGTAGCAAACAGCAAATGTATTGTCCTTATTTTCTTGTTGCCCCATCCCTAGTTGACAAATAATTTCCTTTCAAGATCACGACCCACATATAACATGTTACACACATCATGACTGCACAGACCTATCCCCTTGACCTGCTCACTTGGATACTTCTCTGTTTCGCCCTGACAGCTGCAGTGTCCATCTTAAATGTTTATTCTCTCTATTTTCGCCCTTCAAACCGCCCATCAGCCTTTTTCACACTTCCCTGTATCTGTGAGAAGCTTGTTGTCTCCCGCGGGACGACTTTAGCCCGCAGTCATGGTCGGTCTCTGCAGAAGCTGTAGAGATGTCAAAAAGACGTATCCCGCCTGAGGTGCTAGCTTCAAGTGTGAACGCGGGATATTAGCTAGCATACATTACAGGTACATTTTCATTAACTCCCTGGATTTTTGTTTACATGGCCGGGCTGAGAAATAACAAAGATGGTGTTTTTAATTTCGCGTGCCTCGAGGCCTGCAGCGGAGTTACTTTAGTGGATGCTACTGTTGAGGAAGTTTTTGTTGAAATTAGATTAAGAAGAAAAGCCAGACATTAAAATATCCACCGCCAAGTCCTGAGGATAAATAATAACAATGGTGGAAGACTTACAATGTTTGTTCTACATTTACATTTTTGTGGGATTATGTCTTGCGTTTTGCTTCCTTGTGTCCAAAGACATCTCCAAGGTGATTTGGTAATGAAAATACTGCTACTATTGCAATAATAATATTTAGTTTTGTCGTTACTTATAGGCATCAAATGATAATGGTCCAATATAACAAGAGGATGAATCTACAGGATTGGATAGCATAGTTTTTGTAACGCTAGTAAGTATTATGGGTGTAACAGAGTGTTAAAATTCTATCATATATAGTTCGGTTTTGGGAGGGGTGCATTTTTATTTATTTATTCATGAAAAGTATACGCTTACAAAAATTGACCAACCCTTTTTAAAAGGTGCACTGTGCAACATTTTGGTTCAAAAATAAAAATCTGCGTTTTTACTTTAAACAGGCCTGCTTGGCCACAAAATGGGCAAATAATTGACCTGGAGGGGGCCTGATTATGCTTGTTTCTATAGAAAAATGGTTCCTTTATCTGATTTTTATTTTCTTCATATTATGGCATTAATTGTATTTATCTCTATTCAGAAAATTCCGAAGTATGGTTTTGACTTTCTAATTGTGCTGAATTGTGCAGATGACTTTTCACACCCAGAAAGTTACACATTGGCCAAGATTCTATTAAAGGTAGCCTACAGAAGCTTGATTTATGTAAAGTCAATAAATGAATAAATGACACACAAAAAATTAATAAACTTTTACTAATTCTGATTAAAACATAATACAAAAACATCCTTCAGAATGACTCAAATCATTTCTGAACTAACATTCTCTCACCAAAACCATGCATTTAAAAAGATGCACTTAAACCAGACATTTGTTCAATGCAACTCAATAAAAAGTGGATCATTACAGTGAAAGCACAGTGTCTGTACATTGCTGTCTGTGCAACAGTCAGATGCTAAGCAACTGAAGTTTTAGACAAAAAGAATTGATGAAGTGTGCTGCAACTTTTTAGTTAACCAATTAATCTTTTGATCATTCATTTTGATTAATTAGTTGCTAGGATTGCAAAAAAAAAAAAAAAAAAAAAAAAAAAGGCACGAGCATAAAAAAATGTATATATAAACGTTTGCCAATATGAAATTAAAGAAATGTTGCTTCAAGCCATAATACACAAAGGCCCTGATTTACTAAGCGTTTGCACAGACGCAAAGTGAACTGCACGCGCAAAAAAGGGAGCAAACCGATTTACCATGCATGTGCAAAAGAAATAGCGTCTTTCACGTGACACAGTTTTGCGCTGCGCCAGTTTAGCACCTTTGGTCTCATGAATATGTAATTTCGAGCATTTTTGCGTCATGCCGCAAAATATAGGCGGAGGAAATGCAAATGTCGTTAAAAAGCGCCTGCAACCAACGTCGAGGGTGTGGCAGCTGTAATACTCCGCCGGAGAAGACGCAGAAACCAGAGAGGTGCGTGTAAATGTAGAAACATTAGAAGAGGATTTCATTATATCATTTTATCGTCATTTTCTCGTCTGGTATCCGGCTCATTCCAGAGGACAGTGGCAGTTGCTGCTGGTATTTCACAGAGCAGTGCATCACATGCCATTCATATTAATAATAGTAATAGTCTATTAAATTAAAATGATAGTTTTACAAGAACAATAATATTGTCACAATAATAATTAATAATAACTAGTAGGCTATTGTTATTATTATAACAATAATTAATAATACGTATTATTCTTTCTATTATTATTATTATTACTACAAATATAATTTACAATAAGTATTATTATTATTATTATTTATATTTGATTATTATTGTCCAGATTTCGCTGTCTTCATCGCACTGCGGTGGATATACAGCCCTCAAAAAGCCGCTCACATCGTAGTGGCTTGCTGCATCGGAACATTGCAAAAAGACACGGCCTGCAAGATGATGCTGTTATAATATAATACAATATAATCATATGTGGTGAGGTTTTGGAGGAGCCTGGTTATAATTAAGACAACGCTGCTGCAAGCACGGAATGCTCTCATTTAAAATCATTTCACAGGCAAAGTATGGTTTGGAGACACAAGACAACATGCAACGCGATTTCAATATGATTTTATTATTTTTTTCTCTTTCTCAGCGTGCGTCCAGACGTCTGTGGCGTCTCCTCGACCTCGCGCGCCGCCGTGCTTTCCTCACTAGCTGGATGCGCTGTGCGATGGTCACTCACAATGAGGGCCTGAACAGATGTTTTTAGAGTGGACACAGTCCGACGAAGACCTCGCATTACTCCTGTGAGTGCACGTACCTCCTGTGCCACGGAAGAAAGACTCTCGCGTTCTGGTTTTTGAGTTCTTCCAATAGCGCGTATATCCACTGCTTCACTGATTTGGCCCGTTCCTGGAGCTTGAGCTGGTTTTCACAGGTATCTAAACAAACAATACGCTTAAAAATAAGCTCATAAATTAATAAATGTATATTTATAATGTGTATCCTGCTGGTTATGCAATAGGGTGAATATTGGTAAAGAGGGACAATATGTGAAGCGGACACTTATGTTTGAGGCTTTGTATATTAAAATATGTGCACTTCTACAGCTTATATTTAACTCTTTAATAATCTTTGGCATGTGCAGAATTAAAAATATTTTTTTCATGTAATATTTGATTATATAAATGGTCTCAGTGAAAAAGTGTGATCCTGCAATTACATAGTCTGTGATAAATTGTGTTATGGTTATAACTTCGGAAAGCTTAAATATAGAAAGATATTATTATTATTATTATTATTATTATTATTTATTTGTATTATTATTATTATTTATTTATTTATACCGGGAGGCTGCAATGAGACAAGACTCTCCTTTTCATTGGCGCCCTGTTTAAAATGAAAACACAATCATTAAAACATTTTATACAATACATATATTTAAATTAAATTAAATTAAATTAAAACAAGTAAAAATATGATTAGAAATCTCTGCCACCAAATTACTAAAACAACAGTTGTGAGTTGGCCTGTTGGCCTTTCCAACGGCATTTATTTTATTCGTGATATCTTGCCAGATGGCATTGCGGATATTGTGATGGTTTTATTCCTCTGCATGGGTCAGCTCATCGTTACGAGAGTTTGCCTCTTCTACGAGGACCTTTAGTTCCTCGGGGTCGAAATATTTTTTTCGTTTGCGAGCCTCTTCCTCCTTGTGGAAACTGAAGCACGCAAAAGGGTCATTTACATAGGCCCGCCTTCACCGGTTTGCTCCCGCACTACTGACGCAGTTTCTCTTTGTTGATCGCGTGCAACACGCCCACTTCAGGGACGCGCAAAATTCTGAACTGCGGCCGCAAATTAGTACGTGCTATTATCCACCTTAGTAAATCAGGGCCTAAGAAACAAATTTATTTGATGAATCTTTTTTTTTTTTTTCCAAGTTATTTGTATTGCCCAAAATTACAACATTGACAATTACAACTTCACAAGATTATTTAGCTAACAAAATTTGTCAGAAAATCAAACAATTAAACATTTGCTTAATAACAACAGAAACATTGGAAAATCAGAAACAATTATTATTAGAGAGCAGGTAAAACAAACATTCTGCATAATAACTTTTGGATTTGCCCTTTTAGCGTAGTTATGGGTTCGGGGAAAACATCATGGCGTTTGCTGAGCGTGATTGTGGTTTGGGTGTGTAAGGTCTGCTACGGTCCAGTGCGGTAAGTTCAACATCTATCTACAAATCTGCATTTATCATCCATTTATAGTATACTGCCCTACCTGAGCCTTGAAAAAACAGAAATTATGTTGTAACTGAACCAACTTGTATGAACTATGAAACACGTTGGACTCACTTATGTAGATGTAGATGGCAAAATGTTCAGCTGTTCAAATGAATAAGGAAGAGCTAACTTAATGGAACAAAAATAATGTTAACATCTGCTTGCTTTTTTAATGTGTCCTGACTTAAAGGGACTATACCTGATTTTTTTTACAACAAGATAACTTAAAAACAGTTTCCCTATAGCACTGATATCTTGTTAATGTATCTATTCAGGTGGAAATTATTCCATCATGTCCTGTCTGTGTCTAATAAAATCCTGTTTGTCACCAACTTTTTCTGTTTTTGTTTTTAGCATTGTGGCTAACTGTTGTTAGCATAGTGACTCACCACGCCGATAACAACTGTGTAAAAAACATTAAAACACATCATGATGAACAATTCTGAGGCTCAGAATGCATTAGCTAAGTGAGCATATCATGTAGCCTGAAGTAGGAAGTTTTAAATCAATTATTTCTGTTTGTTTACATTTTACGAATGCAAAAATCAGGTACAGTCCCTTTAACATTCCACTTCCATTGGTTACAATAACTAATTTAGTTAACAATTATTCCAATAATTGATCGACTGTGATTGTTAACATACTAATGATGAATAGAAAACAAATGAAAAAAGAAACGTTAATCCAGCACTTCAAAGTACTATATTTATTGAGATAAAATATTCAACTATTAAACAAATTCTGAATAAAAATTTGGTGCAACATGAAGGAAACACCAGATTATTTTGCTTCTCCACAAAATTGTCAACTTTCAAATTCTCAACCTTGACCTTTGTCTGCGGAGACCTTTTGATCAATCATCGTCTGTGTTCAGGAGAAAACTGAAAGCTTGGACAGACATGGAGGACGTTTCAATGCAATCCAATATTTTCCTGCCAACTCTGAAAGCAGACATACTTTTAAAGCCAGGCTGTACAGTGCAATGTAAACAAATCATTATTTTTATCCCTTTTTGTCAAGGGTTCCTACACCTGTGTGAATGATATAACGAGACCGCCCATAAAAGCCACACCAAGACGATCATTTATATACCGTGTGCTAATTATTTCACATTGGACGGAAAAACCGGAGCTAAGTGCTGCTCCTTCACTTTCTCATTCACTTTCCGGACTTTCCATAGATGCCGATCACAGAATGGCTTCCTGCTAACAACGCTCTGGCTTTGTGTGAAAACTAACAAGAGGGAAATAATGATGAGGAAACTCCAAAGAGGAAGTCCTTGGTTTGTGCCTTGACCCCAATGCACCGTTTGTGTTTCCTCAAAGAAAATCATCTGACAAGTTAGTCCAGGTAGGCTTGTGAATGTGTTGTGTTTATTGTAAGCCTACAGTCAAAAACTCCTGCCATGAACACCATAGAAGGCAAAAATCAGTAACTAAATAAACCACTTTTTCTTGGCATTGTTTTGCAAAATTGCCATCTAAATTAAACTACAATTTTACGAGGATTATAGATACTGGACAAAGCAGAATCAAACAGGTTCTACATTTGAATGAAACTAAGGAATGAACCAAGACAAAAATAGTACTAAGCTAATAAACAGTACAAAATACCTCAATGATTAAAAAGAATAATGCAGGGCTATTGGGGGCCAAACTAAAATGTTTGTATTGGCCCACCATGACAAAGTTGGTCATGGACCAGACCATTTTGCTTGATGGTCAAAGTGTTTTTTCGGCATTATGTTTGCTGTCATTCAGTAGCTTACTATAGGCCAAGGTCAACTTTATTTATAAAACACATTTACAACAACTATGCCCAAAGTACTTTGGCTGCAAAATACAACAGCATAAAGAGTAAAAAACAGAAAACAAATGGCAATCATAATAAAATACAGTACATTTAATGCAAAAAGCAGCTCAACTCCTACTCATTAAAAGCCAGCGTAAAACAACAATTCTTTAATCAAGATTTAAAAACAATCAAAGATGGAGTCATTCTTATGTTTAGTGGTAAACTGTTGGGAGCTGCCACACCTCACAAAACATAACAGGTGTTTTCTGGGAAACTTTAATTGGTTTCAGAAACGCTGAATCGATGAATCCCTAATTAGTATTATTTACAATGTTCCAAAGGATGCAAATGTTTGACTTTCTAATATTACTTGTGAAGTGAACTTTCTACTTTCAAAAATGTTAGTTTAAGTTGAGAATCATTACCATGAATAGCTGAAACATCCTGACAGCAGAAAAGAAGGGAATTATGTTACAAAAGTGGATGACACACACTGCACTGTCAATTGGACTGTTGACTCGACTAAAATTATAATTTACAGCTGAAAAATACAAACAAACATAAACTTTTATCTAGAATTATTTGGAAACTGTACCTTTTGGAAAGACTTTAAACTAATTGGGACACATATGCTAAGTTACTATGTTCTCTGTTAAGATGCCAAGTAAACTGTTTGTGTCTGTGTCATGTTTGTTGCTTTGTTTAGATCTTCTAAAAGTTGAAAAACATAATGAGTCGCCATCGGCCCAAAGAAGAACTGAACCCTTTTTGTGCAGCGTATCGCTCAGTTCCCAGTCGCCTCAGTGTTGTCCTTTCTCTTTCATATCAGTTACATGAAACTCAAAAGTGCTTCTGGCATTACAGCAGAGTCTGTTGAAAAAAGCAAACAGTCATTATCTCCAACCCGAGCATCTCCGAGCAGCTTGTAGCTTAGCATGAGCGCCGTCTGTCCTTACTGTAAGCCAACACACTTCACACGCACCTTCAAAAACACATGGAGCCGTTTTGATTCAGGCATCAGGTCCAAATTAGGACAACATGAAAACAAGATTGGTTTGGAGCATTAATAACACCACTTCAGCTCGTTATGTAAAGCTCATAAGTGGTCAGCGCTGTTGTCATAGTTTCTCAAGGCTATTGTTGTCTTTGCTAACCTTGTACATACAAATTAGACTGAGATGGTCAAATTAGACTGAAGGGTTTAGATGGCACATGCGTCATTGACAATCTAATTTACTGTTTACTGTTTTCATTGTAAACTTTGGATTTTGGAAACTATATTTAATGTTTTGGTATAGAAATCAAGTACATTTAGTCATCTCTGAAGACTTTCCAAAATGTTTAACTTAGCAAACCCAATCTTACATGAAAGCGTACATTTATTATGGCACAACAGTCAATAGCAGATGATTACCACGATTTCACGCCTTTTTTTTTGCGTAATTATGAGATGTGTTGTAGCCTCAGTTCATTTCTAAAGTGGTTGTAAAGATGTTATTATTTATGAAAATTAACAAAATCCTCATCCTAATCTTCACCTACCCCAAGCCTGGTCCTAAACTTACCCATTTTAGTAACTTGAAGCTTAAACTTACCTGTTTACCCGGCTTTAACCAAAACTTGTGTTTATTTCACACTATGAAATTTTTACGCTTTTTTTTAATATCGTGCATATATGGCACGAGGGGGGAAAGAGAAGGGTGTGCTGTCTAGGCTAGGCTAGGCTAGGCTAGGCTAGGCTTGATAGATAGATAGATAGATAGATAGATAGATAGATAGATAGATGTCTGACAGACAGACAGACAGACAGACAGATAGATAGATAGTAATATAATCACAAATAAATCACATGCACATGTAACCAGTTCATTTATGTTATAATTACACAAAATTGTCTCTGTTGCTCTTACATACCTGGCATCCAGTCGCTATCCTGTCAAGGTCCGCCACGTTTCTTCTTCATGTGTTTCCATTTTGCAAACCCTGGTGCTGGGAAAAGGTTGGTCATACAAAGTAATCACGTGTTTTAAGTGCATCATTATTTCACTTTTATTTTGGTCATTGAACAAGCTATTGTTGTATTTGGGTCAATATTGAACCTTTGAGTTGTTCCGATGTTTTTATTTATTGACACAAAGACGTCTGGAAAAATACTGACAATGTCATTTATTGTAATCCAGATTAAACAGAAATCGCCTCCAATCGTTCAGCTGTGTCCTATGGTTCACTCCTGCATCATGAACCAGCACACATAATGCAGAAAGGAATAAACCTGTCACACTTTAACACTTTTTGTCAGCATAAAATGATCAAAAATAGCTAGTAAATGCGTGTCACTGTTTACAAAAGTCAATTTGCAGAACAAAGTAAGTCAACAACAATAGGCTTGTATATTTTTTGTGGAACAGTGGCTTATATGCAAGAATTCCTATAAATACATGTCTGAGTGGTTGACAAGAAGGGAAAACAACATGGTTAAAATCTTCCAAAAGAAAAACATGTCTCCTGCAAAGCCAGTACTAATCTTACAAATATTAGTTGATTCTACCGTCATATTTCACACAGCCAAGTTCTTAAATCTGTTTTCTTCATCCATTCCCAGAAGCTCAGTCGTAGCAAAGTCCTCGAGTTTGGGCCCTGGTGATAAATGACCTTTAGCGCTCGACACCTCTCTTCGTTTTTAACCGTTCAATCACAAGTCATTTTCTGATTAAATGAATTAGGCCCAGTTCTTCTGGCCCTTGCAGAATATGACATTTTAATGGTGCAATTTGCTGCTTTAACAGTCCCAGTTTATTCCCATCCTTAAAAGTCCCCTCCTCGTGTAAGTGTGATTAAAAGTGGGAAAGTGGAGTCAGTAATCAGAGGAATTTTAACTTGATGGTGTAAAAATATAAAAAAAAGCCGCCTTTCAGCTGAGTGTAATTAATGTGCTAATGGAAATGGTGATTGATTATTCAAGTATCGACCGAATGTGCAGCCTGTCAGGTACTGGAGCCGGAGTCACAAAAGTCCTTGTAACAGTTCGAGTCAAAATCAGCAGAAATGTGTTTGTTTGTATATGAATGCTATTTGTCTTTTTAAATTTGAATTGTTTATTATTGAAAACCTTTTGTTTGAAGAATCTATTACTGCAATCATTACTAAAATTAAAGCTTTTGTCAAAGATAAACTTGTTTTTTGTCTCTGACAATGGAGATTTCCAGAAATAAAATAAAAATACTTTGACTAAGTTGAACAAAATTAAAATGCAGGAGCATGCAGGTCCTTTGCCAAACTCCCTGAATCATTTGAAGACTGACTATACCGTAGCTTCTCAAATGTGCTGTGTGCAACAACTAAACATTTCAAAGTGTCCTTTTATTGTGGTCATCTTACGGCAAGCTTGTGCAATGTTCTTAATATTTTTTTCTACTGGTTCTCAAACTTTTTGAAGTCGCTGACTCTTTATTGGTATGTATCATTCACCGCAAAAGTATCACAATACATGATTTGAGTTCAAACCACCTGGACCTCTCCATGAAAACCACTGGTGTCTAAACAGCATCTAGATATGTAACACATATTAGATTGGTATGGATTATCTCATCAAAGGAAAAGTTCTCACTAACACAGTTTTAGACAGATATATACATTATTATTAGTATTCTGTAAATACATAAAAAAGTCTTATATTTTGACTTAAACTCCTTAGAAGTCGAAGCAAAAACCGAAGAAGATACCGTTTTTTCAACAACACTTCAAGCCAGTGGGGCCTAATTTCACAGAGGACCAATGTGTCACCCTTTTTGACCTGAGGTTGCACCAAACATTCGCTGGACAGTCTATTTTGATTGCTTAACAAAATATCCAAATCAGCTTGAAACCACATAATCAAATCTGAACAGGATGTATCCCAGCATTAAACCAAATATGAAGAACTGAAATACCCACACTGCAATAAGTAACCATCTTAAACTGGATAATGAGTGAATAAATGTTAAAAAAGGTATATATTTCTTTGTTTGAGCATTATATAACTGTCTTCAAACAAGATTTTCCAAATGAACAAGAGCTAAGTGGATTGTTTGGCAAAAAATATAATAAATACAAGATTTTTTTCACTAAAAAAATGAAACAAGAAAAATACACTCCATTTATTGGCAAGTCAGACACTTACAGACACAGAATCAAATGTACAAACAAAGAAAATATGTTTTTTTGTAATATTTTAAGTGAAATGAGGGCCAAGTCATATCTTTGGAGGACCAATTTGGTACCTCGACCTTAAATTGATTAGGCCTGCTTTAAGTATTTTAGTAATGAAATATATTTATCTCTTGGGATAAACAATGACAGTGTGTGATTACAAATAGATTTTCCCTTTAACCTTGAGTTCAGTTCTCAACCGTTATATTTAACAAGATCGTAAAAGCCTTTTTCTGCAAATTCCTCCTTTTGAACTCCACACCATTTTGTTTGCTTTTCCATCAGGTTTGATCGAGCCCTAATTGATTTCTTAATTGCCTTTAATTATAACTCAAATTACTTCTTCTTTTCAGCCGCGCCCGCTTGGCTATTTGTTCTTATGGCCATCAAAGCAAGAGAGCTAACACGGCGGATGATAGGGTTAATAATACAGCAATCAGGTCTGTAATTGTGATTAGACTGAAATAAGCATAGAGAGAATTGTTTAGTTAGAGCATCTTTTGGCTGTCTTTGTACCAATCAGGACAAATTGTTTATGGAGTGATAGTATTTGGACGCATCAGTGCAATCACCGACATTGTTATTTGCCTCTTTGATTCGTTTTGCTTTGTCCCATTGTGCGGTAATGCTCCATCAGCTTGCACCGACGCTGGCTGAGGCCTATTGAAGAAAATGAATCACACGGAGAGGAATGTTTCCGCCGACTATTTCTAAAACTAAAGTTCCAGCGCTCCGTCAGGGGAGGGGGAAAGGCATGCTGAGATTTCTTGCTTGTTGTAGAGTTAAACACAGCGCGAGCTTTGGCAGGGCTGATAAATAAAACATCCAAGTGCTGCAGGAGAATGGGGTTTGCTTCCTGAATGCGGCGTGGAGGTTTGTGGCTGGGCGCTCACATGGAGGCATTACACACTGTGCGTTTTAGCCATGGGCGCTCGCTGCTGCTTCCCCCGGCCTCTGCATTCACATTCACACAAGTCACCGGCCAAACATTGCGGCTTGGACACTGGCTTACATTTGTAATCTGCACAGTTGGCAAGGATTTGTGGTTTTGGTGATGCACTAATTGTCCAATGTTGGTTCAGTTTTTCGATCCAAAGACAAACTTTTATGTTGTTCTATCTCGAAAAAAGTCAAATTCTAAATTAATACATAGCATTAAGGGGTTGAGAATAACAGATTCAGATAAAAATCATCTTGCATCCATTCATTGGAATTTCTAACAAAGTTATCACATATGCTACTCACTTTCTACCTAATATAAGTAGACTTTTTTTCCCTCTTATGCCTGGGCATTGAAAAAAGCCCTCCAATGTGATACATAACCCGACACATGTATATCCTAATACATTACCTCAATACAATATGTATCAAGACATATTTCACTGACCAAATTGAGAAAATGTAGAAAAAACTATAGCGAAGAATTGTATACAACCTTTAAGAATGTTTTCAACGTTTTTTTGAGTTCAGGACTTGATAAATCAATGTTAAGAATAGAACTTCGATTATGTAGAATAACAAAATGCAGAAGCATTGTATTTTCACACTGCTTTTAATGTTACCTACCAATGTAAGCTCTTAGATCTGTGAAGATCACTCAAGCATGCTGGTTGCTTAAGATTGTTTTCATTGCTAGATTTTTTTTTCATGGTGACTTGAATTGAGAATCATATGCGGCACGGTGGCAGAGCGGATAGCGCTCTGGCCTCACAGCAACAAGGTCGCGGATTCGATTCCCGCTCAGGCCTGGACCTTTCTGTGTGGAGTTTGCATGTTCCTCTCCGTGCACCGGGCACTCCGGTTTCCCCACCAACTGATAACATGCATGTTAGGGAACACTTGGTGGTAGTCGGAGGTTGAGGCGCCAGGTGTTAGGTGAATCGCCTCTGCTGAGTTGCCCCAGGGCAGCTTACTGTCACTGAGTGGGGAGGGGTTCTTCTCACTGTGAAGCGCTTTGTGACTCTGTGTCTGTGAAATGCGCTACACAAATAAAGATTACTTACTTACTTACATAAATTGTTAGCTGGAGGGTCACTGTTTGTATGAGTTTGAGTTGACTTGACAAAATGGGTTAAGACCTGACTTGGACTTGACTGCGACTTCAGATACATTAATGCTTTTCTTCAAACAAATTTCCCCTATAACAATCTATATAAAAATGATGGCTGTCCTTAAATCAGAGGATTTGAGACTTGACTTGGACTTGAGATTAAAGACATGAGACTTGCAAAACTGCTCACAACCAAATAAATGTGTCCATAAAGACAAGGAGGCAGAAGATACTTCACCATCATAATTTACATGTTCCTTATTGGCTTGTTGTATTGTTATTGGCTTATTGTATTATTTATTTCTTTGTCAAATATTTTCTTTGTACTTAACGAGAATGGGCCAGAGCATTGCATTCATACGACATCATAAAATCTATAGATTCCATTCAACAAATCTGAAGCATCAGGTTGGCTGTACACTAGAGTAACTGAGAGGAAATGGTGGTGCACTTCCAGACCGTGCACTAAAGCCATTCCTAATAGGCTGCTGGGTCAGCAGCAGCACACTCAGGCCTAACCGTACAAAAGGCTGAGTGCTTTGTGCTCAGTCAAACATCATACGCTCACAGATAAGAAGAACATGCATAATTGAAGACACACACTGAATGGCACGGTCCAGGCAAACCCCTTTTCTCTGCCGCAAAAATAAACAAGAACAAAAAGGGGCGTCTGAAAGATCCATGAAAAATTAATAGGCGCATATTATTTAACAGACTGAACAGCTGAATGGTCAGGCCAGGATTTAAGGCTGCTGTTGTGGAAAATATGGGTTTTCCTGCTTTTTGAAAGACAAGTCAGATTTAAAGGCTTGGTCTAGTGCTGAGGGCTTAGGAAACAGAAGCAGAAGGTAGTTTTAGTCAAACCTTTTAGTTAAATAAATTGTATATAATGCAGCAAACAATGTTACTGTTTTGATTTGTAGATTGGCAATGATAATTGTTTCAGAATGGTAAATTATTCAGTTTTTGTTGCATGAAATTACCCATTTGTCTAAAGCAGTGACATCAGACCCATTGGTTCAAAATCAGGGGCTTAGCATTTGCCAGAAACTATGTGATTCCAATGTAGTGTTCACCTTTATAGTCACTGTACTTGGTTGTGATTGGTGATTTCAGTGTTTCATGTTGTTATTGTCAATGGGAAACTGCTAATAGTCATCTGCTCTGTGACGAGGATGTAGACAATAATTACAATATTGCAGTTTCTAATCAAGTAAATTTACCTGTGAGTATTAGTAAGCTTCCATCCAAATGTCCATCTTTGCTGTCTTTTCCACCAACTGGACCTAACTGGAAATTCTTCTATTTGACTAAACTAACAAGATTTGATCTTAAACATAAAAAATATGTTGTCTCCATTGGTTTTAGAAAAAAGTAAACTATGCTTTATTTTGTTGTTTTCAGAGTTAAAGTTTGGAAAGTTGGCGTCTCTATATGTGACTTGCCACATGAGCCATGTTTGTTTTCCTATAGATCTCTATGGGGCCTCCACAGCTCACTGGCAGCTGTCACCAATATGTCATTACAGTCGAACATTATCCTGGTGGATTCTGCAGGTATGGTTTTCCATTGCAATAGTCAAAATGTAATTGGAATTTGTATTCACATTACTATTACTTTTCTGTATTGTTGTGTTTTCATTTATGTTGAGCTTGGTTACAATTGTGTACTGTTTCATCTGATAAATATGCAAATGTGAACCTGTCAGACAACACACTGCAATTGTGTGTTGTCTGACAGGTTCTTCAGACTGCTTGTTTTGCCAGGAATGTTCCACAAAGCTACAAAAACAAAGCTAATAGATCTACATGTAGATCTGAACATGGCTTGTTTGTGAAGGTATAATTAACCCTCCTTGTCGCTATTTATTTTCATAATATTTTATAATCTGACCATCTGACAATCAGACAAGGTCCTGAAAACCCTCTGCATGAGGCAAATGCAATATCTTGACCTCTGAGGACTTCAAGGACAGGCATCCTGCTGGGGCCTAGAGACTAAACACAACAATCAGTCTTTCAGTTTTATGCAGCTAAAAGGCAAGGCAAGGCAAGTTTATTTGTATAGCACAATTCATACACAAAGCAATTCACAGTGCTTTACAAGGCAGGAAAATGCATCAAAATTACAATAATTAAATAATCAGCATAAAATTTACTTTAAAAAGAAGTAAAGAAATAAAGAGTGCAGACAAAGTATTTCAGTCATATGCACAGATAAAAAGACATGTTTTCAGCCTAGATTTAAACATTGTCACAGTGGAGGCCTGTCTTACATCATCTGGAAGACTGTTCCAGATCTTAGCTGCATAAAACTGAAACGCCGATTCTCCATGTTTAGTCCTGACTCTGGGCACCAGCAGGAGGCCGGTCCCTGAGGTCCTCAGAGTGCGAGATGGTTCATAACGCACTAACATGTCAGAGATGTACTTTGGTGCTAGTCCATGGAGAGACTTAAACACAAGCAGAGCTGTTTTAAAGTCTATTCTCTGAGCCACTGGAAGCCAGTGCAAAGACCTAAGCACAGGACTAATGTGATCGTACTTCCTGGTTCTGGTCAGGACTCGAGCAGCAGCGTTCTGGATGTACTGCAGCTGTTTTACAGCCTGTTTGGATAGGCCGGTGAGCAGGCCGTTACAATAGTCTAACCTACTGGAGACAAATGCATGGATAAGCCTCTCCAGGTCAGGCTTTGACACTATACTTTTGATTTTGGCAATGTTTTTTAGATGGTAAAAGCTGCTGATGTTATTGACTTAATGTGGCTGTTAAAGTTCAAGTCTGAGTCCATTATTACCCCCAGATTTCTAACTTGACTTGAAGGTTTCAGAGAGAGAGACTGAAGGTGACTGCTGACAACCTCTCTTTGTTTCTGTGGGCCAAAGATGATAACTTCAGTCTTGTCTGAGTTAAGCTGGAGAAAGTTGTTTTGCATCCACACACTGATCTGTTGGATGCAGTGACAGAGTGAATCCACTGGCCCATATTCACCTGCTGTTAGTGACACATAGATCTGAGTGTCGTCTGCATAGTTGTGATAGCTCACATTATTATTGCGTATTAACTGACCTAAAGGCAACATGTACAAATTGAACAGAAGGGGTCCCAAGATTGACCCCTGGGGCACACCACAGGTCAAGGCCATGTGCTCAGACACGCAATTTCCAATTTCAACAAAATACTTCCTGTCTTCTAGATAGGACTTAAACCACTTCAGGGCAGAACCAGAGATGCCCACCCAGTCCTTTAGTCTGTGTAAAAGGATGTCATGATCAACAGTGTCAAAAGCAGCACTCAGATCCAGCAGGATTAGGACAGAGACTTTGCCAGCGTCTGTGTTCAGGCGGATGTCATTAGTTACCTTGATAAGAGCTGTTTCTGTGCTATGGTGGGGTCTGAAACCTGACTGGAAAACATCAAATGTGTTGTTTATTAGGAGAAAGTCAGTAAGTTGTTGGTAAACTACTTTTTCAAGAACTTTTCCTAAAAATGGCAGATTTGAGATGGGTCGATAATTGTTCAGTACTGTGGCATCAAGACTGCTCTTCTTCAGGAGAGGCTTAATGACGGCAGTTTTTAAAGCACTTGGAAATGTTCCAGATCGGATCGACATGTTCACTATTTGAGTGACTGGTGCTGACAAACTACTCAGCACAGACTTTAGAAATCTAGTGGGTAAAACATCAAGGCAGCATGTAGATGAACTCAGACTGGTGATAATTTCTTGGACAGTTGTGTCAGTTACAGGTGCAAAGTCAGTCAGTTGTAAGTGACTAGGTGGTTGTAAGGTAGTTTTTTGCATTGTGGAGTTAATGGCATTTTTAATACCCTGAACTTTGTCATTAAAGAACTTTGCAAACTCATTACATTTAGATGTAGAAACAAGTTCTAACGGCAACTGAGCTGGAGGGTTTGTTAATCTGTTTACAGTTTGGAATAGGACATGTGCGTTGTTACTGCAATTACTAATTATTTCAGAAAAATATCTTTCCCTTGTTCTGCATAAAACTTGGTTGTAAGTGTACAACTCTCCTTTATAAGCTTCATAATGAACTGCAAGATGTAAGACATGCCTCTGCTCTGACAATGTTCTAAAGACAACACAAATTGTGCTCTATCAATAAACTTGCCTTGCCTTGTCAAAGCTGCAGGATTTTACCTACGATGCATATTTTTGTTTTGTGAGGAAACCACTGCTGGAAGTGTGCCAGAAGCATCTAAACTGCATACAGAAACCTCCAGCGAAGGTAGTTCTAACCAAGTCCAGCAAGAAGATCTAATGATGGGTGCTCGAGCTCTGTTCGACACTAGCTCATTGCAACTGACAGACATCCCAGCATTGAAGTCAACTGCAGAGAATGAATTTCTCTCAGAAGGGACTTTATAAAGTGTACAGTGGCACTTCCTCAAAATAAAAGCATTAAGTTGAAGTTGCAGGCAAAGCTCTCTATTTACCGGTCAATATATGTTCTAACCCTCACCTATGGTCATGAGCTTTGGTTAATGACTGAAAGGACATGATTGCCAATACAAGCAGACAAAATGAGTTTCCTCCGCAGGGTGCCTGGGTGCTTCCTTAGAGATAGGGTGAGGAGCTCAGTCACACAGGAGGAACTTGGAGTAGAGCTGCTGCTCCTCCACGTCAAGAGGAGCCAGCTGAGTTGGCTCGGGCATCTGTTTCAAATGCCTCCTGGATGTCTCTCTGGTGAGGTGTTCTGGGCTTGTCCCACTTGTAGGAGGCCATGGGGAAGACCCAGGACATATGGGAGCGCCTTGGCATCCTCCCAGAAGAGCTGGAGGAAGTGTGTGTGGACGGGGAAGTATGGGTGTCCCTGCTCAGAGTGCTGCCTCCGCGGATGGAGCTGAACCTACAACCTTCTTTTGAGAGCGTGTACTAGCTACTTTTTACTATGACAGTCAGAATTAGGATTCCTTTTTTTCGTCATCCCTGTACAGACCAGAATAAAAATAAATCTGTAAATATTAGAATTACAACACAGAATAAAATAAAACACCCATACAAACAAACAAATCAAAAGCTCCATGGTAACTGCTTACCTCTGTGTATACACCGATGCCATATTATTGAATACTTCTAATCAGCAAATTTAAAATACAGTTTTGTGCCTTAAAAATATAGTTTTTGTGTGAATTGCTATGGCAACTGTCTTCATCTATGTGTTTATTTTGTAACTTGCTATTATCAGTCTTTTCCTTTAGAACTCATGGCCTTGCAGTTTAAATGAATAAACTCCATGATGAGTCATGAATTAATGGTGCTTATGAAGATGTAATGGCATCTGGGGCTAACTGATCAACAGAACTGCTGCATCTTGCAACAAGGGTAAAATAAGATCCGCGCTGAGGCGAGTCTCGCACCGTAAGCAGTGTCAGGGAAAGCACATTCGAAATATCACAAATCATAATTATTAACCGTGAAGGAAGGGCTGTTTGGCTTGTGTTTACCCAAACCTGACTGGAATACAAACTCCAAAAAGTACGACAGAATGCAAATAAATAAAAGTATTGCCAACTTTCCTGAAAACATTGCGGAAAATAAGGGTTTATGCACAGAAAGGTATGTCCCGGATTGTTATGGAACCCAAAAATGGCTTTGTCAGCAAACAGGGGAAAGGATAGGAGCAATGACAAGTCACACTTTACATACAAATAGCTGTCAAAACAAAATTGCCTACTTAGAATAAATATGGCATGGGCAAGAATGCAGAGAAGGACAAAAGTGATCCAGTGGAGCAAACACGGAGCATGAAATAAGATATTAATGTAAATGTAAATTGAAAGACATCGCCACATACAAATGACAAGCTCAGATGAGTTTACTATAAATGTTTTGTTTTGTGTGTATTAAAAACGTATGCCTTGGTCATAATTTGTAGTCTTGATGCGAATGTTTTTGTATACTTCTGTAACAGGAAAATTATCACATCTTAAAATTCATGACAGCGCAACCATTCATTTCTCAAATCAGTGTGAGAGCTGATGTTTTATAAGCAGTAATCCAAGGCAAAGTAGCTTTTTCAGACAGAGAAAAGCTCGCCAGACATTCGAATAAGTTTGATATGATCACTTATGAAGAGTTAACCTTTGGAGCCCAGACAGTAGCAGGTATAGCAATAAAAGAAACGACAAACAGTGAGTCTGGTTAGCACATATTCTGTAAAATCGACTTTATGAAGTCAACTTATCCTTGTCTGGTGTCTTTTAGCTTTAGTTTTTGCTAGATATGAATGTAAACCTATTGTGTTTGCAAAATACTGAAATGATGTTGATGCCTATTATGGTAGCCACATGTTGTAATGTGCAGAATTCTTTCAGTCTTTGCCATTTCAGTTTTCTTTTTTTATGCGATGTCTGATGATGTGGTCAGCCTGACTATTGTAGAATACAGTCAAAGGTACTACAGTAACAGAGTATGAAACATGCAAATTTTTTAAAATATAAAACAGTGTTTCCATATCTTTGACTTGGGTAGCACTGGGGGAACACAGTACCTGTCAGTTCTGCAGCTTTGAATGGATTTGTTTGTTTTATTAAATAATTGTTGACTATTTTTTGTAATGTACACTAAACTACATATAGTATGACACTAATGGAAGTAAAGAAGAGGAGGCTAACAATTCTGCTGCTGCGGTAGCGTTAACAGGTTTAAACAAAAAATCATTTCAGTTACTCTTCATCTTTTTTAGGCTGCATTCACAAAACAAACTGAACCAGACTTAGGTTGATTGGGAACCAAACTTGGAACATCTTGTTCTAAACTGGCTCAATTCTCGTTCACAAAACACTGAATTGGTGCTGTATACTCCTCGCCTGTAGAGGCGCTGTGGGGCAGAGTCACACCCGGCTCCACCATTTGTTTCTGCCTGATCTTTGTCACATCCAAACAAATAAGTAGCTGTACTTTTACACAGTGTTGGACTTTTTCTTTTTTTGCTTTTATGGATTTTTCCTACAACCGGCCTTAAATTAACGAGCCCAGTGTCAGAGCGCTAATTATGTGCTTTCAGTTTGAGAAGTGAAGGCCTGAGTGAAATGTTCTGGATCGCTCCAAATGCCTAGAGTCAGAGTGAAACGCTACAAAAATGAGCTTGAGTAGATGTGATCTGCTCATTTAGTTGTACAGATAAATACTGGATAAATGTGTACTGTGTTACCTGCATTTGTATCATGAGCTATTTTTGTTGTTTGGCTTAATCTAAGCTTTATACAGTAGCTGTTATTTTTGTAAATAATTGGTGACAATTATGATTGTGTGATCATATTTAATTATAACTGAATCAGCCTCATGTGTTTTTGCTTATTATTTGTCTCGTGATCAATCTCACAGGAGTTTTTAGCTCAGATCACGTCACTGTTCACTTACTGCGTTCACAATACAAACAAACCGACCGACTGCTTCAACTGGATCAGATTTTGCAATTTTGACCCAGATCAAAAAGCATCATCTTAACAATTACTCCATCGAACAGGACATTTCAGGTAAATGAATTCTGATCCAAATCAACACATTACACTACACTGCATTATACTGTAGATTGAAGATTTTGAACATATATCTTTTTTTTTTTTTGTATTTTATTTTTTTTTTTACTTTGCTGTTCTACTTTTGTTAACACATTTTTTTTGCACTTTTATCTCAGAGACAGACTAAGCCATGTCTTAATTGTGATCTATTCTATCAGCGTTAATCCGTTTAAAACACATCAATTGAAAAGCAATTCTTGGAGGTGAAAAGTGGAATAAAAACAGACGCAGTCGAGGTCAAAGAGCAAATTGCACCATCCTCAGTGTCGTCACTTCATTTACCACCAAAGCCCTCATAATCATTGGCCATTATGAGCCTCATTATAGGGTATAGCACGAGGATAGCCGGGGCATTATGTTTGTGATATTCATTTTGATTTTAAGCAACAGCCGTATAGATAGAATAATCAAGAAAAATGAGACAATTATCCATCAAGGGCATTACACGAGGCAAGAGCCAATTTATCCCTGACGAGAAGCTGGTGAATAGGCCTGATAAATCATCAAGAGAGGGGATATCATTTGGCCCCACAGTGAAAAAAGTGTAGCGCAAGCATATTTCAAACCATTAAGGGCTAAAGTTAGCTCTCTCACCCCCGCTCCCTCTCTCTCTTCCTCCATCTATCTATCAAAGGCTGTGCTGTGAGAGGCGGCACTGAGCCTGGGAGGTGCCCCCAAGAACAAATGTTTCATTTTCATTAGTTAGCAGGTAGTGTGTGCCGCGGGGCCGGCTCGGGCATCTCCGCACCGCTCTGCTCTCTCCTGGGAGCATGACGGACGCAGAAAAGTTTCTCACATGCTAGTTTCAGCAAAAGTCAAAATTAGGAGAGAGCTCTTAAAACACCACTAAGATAAGGTTTCGCTCCATAATGTGATGCAACACTGTGCCAAAGTCTTAATGTAGAGTACGGTAAACAGACACTACTTAAACAGATAGATTCCAGGCAGCCAAAGACATTAGATGCACTGTATAGAGATAAAAACACAAGCTGTACAACATTTTTAAGATATTCAATAGCATAAAACTCAAAGAACTCAAAACAGAAGCATTTTTTTCAGTCTCTTCATTGCCTGATAAAGAGAAACTCTGTCAGATATGCTTTATTATTAAATATTAAACACTAACTTGATCTGTTGAAAACGAAAAGTGCAAATGGTGAGTTTGACTTTTTGACAATACTCAAACACTGATTACATTGCTCTCAGTTTTAATTACTTATTAGCCATGCTCCTTATCTGACAAGTTATTGTATCTACACTTTTTGATTATACAGTTTTTATGCTGTAACGGATACATAACTTCTTTCACCAAGACTCTGGCCCTGATAACTTGATGTACCACATCACATTTTCTGCTCTTCTTTATCTCTTATTACTTGCCAAGACAAGTTTTAAATAGCCTTCCAACCACAGTTTGGAGTTTACTAAGTCAATTTGATTAATGAATAACAAGACTTTTGTGCAAAAAGGAAGACAACTAGCTAATCAACACAGTGAAGGAGAGATCAACAGGCTGTATATGTGAGCAGGACTGATGATCATAGAGTTTAAGTTTGTAGAGGCAGAGTCTATCAACAGAGGGAAACAGGCTCATCTGGCTGAACAGGCTGAACCAGGAGAGGAAACTTAGTTATGGTGATGATCCAAAACAGATGTCTTGACGGTCTAAATGTGTAACTCCAAACCTGAACAGAAGGGACTGACTGCCTACTGCAGTCTACATCTTCTTATTTAGAATCATTTTTTTCCTGAGCTATGTATACTTGCTCTAAATTCACATCTTTCTCTCACAAGCACACACAAAAAGTATTTGGACCAATGTGCAGACGAGACAGTCCCAGCAGCCACAGCAGCCTGTGGGGAGTCGGGTCTGCTGTAATTCTCTTGCTCAGAGTAATAACTTGATCTAGCTCAGGCTTATGAGGAGAGAGGCGGCGGTGGTGGGCTCTGACAGCTTGGCTGTGGGGGGCTTTAGTGGCCCTTTCATTTCACAAAGCTGGGGAGGAGAGCTTGATTTGTTGTCCTGTTGAATGGCGGGTGGGACAGTGAGTGACAGTGCAGGGAGCTTAAAGTTTGGTGAGCTTTTTTCTGTGATATGTGCAATCTAAATGTATACCTAGGATTATCTTTGCTTGTAGTTGCTGTACACTTTTATAAAAGTTTGGTTCTCTGTGACATCACAATATTCAATTTTGTAGAGCTAATCAAAAGAGCTCAATGTTTTCTATTAAACAGAGCAGTTAATACATTGAAAAATGCTAGTTAAGGTGTATGAATTTTATAAACACAACGATGGAAGACTCCCTGTATTAGCTTTTAAGTAACATCACAAGGTGAAACGAAGTGTTTTAAGTCTGACAGAAGAACACAGCCTACATTTGAAGGAATTGTGGAAATTAAGCAAAACTAAACAAAACCCCAGCTATGTTTTTGATGAGAAAACTGCACTAGTACACTGGCAACAAATGGCGTAACCGAGGCGCTTTAAAAGTACTGCTTCCTTAAAACTGTAAACAAATATAAATAATTAATTTTAAGCTTCTTATATCCGACATGTTTTGCTCACTTATGCATTCTGAACCTCTGAATTGTTCATCACAATGTATTTTAAGCTTTTTTCACTGTTTACTCAGAAGTAAACGTAGATATACAACGAAAAGTCAAAAACATATGATACGCAAGTTTTTATGCTTTTTTTTTTTTTTTTTTTTTTTTTGCAAAATGCTACATCCAAATCCAAAACATAAAATAACCATGATTTTTCGTTGAAGCCACTAACGACATTTTCTTTGGGCTTAATCTTGGGTAAATCTTAACCAACCCGAAGTCTCAGTCCTAAAATTTTAGTAACTTGAAGCCTAAACTTACCCAACAAACTCCAACCAATTCCAAAACCAAAATTTATGGGGTTTTTTTGTTTTTTTTTCTCTTTTGACGTTTTGTTGTATATCTGTGTTTTTCACGTGCTAACGACAGTTAGCCATAATGCTACAACAACAACAGACAAACTTAGTAGAGTTTGGTAAAGAAATGGGTCATTATAATACGTAAGACATTGCGCACTCATCTCCTGAATCACCTGAATTGATGGATTAACAACATACCTGTGCTAAAAGAAAATAGATTTTATATTATTTTTTTAACAAAAAGTTGGGTATAGTTGCTTTAATGGTCTTTTCTAAAAGTGACTCGACCCTAATGACATAATTTAGCTTAGTAATAATGAACCAGCAGTAAATAAAAAAAATAAATAAAAGTTTGAATTAAACCAGGAGCAGCACACAGCATCTACTTTCACTTTTGCTAACTCTTGACAGTCCTTTTCACGCATTTCTGCTTATTACATTTGATATTGCACCGCGACTGTCATGGTGTTATGGATTTTCATCAGACAACATAAACAGTAGGTAGCATTGGGATAATAAGAGCTCCGCGTGGCTGGGCTCGTCTAAGTATTTGTCCTGTAAATTGCCAGCTTTGGATGGGCCGGACAATGAGCGCAGCCACAGATGTCAGAGCTGGCCCATGCGTTCTTTGTTGACAAATTAGGGTATAGCTGCTCCTGTGATTGGGTTTTACAACACGGAGCCCAACCTGAAATGACAGGTGCGAGGAGGGGGCAATTTACCAATCCAAATCAAACGGACAGCTCTGCAATCACGCCACTCAACATTCATGATAGCACCGGGACGATACAGTGTGGGAGGAAAAACAGGCACTAAAAATGCACCGCAATTCATCCGTGTGGTGGGTGATGATTGGTGTAATGCGTCGACATGATAAGCACACGAAATGCCCTATGACTGGTGCCGTTTATTCAAGTTTGGAGCTGCATAGCAATTCATTTGATGGCTCAAAGTGGCTCACATTTGCAGTTTATTGTCACATTGAAGTAACAAGTACAACAATCGATAAGTGTTCCTGTAAATTGAGCATCAAGAAGAGGCTAACAGGAAAAGAAATCTGCAACTTCTCGACTGCAGTGTTAAAAAGCTAACTAGATGCGTTGGGAATATCAATAAATAAAGTACTGCGGTGACTCGGTTGCTAAATCGACACAAGTTTCAAAAGTGTTAACTGACTGAGAGTGAAAGTGTGTAGAAAAGTTTGCAAAAACAAGAAGCTTCTTATTGAAATCCACAAAGTTAGGTAGCTTGAGATGCAGAACCCATGCTTCTTTGAGGTGCAATACTCGTTTTTTCAAAATGTAAATAGATAATAAATAATTTTAAGCTTCCTACATCAGTCTACATGTTTTGCTCACACACTGAATGCAAATTGTTCATGACAATGTGTTTTAAGCTTGTTTCACACTTGTTAGGAGCGAGACGTGCCGGTATGCTGATGGGAGTTAGCTGCAATGCTAACAGCAGCAACAGACACACTATGTGGATTTTGGTTGCAGACTAATTTGCAACTGTGAATGGATATATTGACAAGTGATCTGTGCAAGAGGGGAATTGATTTGGGAATTGAAATTTGTTTGTTTTTTTTGTTTGTTGTTTTTTTGGCTGTAAAATATCGGGCATAGCGTTTTGGCTGCTGTCTATTTTTTCTTAAGCCGCCATGTTTGTTTCCATTTTATGCCTCGCTGATTCATTTCCCAATCACTGTCACAAAACCTCATTCATTTGTGCATATTTGGGCAAATTCATTTTGCAATGCATTTATTTGATTCAGCATCATAGTGGAGCCATCTAGGCATACATAAAATAAAAAGGTAGGCTACAGGGATAAAGCAAAACTGTTATGAGGGTGTGAACATAGAAGCAAACCAATTATAAATGTTCAAAATTGCATGAAAACACAGCACAACGAAGCACAGGTGTTATAGACTAAAACCACTTTTATAGCAGACAAAGACCTTATACTACATGTCAAACTCAAGGCCTGGGGCCAGATGTGGCTCTCCACCTCATATAATGTGGCCCTCAGGGTATTATAAAAGTTTACCGTAATTTTAGATTAGTGCCAGAAGTAATCTGGTTGTCTTAACCTAATGAAATGATTTGTCTGAAAGTCATTTTTCAGACTAATGCAGATGTATGTTCAGTAATTGTCACTTCAATAAATATACAGTGATCAAATACAACTATTTTTTTAGTATGTCAAAGATTAGTGAGGTTAATTTCAGATGCCAATGTGGCCCTTTGTGAAAATGAGTTTGACACCCCTGCCTTATACCTTTTTTTACTGACAAATATCAAACAGAAGGGCTGGTCGGGGATGCCATAATTTTTAATCAGCAGAAAACTGAGAAAATGGATCTTGTAATGACATATACTTCCCGATATAAAAGAAACACAGACAGTTTTAAGCTTAAAAACATCATCATCTTAATATTCACTGAAAGGTACTGATTCTGAACATGGAACCAGTACATTTTAAAATATTTGCAGCAGTAATATTCTTCCTCACCAATTCCAACAAAATTAGCATAGATTTATTTTTTTTACATAAAAATACCCAGTTGTTGTTCTTTCTTTCTTTTTTTTTTTTTATATCTAGGATAAAAACCTTACATAAACATAATGGAAGAGCCTCGCCCAATAATCTTTACCCTGTTTTTCACCAACAAACCAAATGTGAAAATGAGAGTTTATGAGGAGTCGATGGCTGTATGTGCTGAAGCTGCATGCATGTAATGAGCTTTTATTTTCAACTCTGTCTGTGCTGGAACAATCATTTTCCTGCTGTAAACTGACTGATATTTCAGGTGGGCTGCTGGACATATTGACAACTTTCCGATATGTATTGAATCTTAGTAATTGGACTGTCAAAATGGCTCGCAGTGGTGTTGAACACGGATAAACCAACACTGTGCTAGTTCAGTGACAAATGGTTCTCCAAACACAAACTATAAACAATCAGAGTTATATTAATAAGAATGTTCACCATCAATTCAATATTGAGCAAGAATCTGTCCATAACTCAACGTTTTCTGCTTCATTAAAAGTCTATGTTTCTTGCATGAGATCAAAGTGCATATTTTACAGATGAGAGCTTTAATGCTAAATGTACGCTTTTATGGTGTGATCTTTAACAGTGTTAATCAAGGCTTTAGGCAGTGTGGAGCTGAGGAGAAATACAGTTTGTACTTTTCATCTTCTATGTTAGAGGAATGATGACGTTAACATCACAACAGTGCAGAGGTAGAATGAAAATACTTTTTAAAATAGAGAGAAAAAAAATCATGAATGTATTTTTGGCTATTTTCCTAAGAGCATTGTCTTATAATAATTGTGCACTGAACAAAACATACACAGATACATATACAGTCATTTAAATTTTACAGATTGAAAACCACACAATCAGTGAAATGTATTAGGTTACTCAAATAAGTATTCTGAATTTGCATATCTGTTCATGTATTCAGCTACTTCCCATCAATGCATTACAACGTAGTTTGAAATGGCACGTATTATTCAAAAAAGTCTTTTAAGAATTTAATCTTGTTCTAACACTGTTTCAACTTCGTTTACCCTCTGAGCCTCAGAAAATACTGTTCTGACAGTCTGTCAGTGCGTTTACATGATCAGGGAAATCTAACTAAACAAACTAAAAAAAAAACCTGACTATTTAATTTTCCTGGACCAATTTTGCACCAGTTTACATGCAAGAGTGTAAACTGATTACCCTGGAGACTTGTCATTGTATCAGATTCAGACTGTATTATGTTGATTTCTAAATATTGCTTATTATTAAAAACTGTTTGTAATATTGTCTGTAAAAATAAATAAGTTCTCCTTTTTTTTCTGTGACGTGTAGAACTTATTTAAACATTTCGTAATGTGTTAAACATGTACTTACATGTGTGGCACTTTGTGCAGGTTTTTTTTTGTTGTGGTTGTAAAAATGTTTCTTTATTGTTGAAATATGAAGAGGACAGGAGTTATGAGCACGCTTAGTTATATTTGTCCAGCGGCAGACTGATTGTCTGTTTACGTTACATCTGAAATCGAACTACAATAGAGAGTGGACCACTTGCGCCAATTGGTCTTTTGAAAACCGGTTTACAGCTCTTCTACAGATCTGCCCAGGTTTGCCGTTTTGGAGAACTAATTTAAATCTGACTGGGCTAGTTATCTGGTTTTCCTGGCCTCCAACCAAATGCCCTGAGTGATCTGTGGTGTCATAGGTAGAGCTCTGAGATCTGCACTTTTTGAAGTGCATACACATTCCAAACGTGTTGATCCTTTCTGTAACATTAGAAAGGATCAGGATCAGTTTGATTGCCTCCTCTTTCTGATGTCTGTCATGTGTTTCTGCTTTACTCCGCTCTTTTATTGCTTCTGCTGCAGGATTCCAAAGTAGGGAAGCTCAGAATCCTGTATGAAGGACAGGAACATTGTCTGTTAACCTTGGATGACGACTATGTAAGATTAGATGTTGGAGAACAGCCTTGTGACGCAAGATTTTCTGATTACCAAGGGCTTAGGTCTAACATTTCAAATGTAACTATTTCTAAGTGATCAGAAACAAAAACAACAACAACAACAAAAAAAACATGGCCGCGACATTGAGTCATGGAGCATTTGGTGGATATGCAGACAGTGAAGAATGGGCTGTTGGAGGTGATTTTGTCTGACCTATCAGGGCAAAACACAGCAAACTGAAACAAGACTCAAAGCGACACAACAGAGCAGAACAAAGACTGACCAGTGTTGCCAGATTTTCAGAAAAAACGTGATGAAGCGACCTCAGCCCATAAATAGAGTTATTCAAATAATCGATTAATTAGAACATTGTGTGAAAATACAATTTTGGCATTTAACACTAATAACAGCTCTTGAAAATATGCAAAAAATCCATGTTTCATTCAAAACTAGATATATTTTTGTAAATCAAAGCTGAAAATGTGCTAAACTTCACCTGGAACTTGACTTGAATCTGCAGCACAAAAGAAATCAACACATGACCTTCAAAATGTATAAGACTATTAAAATTCAAATTCGTTATAAAAAACAAACTTGGCAACTCTGAGGCTAAGAGATATTGGAAATAATTGTCTTTATTTTAACAAACAGATGCAATAAATAGAGAAATGGAAATTACTATTTGACGATTTCACCAAAAAGCAGATTGTCACAACAGTGAGCTCACGATTTGATTTTTATCAAGATATTGCCCGGCCCTGTCTGCTACTTTATCTGTATGTTGAGCATTTATCTGACATGTTTATCACTGCAGCTTACGAGAATAAGCATAACTTCTGCCATGTCTGGACACTGGATTGCCTTTGTGACAGCGTATTGACCACCCGGCCGGCTCTTACATTCCTCCTCTCCTCACACACCAGCAGCAGCAGCAGCAGCACGAGAGGAGAAATCGGCTCTCATTTTCTCCTTGATAGAAGCTGAAGAGAACAGCTGTCAATGAGGCTGACCCACATGATAGATAGCCCACTCTGCCGGGCCAGTGAGGGCCATTTCAACACGGCGACATTCACTTAGGACCCCCACCCCCACGCACGCTCCCTTTACCACTTTTCACACAATTTATCCCCTGCGCCCGCCTCCTGAATCAAAAGCTCTCTGCCTCAGTGTCACTTTGCAGCCCTTAGCGTGAACGGTGAGGTGCGTGAGCAACTTGTTTAGCGGAGAAAAAAAACAAATAAGAAGCAGTACACATCTGAAGCGCCCCATGGGGAAGCTTCGCGATGGATTATCTGTCTTTTAAACACCCACACTCTTCCTCTGTTCTTTGCATCTCCTCTCGACTCTGATTCAAATTATAAATCTCAAAACTCGAAAGGGCGGAGATAAAAGTTCCCAAAGGAGAAGTGTTTACGTAAAAGGAACAGTCTGATCTCGCTCTAACAAATGTCAAGATGTTTACCGTTACCGAGTACGTTTTTTGCAAGAGCACTTACGAATTTGAAGGATGATCGATAAAACCCCCAAATATTCTTTTTTCTGATGCTGGGTAAATAAAGTGCTTGACCTGATGTAGCCGTGGCAACCGGGAGTCTGGAAAAAAAGACATGAAGCCTAATGAGATGATACATGTATTAGGAGAAATGTAATTTATTTTGTCTGACTAATTCTGTCAGATCAAAAGTATTTTTTTCAAAAGATTCTGATGCATTTTTTAAAGAATCTTAATTAGACTTACATTTGTGTACTCATTCAGCAGGACAGAACTATTTTCTACTATTATTGTATCTCTTATGACAAAATTGTGTCCAAATCTCTTTGTGAACAGTCTCAAAACATTTTGTGCTTGTTTCTTTTAACCTGTTCATAAAGTGGTCTTTCCTGAGCCACACAAGAACACTTCAACATTCCCAGGTGCCTGACATCATAGATCATGTACAGTATATTGCTTATGTTAACTCAGTGGTTCTCTCCAAGTACCACCTAAGGCCTTGTCCGCACATAGCTGGATATCTGATAAAACAAACACTGTTTTTTACAATTTAACCTGTCATACACACTAAATTGCAGGATTATGTTGTATAATAAAGAGCTTTTGGAAAACTCCAACCAAAGTTGGAGTTTTGTGTTTGAGTGTGGATTTTAATAACCAGTGGTCAAGAGCACATTTATGCGGTTTTGTGTGGATGTGATTAAAAAAAAAAAAAAAAACAACAACAAAAAAAATGCAGGTATGTGTGGACACAAGAGTTTTTACAAAACGAAGGACAGCAAATATGCATTTGTAAAAAAAACAAAAAAAACAAGGCCTATGTGTGTACATGGCCTTGAGTAGAATTACATCTTGCCACAGTAGTTTTAAGTTTTAACTAAGAAATGACTCCAGAACGATCAACAATAAAAAAAAGCAAACACTAAAACTGACGATATGACAAGTACTATCAGAGTAAGCTCAAGTACAACCAATGGTACATGTACCACAAACACAGCACAGTCAAGCTGGTCTAACAGGCTTAGGGTGTTGCCCCTCTTAAGGGGCAGGACAAAGACTCAGATAGGTATAAGTCTTCATATCCAAAAGGATTTTTGGATGAGTCAAAATGTCTTGTCTTGAAAACGCTGTCCAGATGACAACTTTGAAACCTTTTTCTAATATGGATCACTCCTGGGCGATGAGGGATCACACTGACTGTGTTAACTCAAAAAGCAGATTGAATCTGAAAATCTTTGAAATGCCAATGGTAAAGAAAAGAACATTTAGTTACAAGCAGCTCTGCTGGACATTGTGTGCTCCCACATATTTTGCGACATCTGCTCTTTGTTGTGTGATAAAACTGAACATTTCAGAATGTCCTTTTATTGTGTCTGCCTAAAGCACATCTGTGGAGTGTTCATGCTGTCTAATCAGAATCTTGATCTAGGCAATGTGAGGTGAGATGGAATATCTCAGCAAAGGAGAAGTTCTCACTGACAGATTTGTGCACACAATTCTGGAGAAATCGAATTATATAGAAAATGTTCATATCTTATGAATTTTAGAAGCAAAAGTGTTTTGTTCAGAACAAACATTTTACTCAGCACTCAAATAGTTTCTCCAATTACTTTGTTTTTTACTCTTATAATTGTAAATACAGTATTTAGGTCATTAATTTTTATTTGTGTTGCGTATTTTTCTGAAGTAAAATAACTCTTACTTGAGTACAATGTCGGTTTTACCTGCTTCTGATTTATTAGTTTCACTCTGGAAGTGGGTTAGGTACAGACATTTCTCATCCAGTCTCACACAGACAGAGATGACTGATGAAGAATACTTTTTACTCAACATTCTGTCCCTATTGTGCAATCATCAGCTCATCCCCCATGTTCTTTTTCTCATCATATCCTCTGCCACGTGTTACTGACACCTGTATCCCAGGGAAATGGACAGCCGAACATCGCTCTCAGCTTCTACCTCTTATTGCTTGCTTCTAATAGCTAAAATTCGGGGAGCAGACACAGATTGGCTTCCATGGCAACAAGCGCTGACTCTCGCCCGCCGAAGCCTGGCCTTGTTAACCCTGAGCGCTGCACCTGACAAGGAAACACATTGGTCCAGTCAGAACAGCATGTCCACGCTCATGTTTTACTCACCACAGAAAATGACTGCGACCAGAGCAAGCGGTATCAGCAAAAATGAACACAGGGCGTTACAAACAGTAGATTAGTGCTAATATTTGGGATTATACTGTGGTCATTCATACTGGAGAAGGATTTACAATGTTAGTGATGTTTGACATTTAAAGTGGTTGTTATGTCAGAAGATGTTGTTTTGTTTTTAAATGGGTAAATCTTAACCTACCCCAAGCCCCAGCTCTAAACTTCAGTGACTTGAAGCCTAAACCTACCAGTTACACCCAAAGAAAAGAAAAAGTAAGTTTTTGGCATTTTGTTGTAAATCTACATTTTCTTCAAAGACTGTTGAAGTTAGAGTTCATTACAACTCAATATGCAACACACGAATTGTCAACTTTTCAAATAATCAAACAAGGATGTGGGTGGGAATAGGATTACTCTAACATTCAATAATCAATTGAAGTACAACTTTGACTAAATGAATCACGATGAAACACTGTAACAAGGTCAAAAGCTCATTCAAATACATATTCTATTTGAGTCATTTTACCAAAACTAAAATCTTGTCGAACTACTTCTTTCCTACTAAAGGTCTTATAATTTGGTGAATGCCATTTCTACCCACTCACTGACAGAACACACTCATATTCACAGCTCAGATTGTGTTGTCACCTTGTAGAATTTTTGGTTAGACTAAACCAGTGCAGACTCTAATGCAAGGCTGTTCAACAAATTTTTCTCAAGGGCCAGATTTGACTGAAACCATGGCCTTTCTGGTGGCCATGGTTTTCAGTCACCACTTTTGACAAAATTTAGGATTACGCAAAATATCCACAACGCTATGTTTGTTTCAATAATGAAAAGAACTCTGCTATAATTCATGTTTGAATTGTTTTCTCTACAAAATGTCTAAACCACATTTAAAGAAGGACTAGATTATAGTATTAAGAAAATCTCCGCATTAAACTGCGACTAATCTAGGACCAAAGAAGGTCTAAAGCAGAATTAAACCAAAACTAAATCATCTGTGGAATAGGCCTGCTCTTATGGCTAAATAGTGTTATTCAAATCCATTATGACACCTTTTTTTCTAAAGCAATTTATTTAATTTATCCCACCCTGCTCGATATTCCTGGCTGCGTACTTCGTTTAGCTCTGTTAAGGTAAATGTTAGCTTGCAAGGCAGTGACTAAAAAAGATTTGACTAGATTCTACAGGACCTAAGCTTTCAACCAAGGCTAATCTCACTTGGACTAATAGCAGCTAAACCAGCTAAAGTGTGCTGCCAGAAAACGTGGCCTGGGCAGAATAAGGTGAATAGTTGTTGAGTGTCGACTGCACTTATGCAATTATAAAAAGCCTCAGTATATACAGCCCCTCAGACATAGGGACATTTGCAACACTTTTTTGTCTCACAGTTACGGAATGTCCATCAGGTTAAATCATTTTCACCACTTTTTTCTACATCCATCCATCCACCATGCAGGCCCTGGAACTTAACATTGTCTATCTGCTCTGATTGGCTTTGTAAAGGTTCCTCAAAACAAGTTCAAACCTGGAAACCAATCTGGTAACAATGACTCACATCTCCCTGAAGTCATAGAGAGGAAATTAGGCTAAAGAACTAAAATATTTCAATGTGCATTAAGCTTTTGTTAGTTTTAGCTAATAACGTCGCTGTACCCAGTTCAGTTTTAGTGTTCCTCCCGGAGCTCTATTCATTTGGCTGTGGCTTTCTGCTTCCAAAACGAAATCATGTTTACCTAAAATAAAAGAGTTTATATTTCACAGCAAATTAAATTTCCTTCCTTTTAAGTACTTTGAGCACTTGAACAAATGGCTTTATTTCCCTCCCCGAGTGTTACCGCTCTTGTTTAAGAATCTTTTCATGTTGTTTGTTCTGGCTCTGACCTCTATTAACACTTGGCAACGACACACCTTCACTATTCATAATGTCACCGCGAGAAAGCAAGTGTGCACTGGCAGCCAACTGAAATATACGCTCCCGCTCCAGCAGCCAGCTCAGACATTTTGCTGACTTCATATCAATCTATAAGTGCTAGCGCTTGAAAAAAAAGGAGACGGAAAAAAGGATCCATTTGCAGGAAAGGAATCAAAAGACCTTCTAAGAGTCAAGACTTCTTCCTGTGAAAGTTCTGTCCTGGCTGGCTCGCCAAATGCACTACACGACCCGCCTTTAATTGGCTGTATTGGACTGAAAGCGCACATCTTGTACACAAAACGCAATTTATTAACCTCTAGTTTGATCCAAGATAGCTTTAACACGGTGAAATATTTATGCAATTAAAAAAAGCACATTACAGACTACCGCACGATATCAAAGCTAAAGTTTGTAGCACATGCAGAATTGATTAGTGAAGTTTCAACAGTGTGTAATATGGATAGTAATTCTAATCTCCGACATGTTTCCCATTGCTTGGCTCAAGAGCATTCATTTCTATTTCATTATGTTTGGCTGCTGCTGTAAGCCGCCCCTCCTCAAGCCTTCATAACTCAGTAGGAGTTGATTAACGAAGCACATTTCCAGCTATCAAGCAGGGTGCAAACTGTTCAATTATGTATCTCCGAATCTCCTTATATCACGTTTTAGTGGGCAAACTGCCTGGTGCATGTGGGAGGCCCGTCCGGACTGCGGCTAAATTTGTCTAAGTGATGACCTTTGGCTTTTTTGGCGACAAATTAAAAGCTGGTGATTGGTGGAGAGCTGTCAATCTGCCGGTTTTATAGGGTCTTTGTCAGTGGGGGCAGACCTGATTCGATTCACATTGAGAGTTAATGAAAAAAGGCTGGCAATAAGCAAGAGGTTTACAATCGGAAACGGACATCTGACGTCAAAGAACGCAGCTGCAAACACTGCCTTACGATCATTTCGCAGACACATATTTTATACTCGACCATGCAATTTGTAATACAGCAGTTTGTTTAGCAGATGTAATTTGCAGAGGAGAAAAAAAGCCTGCTGGGTCATGCTTTTGGGGTTTGAGAACAAAACATGAAGAGAGATGGTGGCGCAGTAGTCAGTGATGCATGTATCTTGTTGAATTAAATTTTTAACAGTAAATCATTGCGGACAACCAGGACATTTTCTGTCCAACCGTTTTAATACATCTACGAATAATGAATGTGAACATCTGCCTGTCTGTGCAAGCTATTAAATTTAAAAATGTTCCAGCAAAGATGGTAAAATATGACTTTAATCTTGCAAGTATTTATTATATAAAGTATATTGTGAGGACTAGAATCTTGGCAAGTGCTACTATAATAAATGTAATTTTAATAATAAAATACATAAAGCAAAAACCGTACTTTGTTTTAGTTTAAAGTGCACTTCATTTTTCAACAGAACATAAGTCTAAGACTAAACATTTTCGCCGAAATCAGCCATCTTGAGGACATTTGTAATACTTTTTTTTTGTAAAGCAATTGCAAATATGACATAGATACAATGGAACGCTCACTAACAGACCTTCATGAGGGCCAACAGTGCATATATTCTAAAGATAAACTATCAAAAACAGCCTGGTCAGATTAACCCAATTTCTATTTTATTGCATGTGCATTTCGCATGTTGCAGCCCTTAATCCTAACTTTAACCATTTTCGAAGCGCAGACCGGAACTTACCAATTTTTAAAACTTTAGACCTAAACTTAGCCGTTAACCCCAACTAAATCTTCCTGTTTGTCCATGTAATAAACACATAGAAACAGGCAGAAGCGTCGTCATGACACACAACTTGTCATGGCGTGGTACAGACATATTATAATAAAATCAATCAACTGTCCAAGTATTTAAATATATCCAACAGTGGCAGGCTAAATGCTAACGTGATGCTAATGTGATGCTAATGTGATGCTAGCAGCGGTTGTAGCATCTACATTAGAATCTGTTCAGTTTCTGAGGTAAAGTCACATCAACAACATCCACTAAGACTTAGTTGTGACTCGACCTGAAATAGAGCGAGTTGTATTTTCCAATTAATTTAAAGAGACCTTTCCCCATGAATTTCCCTCATGGCAAGTCACGCTCTCAAATATGATGCATGGCCGACTGTATTTGTAGGTACTTCCGTCAACTACATTGTAAATACAGGCCCAAATCTATTTGAATGATACAGACTTAACAATTTTACAAAATGAATGGTATATTTTGTAGAGCAAGACCAGCTGTGTGTAAAGTGTCTTTTGCATTTGGCATTTATATGTTTGTCATATGGAGAGCAATTAACAATTTAACAGCTGTAAAACTTTGATAAATATTCAGGCTACCACAAGGACTATCACAACAAACTAAGTCAAATTTAGAATATACATTCATCTGTCATATGCGCATCAATCAAAACTAATCCTAATATTCAAAGCGATGCATTTAGCAAAATATATAAGATACAAAGTCACACACCACAGTTAGCCACATGTGCAGTCCCTCAGTGTTTTGTGCAGCTCAGTGCCAGCACCGTTTGTGGCTGCTGATAACTCCTCGGAGAGCGCTGAAACAGGTGGGTGGATGGACAAAACAAAAGATCAAATCAATAGTTTCAGCCGCCACTTAATTGCACAGTGGGAGCCAAAGGTTTTTATTACGAGACCTGGTCAAACTTTTTAATACAGCTGAGACCCTATGGAGTACGGCGCGGCTCGCACACATCGCTTTGTCTACAGAAATGAAGCCCTTTTTCTTCAGCCTTTCTCCTCTCGTTGACTTCTTCCAGCAAAGCCATAGCAACCGGCAGTTTTCAGGAGAGCAGTTTACAAACAGCCCAGGTTGTAATGAAGTCACAGTATCTGCATTAAGCCGCTTATGAGATTAGACTATTCAGCCTGGCTTCCTCTGGTGTGGAAATTATTGGAAAACAAAAAGGTTTTCCGTGCGAGAGAGATTTGGGAAAACCGAACTGGAGATTTTCCTCGTCACTTCAAACGTAATGCCATTGAAAAGTGTGCACGGGTGAATTAGTAATGCCGCCTCACTTTTAATCAAACCTGGGACTTGTGGAAGGCAACAAAAATACTTCTTGTTTTTATGCCTCTATGTGATTTTGTGCAGCCGTAATGAGAAAGATGGCGAGGTGTTGTGCATGCTTAGCGAGGCAATTCCAATTCTAAATCAAGTGCTGCCATGCTAGTTTGTCTACAGAGCATCAGATGTGACACAAATGAACTTAGATCTTTCATCAAAGATTAGAGCCAGTGATTCCGGCGGTGTTCGCATGAAAAGCTCCAGTTTTGGCAGAGCGACAATCGAAAGCGTAACCCCTCCATTTGGCTCATCAGCGTGACATATTAATGCACTCTCATTACTGTTAATCAGTCTGGGGGCTGGCTTTGAACCTCTGTGTTTCTGTTTGTTTAAATAGCGTGAGGGCAACATGGAATCAAACCAATCTGATCCAGCTTTTCCTGCACATCATTGATTGCAGCTTATTTTTTATTTTTAGGGAAATTGTAGAATATATGTGTTAGGTATTTTGATTTATTTGGCTCTTCTGTTCAAATTTACAATTTACAAGAGTTTGCATGTTCTTCCTGTGTAAATATGCATGTTTAGGACAATTGGCTAAACTGTAAAATGTCCCTATATGGTGAATGAATGAGAGAGTAACTGATGCTTGTGTCTGTCTCAATAGTCATAATCCTAACCCTAACCTTACCCAAATCCCTTAAGTAAATATTTTAAAATATAAACTTTTGCTAGCATAGCCACCAATGCAAAGTGATGGTGTATGTGGCATAACTGGGTTGGAGGAAAAAAATCAGGAGTTTTCAATCCATGAATGATTTGTAAATAAATTCATAATAAATATGCGGCTTATTTTAACTTCAGATTTGAACAAAATTATTATTTCTATTCTTACGGATCATTTTCAAATGAAATGGTCATTTTTTCAACAATTAAAACGCTAAAGACTAATCAAACTACGATTAAAAGACCATAAACGAACAACAACCTCGTTGTCATAGCAACGGAAGGTCAAGGATGTTTGAGGAAAGCTTTGGACATAACGCTGCAATGTTTGGATGTTTGGATTTTATCACCGTAAATGGATTAAAAGAGAGAGTCTTCAAACTGAAGATGTACAGTATGAAGAGCTGACCCTCTTTCACAGGACACTGTGTGAGTCTGTTTGAGAATAAACTCACAAATGTGTGAAAGTAAATGTTCAGAAATATTTTAATAGATTGGTAGAGATGTGCTATTAACTATTGATTACTACAAACTTTACTTTTTAGTTGCTGCTTTTGGTTCCTAGTTAACTTAGGAAAGATATAACAATATTTGCCACTGAACAGTAAGAACAATAAGTTCTTTTTTAACTGAATCGGAAGTGTTTAAAATATGTTTATAACCTATCAACCTGCTGAATTAATGTGCATTTGGTTTTGACTATTTGTACAGAAAAGCTTTACAACAGTTTCTCTAACACATAAAGCTTTAAATGTTTCCAAATTGTTCGGAGGCCAGCTATTTGTATTCTTTCAGTCGAATCCTTCACCTTAAGTTACATCTCCAGATTAATTACTATTTGACTTTTACAAATGCCAATGGGGCTAAAATGCCAGCCTTTTAATTACACAATGGTCACTGAATCCTTTGAGCTTAGTGCCAGAGATGCGTGACTCTTCACACGAAATGTCTGCTCTAAAACATTCTCATTCAACCGAGACCCTGAGTAGTCTTTTTGTTGTGCATTCTCGAAGCCCAATTAACACCTTCAATTTACTTTAGCAAATGTTTAAAAGTTGCAGAAGGGTGTTGCTCACTTAATACATTATTTGGAACGGAGGGACATGCATGTTTATTCATGTTTTTGTTGTTGCAAATAGACGGGCAAGAAAAATATATTCAAAAACAAGTTGGTACAAAAAATCAAGGAAACTTCATTTGTTTTACACACGATTTAACAAACAAAAGGGACGTAAACATCATGAAGAAAGGAGAGTTCTTTCCAGTGTTTTAGCTGTAAGTCAATTCAGATTGTCTCACCCATATGTGATCTCTGTGAACAGTACAATTCTACTTTCCACTTCAAACCCAACCCATGGTGCAATCAGTAAATGGGAATCTATCACATTTGAAAGTTGTCAAACCTTTTTTTATCATTATTATCTTGGCCTCTTTCGTTTTAGATTTCTTTGCTGAAAAAATGGACTTAAATAATGTAGAAAGCTGCACAAATGCACTTCTACAGCTAGATGTTCCATAACTTCCATTTCATTCAGAGGCACATGGGGCATTTCCACTAGCCCTGTTAGTACCTATTCGGCTCGGATCTACTCTACTCAGTCTGGTTGTGTTTCCATTACTCTGTGGTATGATCTAGCAGGTGCCCACAACAAACTAAAATCCATGGAAACACAGCGATAAGATGTGAATTCCACCAGCAGTCTGGCCAATCAGTGTCAGTTCAAACAATTTAGTCCCTGCTTGGCCTGGCCAAGGCCAAGGCCAAACAGGTAAAAGTACCTGGTCCCAGAGAAACAGAGCTGAGTAGAGCCTTGTAGATACCAACAGGGCTAGTGGAAACGCCTCAAAGGAGCAGACATATGAAAGAATACCTTTTAAGCTAAAAATTATTGTAACTGGGCTTTTGTCGCTGCAGTGTGACTACAGTGTTTCATTCTCAAACTTTTAGAAGTTGGGCTCACAAGGCTGGTCCACTCTGTCCAACCCTCTCTTTCTTTCTTTTGTTCTTTCTTTCTTCCCTTCAGCAAACAGATGTGTGGGCACACACAGACCAGAGCTCCTGAAGCGTGGCTGGCTCCATAAATAACCTGTTTGTCTTAATCCATCACATTTGTGGAGGCTGGGGCTGCTTTCTGTGTAGCAGTGTGGAGGTTCTGTATTAGCCGGGTGTCCGTTCTATCATGATCTATAAGCTTGCTCTTTCAACAAGGCTGCGGTCCACTCTACAGGACTATTATGCCAGGCCTGTGCCACCAATCCATCACGCTTAAGCACTGTATACAGCCTATTTCACTTGGCAAAGGTCCATGGCTAACCTCTGCTCACGCATTTCCATACTCATACTGTACGCATTTGTGTGGAGAGGATGGGATCACAAGACTGGATTCTGTATAAATATTTAGGTGCTAGAAAGGGTGTGGGCTAGGGACAAATAAAGATGGATAGGTGAAGTGTGAAAGTGAATATTTGACGTTCACAGGAAAAGAGGACAAAGATCCACAAAACTGTGTCCTGTGTGGTGTAACCTGCCTGGCATGTCTACTCGAGCATCAGTATTTATGATTGTTCTTTTACACGTAATTTCATGTTGAGTTGGTTAAATGTACAAACCATAAAGAGCAAGGTATAAAAAGTGAAGATTTGTGTTGTAAGTACTTTTACAGATAGTTGGTAAACTTCACTTTCAATAGCCACAACAAAGCATGAAAAAAGACTTGAAAGAAGAGTTTGTGCATGAAAAAGCTTGTTGGGGCTTTATAACTTCCTAATACATTTCTTTCCCTAATATAACTTTACCTTTATAATTAAATAGTTACTATAGGCCATAATAAACATGACCAGTCAATATTTCATAATTTGTTCATGAATAATTAGTCTTTGTTCATGTTTTAGTAAGGCTAATTAAGGTGGCATCATATTTAGCAAATTAGTCTTCATAATCGGCCACACTTATGCTTCTGCGCAATGCACAACACATTCAAGTGGAAGAATAATCTATGCACATAATCACATTCTGATTTCATAAATGCCATAATCATTATGCCTGGAATGTAGAATAGCTACTAGAATTTGGCAATATAAGGCTACACTTCTGTTTAATTAATTTTAATAGAACATTGAAGTTTGCGAGGCATGTTATGTTATTGCTTCTTTTTGACTATAGGTAACTAATTTGTATGTTTTCAATCTTAAATCTCCTTAAATCTTAAATCTAAAGTTTTAAACAAAATCAATAATTCTTCACTAATCAATGTATTTTCACGATGCACTACATATTTAAATTATAATCGTAAAAACTCCACCTTCACAGAAAAGAGGACTGCAATCCTTGTTATGCTTATCAGGCAACACCATGATTAGTTTTAGATGAGCAACCCAAAATGAAAACATACAATCCTAATATTGGGATTTAGAAGAAATAACCACTTTTGTTATCACACCTAAAATTAAACGAGAAAGACATTTTTAATACGTGAGTGAGATGAGCTCTGGCGTACCAACTTTACCTTTTCGGAAACTTTGCCACTGTATTTCCCAGTTTTAGCTTAGTAACTTTTAAGGGTGTGAAGTTTCCCTGACAATCACCACGCTGATTATCTAAAAGGAGCAGGGTTCAGAGGTGTCTGTGGGTGCCACCTCTCCCAAAGGTGCACATTTGCATAGCAGCTCTTTGTGCAGAGATTGAGGAGGCTGGGGTTGGGTGGATAAAAACACAGGTGGGTTTGTCGAGAGATTCCTGGAAAATCACTCGGGGGTCACATTTGCATTGCTAATAGGAGGTGCTTTTAAAGGCTGTTGTGAGGGTGTTAATGAGCAGGGAAAAGCAAGACTAGTTGATGTGATTTAGAAACACACATGTAACTGTCACTGGAAACGAAAACTGTACAATTAATGCTTATTGTATTTTTTTTTAAATAGAGCACTTTGGTTTGAAGAATTATTTGACGGCAGATGTAAAACTGGTTCCCACTTCATTCATCTGACCTTTGTTCAGAGTCACCCATCACTCACCTTTCTTCCCTCCCATCCTTCTAACACCAGGCTTCTGTTGATGCTTTAAACACCAGCAAAACAGGGCGTCTTCCTTACAAAATGTCTCCAGGTGCCAATTGTGCAGCTTCAGAAAACGACTTCTTTAGGTTCTGTACGCAACTCCTTGTCGTTGATTCAGGATTTTTTTTTTCCAAAATTGCTTGTTGCATGGAGTATTAGCATTTGTGGATATTTAAAAGCAATACTTTACTGCTTATACCTAAAGTGTCTGGACCCGTGATGACCTCTAATATTAAGGACCTCCCACATACTGGACCCTCTCCACCTCCCTCTCTGGGGTTAGCCTGTTCTCAACCTGGGGGTCGGTGGCGGTCTCCTGATGATGTGTGAAGTTTAACAATGATATCTTTTAAGGTTTCAACTGTGATGACAGATGTAGATTCCTTTACAAGTTTGTCAATCAATTGATCTAGGCTGGTTCCAAAATGATATCAAGCAATAGACTAAAGATTACTTTATCACATTGTGGGTAGCCAACATTTTGGGCTTGGAGGTCGCGAATGCCTAAGGATGTCATTTCGAAAGTTGAGACTAAAACCACTGTGCTAGATGAGTTATTTATCTCTGCAAATGGACTTTGGCTCTACAAACTTAAACGCTATATGTGGAAATAAATCTCCCTAAAGGTCCTTTTGCTTTGTTTTTTGTTTGCCAAGGACGGCCTAAGGACAAATAATGCTCTGAGACAATAATCCATTTGCTTGTTTGCTGTTGAACAATTGACCAATGGCTGCTTCGTCACATTTTGGTTTGCTAAAGCAACCATCCTGTGAAGTGCTCAGAGACGACTGATGTTGTGACTTTATGCTCCACAAAAATGTATTGAATTGAAATTGAAAAGTATGTCCAACTTTTACTTAACCGGCACTAACTTCAGTGGTGATGGATAAAAGTTCATTATAAATAAAATGATTCTTAGTGTCTCTTAAAGGAGATTTCGAGTTCTTCTGAACTTGAAAACTTTGCTCTGACTTTTTGGTATGTCATAGATGTCTGAGATCGAGATCTTCTGCACTGTTTTAGTTCTGAAATTACCCAAACCCAATTTAAGAATTTCTGCAACACATGAAACAACATTGATTTGATTATCTTCACTGTGTCATTATAAGTAAAAGTTCTTAAGGGTACTTTTAAAAGACAAGAATAACGCAAATAATACTAGTGAATTTCTGGATAAAAAATAAGCCCCAAGTTGCTCTAAAGAATGACATTTTCCACTTTGAGCTACTATTGTGTATTATTGTTTCTCACATAAATGTTGAAGTCTTGAGCATTAGTCTTTTATCAAACAAGACAAAGTGGTGCAACAACAGAAGAAGCAGTTCAATAAAAAAATTGTGTGGAGAATAGTGTGCTCTCGTGGCTTCTGGAGCTCAATACAAAGAGAGCCATGTCTTAGAGTGATGGCTCTCTCTCAGACCTGCTGGCACTACCAAGGCCTGTTTGTTTCGGCTCCCTCCAAAAGGGCCTGCAGATGCTCCGTCTCACAACTGAATGAAAGTCAAATCAGCAGACGCATGTTTTTCTTCTTTTTTTCTGTTAGCGAGACTGAAATAGTTGCAAATGGCTTTTGGGAGCCAAGGCGCATTGTTAGAGCGTTGACGGATGCCAACTGCTTTGAAAATGGGCAGGGAAGAGACGAAGTCGAACATCTGAGGGCCTGAATGTAGACAGAAGTGTGTAACTATCAAATACTATGTGGTTACGAAAGTACCACGAAAGTACAGATACCAAAAACAGTAAAAAAATACTCACTTGTCACCTCTGGGTTAAACCATTGTGATCCAAGTGTGCTTTACTTGAAGAGACAGACTAAAGATGTGGTCACTCAACCTATGTGCAAAAACAGAATGGTAGACATTCTGACCATCATGACTCTTAATTAAATCTTCCCTTTGGAAATAGTAATAACAATATTTCATGTTATTTTACAATGGAGAGGTGGGTTTGCCTGGCAAAAAAGCAGAACAAAATTAATGTTAACTGCAGAGGAGAAGAAATAAAGTGATAAAGAGGAAGGAGCCAAGAAGAGAACCCTGGGGCGAACCTCAAATAATGAGAAAAGGATTTTCAATTTGAAAGATCAGAGTTGGATGAACTTATTGTGAGACTAGAAGGGAAGCCAATAGAGGAGAGAATCAAGGAGGATAGAGTTAAAAAGTTTATCAAAAGACATACTAAATCCAGGAGGATGAGAAGGGTGATGCAGGAAGAATCAGAATCTACATTAAGAGGGTTTTTAGTGATTAAAAAAAAAGTTTCAGTGCAGGGTTGGAAGCCAGCTCAGAGTAGTTCATAGAACGTGTTAGATGTTGAACCTTGCTTCGGTCTTTTTAAGTACAGCAAATGATGAATGTACAAAATTTTAACTAATAATAAATGGATAATTTTGTTTCTCTCACTTCTCCTCTCACAAGGTCTCAGCTACATTCAGTTTGTGAAAATTAAATATGAGAAAGTAAATTTCCTTTTCATAGTAGGTTGAGCTCACGGTTTTCACCTGTATCTTTGTTCTGTCTTCTGATCAAATTACATCAATGTTCATGAACATAAATAAACGTCCTTGTTTCTAAACATAATCAAGGTTTTAACTTTGGTTTTGAAACAGCTGGACTGCACCACTTTTGAACGTTCATAGAGTATTAGTAAGATATTTTAGAATTCAGGGTAATGTGGATTGATATTGGAAAAAAAGGTGCTTTGGGACGAACACAGTCTCACTGAAATGCGTATGTACAGTGTACCACAACATGTTAATAACATCATGAGCATGTTTCTAGACCTTTTTGAATGTTATTATACCCACGTCTCTATTTCACGCGTTTCATGATGTACAATAGCGGGAAATCCAGATGCTTGCTCTTGTAGCCTCTAAGTTTGGTTGAAGCCACTCTTGTGTTAGGTTTCGACTCGAAGTTACAACATTGGTAAGTTTAAGTGGAGTTGGTTGAGATTAGGATTACAATTCTGTTAACATTAACAGATAAAAACCCAGTTTTACATCCACCATAGAAATAAACTGGGGCAGCTACACATACATACCCAAAAAAGGAGAAATTACATGGTATAAACATGCAACGACGACAGCTATAGGGACAACTTCTTTAGATTTAAAAGGTAAGTTTAGGCTTTAAAGGTTGACTGTGTAAGAAAAAAAAATAATAAAGTGATCCAAGTACTGTCCACTTTTGAACACCAGGGGGAGCATTTCCAGTGCATTTTGCCTATCTACCATGCTTACATCTAGCGTCAATATTCACATTCCGGCCCGTAATAAAACATTTCAAATACGTATAAATGTATCACAATTGATGTGGATTGGTTAACAGTGCTCTCTTAAGTATTCATGTTGTAAAGAATAAATATGATTTAAATGTTTGTGGACTATAGTAGAAGTCTTCAAAGTAGTCATCTGGACAGTGTTTCCGAAGATCAAGACGTTTCGACTCTCATCCGAAAGTCATTTTCAATCTGATTGAAAATGACTTTCGGATGAGAGTCGAAACGTCTTGATCTTCGGAAACACTGTCCAGATGACTACTTTGAAGACTTCTACTATGGATCACTCCTGGATGAATGAGGGACTACACCGTCTTTGTGGACTATAAGTGATAATTAAAATTCCTCTCAATCTTACACAGTGCCCCTTTAAGTTACAGGGCCGGGACTAGGGGTTGGTTACGATTGGGATAAAGATTTAATTGATATTCATAAATACAACATCTTTACAACAAAAACACATCTTTACAACCACCATAATGAACTGGAGCTACAACATATCATGTTCATACAAAAAAGATGTGAAATTGTGCTAATCATACACTATTGACATGTCCTGTTATGTCTTGGTGTATATACTCTTTCTTGTGAGATCGGGTTGACCGGTAAGGTGCAGTGATACTGGGAGTCCAGCCTTACTTCTATTTGTATTTAAGTATTTGTGACGTATTTTGAACCTTGAGAAAATTGCGAGGAGGTCTGCTCTACTTTTTCTTCTTTGTTAAACACTATACTGTAATATGTAAAGGATAATAGCTTCTCAGTAATGGTTGTTCATGCCATGGAAATAGGCTGTTTCAATGGCTGTTGTTGAAGTGAAGACAGTTTGATCCATTAGTCCATCAAATGTACAGAACATTCTGTATAAATTAAAACTGACATAATCTTGCTAAGATAAAGTAGCATCTACGCTAATAGGCTGCTCTTGTGCCTTTGACAAAAGCTCTTTGAAGCACTCTGGTGGTCTTTTCATCCTTTAATTGCACCAGAAATGAACAGTGTATGCCTGGAACATTTGCGCCTTGTAAAAATAACTCAGGAAAATAAGCGGCCATTACTGACGGATTGACGCTAGAGAAGAGTACAGTGTGAATGCCCAAGGACAGGTTATTGTGGCCGTGCAGGCTCCGGATTGATAGCTGCAAATATCTCGCATGCATAGTGTAGAATCGCCATGGGAGCTTGTTTGCACAGGCAGCATCTGAGAATATACTAATGGTTGGCGCGGTTAAGGCCCACACAGGTCAAATCGATGGGAGGCTGTGGCTTTGAACAGGCTTTACATGTACTGCCAAGGGTTTTCCCACGTCGGCCAATTTACAAGTTGGGAGATTTGTAAGCAGCCAGCGAGGAGGATGCAAAAGTTTGGATTCGATTGCTTTCTTAAATGTTGGCTAATCGAACGCTAACTGCCCAGGGTGTGATGAAGGATTGGATTTCTAGAGGAGACATATGTTGAGTCATCTGACGAGATACAAATACGTGTGTTTTGAGCACAAATTCAACAGGTGAAGCTCATGCCAAATTAAAATGTGTTGCTAATTAGAGGTTTTAAGATTTGAAATTAATACACATTTTCTTGTAGCAATTATAGTAGTCGAAAGCTATGAACCCAAAGCTCCATTAGCATTTTAGCCAAACGATGTTACCGCAATTAAAGCATTTTTGGTTGTTTTATCTCTCTAAACATGTCCTTACATCAAGCATTTTTTTATCCTCAAAAAAAAAACAAAAAACCTCCCCTTTTCTTGTTTCTATGGAGATGTGTTTCTTTGGCTTTAATATTTCACAATTCATCCTTTTTCATTCATTTTCTATTGCTTGTTCCCGTTAGGGGTCGCGGGTGAATGGAGCCTATCCCATTGACTTTTGGGCCTTAGGCAGAGGAACACCCTAGACAGTGGCCAACTTGTCGCCAAACTGCGACCCGGGGCCAAATGCGGACTTTGGACCAATTTTTGGTCCTCAGATTTCAAATTTGAGATTTTTTTCTGTCATAGTCAAAATAACAAACATTTTGATGCTTTTGAAACCTAAAATTTAGTGCCTTAATGCGCTGTGTAACTTTCTGGAGGTGAAAAGTTAACTCCACAAGTCAATAGGAATAGAAAGGTAAAACAATACTTTGGGACATTTTGAATGTTTTAAACAACAGCTAAAGGAACAGAAGATCAAACAAAACAAAAGATCAAATAGCAAGCACACTTAAAGTGAAAACACAGTTTTTTTTTATAATTTTTTTAATTCAATAAAGACACATAAATTACAAAAACGTGCATTTGCTCAAGTCTATTTGGGTCAAAAAGTTACACAAGGCGCCTTATTATTGTGGTGGTTTATCAAAATTAGGTCAAATGCAAAGTTTTGAATGATTCACATCACGTGATGTTTTATGTGGCCCTCCGCTCTATATAAACTTCAAAATGCAGCCCACTGTGAAAAAAAGTTTGGACACCCCTGCTCTAACCACCATGCACCTCACATAAAATATGAAATTCTATAAATAATGTTCTAATATGACTTAAATGTTTACATTTATGGCATACATGTATTCACTACCAGAAAGTCACTTTTACATGGGATTTACGCCATAATTTAGCATTAGGCCAAATCATTTTGACATTTTTTTGACAACCTTAAATAACATAACACCTTAAAAAAAAAAATCTCACCATAACTAACTAAGAAGTAGGAATAAGTGATTGAATAAGCCGAGTCTGAGGAAATGAGCCACTTCCAGGTTAAAACAGTCACAAGCTGTCTGTGTCACTGCAAAGGCCATGTAATCTCTCTGTCCTCATAAAACTGTGTGCTGATCACAAACACCTGCTGTCAAACCAATCACACTTTGACCTTCTCCTCATGCTTTTCCTGCAGCCTGCTTTGTTTGTGGAGTTTAGGACGTTAGCTTCAGTTTTATCTTTGTATGTCTTTCAAGTGACCTTTCACCTCCCAAAAGTTACGCACCGTTGCAGCAAAACTTTCAACAGTGAACAGGTGTAGCTCATTTCAGACTCGTATTTATTTATAATTATAAAACTACTACAACGTTTCAGTATGATTGCAAGACAGATCCACAGGGACAAAAGGTTGTAGTAACACCTGCAGTCTTTTCACACTTTTTAATATTAAAACATGCTTTTAACCTCAAAGAAAACCGCCTTTTGTAAGACAGACCGACTACTTTGAACAAGGTCAACGAGTGCTTCAAATTGTGTTCCCTTTTGCGTGCTGCCATCCTTATTACCATTTTAACCTCGAAAAACACAACACCTTAAATTTACTTTTATCATTGTCTTTCTGAAAAAAAAACATCTCGCCGTAACCGAGAAGTGAGAATAAGTGATTGAATAAGCCTTAACAGCACACTTGTAATTTGCATGTGTTTGGTGCCGACTGAGAACACCATGTATTCCACAGTGATTATCAAGAGAAAAAATAGGTCACTCACATAAGAACACTTATCTACACCTGTGCTCTGTCTGCACCTATTACTGCTAGGACAAGAGCTGTGTGCAGTGTTGACTTTAGCGGAGCACCCATTGGCTCCCCACCCACGCCGCGCCACCAAAACATCATCACTTCATACACAAATAAGCCTGCAATTATTATTAAGAGTTTCACCTGCTCCGCTCTTCAGGCCCCGCAGTGTGAAAGTCAGCTTTCTAATTATTAGACATTGTGGAGCGCACAGGCTGCAAGTTTCACTGTAACTTTTCAGGGACATGTCATGGCTTCGTATTGGAAAGTTCCACAGTGTAACAATAAACTTTAACTGATTGAACTACACTAGTGTTTCTCAAACTGTGGTACGTCTACCACTGATAGTACTCAGGCTGCCTTTGGAGGTGTGTAAAGCAGGGGTCTCCAACCTTTTTCGCCAGGAGAGCTACTTTTGCAAAAGAAAACTGGCGGCAAGCTACTAGTTTTAGTGATGGTCAAAAATTGAAGTTAACTTTGGCATAGTTAAGAGGCCTATATGAAAATGTAGCCAATATCTTTTCAGAGGTGGATACAATTAGAAGATACATTTAAAGTAGAAAAGGGCATGTAAAAAATAGAGTTTGATTAATAAAGCATAATTTGTATGATTCTAAAATCCTTTGGCGAGATACAGGTTGGGAGACCACTGGTGTAAAGGCATCTGCAATTTGAGAATTAGCTTTTTTAAAGGTACACTGTGCAACTTTTTAGCCAAAAATAAACTTAAATAAATGCATGTTTTTGTTATTTAGATGCTTTTGTTACTCTAAATAAATAATACAAATCTGTGTTTTCACTTTGAACAGGCTTTTCATGTCCATAAATCGGACTGCTTTTTTGGCTGGATCAGGGCCCAAACATCTTTGTTTCTATAGAAAAGCATTTCTTTCATATTATAGCAAAAAATGTCCCAAAGAATGGTTTTAACTTTCTAATTTAACTGAAAGGTGCAGATGATTTTTCACCTCCAGAAAATTACACAGTGCATCTTTAAAGGAGACCTCTTGTGATTTATTTTAATTTTTTTTTTGCATATTTAGGATGAAACTATGCAGTTCAATAAATCACATTTTGTTCATTGTAAAACACAATAATGATCTAAAACGTTTCATCATTTCCTTCAGGATTAAAGGGTAAGACTAAAATGGGTACGTTTAGGGCTGGGGCTTGGGGTAGGTTAAGATTTACCAGTTAAACCCAAAGAAAATGTTGCCACAATGCTTCAACCAACATATTGACGTAAAAAAAAAGCCGTGGAAACGTGCTTATTGTAGGTTTTTGACATTTTGTTATATTTACATTTTCTCCAGTTACTAGGCTGGTCTGTTGTCTGGCCTAATGCTTATACTTCGAATACACCATTACAATTCGTTGCTGTGACTGGTCAAGCTCAAAACAAAGGTACACCAGCAAGTATTTTATTAAGCGTCCCACCTTTTCCCCAAACAATTACAGCTGCGAAAGTTCCAGATGGATAATGTGGAAGAACTCAAATCAGAATTCAACACATATTTTTCTGGCGAGAGCTAGGTTAGCATTTATAACATTTATAAGTGCCCTATCAGTCACTGCTCTTCTTTTCAACCAGTACACAAAGAAATGAGTTGCACACTTATGTAGAAAAACCTCTCAAGAAAGGTAAGTCGACCTCATTCATTTTAACTTTCTCTACAAAAGAGAATCCCATGTTGATTAGTCTGATGTTTGCTTATTGTAAAACTGTATCATGGAAACTATACCAAGACATAACAGTAACAGAAACTGTGAGGGTTCTTAAGTTGTGACAATAATGATGGCGTAGTCAGAAGGATGTTTTTTTAAATTTATTATTGCTCAACGTTCCCAAAAAGTTTGACGTGCTATACAAAAACAGTGATAACACACAATCATTTACATATTTTACAAACATAGCAAAAAGTTTCATAATTCATAAAGGCTCTCCATAGTTACCTTCTCCGTAACAGCCCCAGACACAGAATGACAGAGGGAGAGAGGCTGGCTCCCTTTTAAAGCCCAAGCCTCCTCCCACAAGCCAATTAACACAAAAATCAATAGTTTCTGCCATTAACTACAATTATTTATCATTTTACAACTATTGAAATATTCACAAAAAAATACTTGACAAAACACTTGCGTCACTGCACCTGTAACACTCTCACAAGAATTAATTTTATTTATTTCGTGCTAAAAATAAACATTTTGCGGTGACGTCACTATTACGTCAGACGCTAATGACGCGCGCTTGACGCAATATAACCCGGAAGTTAGCGGAGCGCTCTGTTTGACAGTTGGGACTCGTGAATGGAAGATGGATACTGGTAAAAAGTTTGACCGCGGTAAAAACTATGGATATTAATGGTTTAACAGAAGCCTAGTGTGCACCCAAGACGACTGCGGTGGTTTTTGGACAATGGATCTGGCGAAAACGGCACGGAAGGACGGGGAACGGGATGAATGAAGAAGCAGGTAAGTGGTGAGCGCGTGTGTGGGTGTGGGGGGGCGACTTAAGTTTGGGACGGCGCTGCGGCTTTCTCAGGACCAGCTCCGTCACACCATCCTCCTCCTCCCGAAGGTTGACAAAGTCTTGGCAACCTGGACAGGTAGTCTGCTACCAAGTTGGATCTGCCAGATCGATGTCGGACCACAAACTTGAAGGGTTGCAGCGAGAGGTACCAGCGAGTCAATCGGCCATTGTGATCCTTCATTGAATTGATCCATGTTAGAGCTCGATGGTCCGTCTCCAGATCAAACTCTCTTCCTAGTAAGTAGTATTTTAGGCTTTCCAGAGCCCACTTGATGGCCAGACCTTCTTTCTCGACCACTGAGTATCTGGATTCTCTGGGCAGTAGCTTTCTGCTCAGGTACAAGATGGGTTGCTGAGCGTCGGACTCCCCCTGGGTAAGGACAGCTCCCAGACCCACCTCAGAGGCATCTACTTGCACCAGGAAGCGACGGTTGAAGTCAGGGCTGCGCAGCACTGGAGAAGAACAGAGAAGAGTTTTCAGTGTGTTGAAGGCTGCTTCACACTCATCTGTCCACATCACTGGGTTTTTCTTGTCCTTCGTTGTTAAGGCGGTGAGTGGTGCAGCGATCGTGGCGAATTGTGGAACGAACCTTCGATACCATCCAGCGAGGCCAAGGAAGGATCGCACCTGCTTCTTGGTTCGGGGACGAGGGCACTTCTGGATAGCTTCAACCTTATCCATCTGTGGTCGCACCTCTCCTCTTCCAAGCTGATAGCCCAGATAACGGGTTTCGCGACGAGCCCACTCACACTTGGCGACGTTCAGGGTCAGTCCAGCAGCCTGAATCTTCTCCAGGACTGATCTGAGGTGCTGGACATGTTCCTCCCAGGTCCTGCTGAAGATCACCACGTCGTCAAGGTAAGCTGCGCTGAAATCTTCACAACCCTGGAGCACCTTGTCCATAAGACGCTGGAATGTTGCAGGGGCGCCATGTAAGCCGAAAGGCATAACAGTGAACTGGAACAGTCCGGCTGGTGTTCTAAAGGCTGTGTAGGGTCTGCTGGACTTCTCAAGCGGCACCTGCCAATAGCCTTTACACAGATCCAGAGTGGTGATGTAGGCTGCTGAGCCAATGCGATCTAGAAGGTCGTCTATCCTTGGCATCGGGTACGCATCGAACTCTGAGATGGAGTTGAGTTTGCGAAAATCGATGCAGATGCGCAAGGAGCCGTCTTTCTTGAAAACGATGACGACAGGACTACACCACTCAGACGTCGATGGTTCGATCACTCCAAGCTCAAGCATGGACTCAATCTCTTGCCGGAGTTGGGCCACCAGCTGCTGAGGGACACGGTAAGGACGCTGACGGATTGGATTCTTGTCCTTCAGTCGGATCACGTGCTCAATCAGCGTAGTCTTGCCGGGCTCTGCAGTGAACAATGACGGCATGTCTTTGAAGACACCTAGGAGGTCAGCAGCTTGGTCCGCAGAGAGATGGGCCACGAGGGGTTCTGAGGCTGCGGTGACGACTGGAACACCGGGGTCCTCCTCTTCCTCTACTTCCACACGTCTCACCAGGAGCGCTGCCTTTGGAGCCACGGCAGGGGTCTCTTTCCACTCTTTCAGGAGGTTGACGTGGTAGGTTTGCCGTGGTTTCTTCTTCTCAGGTTGAAGGATCTCATATGTGACCGGTCCCATGCGTCGAGAGATGGTGTATGGACCTTGCCACTTTGCCAACAACTTGCTGTTGGAGGAGGGGAGCAGAAGGAGGACTTTTTGACCTGGCTGGAAGTCTCTCTGTCTGGCTTGCTGGTCATACCAGGGCTTCTGCTTCCTCTGAGCCTCTTTCAGGTTTTCTTCAGCCTCGTCCCGGTACCTGGCCAGCCGGTCCCTCATCTGCAGCACGTACTGGACGATCCCCTGCTCACTCGTCTTGGACTCTGTAGATGTCCACGCTTTACTCAGCAGGTCCAAAGGTCCCTGGACGTCCCATCCGTACAGGAGCTCAAATGGCGAAAACCCAGTGGAAGACTGTGGTACCTCCCGATAGGCGAAGAGGACAAACGGCAGCCATCGGTCCCAGTCCTTTCCTGTGTCGCTCACAAACTTTTGAAGCATTCTTTTCAGCGTCTGGTTGAACCGCTCGACGAGACCGTCGGTTTGAGGATGATATGGTGTCGTTCGCAGGGCAGTGATCCCCAGCTGCTTGTGAAATAACTGCAAAAGACGAGAGGTGAAATTAGTCCCTTGATCGGTCAGGATTTCATCTGGGATCCCAACTCTGGAGAACAACTGGATCAGTACACGGAGAACAGCAGGAGCAGTGATTGTGCGGAGTGGAAAGGCCTCGGGGTATCTGGTGGCATAGTCACAAACTACAAGTATGTACTGATGACCCCGAGCACTCTTAACTAATGGGCCAACAATGTCCATAGCTATTCTGCGGAATGGCGTGGAGATGACGGGCAATGGATGGAGGAGAGCGCGATCTGACTTACGAGTTGGAGCTGTTTTTTGGCAAATGGGGCATGTGGTGCAATATGCCTGAATGTCTTGGTACATGCGAGGCCAGTAAAAACGAGCACTAACGTGCAAGTAGGTCTTGTGGCGGCCAAAATGCCCAGCCCAAGGAAGTGTATGTGCTACCTGCATTACGAGCTGTCTACAAGGTGCAGGGACAACCAGACGTTTTGAGTACCATCAGAGACCTACAACACACCATCAACAACAGTGAACTGTTCTTTACCAGTAACATTAGCATTAACATTAGCATTAGCTTCAAGTTTTTCAAAACAGGTTTTCAAAGTCACATCTTGTTTCTGTAGTTCTGCAATATTTTCAGGTACATTCCACAGTTCTTCAACATTCAAACTCTCTGCATTCTGATCAGTTAGCATTAGTTTTTTCTCAAATCGTCTCTGACGTTTAGACTTTCTTGGCCCTTTGGTTCCCCCCTCAACCAGACCATCATCTAGGTCAGGCAGGGGTTCAACACCAGCCTTTGCCTGAGCCCGAGTGACTACAGGACATGAGACATTGCCAGTCACATCATTCACATCACACACATTTTCACATTCCATTTTCTGCAAAAGGTCTAACAGTACAGGTAAATCAGTTCCGAGGACAAGATCAACAGGTAAGTTATCTACCACAGCAACAGTCATGAGATAAGGTTGGTCGTCAATTATCACAGACACTTCAGATTTAGGATATGCATGACTATCACCATGAACACACACAATATCAGTTTTCAGGCTATAATCAACACAGTTCACAGGTATATGGCTCTTCTTTACTAGAGAGGTAAAACTGCCACTGTCTAACAGTGCTGTCACCTGCTGGCCATTCAGAGTCACAGTTTTCATTGTGCGCTCTTTCAAGCTCTGAGTGGGTACCAGTTTCTCCACACGTGGTGCATAGCAAGCGCCAGTGAGTTTGTCTCTGCGTACTGGACACACAGAGGCCTTGTGACCTGGCTGCTGACAGTAGTAACAAACGATGGGCTTACCAGGTGCTTGCTGAGTTGTGGCAGAGCTGGGAGTACCTCGAGTGTCCTGATTGGTTTCTCTGTTGGGTCGAGCTGGAGCAGGCTGATGGAATGGTCGAGGTGTTGAGCTGAAGCGTGGTGGACCCCCTCGGCGAGCGTTCTGATACTGCAACGCCAACTTTGCTGCAGTCAGGCCATCCTCAGGTTCATGCTCCTTCACCCAGGTGCGGACATCAGAAGGCAGGACATGAAGAAGCTGCTCCAGGATGATGAGCTCTCCGATTTGCTCCTTGGTGAGCTGATCTGGACGAACCCACCGCCGGTACAGGCTTTTGAGGCGATGGTAGGTCTCTGTCGGAGTCTCTCGTGAGGGCACGATGGTCGATCGGAAGCGCTGCCGGTAAGTCTCTGGGGAAACATCAAACTTTACCAGCAATGCAGCTTTCAGATCTCTGTAGCAGTGAGCCTCATCCTCATCCATGGCAGTATATGCTTCCAGAGCTTTTCCGGACAGAAGTGGCACGAGGCGACACGCCCACTCAGTCTCTGGCCATTTCCAAGTCTTTGCGATTCTCTCGAACCTCAGCAGGTAATTTTCAATGTCTTCTCCAGTCTGATACGGAGGGATCTTTGGCTCCACAGCATATGGTCTCCACTCCGGAGGTGGCACAAAATCCGGATGACCGGACTCCTCCGCGAGTGGTCGGTGCAGTGCTGTTGACTCACCCTGAGGTCGTCTTGGAGCCACTGGAGTTGGTAGCGCCAGTCGCGGACTAGGACTGCCCACGCTGCTGCTCCCCTGAGCAGATCTAGCTGATGGCGAGGGTGAGCGGTGTGTCTCTTCCAATAGACCCTCCTCTCTCTCCTTTTGACTCGACATGAAGTCCTTCATCAAGCCAACGAGCTCATGGATTGGTTGCACAGCTGCACCACTCAGTTCATGGACCGATGTCCCGGCCAGATCCTCATCATCCTCTTCAAACTTTCTTTGGGAACGGAGCCCTTTTCTCTTTCTTCGACCAGCCATCCCACTTCTGACACCATATGTGAGGGTTCTTAAGTTGTGACAATAATGATGGCGTAGTCAGAAGGATGTTTTTTAAATTTATTATTGCTCAACGTTCCCAAAAAGTTTGACGTGCTATACAAAAACAGTGATAACACACAATTATTTACATATTTTACAAACATAGCAAAAAGTTTCATAATTCATAAAGGCTCTCCATAGTTACCTTCTCCGTAACAGCCCCAGACACAGAATGACAGAGGGAGAGAGGCTGGCTCCCTTTTAAAGCCCAAGGCTCCTCCCACAAGCCAATTAACACAAAAATCAATAGTTTCTGCCATTAACTACAATTATTTATCATTTTACAACTATTGAAATATTCACAAAAAAATACTTGACAAAACACTTGCGTCACTGCACCTGTAACACTCTCACAAGAATTAATTTTATTTATTTCGTGCTAAAAATAAACATTTTGCGGTGACGTCACTATTACGTCAGACGCTAATGACGCGCGCTTGACGCAATATAACCCGGAAGTTAGCGGAGCGCTCTGTTTGACAGTTGGGACTCGTGAATGGAAGATGGATACTGGTAAAAAGTTTGACCGCGGTAAAAACTATGGATATTAATGGTTTAACAGAAGCCTAGTGTGCACCCAAGACGACTGCGGTGGTTTTTGGACAATGGATCTGGCGAAAACGGCACGGAAGGACGGGGAACGGGATGAATGAAGAAGCAGGTAAGTGGTGAGCGCGTGTGTGGGTGTGGGGGGCGACTTAAGTTTGGGACGGCGCTGCGGCTTTCTCAGGACCAGCTCCGTCACAGAAACACTCATAACTATTAAAAAGAGACATCCATTGCACTTGAAAACTTTATCAGCTGTCATTTCTGGAAATGGGAAGTTTAATCCTCGAGAGCAAGGCAAGTTAGTTAAAAAGGAGGACAGTGCCTTTGTGAGATAGATTACGTCCAAAAGGAGAAAAGAAGCAGGTGCAGTCCTATTGTAACACTGGAGACTGTGGAGCCATTTTAAGGTGTTAATATCAGGCCTTATATCATGGCTTATTCTTGCAATTAAAATTTGAATCACAGAAATTAAACCTTTGTTCCCATAATGATTTCCCCACCAGCGTTTCTTGGCAATTTATTTCCCATTAAGCAGTGAGAGAAGTCTGGCTTATACATATAAATACTTGCTTTTATAGCTATTTCATCTGGAGTCATTACGTTTGCTCCATAGAAGCTGCCATTATTGAATGTTCTTATGTCTGACCTTTCTTTATGCATATTTGTGTGTTGATTTCTATCTTTAAGTATCTTTTAAGCGTTTTACTGCTAAAAAGTGAAACTCTGTGAAAGGTCATGGGAATTTAGCAAGAATGATCATCATGGTTTAAACAAGACATATCAATTATATTATAACATTGTTTCAACATCCAAAATCTGTCTTGGAAAAGTTTCATACTTGTTTGATAAATCCTGTTCAGAAAGTCCTCTTCCTATGAGCTTCACAAAACTCTCTGTTCCAAATTCTGCACATTCATGACATTATAGATAAAGATTTGATAGCCTGGGCAAATTGCAGTCCAGGAGTCAGATATTGTTTTCCATCTGTTGTGATCGGGCTGGCAATTTTGAGTGTTTAAGTGTATTTTTTAAGTGTTCATGTTTAAATGATTTCTTTACTTTTTTTACTTCTGCACACTACAAGAGCTATTTTAAGTCTTATGTGCTAATTACAAGTTCATTATGTCTGTGCTTCACTACAATCTTTTGTCAGTTTGCATCATAGTGAGGTTCACAGGCTGCACAAGCACAAGGACCTTTACAACATTCAGTACCAAGTGCATCTGCCTTGTGGCAGCGGCTCTTAAAATGTAAAATAAAATAGAAACATTGCCTCAATTTCTATAAATAAATGTAATACTTTGTTCACTTAGTCAAAGTGCAGGATTCTTTTTCATGAGCATTGCACACGTCATCTTCGACACACCTGCTCCTCAAATGAGAAGCACCTTTACCAGACTATAGAACATGACCTACGCTTAGTTTGTGGAAACTTTTTCATTTGACGTCCAAAATGTGTCAGTGTAACAGCTCCTTACCTCTAATGACCCTCTGCTCTCTTGTAAACTTTATATTATTATTAAACATTGTTTATTATACTGGCGTTTCATCATTGTTGTTTCATTTTTATAACCACATCTGAAAGAAAACACTGTTCTGTTCTTGCTGCTGTGCTCCCCAAGTCTATACAGTCTCTGTTCTTCCTGCCACATGATGCGACCGTGAGACAAACAATCGTAAATGTTGTAAAAGTCTAAACATTGCAAATGATCTTTAACTCCTCTGTGAAACCGGCTTAAGATATATAGTAGATCTCATATCTGCACCTGTGTTCTTATTAGATATCACAATAAATGTAGAATAATAAATTGTTTTTTACTGAAATGTGCTTGTAATAATTACAATTTTTAGTGACCGCGGCCACTTGTCTTTATTCAAATTCTGTTGCTAAATGTTCACTCTGTAGTTAATTCATATTATGTAATTATCATACTGTACATCCTGAATACATTTGTTTATCTCCTTTTTGTAATTCTGCTTCTGATGAAGTGTTAACACAACTGACAGTGTGCAGAACGTTAGCTTAGCTTGTTTATATTCAAAATAGCTAACTTATGTACTTATGAGTACTTCCTGTTCAGTTCATTTCAATGGGGTTTTGTCGACATCAGTCTAAAATAAATAAATACCCCATAAATCAGATAGTGAACAGTGAGTTGTGTGAGATGTCTCATGTTAAAGACAGTGCAAACCAGAAAAATACTTAATCAAAGTTTATAAAGAGATGTGTGTGTCTAAATGCTAACAGGAAGTACTCATAAGCATACAAGTTAGCAATTTTAAAAACATATGAAAAAGCCATCTTCCTCACATTTAAGCATCGTTTTAAGTTCTGAAACATAAGACTTCAAGCTCTATTTCTTGTCATTTTCATATTTACTTTGTCAATACTTTTTCAGAAACTGTGACTAATATAAACCACACAAAGTCAGAATTAGCAAAACATGAATACCTGGCTTAAAAGGTCACAGTGCATAACATTGTGTAAACTCAAATCAAATGTAACATGCACATCACTAACACAATCTTTAGTCTCTTTGCTCGCTGTTCAAACGCCATTTCTAAGAGTAGCTGCTGGCTGTCCTTCCTGTTGCACACTTCTCGCTGCCATCAAATATTTATCAGTATGTTAAGGATTCAGCTTATGAAGTAATTTGCTATACTTCATTTGGAGAGCGCCTTCCGTCTCGAGCAGCTTTGAAGTGAGTGCTCTTTCTATTTGTATGTGTTCAGCAGCAGCAGCGGCGGCGCACAAGAGGGCCACTCCACCAGCCCATTTGCTCCTCGGTGTCATTCATTTCCATCGCCACCGTTTCTCTCTTTCGCCCTCTCTCTTTATGTCTCTGTCTTTCTTTCTTTCTTTCTTTCTTTCTTTTATTCTCCAACTTGGTCTCTGTCTATCTGTCTCTCTCTTTCTTCTCTCTAACCCTCTCTCTGTATGTCTCTCTTTTTCTTCTCTGTGTGTCTCTTGTCTCTCTTTCAGTCTGTCTCTCTCTCTAGCTTTCTTCTGTGTCTCTCCTTTTTCTCCCTCTGTCTCTCTCTCTAATTTTCTTCCCTGTGTTTCTTTTCTCTCTCTCTCTTTCTTATTCTCTCTTTCTTCTCTGTGTGCCTCTCTTTTTGTCTGTCTGTCTCTCTCTCTTGCTTTCTTCTCTGTCTCTTATTTCTTTCTTTTCTCTCTCTCTGTCTCTCTTTTTTCTTCTCTGTGTGTCTCTCTTTTCCCTCTCTCTCTAGCTTTCTTCTCTGCATAACTCTTTTCTCTCTCTCTCTCTCTTTCTTCTCTGTCTCTCTCTCTCTTGATTTCTTCTCTGCGTGTCTCTCTCTGTCTCTCTTTCTTCTGTGTGTCTCTCTTTTCTCTCTCTCTCTGTCTGTCTGTCTGTCTATCTCTCTTTCTTCTCTGTGTCTCTCTTCTCTCTCTCAGTCTGTCTCTTTCTCTAGCTTTCTTCTCTGTCTTTCTTTTCTCTCTGTCTCTCTCTTTTTTCCCGGTGTGTCTCTCTCTGTCTCTCTCTCTCTAGTTTTCTTCTCTGTATGTCTCTCTTTTCCCTCTCTCTCTCTCTAGCTTCTTCTCTGCATGTCTCTCTTTTCTCTCTCTCTGTCTCTTTCTTCTCAGCGTGTCTCTCTTTTCTCTCTCTCTCTGTCTCTCTTTCTTCTCTGTGTGTCTCTCTTTCCTTGCTCTCTCCGCTCCCCTCTCTCTCTCTTGCTTTCTTTTCTCTGTGTGTCTCTTTCCTTTCTTCCTGTCTCTCTTTCTTTCTTCTCTGTGTGTCTCTCTTTTCTCTCTCTCTCTCTCTCCCTCTCTCTCTCTCTCTCTCTCTCTCTCTCTCTCTCTCTCTCTCTCTCTCTCTCTTCACACCCCTCGGATCCTGGAGGAGCCAAAAAAAAAACCTTGCTTTCTTTATGTACGCTGGGTCTGAAGGAGGGGCCCGGGCCGTTATCCCAGCAGAGAACAACACATCATTTTCTCCTGTCAAGCATTCTGTTAGGCCTCAGAGCAGAGAGCCAGCACTCAGGATCCATGATATTATTAGTCTCCCAGGGAAGGCTGTTCATTCAATTTTCTTCACAACATTGTGCTGTAGCAAGGGTCCATCTGAGCGCCGAGGAGAGAAGCGACCTGTCCACCATGTTTATTGTATGTGTGGGAGCTGAGAGATGTTTAAGACTCTGCTTCTCAATCGCTTAGATCAGGGCTGTCTAAACTTTTTGTTCTTGATGAGACAAAATTAGCAGAGTTTTTCCTCAGAGGGCTAAAATGCATTACATTGAAGCGTGTCAGAAGCATTTGAAAAGTTTATTTGAGAAGAGATGATGATTAAATTGTCAGTGCTGCACTTCTCTCTCTTTGTAGATTCTTTCTACCGCTTGTTCTCGTTAGGTTTGTAAATTGTATTTTATTTTCTGTCTATCTATTTACGTAATGACAAACCTTTTTCCTCAGAGAGTTACTTTTGAAATTAAATTAAATGGGACACAGTTAGATGCCTGTATGAAACATTATCAGTTTGAAAGTGAACACGTGTAAGATCCAAAAACCTTTGGTGAGCTACTTGGAAGATGGAGAGCAACTGGTCACTACATTCTCTCTCTCTTGATGCATATGTCTTCAAAGAAATTGCAATTCTTCCTTACGTGTTTTGTTCTTGTGATTAGGGATTGTTACAGGCCCTGTTTTGCCATTAATATTTGTAACTAATTAACAGTCTGTTTTGAGGTGACCCGGATGTGCTAGGGTCCAGTGTATCCAGCCGCCTTTAAAAAGGACCACCTCCTCTTGACGCTTTGACTGCTCCACCTGGCCATGCTACCCACCAGCTACCACTCCGCACTTTAGCATAAACTTGCACATAATTGTTAACTTATTAAAATAAACGCTCCGTTTTGAGCTTAAACTTTTGAAGCCATGTCCAGCACCTTTTCGTTTTGTGGCTCCAGGAGTCGACGGTAACAGGGATGCACCAATTCAGCTTTTTCAGTTCTGATACCGATTCTGATACTTTGGCTTTGAGTATCTGCCGATATCAACCGATACAAGTGTAAGGACTGAAATGGCTTTTCTTTATTATCAAAAACATAAGACATTTTGTCATATAGCGTTATGTAACTGTTATTTTTAGTGCAAGCCACAATTTAACAACTTACTCTGAATGAAATGTCCAATATTATGAGACATCAGCCAATAAATTAGTCTCATATATCCAGTTAAAGGCACAACTATCGGCTGAACCGATATCATGGAGCAAATACCTGATGCAGCAACATTTCTTGGATCACCACCAATATCTGATCCCATTATTGGATCGGTGCATCCCTACTTGTGATATTAATATTTGAACATTTAGGAGTCAAAGGACTCTGTGCAAGATTGAGTCATATGCCCCACATCCTTGCAGCTGGGGGCAGAACAGGAAACATGACCACCCTTAAAGGCCATGGGCCTGTAAAAATCTTGTGAATAATTAGAGACTTACACTCTGGAAATTACATAAATAACCAAGCTTCAAAACAGTGCAGTTTATTGTACATAGCATTGTTCTTAAAACAGCACAGACAACATGAAAACATTTGTGCAGAAGCTGTGATATTGTTAATCAAAGCATGCACAATCATACATCTTCAAAACGACACCCACACCACAATCTCTGTCCTCATCTGTAAACACATGGACTATTTCTTCTATCAGATCTTCCCACTCTTTCTGCTGTGCAATATTCTTGTTTTGCCGTGTGATCAATGGGAAACACTTAAGTCCCAATACAACACCGCGACAAGGTCAGAGAGATGTTTCTGAGCTAAACTACTGCATACAAATATTCACAATCAAACCAAGAGCCAGTCGCTTTGTAAACAACTTTAATGCAAGCAAAGGGATTTCGATCTCAGATGTCGGTCGAGGAAGAAAAAACGTTCTTGAACAAGGCTGTATAGTTCAATCTGCTTTTCCTTGCCGTAGGCCCTAATCCGCTGGCTGGAGAGGCCGTTTGTGTGTGGAGAGCTTTACCACCGGAGCTGACTCTCTGTCCTTGCCGCGCCCTTCAAACACGCTCTCTCTGGCAGATCTTCATTCAGGATTCCTTTTAGAAAACACTCCTACTGAGTTTTCACCTTGTCTCATAGGGTTTTCTCGCTTTTGTTCCGAGTGTTGGCTGTTTGATTGTTGGTATCAAAGAAAAGATTCTGAAAGATGCAACAGAGTTATAGAAACGACTCTTTTTCTCACGTATACTTAGACTCTTAAAATAGCTGTAAACAAAAATATTTTTAAAGCAAAAGTAAAGTGAAACATAATGTGATTTCTATAGAGAAACCTGTAAATATTGTGAAATATGATATATGTATACTACAATAATATATCAATCAATCAATTTATTTTTGTATAGCCCAAAATCACAACATTAGTTGTCTCTACAGCTTATTAATTTAGCAAACAGGAATGGAAATAAAAATAAAATAATACACATCCAATAAAACAATAAACATTCAGAAGCAGTGATTGATCAAACATGTCAAAGCAGATTATTAGTAAACATGCAAATGACTAATTGCCCAGATCATCTCGTGTCCTTAAACCCTCCTTCTCGGCAAGAAAAAAAAAAAAAAAAGGCAGTAGATGTAACTGAGGCTAACGCAGATCTAATTGTAAATGTAGAGTTTAAGTCTGTAGAGCCAGTCCATTAGCAGAGGGAAACGACTCGTCTAGCAGGAGAGGGAGGTGGGGCAGGTAACCCAATCTAAGCTCTCTTCACCCTGTCTCTAAGGGAGCACCCACTATGTCCCTCAACTGGACTGGAAACGCCTTGGAATCCCCTAAAATAGGTGTAAAAAGTGTGTGTATATAAAGGAAAGCCTGGGCCTCCCTGCTCAGACTGCTGCCTCCGCAACTTTATTGTATTATTAATTTATTTAAGTCTATCAAGAGAGTCTAAAGATCAAGCTCTGTCTTGATTTTTAGATTTTACTTGATAAAACACACTTGTGCAGAATACAATAGTTAATTATTTTATCTTGATAAACTGGAATTACTTTTGACGTTTAACATTACTTTCTCACCAAAAGCACAGCTGACATTATGGGGGTAAATTTCTGTTCTGAATATGCCACAGTACATGTCAGAGATGTATTCTGCATTGCATCGCAGAATTTAAAGTTCTTCAATCATCTAATGGAACTTTGAGTATTTCTGCTTCATTATACTGTACAGTATATATATCTTCAGTGGTATTTCCTTTGCTTTGTTGTTATGGCTTATATTATTGCAAAAAGACAACATGAAGAAGCCAATCTTAATCTTTAATAGTCCAACGGATTTGACTGATTGAGGCAATTTATATCTGACCATCAAGCTATTCCACAGTTATTTCCCTTTATTTCGGCTTACTTTGACCAGTGACTTGTCCAGGATTTGAACTGTCTGTACGAAGTGAATGTAAGTTTACACACTGGCAACACATATCTCTGCCCATGAGCCTTTACATACAAAAAAGAACAACATAACCCTAACTCAAAAAGACATTAAACAAAGAAAAACACAAAACAAACAAAAAACACCTTGTGAATAGTACATTTGCTAAACCTTGACGCACAGACTTAACACAAAGACATGTGGGCAGCTCGAAATCTCCTCCGAGGCTGTGCCAATCCCGGCCGCTGAATACGACAGCTTTTTCCTTTTAGAATGGTCCCTGATGCCCGACGACTCATTTAAGCCGGTCAAAGAAAGAGAAGCTCAGAAAACGGAAAGGCGTAATGTCCTTATTCAAATTTGACACACTTGAAGGGAAATCGCTGACCATTTTCAAGTGGAGAGAGTGAGATGTCCGACTTACACAAGATCTTTAGTCCTGTTCAGCACTTTTACATCCAGCGGGAATTAGACCAGATTTAAGGTAAGATTCTCTGCCGGCAGCAGCGGAAAATCCCAATCAGGAGAAACTCAACTCTTGCATCACGTTTCATCACTCGGAAAAATCCACGAGTCAAGCCCAAATCGCAAACAATCTCCTGTGCTAAATTTAATCATTAGCAGATATGAGGAAACAGCAAGTGTATAAATAGTATTAGCATGGATATTGAGCGTGATAAAGTAAGCAAACAGACTGACTGCTCGGATAAAAATAAAGTTTTAAATCTTGGGATGTGGAGTGACTCACCAGCACATATGTTGGGGCTGGGAAAGTTTCTGCTGATGGATTGCTGAGCTGTCCAGGCTTGGAACTGCAAATGAGGACAGAGGATGTCTAGAATAAGCCAAAAACTAATTAAAATACTGATTAAATTAAAGAGGCAAAACCATATACATATACAGCTCTTGTCCACACATTTTATAGTCTGCATTCCAGTTGTCAATTATGATTATCAAACTTGTAGAAAAGAACTTACTAAGTTACTAACTGGCCACCTGAGAATTAGCATGTGAATGTTTATAATAGGCTACTTATCACAGGCAATAGGGCTCAGACAAACAAAGGAGAAGTATCAGGACCAATCAAACCAGTTTATTAAAAACACAGATCATCATAAATCAGGGGTCTCAAACTCAAATGAAACTGAAATAATCAAAGTCAGAGATGGTTGGGGGCCACATTTTAAAATACTATGTTAGATTCTGTATACACAAGGCTATTAGACTATGAAGCCTAACATGTATTCTGTCCTCATCCACTGTTTCACATTATATAACACAGACTGAGGAGACAAAGTAAATAAAAGTAGGTAACCTGGGTCAAACTGCCCTGAAAAATTTGGGACGGATTGCATGATTGTGGGCCACGATATAATTATCAGAAATCACCTTGGGGGCCACATGAAAGCACATGGAGAGCCACATTTGGCACCTGGACAGCCAGTTTGAGACCCCTGGTATAAATACAGCCAGTTTCACAGGATCAGTCCTGGATAAATTATGGATTATAATGAATTATCAAAAACGGCTGCAGCATGATAAGACCTTCAACCACCGCAAAGTCTGATCAGAGAAAGTCTATAAATAGATAGCCTAAATGTTAGGATGAGGTACATTTAACTTCTAAACATGCAAAAGTAAATCAAGAACATGTTTGAATATGCATGTGTCCTGTAAATTAAAAAAAAACAAACAAACATGAATGATTAATACCAACAAGCCTTTAAATCACCCTCACAGATGTGTAGCATTTGACCAATGTAACCATTTATGTTATTATTACACAAAATTGTTGCTGTTTATTCTACATACCTGGCTTCCGACTTCTGTGCTGTTGTGATCTGCCCTCGTTTCTTCTTCTTCCTGTTTCCCTGCAGTGCTCTAGTGTATATTGGGGGTCGGCACATCCTTATCCCTCTTGCAAAACCTTGTGGTGGCAAAGTTTGCGCCAACTGTTAGCAGCACGTTGACTCTGTTCACATTTATTGTAATCCAGATTAAATGTAGACAGCCTCCAAGCGTTCGGCTGTGTCCTGTGGTTCACTCCTGCACCAACAATCATAAACCAGCACACACAACGCAAAAAGAAACACACCAGTCACATTAAAACACATTGAATGCATTAAAATATTGATAAAAAGACAAATTTTGGTGAATATGGATTTACTCTTTGCAGTAGCAGTAGCATCCATAAACATGATGCAGATTGTCCTCAGAGCAGTGTGACAGCTGCAGGATGTGGGAGCTCACCTCGGGCTGGGAGAGGTGGGACCGTTTATTCATATTCAACAGGAAAGTACTGCATCGCTTCAGGTATCAATTATTTTTTATACGCCCCGGGGCTCTGCCTGATCGGGTAATTATCGGACCTGGGACAGCGGGCCACATCTGCGGATTATGGATAGATTCAACTTTGATTTGAGAGGGATTTTTACTTTATTTTTGTTCCATTCCATGCTACGAGACACATCATTTGTCATAACCATCAATAATGATTTTCATGAAATGCATGCATATACAACACCATGCAAAAAACCTGTCTTGGCAAATCATTTTTATTTTCGCGATGTAGAGTTGACACAATATGAAATGCGCTTAATATTTGGGGGGGGGGGGGGGGGGGGGTTTAAAAAAGGAAATTTAAAAAAAAAATGGAAAAGGATCTTATAAAAGGGGGCAGAGATTATGGGCTGTGTCGTGCTACTAATCGTGAAATGTGTGAGAAACTGTGGCCATAACGTGCCACAGAAACCAGGTAAGCCTCACTCAAAAAAGTCCCTTTTAAAAATGTAAGTGACAATGAAATTATTGGTAGCAGAAACAATGTATCTCAGTTATTTCTCTATAGGCTTGAATTCACAGTTATTCTGTCCTGAAAAATAAACAGCTTCTAACTTATTTAATAAAACATAGGAAACAATTAAAGCTTATTTAAACTATAATACATCAGATGTGTGTTCTGTTCTGCAGTGGTGTGAGTATCAGAGTGCAGTGAAGCACTTACTGACTGACTCAATGACAGAAGTGTATGTGCTCTTATAAAGTTCTCCTTTCGCCACAGTTTGGGCTGTACTTGGTTTCCACTGTCACACTTCTACACTTCTATACTCCGCTCTGTGCACTGGTGAAGGGCAGGTCCTGAAGACCATTCTCACACAGCAAAACTTGTGAAAGCACCAAGGATAATAGCACAAGGACAGTGGTTAATTAAAATCCTTAGTAGATTTGGCTCTTTTGGATAATGTATTATGCATTCAAATAATTTTGTTTTAAATAGAGATTTGAATCAGTGGGGTGAGTGCGGAGACCTAGAATGACCCAACATGGCCACAAATAACATTGACAGAATTATTTTAGTATTACTAATAGTTATTAAAACAGTTTGCCAGCTTCAACGCTCAGTGAAGATTCTGTTTCACACCTGCTACATTTATTTTAACTGTTACGTGGTGAACCAGTTTATCAATGGAGAAGCCTGTTTTCTATATTTTCAGGAAATCTAATACATTTCCTGTCACTTGTATCTCATGCACTTTTTTTTTTTGTGTTTTTATTTAGTACATGATTATTAAAGTTTTATATTTATTACAATGTTTTTTACATGTAGCTATGTATGCTCCTAATGAAGACAATCTATAGCTGTGATCAGGCTTTGTTTGTGTTGTGATTGGTCAGCTGAAGGATGCTGCTCACTGATTGGTTCTGTCAAAATGTAATACTATTGATTTCATGACATTTGCTATAATACAACTACTGCTGCTGCTGCTGCTGCTACTACTGCTACTAGTACTACTTCTAATAGTACTACTACTACTACTGCTTTTGCTATGGCTGCTGCTGATACTACCAGTACTACTACTACTACTACTACTACTACTACTATTATTACTACTACTACTCCTGCTGCTACTATGACTACAACTTCTACTACTGCTGCTACTACTTGTATGTTGACTTGTACACCCTATTTCGACAGAGATCATGTTCTCACTAACAAATGAGGTGCTATAGCCTAAAGGTAAATGAGATTTACCTTTGGGCTATAGCATGAAAACAGAAAATCAACATGAAAATGACATCACTTGACATGTCATTTATTTATTTATTAGATTTGCATGTTACAATATAGTTAGTTTAAAAATTGCTGTTTGTAGTATAAGATTCATACATTGCAAAGATTTGTCAAGAAAATTACCAATAAATACAGTCGGCATTTGAGGGAATGCCCACTGAAGAACAGAACAATAAACTATATAAATATATCCGACAATGCTAACGACAGCCGCGGGCTACATGCTAGTGTGATGCTAACGTCATGCTAGCACCACCTGGAGTGTACAGAACAATCCATTTGCTTTTCTGACATAACAATACTTCACCAACCTTTACTGAGACTTAGTTGTGACTTGATTTGAAATAGTTGTGCTCAAAATACACTTAAATGGCAAGGAAATGCAAGAAATGTCCTAATGAATAGAGCCTTCCCCATGAATTTCCCCCACGCCCCTAAAATACGACTTGTTGCCGACTTTACTGGTGAAGCAAATTATACAATTCATTAACAGAATTTGCTTTCCCAAATAAAAACATTTAATTAGATGCTCTGGGACTTAATCATGAAGAGAATGACTCTTAACCACATTGTTGGGCATTCCTTGTTCCACTTTGCCCTAGTTACAACTCTATCCGTGCTTCGGAGATATTGGGCACTTGTCATTGGTGCTTTGTTAGCTTATCCCTTCACTCCCACACATCGCCGTAGCCTCTCGAGTGGATGTAAACAACACGAGAACTACATGTCCAGCCCTCAAAATCAGACAGTGACATGTGATTAGCATAGACGCCGGCGAGGGATTATAATCTCAGAGAAAGAAGGGGGAAAAAAATGTGTTTTGCCTTAGCGCTGCATCTTGAGATTTGTTTTTCATGTTATTCCAGGCAGCAAATCCCGATCAGACAGTTATCCTGATAGGAGACAAACAGCCCAGCATTGCATTTAAATATCTGTGCTAGTAACTTTTATCAATGACAAACAGACAACAGCACGTCAGGCAGCCATCAGCGGGCATTATGTTTCCTGTATCTTCGTGTACTTTGCGTCTCCTGAGTTTCTTCAGTACTATTTTTTTGTCTTTCATGATGCTTCCCCCTGACAGGCCTTTGGGGAAGTCATTTTTTAAGCGTAGGAGAATGTATTTCAAAAGTGCAACATGATATAGGGCCCCCGCTACGTTAGCCGTGAGGGATTTCCCCGGTGGTAACTTGTCGAGCGACCATGTCAATTGTTTGTTTGCATACTGAATAGCTGCAGGGTATGTCGTGTCGGGAAAATGTGTGCTAGCCATGGACCATGCAGTGATGTGCCAAATGGGAATATCGATGGGAGCGAGACAAGTGTAGCTGTCATTATAGGTGCAGACGTGTTGTGGATGGGCATGGGAATAACACGACAAAACAACAGAGCTACTCGAGGACTTTCCATTTTGTTTTTTGAAATGTGTAAATGTCTTTAAAACGAAGGGCGAGGTCATATAAAGTTATTGCAAGGCTTTTGAATAGGTTGAGTTTTTACACATTAAAGGGCCTATTAACCTGACAGTTAAAATAATCTCAGTGCCTGAATTCTACATGCTAACCAAGGGTGGATTAGAAGTATGCTGTCAAGAAAAGTGGGCGGGGCAGAATAGGGTGAAAACTTTGCATTTTTGTTCATGTTATGATGTCATTTCCTCGTTAAAACATGAGTCTGCTTTACATAATTTATACAAGGCAGCACAATATATTGATTCTCCTGTCAATCTGAAAACGTGCTTTTTCATTTTGTAATGTCACTAATTGACCTTTCGCCCCCCCTTTAGTTACTGTTGCTAAGCCCGTCAAAGCGCGATAGAGTGCCACGACATAAAGAAGTATACCAGTTTGTGTTAATGACCTTTTTCAGAGAAATACCTTTGCAATTTCCTTTGCAAATTCTATTCCAGTGCAATGAGGCATAAATCTGTTAACATAAAAACTAGCATTGTGCCTTTAAGTATGGAAAAACATTTTGTAACAGTTGTTAATGCTTCATATTAGGGGGTGTGACCTGCTTTGGGTGAAAGTCAACTTGAGTCAGAACCCAGTTTAAATGGAGGTTGTTAATGTGGAGTTATATCACAAATAAACAATAGCCTAAACAAATTGTAATAAATCTGCCCATGAATAAACATCACATCGTCCTTGGTGACATAATCCTCCATATAAGTAATGTACAACCAGTGATTAAGTCAGTACTTTCTTTGTTTAGAAGTCATCAAGGTGGACTGGTTGTTGAGCGCAGCATCTGTTCCATCCTCGGATCGTCGGCACGGCAACAATAACAAGCCTGTACTCTCACAAAGGAGTCACTGAACTATTATGCAACCAGCAGCACAACAATTAATTACAACCTGCACCGTATGATGTCTAAACGAAATAAATTCCCCATCAAATCATCTCGAGAGACACGAGGCAAGTGAACTGTGCTGAGCAGAGGAGTGCCGAGCTTCAGTAGACAAGGTAAGGGAAAGTTGATGCTGTGAATAATTGCCCTAGTGGCTTTGGCATTTAAAAAGGGGAATGTAGCAGCTTGGTGCATCAGCTGTCAAGATAAGCTTTTTTTGCAGTCACTTGTCATATACCTCAAGCCAACTATTCTCCTTCTCATTGTGTTTTTGCCAAGTCGGTCTAAAATTAATAAATGTTATAAAATTAGGCAGTGTCTGGGTATATGTCAGCCCATGGGAGAGGGTCAGCTTGCTCCTGTTGTTGCTGGTTCTTCTCCATATTTCTGTTCAGGTGGACGGTGTTTTCTTTTAGACGCTTCTGTCCTGTGCGCTCGCTGGCTTCACCCTTTAAAAAGAATCCCCTGTTTGTGTATATTTTTGTAGATATTTAGCTAATAAATGACAGAAGCCATTTGTCTTGGTTTCCTTGTGTTTTATTGTCAAGGGTCATAGCTAAGCCATGCCAGTCTCTGATAAGATATTAAAGACTTTTTAAATCAAGAGAATACTTCACCACAGTCGTGTGTTTAAAAAGGGATCTATTTGTGTCTCATTGTTAACTATAAAACAATAATAAGTAGTAAGATAAAACCAATTCAAATGAAACAAACTGAAATCATAGTCACATAAAAACACATTTAGACAGTGTTTTATTTAAAATGTACCTGTAGCATTAACATTTAAGAAATTTGAAGTAAACTAATACAGCCATTTGAGAACATGTTTGTAGAAGTCTAATGTGCAATTTTTTTTCTATCAAAGGGCAGGGTATGTTCTATAGAGCAATGACTCCCAACCTTTTTACCTCGAAGTCCCTCTTTCTTGACCCGTTTAAAACAGTGGCCATTAAATATATTTTATTTTATTACTTTGTATTTTGGAGAGTGCACATGCATTAGTCCACCACCGTGCGCTTGGCTTGGATTGTCGTCGACTAGCTCAGTCCAGCTGAATCCCTATTATAAGGAGAGGTGGTGATATAAAGGTGGATTGTTCATGCAGTTTATATGCCTTTTAATATGACAGTTTTCCATTTGAGTTTTGATTTTTAAAATTGCCTCCACTGCTAAAAAGCTGCACTTAAAATACCTGTTGCTCTAAATGACATGCTTATTGTGGCTTTTAATAGTGGCACAAGTTCTTTGTCAGTTGTCGAAGATCAAATTTGCAGCGTTTCAACTTGCACCACTTGATAAGATAAGGCCAAATATTCTTTAGGTTGATAGGGATAATAAAACCCATCTTGGACATCAATTTACAAACTTCCACTGGAATGACAGCATTGCTAATGAAAAGACTGTTGCCATAAAAAAAAAAAAAAAAAAAAAAAAAAAAAATTCATTCAGTGCAATGTCTTAGAAAGCCAAAACATAATAAGATATCACAAAACTTCAGTCAAATGTAACTTCAAACATATCGATTAGAAACTGACCATCCTAACGAGTTAAACTTGCTAAATCTGTGAATAAAACTGTGTCTGTAGCAAATCAACGATCGTTTGAGACAGAAGAACTCCTCCGTCAAATCCTTCACTTTAAATGGACTCTATTTCCATATAACTGTACCAGAACAGCCTGTGCTTAAGACGTTCCCGGCCCATTTGTCAAAGTGACTGCTCTAACAACAACATTGATTCTGGGTTGTCACTTCTCCCACTTTTCCTAAACGCAACCGAGCGCACAGCCAGGCCACATTTGCCTGCATACGGACTTCTGTATGTTCCTCGGAGGTTTGTGTCCCAGAGGAGATCTGTAAGTAGCGTTTTGAGACGAGATGCACTTCAGATCTTTCCCTGGGGACTGGGCAGCCACAGCGGACCGTGAGCTCACAATGTCCTCCCCAGAGCTGAACATGCAGGAGCAACACGACATGTAAATTGATTTAGAATGTATTTACAACAAGAATGGCCGGCGCATGACAAGACGCTACGTATGTGACACAGTTTGTAATTCAACCGTCCGTGGATGTAGGTCTGTGGTGTGTGTGTTGAAGAGATGGAGTCTATCTGTGAGATTGTGAATGAGAACATGTTTAAACCTTCTTCTGTGGCTAGTGTAAAGATGGAATCATGGGGAAGTATTGATCACGTTTGTACAGTCTTTGCAATCTTAGATATAGAACAAAATCAGTTTATGTCTGGGCAAAAAATGTACGGTGTATATGCAAGGAGCTTGAAGAAAAATGCAAGACATTTCAGTAGCTTTGAAAAGAAAAATTTCGACTCATCTGAACCAAATTTAGCATTCAATCAAAGAATTTTGTGCTGAACAACTACAATTTTTGTGGGTCAGAAAAGACAGTAGTTGATAAGGTTAAAGGTGGCAAGTTAAAGCCTATATAGCTGCTGTACACGTGACTAAATTTGCTGTGGCCGCCGTTACAGCAGTGAAGCTACAATTGAATCTAATGGGAAAAAGTCTTAAATTTAGCTTCTGTGGTGTATACTTGGCATAGGCCGTAAATATTCGTACGTCTAAAAAATAACTCAAATAAACATTTGTGACCATTTTCATGAGTTTAAAAGCATAAATCACATCCTGGATCTGCCAGTTCTGGACATATGATTCACATTTCACCTTGTTATTTTATTAAAACATTTCCTTAATGACGTTTGTGTGAAATATATTTGACTATAAAGCCCTGTACATAAAACGCCGACCATTTAAACAAAAGTAAAAACATGTTGTGCTTCAACTAAAGCTTCCCACATGAAATTCTTGATGAACACCTGAAAATCACATTGGTTTAACATTGGTTAACTTAACTAAAATAAAAATTGTGTTTTTGCTTTTCTTAAACCATAAATTATTCAAAGACAGAACAGTCATTAATAACCAGATTAAAATACAAATCAATACTCCTGAATTAAAATAAGTTCACTTGTAGTTGCTTTATCTGCATGAATCGACTTTTTTTCCGTCAAAATGGCGTCTGTCAACCCACAGAAATGGCTTGGCTATCTTCTGTCTTTGATCATTTCTAAATCCCAGTGTTAAAAAATGATCTGTAAAACTCCTACTCTCACTGAAATGCTTACGTTTGCTGCACAAATTTAGAAGTCTACTTTGCAATTTCTTCATTTTATTGTAAACATCAGACTTAAACTTAGCAGTTAAACCCAGAGAAAATGTCTCCATGTGGTGTCAATCAAAACACCGGTCTATAACATACAAGAAAGAAAGTGTCTCTGTGTGAAGCTTTTCACAGCAAGAAATTGAGAAAAAATGTTCAAAATCACAAAACACTGTTAACACGTTAACATGTAGTATAGATATGCATTTCCTTAAAAGTGCTGTTTGTTAATTTGGTTTCCCAGTCTAAGGATGAGCTTTATTCTTCACTGCTTGTAAATTCTCCATATACACATTGCACATTTACATAGTGATGTTGGAGTTAAAATAAACACATATTTGTAATTCCCTCAGAAAATTCTACAACTCATTATCATTAGCTCTAATTACTGGTGTTTGGAGTGTGTGGCTCTCTAGACACTTGACTTTCTGAACTCCTTAATAAAGAAAGGAATTTAAACCAAAAATGTGGCCAGTGTGATCGGCCGAAAAATGCATTTGTGCAAACTAATTATCAAAAGGCTAAACCCAGTCTTCAAACTTAAACTCATGTACTCTTGTAGTCTAACGTTGTGATTGTCATCAAGGGTCTCAAAAGTTTCTCTATATACAAACATAATATACTCTTTTTGTTGTTTTGTTTAAAGGTACTATATGTATGTGGTGGTAAAGAGTGCACCAACCTTTTTGTTTCATTTTATGTTACATGTAGTTTTGCAGAAATGTTTAGTTTAGCTTTTTAAAGTTCACTCATTTGAATTATAAAACACAATAACTTCTAAGCATGTTTTGTGTCATGTAAACCTGAATTTTACTCAATAAAAAAGACATTGTCAACCATAAGCTACGCAAAGTTATTCTGTACATACACTGAACATAAATAGAAACGCAACACTTTTGTTTTTGCCCCCAATTTACTTTTATTTTTACTCAAATATCTAAGACAGTTTCTGCATAGAAAAAAAAAAACATTTTCTCTCAAATCTTGTTCACAAATGTGTCTAAATCTGTGATAGTGAGTACTTATCTTTTTCTGACATAATCTATCCCACCTCAGATGTGTCTCATCTGCTGATTAGACAGCATCACATGTCACAAGTATGCGTATGATCAGATCTCAGAAGCTAAATGTTTATGCTGGAAGTACTCGATGGGAGACCGCTGAAGAATCAGCTCAGGTCTGCCCAACAGTGGTGGCGAACAGAGGAGAAACTCATTGCTGTGTTCTTAGGCAAGACACTTCACCCACATTGCTTAGTATGGTTCCAGTGTGTATATGAATGGTTGGTGGTGGTCGGAGGGGCCGATGGTGCAAAATGGCAGCCTCGCTTCCGTCAGTCTGCCCCAGGGCAGCTGTGGCTACAATCGTAGCTTACCACCACCCAGTGTGGGATGAATGAATAATGCAGAATGTGAAGCGTCTTTTGGTGTCATGAAAAGTGGAATCGATTATGACAAATATTTTCATGACATAAAATATACAGTAGTACAAATTCCAAAATAACAGGACATATTTCTTAACAACTCAGCTTTAATTTGCGAGCATTGCAATCAATTTTAAAGCCATAGTCCTGCAGCAAGAGCACAATGAGGGTCCAACCGCAGGTTCACAGACGTCAGTGACGTGTGGTCCAACATAGCCTCACGTGGACATCATCAGTTGTCAATGAGGCTGCGGATGTGGCCCATCTCCTGAAGTCCACTTACAGTTAGGGAATGTTCTGTGGAACTGGAACCCGGTCGCGGACACACCTACCCAACGCATCCCAGAGGCCCAGCATAACGTTCACCAACACTGCGCCAAACATGGACTCTGCCATCAGCATGGTACAGCTGGAAGCAAGATTGGTCACTAAAAAAGCACGGTGTCCAGCGCACATGAACATTGTCCCAGTCCAGCCGTGTCCGACATCGGGATGATGTAAGACCAACAGTCTCATCAGCAGTTCTGGTTGCTGGGCGGCTCCTATCACGCAGGTGCTGGAGCCGCATGTACTGGTCCTATGAGGGTGTGGACACATGTGGCCGGCGGGCATGTGCGCGGTTAACTGTGGTACCAGTCTCTCTGTAGAGAGTCCTCAAGCGGCTGATATTGGAATGATGCACATTCAGTTGGGTTACCACTGCAGTAACAAAAAATCCAGCAGTGAGCAGCCAATGGCACGCTCCCTCATGATTTGCGACATCTGTGGCATGTTGACAAGTGACAAAAGTGAACATTTTTATGTGCCCTTTTATTGTCCCAAGTCTACAGAGTGTCTGTGTAATAGCCACGCTGTGTGATCAGTGCTTGGACATTCCACACCTGTGTCATGTGTGGATTAGCTCTGATACATCTATGTCTGATTCTCAACAGTGTTCACAAATTGTATCACATGGCTTGAAATCATTATCACCAATAGATACATCTGAACAAAATCTTGGGTCATATAATGATTTGCATGCCATGCAGTATCAATGTATTTGTTCTTGTGTTTCTATTTTTGTTCAGTGTATGTTGGAAGGAAAGTGGATTTTCCAGGCAACAGGTGATAACCAATTAAAACTATGATTCAAACTGCTGTGTCCAACCTTCACTGTGACCCTTTCAAAGTAGCCTGTGCCTTGTAGGAGTCAGACCCACAACCTTCTTGCTGTGAGACGAGAATGATGCCATCATCCTTTAAATGCTACACTAGCAGCAAAATGGGTATATAGTGAAAGTTCGTCATATTTATTTTCTGTTGTTTTACCTGAGCCTTTCCAATAAAACAACATCTGAAATCCAAATATTTTGCTAGAAGGCAGTCGCTGTGAGATGCTTGACAAATACTGGTATAGTGCAATATAGGGCTGTCTATTGCCGGTCGAAGAGGAGCGGCGCAGCCAGAGAAATCTAAATGAATAAACACAAATAAATATGGCAAGCTAAGCGCTCCGAGTCAGTGGTGATGAAAAGGCAAATAAACAAGACAAAGAGGGTCTGAAATGGCCAGGAGTGAGGCAGCAGACACATCAGCACAAAAGCCCAAATCACTGCACATTCACAAGTTTGATGCTGATCACAGACAGAAGAAACTGAAGACTAGATGAAAATATACGCACAGCAGACAGAAGCAGATGAAATGTTTGAAATCTGCAGTCTGAAGGAAGGTTAAAGTCAGTTGGTGTTTTGCATTGTATTATGAATCTGTAATTGGAGCATTTGAATTAGATTGTAGAAAAGGCTGGGGCTAAACAAGTTGACAAAAAATATGTACAGTATGTCTTTTTTATTGGTTATCATGTTTTGGTTTGTAATTATTTTTGTTTATTTGTTAAAAATATCAAATGTATCTAATCAACTAATGGAATCAAATCAAACTTTGTTTATAAACTGCATTACAAAAAGACTTAACCCGTCACAACAATCAAATTTTTTTATTCTCTAAACTAGGGCTGGGCGATATTGATAAAAATGAATATATGAATGTGAATATGTCGATATCGAGAAATGCCCAAAAAAATCGATATTTTTTGGGCATATCTCGATATCGATATTCAGAATATTATTAATATGTCAATAGGCTGCACCCAAGTTGCAGAATACAATAATGTCATGAATCTTGATGGTCAACAAGATTTCTGATTAATAACACTGTACTTTGTCATGAAATATCGAAAAGATCATTTCAAACTGTTTCAATCTGGTGACTAGACCCGAACACTTTTGTATTACAACAAAAACTGACTTTGAACTGTTCAAACATCTGTGTGAAGTATTATTGGTCTGGAAAAAGCTTATTATCTTATTATGTCTAATTAAAGGCACAACCAGGATATTGGCTGAACCGATCATGGCTGATACTCGATACTGAAAAAATGTCTTGGACTGGCACCGATACTTGGTCCTAGTTCTAGAACAATGCATCCCTAGCCAGACTACCACAGCTGGAGGATATTCTCTATGATGCATGTTTTGGGTAGAGAGAGAAACCTGGAGGAATCTCACCCAGAATTTGCTTATTTTAATGGATACTTTGACTTGTAATTTTAAGTCATGAAACTGTAGGCTTCTTTTACTTTAGTGCAAATTGTGAGTTATCTCTTCACCACATCTGAAACATGCCTCTTACCTCCTTTAACTCCACCTGAACCACTTCTTCACTGTTCTTCATAAGTCGTGGCTGAGTTATGCCCCATGTCTCCGGCGCGGACGTCTGGAGCTAAAGTTGCGGTGCCCTTGGGCCGACACATAAAGTGACTCTATCACTGTCACCGTGACGACCGGGCTCTATTGTTCATCCGAGCAAATCTGACGTCGCCGTAGAGGTCTGGCGAAAGATTAGCTGCTCCCAAAACTTCACAGGCGACACACATTATTAAAAGTGCAGGCTCGTCTGATGTCGGCAAAGTTCACGACAAGGTTTTTCTATCCAGGGGCCATTATGGACTGTCATGACGAGAGGGGACAAGTTTAATTAGCCCATGTCAGCCAAACGACATTCTAATCACGCCGCTCTGTTAATGACTTCACTTTTAGGATCATCTGAGTCTGACACCAGAGCTCTCGTCAGGACCATGTGCCAGCTTCAGTGCACTGGGGGGAGCAGAGGTGAGGATGTCGGCCAAAACTAAACATACCATTTTATTATGGCAGACAAATATGAATACTATAAACAAAACGTGCCGAAATAGTATGGTATAGATGAGAGATGTACAGCATTTAAACACAGCGTTACTTTTACTCACTTCTGCGTGTGGTCTAGAGCCTTAGGGCGTATTCAGACCTACAACATTTGGTCCGATTTAAACGGTCCAGAATTCGTTTCGCCCTTAAGTCCGGACTTTCTTTCAGGTCTGAATAAAGACAAGCGAACTCTGATCCGAATCAAACAAACGGACCGAGACCACCTCTTCAGGTCGGTCTCGGGCCGATTGCAAACGGATTCTGGTGCGGATCGCTTATGGTCTGAATACAAACGGCCTCGATCCGAAACAAACACGAAAAACATGCGCTTTTTTGGACTTGACGAGCCACCGTCACAACGCACAGACAAGAGAAGGGCTGTCCTACAGCCAGGGACAGAGCCGCTCATGGGTTTTGTCTTTGTGAATGTTGCATCTGCCAGATTATCACACTACTGAAGATGTGTATTCTAAGCATATTTACCACTTACGCTGTTTATTCTGTTGTCTACATTTGTCTGAAAACATAAAGATATTTTCTCGGGTTTGTATCTAATAAAGCACTTTCATTATTTCATTCATAACCCTGCGTGTTTGCACAATAACAGCAAAACAGTAACGCTTCTTACCGTGATGGAGCACGAGGATCCTTCCAAACCAGACTACCAAAGCGCCTCCGGGTCCTGACTCGCTTAGTCCGTTTAAATCCATATGTCCAGACAAATAAGAAAGCACAGACAGGCTACTATTCCATCGTGAGCACTGCTGCGCCCGGCCCCGCTGGTACAGCGAGTAGTCCGCTGCGTTTGCGCCAAATCGTCCCGAAATACATCCTCCCCGCGAGCGCCAGGTCCATGTTCTGCCGCACACAAACCCAGACTCCTGCCGCCTCACCTCGGGCTCCGCACAGGGTTAAAATCCACTGAAGTCCGCTGGGCTGGAGTCTGGGTTTGGACTCGTGTCTCGTCCTCCTTCATTTTCGCTTTTCCACACTGACACAGACCAATTCTATGGCAGTTATTATAAGGCCGTTATGATAATGAACGAAAAACGGGTTGCTACTTTACTATAAAGCCTAACTTTTATCCATACGCTTCTTCTGTTTGGCCCCGCCCCCACGTCAGATCTGTCCAATGAGAGCGCTGGTTCCCACATATGTGCGTCTGTTTACGTTGTAAAGTCCACTTGACAGGAGCGCAGTGAGAATACGAAGCGAACCAACTGAAAAAAATTAAGTCCGGATCGGATTCGGATCAAACAAGCGGACTTTTGCACTTTTCAGGTCTGAATACACCCTTAGTGTTAAGCCTACATTGTGTCATTTCTGAAGCCTTCCAATGCTCAACAATAGTTAGTGTAAGGCTAGGCAAATTTAGACTCTGCTTTTTGAGTATTTGTTTGAATGTGATTTTCAAATTCTATATTTAGGCCTTGTCCACACAAAGCCAAGCTCAGGCGTTTGGATCTAAACATATGGCCTAAACCAGTGATTCCTAACCATTGGGCCGGGGCCCAAAGTTGGGCCGCGAGCACCTCCTTGAGGGCCACAAAATCAGTAAAACACAATACATTTAATATAAGATTGGGCCCCAGGTTACTTTATACATTAATATTCGGGCCTCGGGATCAAAAAGGTTAAGAACCCCTGGCCTAAACCACACATCATCCACACGAAGCAGGAGTTTTAGGTCTCTGAAAACAAATATTTCTGAAACCAGGTCACTGAGTGAAAAGATTTCAGAACTCCGGATTAGTGTCTCTGTAGTTACGCTGTATCCACAACTTTCTTTTCCCATGATGACATCACTGCCCCAGAGTCACGTCTCTTATATGATGTTTACTGCCAAAAACCTCATCGCACCGTAAACCTCAGAAGACAGGGTAAAATTAAATAAATCCACTATATTATCCGTTTAGTCTGTTTTGAAGCCTTGTCAAAATAATTCAAAGACATCTGAGACATATATGCACTTTTTGTGTCTCTTGTGTAGGTTTTAGATCTATGTTGTTCATTCAGAGTGTTTGCTTCAAAGTATAAAACAATTACTTTCAGCAACTTTTCTGCGCATGCTCAATGTCAAGTCTTCCTCTAGTTTTGTGACTTTTTGCGTCACACTCTGGTCAGTTACAGGCATTACATCAGCTTCAGGCTGGTTTACTGATTCGTGATTCGAGCTCCACGTTCCTGCAATTCGTTCTTAAGATTATCATCGTTTTGTCTTCGTGTGGACAAGGCCTTAGAGTCTGTTCAAATACAGACTACTTTTCCCACTTAAGCTCTTCCATTGGTCAGACTTAGTCATCCAGTGTGAGTGACAGCAGAATTTAACCAATCACAATGAAATGTGAACTTTGTACAGAGGTCTCATTTAGCTCAAAGCAGATAGAAAATACAGTACAACAAGTTATGATTAAGCTCCAGGTGTGTTTTCATGAACATTGTATACCTATTAATATTTAACTGTATTGAAATGTATGTGCTGCAAAACTGTGTTGAAAGAGGTGGAATTGTTGCCTGGAAAATCCAGACGATTTATCAAAAATATATCGTCTGGCGATACATTAAAAATATATCATCTGGCCAACGTGTCCCTCTTTCAAATCTCTGTAGCCGTGATGACAGATTAATTCTGCAGAATCAATAAGCGAAGCAAAAAACTTTTAATGTGAGGTAAGTGAAGTTAGATTTTAGTCTAAATGACAGACGACCAATCAGCTTCTTTGTTTCATCTGTGTCATGCAAATAAACTAATCTGATTGCTCGGTATGATGTGGATTTGATCTGAAACACAGGCGGAGGGTGTGGCGACCAGACCCACTCTTCACAGCTTGCTGAAATGTGGGTTCTGGATCCCAGGCAAGTGGAATTGTGCACCGTGGCCCTAGATACAAGGCTCTCAACAAAATTTGATTGAGACTGCCATGACGTTGAAAGAAGCACAAGACCTGTTCTTGACCTTAAAGTTGATAAAAATTGCATATTTTCAAACCAATCTTGTGTACTTAGCATTTGTGGATGTTTGCATACAAAACAACACCTTTGATGACCATATTTAACACTTTTACCATTGACCCTTTCTGGGATCAAAGCATATGTAGAGTACTCATGGAGAGTAATGTTATTTTCTGCTTTTATGAGTACATTGAATGTGACTCCTCTCTTCAGTATGTGCTGGAGCAGACTGTGCTGAGCTGCAGTGGTAAACGCAGCAGAAACAGCTTCTCCATCCTCCGCACACGGCCCCTCAGGCGCCCTAATGTGGAGAAATCTCTCATTTTATCGTCTCTAGTGCATAAAATTGAGAGGTGCGCGGTGTATTTACGTGCTCTATGAGTCCCAACACTCGCAGGCTTGTACTTATCTGTTTGCACACCTTTTTAGAGGAGGCTTTGCTCGATAGCCCAGCCTGCAAGAACCTCCAGCAAGCTGCTTATATGTGAAATTAAAGAGGGAAATTATTAAACAGCTGGTTGGATCCGCACACGCTCTCTGGACACTGGGCGCAGAACACATTCATTCTCAACATATTTTAAAAGCTGCAGACTGGATGTGCTAGAATACTAATAGTGTGTTTGGTATGAGAGGTGAGCGGGGCGTTTAGAGGGAAAAGTGCTGTGCTATTCAACCTGGAAAATTGAATCAAATCTTAAACACAACTTTGATTATTTACTTCCAAGCCAATGTTATGCCCTGCAGCTTTCACTTTTCTAATGCTTTGTCAATGCTGCTGTTATTGTTACAAATATAAAAAGACATAGGCCTTCAGTGAAACTGGAGATATTTATTCTTATAATTTGTGTTCTTTGTACAATTCTAACCTTCTGGTGGATCAGGTGGATAATGGATCTGGACCTTAGCTTTGTTGTTATTTTATTAACACTGAGCAGACAAACTGCCCCCTTAAAAAGTAAGCAAATAAATTATTTATTACATAACTTCTTACATCAGTTTACATGTTTTGCTCACTCACCTAATGATTTCTGGGCCTCTGAAATGTTGACCTTGAAGCGTTTTTTTCATCGTTGTTAGCAACTAGACATGTTGGATTGCTAGCCACAAGGTAAACAACAATTTTGGATTTTGGTGAACAAAAGAAACATTATTAGATAGAGAAAGTAGAGTGCGGACACATTTTTACATGAATAGACACCTTAAAAGTAAGCTTACCCCTAAACTCCACCTACAAACACATTTCAAACACAGCAAACCTCATTGAAAAGCACTAGAAACAGGGCAAAGGCAGAACTTAGAGAGGAGAACAGCAGTGTGATTGGATTGACAGCAGGTGTGTACGTTTAGTGCTCACATTTGAGTGGACAATACATGCTGTCGTTCCATAGATTCTAGAAATGACAGGAGAAAAACTTGAGAAAGAATTGAGCATATTACCTTTAAAGGTATATGGCGTAAGTGGCAAAGGTTTTGAACAAGGGCGCCATCTTTGGCGTTCTGTGGCACTGCACTCACCCTCCTAACTTCAGCTGAAGACGTATTTTATGGCTTAAAAGATTAGTTTGACACATCGTTATTTTCTGCGAGTTTTCAAGACAACGCTATTTGTATAAAAAAAGTAGATGCTGGCTATTTGATTTGTTCTTTTTGACTGACTGATCAGTTTTCAAACTCCAAAAGTTACACAAGGAAAGATTATTGAGAGTTTGAGGAAAAGCTTTGTTTTAGCGTGAGAGAAAAGTGTCAACAAGCTCTTTACAGGACGCATTTCTCATAAACTAAATGCTCAATAACAATTTACTCTAATAAAACATAACCCTTGCCAAGAGGGCTTAGCTAGCGCTAAGCTACTAAATCTGTGTCTAAATGTGCGATGTACTTCGACAGGCTGAGTGTCTTACCTTCCAATGAAAATAATCGCCAGATGAACGTCTTATGGATCTCCAGCCCATTTCTTCTTTGTCAAAAACATGTCCAAGTGCTCCTCAGCTCTGTCAGTCAGCCTCATGCCATGCCGTTACGGTGGGCTAGTTGTTATGATAATTCTTCCGTGTGTTGTGGGGATTTGGAAGCTAGATGGCAGTATTTACCACTGATTATTTATTTTATTTTTTATTAAACAGTCTTTACAACATTTGTCTGTTGCATAAAACCGAGAGCTTTAGCGAAACAAATAGAAATAATGACAAAAAAACAGTGAAGGCGGACTAGCGCGGGAGAATGCGACCAGCGCCACTCACATTTATAAGCCTGTCTGCGCTTACAGAGGCAACCTCAGTAAGTTTACAAAACAGCACGTTGCACATCCAGGCCTGTGCCAATGGACGGTAAATTGATATATCGTAATATTGAACATTTCAACTTACGCAATGCACCTTTAAGTAGCACTTATTTGAATCTTAAAGTAGTATTGAATGATTTTTGGAACTTTTTTTGATCTCCTATATTTTTAAGGGAGACCTACTGTTTTTCCCAAAGTATTCAGTAGTTCCCTTAGTTACATCTACAGCCTGTCCGTCCATGGGAGTGGAACCCTTCTTCACTGTGGTTCTCCTCGAGGTTTCTCTTTTTCCCTTAGGGTTTTTTTGAGTTTTTCCTTGCCGAGAAGGAGGGTCTAAGGACAGGGGATGTTCTGGACAATCATTCATCTGCTCTACTAATAATCTGCTTGATCAAATGTTTCATTGAATGTGTATTGTTTTATTGAATATGTATTGTTTTATTTTGATTTCCTATTATTCATATTTGCTAAAATTAATAATCTTGGGAAGTCCTCAGAGACGACTGTTGTTGTGATTTTGGGCTATACAAAAATAAATTGATTGATTGATTGATTGATAATAAAGTATTAGATTGTATTGTTGTTCATTGTTCAACAACTTTGTTATAAAACAACTTTGAAATATAAACGGTTTGTTGACTTCCTCTTCAAAACTGAAAAGTAATTTCTTTTAGGCAGATTTGATATTCTATTTTTGTTTTTTGTTGCTGGAAAGTGTCTATATAATAATTTTGAACCCTACAACATCTGCATTTTGTGAGCAATCACAAGTAAAGTTGGTAGAGATAGGTGTCAGATTATAATAGCATCAGCTGCAGAACAAATACAATTAGTTTATACAAATACAGTAAACCAATGAACACTGTATTAAGACAGCTAAAAACTCATATATTGATTTTTCATAATACATCCCCTTTAACTCAATCGCTGACATGAATACTATCTTGTACCACAAAGAACTTCAAATTTCAACTCTATGTGACTCATTATCTAGGACACGGGAGACATAATTTCAACATGCAACCTGGGGGCCTTTGGGTGCTCTGGACAGGAAGTGCATAATGCTTTCCCCCTTCTTTCTGCTGTTGAGGCAGAGGCAGGACATTATGCTAAAATATGCCCTGATTCCAGTGGTCCTGTTTGTGTCTGTGCAGATATGCCTGTCTTAAAAGTCCACCAACGTATGGCTTGGGCCTCATTATACGTGACAGTAGTGAGGAACATGTATGAAAGAAGCTTGTAACCATAGTCCTCCTCATCTGAATCAAGGAATGACATTTTTTTCATTTTTTCTGCTGACTTAGCTTAGCCCAGGCAGAATTTGTCCGGTTGCAGGTACAGCGTGGCAGTTCTAGTTTGACTTTTTCACCACAGCTTCCATGATTCTCGCTCCTGCCAGCAAATAGCGATACATTTGTTGCCGGCGGAGTTATGGCATCGGACTGTCTGTAGGATATTAGAGTTGTGCTGAGGCTAAATCTCCCTGATGGATGGGTTTCGTTGTGGCGTCAGAAGAAGCGCGTGATAAAAGAAGAACAGGATGTGTCTTACAGAAAACAAACTCTTCTCAGTAAACATGCTCTGATGAAATTCATAGCATCAGCAGTTACGATTTACACTTGTTTCACTGTCAGAGTATATGATGCTGCTTTCATGTACTGTCAGACTTATTGTGTGCGGGAATTCAAAACATGAAAAGCACATGAGTGACTTTTTGTGGGATTATAGAGGCAAAAGAAGGAACAAAGGAAAAGGTGCCAGTAGCAAAATTGTCTTTGTACACATAAACAGAGCTGGTGTAAATATAAGAATCTATATGAATTTATTGTTGTCAGCTAAAATTACCAGAATACACAGCCTGTCAATACCACGCTATTGTAAACAGCGTGTCATATGAACGCAACTTCTATTTTGTATGTGTGTATTTCATGCGTTTCTGTCCTAGTTCATTTTAATAGTGAATGTGAAGACGTGTTGTTATTCATGAAGACTAACACAATCCTAATCCTAAACTTAACCAACTCCAAGCCTCAGACCTAAACTTGCCCATTTTTGCAACTTCAGACCTAAAGTTAGCCATTAATCCCTTGAAAAACCTCATCTGTGTCCTCAATCACATCGCGTGTTCATGGTACGCCAGAAAAAAGAAGCGTGGGTAACACTTTAGAATACAGCTCCCTTGTTTAGGTGTAAATACAGGTAGTTACTAAGGATTAAACATGTAAGTACAAAGAAACAACTAATAGTTACGCTGTAATTACTCAAGAATGTACTATAGTATTATTGGGTTATTACGTGTAATAAAGTACTACAACATTATAAAGAGTAACAATTGTAATAAAGGGTAATAAAGCGTTATTACTGCACTTAAGGCGTAACAAATGTGCCAAGTGTGTAACAAGTGAAATAAAGATGTACTATTTGTGAAATGAGTAATTATGACAAATACCTCAATTATATTAGCTTTATTTATACTTTACCAAATGCATTCATGTACAGCTCTATTCTAAGATGTATAAGGTCCAATAAAATAATCTGACAAGACAATACAACAGTATCAAGTTGTTGAATCTTTATTGAAGAAAAAACAAAACAAAAACACACTTTAAAGACAATGTTCATACCGTGCACTACAGTTTAATAACACAGAAGAGTGGAGTGTAATCTAAAGCAGAACAGTGCTGGTTATTCCTGAAATTGACAGAAACAACAAATATTACATACAACCAAGGTGAAAGAAACAGGAAAAGGAAGAAACAACAAGTAACAGATCGTAACAAAGACATACAGAGTGGAACAGAGGAGGAACAAGGCATGTATTTACACTACAACTACAATGTAGCTACACTTTAATTACACTGTAACTACAATGTAGCTACACTGTAACTACAATGTAGCTACACTGTAACAACACAGGAACGGGAGCTGTATTCTAAAGCAGAACAGTGCTGTTTATCCCTGAAATAGACAGAAACTACAAATAACACACACAACCAAGGTTAAAGGAACAGAAATAGGCAGAAGCAACAAGTAATAGATTTTAACAAAGACATAGAGAGTGGAACAGAGGAGGGACAAGGCATGTATTTACACTACAACAACAATGTAGCTACACTGTAATTACACTGTAACTATAATGTAGCTACACTGTAACAACACAGGAACGGGAGCTGTATTCTAAAGTGGAACAGTGCTGGTTATTCCTGAAATAGAAAGAAACAACAAATAACACACACAACCAAGGTGAAAGAAACAGAAATAGCCAGAAACAACAAGTAACAGATTTTAACAAAGACATACAGAGTGGAACAGGGAGGAACAAGGCATTTATTTACACTACAACAACAATGTAGCTACACTGTAATTACACTGTAACTACAATGTAGCTACACTGTAACTAAACTGTAACTACAATGTAGCTACACTGTAACAACACAGGAACGGGAGCTGTATTCTAAAGTGGAACAGTTCTGGTTATTCCTGAAATAGAGAGAAACAACAAATAACATACACAATCAAGGTGAAAGAAACAGAAATAGGCAGAAACAACAAGTAACAGATTTTAACAAAGACATACACAGAGTGGAACAGGGGAGGAACAAGGCATGTATTTACACTACAACAACAATGTAGCTACACTGTAATTACACTGTAACTACAATGTAGCTACACTGTAACTAAACTGTAACTACAATGTAGCTACACTGTAACAACACAGGAACGGGAGCTGTATTCTAAAGTGGAACAGTTCTGGTTATTCCTGAAATAGACAGAAACAACAAATAACACACACAACCGAGGTGAAAGAAACAGAAATAGGCAGAAACAACAAGTAACAGATTTTAACAAAGACATACAGAGTGGAACAGGGGAGGAACAAGACATGTATTTACACTACAATAACAATGTAGCTACACTGTAATTACACTGTAACTACAATGTAGCTACACTGTAACAACACAGGAACGGGAGCTGTATTCTAAAGTGGAACAGTTCTGGTTATTCCTGAAATAGACAGAAACAACAAATAACATACACAACCGAGGTGAAAGAAACAGAAATAGGCAGAAACAACAAGTAACAGATTTTAACAAAGACATACAGAGTGGAACAGGGGAGGAACAAGACATGTATTTACACTACAACAACAATGTAGCTACACTGTAATTACACTGTAACTACAATGTAACAACACAGGAACGGGAGCTGTATTCTAAAGTGGAACAGTGCTGGTTATTCCTGAAATAGACAGAAACAACAAATAACACACACAACCAAGGTGAAAGAAACAGAAATAGGCAGAAACAACAAGTAACAGATTTTAACAAAGACATACAGAGTGGAACAGAGGAGGAACAAGGCATGTATTTACACTACAACAACAATGTAACTACAATGTAGCTACACTGTAATTAAACTTTAACTACAATGTAGCTACACTGTAACAACGCAGGAATGGGAGCTGTATTCTAAAGTGGAACAGTGCTGGTTATTCCTGAAATAGACAGAAACAACAAATAACATACACAACCAAGGTGAAAGAAACAGAAATAGGCAGAAACAACAAGTAACAAAGACATACAGAGTGGAACAGAGGAGGAACAAGGCATGTATTTACACTATAACAACAATGTAATGCATTGTAACTACACGGCAAATACGCTATAACTACAGTCTAACAACACAGGAAAGGGAGCTGTATTCTGCATTGTAACAGCGCTAGTTATGTCTGAAAATGACAGAAACCAAAAATAACACCCACAACCAAGATGAAAGAAACAGGAAGAGGCAGAAACAACAAGTAACAGATCATAACAAAGACATCCATGTAAGACACATGAATAAAAAGATATATATATATTGTAATAAATGTGTTACTTTGAATTAAAAAAATATACAAGTTTAAAGGGACTATACAATAAAAAGTTACTTAAAATCACTTTTTTCCTAGCACAGATTACTGACTACATCTGATCATGTCCAATTTCTTCACCAAACTGGCCGTTACAATACCGGCGCAACTTGCTCCTAACAGCTGTGAAAAGGACATAAAACGCATCATAATGAACAATTTGAAGGCTCAGAAAGTATTAGGTAAGAAGTTTAAAATAAATTATTTCTGTTTGTTTTCCTTTTTAAATAGGCAAAAATCAAGCATAGTCCCTTTAAAATAAAACGCACACACAATTGTTTCAGAATGTAGGTTATCCAAAGCGTTACCTTAAGTGAACTAAACATAGATAGAACATTTCTAAGAGATGGTACATGCCTTGAAGACCACACCAAAGTCTAAGCTTCGAGTGTATTTGTTCAGTCCCAGAGCCTGCTTTAACATCAGCTCTCAAAAGTCAAAGACTTCCAAATGTTCTCACAACAGAGTTCGTACAGCGTTTAACATATAGTTTTCTCGCTTTCTTAAAAAAACTTTTCCAGGTTTTCTATGATTGTGCAAACCCTGTTAGAAGGTAGAGACGCCTGCAGTCAGAATAAAAGTGTGATATTTGAAAGTCAATTGCTAGAAATAGTTTTCTTTTTGTTTTGGGTTAGTTGCTAAACCAGGCTTCTTCATAGTCTCCTTGTGTACATTGTAGTGCTTGCTTTGCTTCTTCGTCTTGTATATTTTCAGCTGAAGGTGATGCTCTGCTCAATCCAGGACTTCTTACGCCCCAGAGAAGGGTGAGAAGATAAACCCTGAGAAACAATAAAAAAAAAACAGATCAGTTTTTTTTTTGTCATCTGTGGTCCATAAGATGAAGCTAATTGTAAATATATTGTAATGTATTTTCTTGTCTGCTTTGGAGATGTTTGTTTCCTTATTTTTAAGCAGATTTCAGACAATTT